>JBBGZY010000014.1:6320000-7520000 GCA_037952925.1 Lithobates clamitans
GGCGAACCTTGGCACCCCAGATGTTTTGAAACTACATTTCCCATGATGCTCAATTACACTGCAGAGTGTATGAGCATCATGGGAAATGTTACATAGTTACATAGTTACATAGTAGGTGAGGTTGAAAAAAGACATAAGTCCATCCCATGTGTGCGACCATACGTCAGCATTACATTGTATATCCCTGTATGTTGCGGTCATTCAGGTGTTTATCTAATAATTTCTTGAAACTATCGATGCCCCCCGCTGAGACCACAGCCTGTGGAAGGGAATTCCACATCCTTGCCGCTCTGACAGCAAAGAACCCTCTACGTAGTTTAAGGTTAAACCTCTTTTCTTCTCATTTTAATGAGTGGCCACGTGTCTTGTTAAACTCTAGCATACTCTAGGTGCGGCCGGACCAGAGTCTTGTAGAGCGGGAGAATTATCGTTTTATCTCTGGAGTTGGCCTTTTTTAATGCATGCCAATATTCTGTTTGCTTTGTTAGCAGCAGCTTGGCATTGCATGCCATTGCTGAGCCAATCATCTACTAGGACCCCCAGGTCCTTTTCCATCCTAATGTAGTTACAAAACATCTGGGGTGCCAATGTTCACCATCACTGCCCTAGGCACACCTGAACATCATTTTGTACAAGCTCTGCCCATTTGTGTCATGTGATTATTTTAGTTAAAACTACTGCTAGAATGTGCCTTTGGAGGCAGCATGTGGTCTATGTTATATACAGGATTACTTTGGCACTGTACAAACCAACAAACAGGGGACTTAGGAGATGGTCTTATATTTCCACACTCAACATCTCCTATAAGTCTCTTGCTGAATTTAACAGAAAATGAGAAAGGTGGCCAGAGGAGAGCAACACAATCAGAAAAAAACAATCATCACAGCTTGTAATTGTTGAAGCTTGGTGCTGCCCATTTAGCCCGCTGACCTGGGCACTGGACCATGAGACCATTATAGTAAATACAGCTCTGAACACAAAGGAGTTTATTTACTAAAGGAAAATACACTTTGCACTGCAAGTGCACTTGAAAGTACATTGAAAGTGCACTTGGAAGTGCAGTCGCTGTAGATCTGAGAGGGACATGCAAGGAAAATAAAAAACAGCATTTTAGCTTGCACATGATTGTATGATAAAATTAGCAGAGCTTCCACTCATTTCAGATCTACCCCTTAGATTTAGAGCGACTGCACTTCCAAGTGCACTTGCAGTGCAAAGTGGACTTGCCTTTTCGTAAATAACCCCCATAGTGTTTTCTTAATTACGGTTGCCTTTAAAACAGCAGATCTTTTATAGAAAATGAAGGGGGTTTACTTATTTGCTCACATTGGTTCAGACAGAGTATAGCACCATCAAGACAAAATGGAAATGTCATGCATGGTTTGGAGAGCAATGCATGCACAGTGAAGGTAAGGAAAAGCCCTTTAAATGATCACATGGACTTTCTGACATGTAGTTAAATCATTTGGTTTGATGATAGGCACTTCAGACCCTTGCTTTGGAGTTACAACCTACACAACTGAATGTCAATGGAAGTGCTTGTATCGGTTACATCACTTGCAAATATCAAGTTAAAAGAGAAGAATGGGTTTTGCTTTTTTTTAAAATCCTACTTACCTAGGTGGATGCAGCATTGGTCCGGTGCTGCATCTGTCTCCCGCCTGCTCTAACACTGAGAACCAAGCGATCAAACACTGCCAATCGCTTGGTTCTCAGGGCTCCCTGAGCAGAGAGCTGGTGACTGCCAGTTACCAGCTCTCTGCTCTGCCCCCCCCCCCCACCTCCAGAGCTCACTGGAGCACTGGGCTGTGGCGGGGAGGAAGCGGCCGGCTTAGGCTCTCAGAGAGGCTGAGTCGGGTGCTGGTCCAGGCATGTGACATCAGCAGACAGCGAGCTTCAGCCTCCTGTCTGCTGAAAACTGGTCACAGAAGTGCAGAACGAACTGCACTCCTGTGATCCATAGGAGAAGTACCACCAAATGAGCTTTGGCTGTACTTCTGCTTTAAATATGGTTAGTTAAGAGCAAACCTTTTTGTCAAAAACAAAATCCCAATGCTCAACCCTTTGGCGCATACCTGCTGCTGCAGAAACTTTCACCTAAAAAAAATGTTTCTCTACAATGTATTTTTCATAGTAGATATTAGGCATTCCCCATCCAGTCCTTTGAGGAGTTCCTTTAACATCAGGGTGAAAAGGCCAAAGTGGGCCCCTCCACTTGCTGGGTGCTTGAGTTACTTATCAGCAGATCCCTACATTGCCATATGGGGGTATGGTCTATTTTGATCCTATTTACTTGCAGTCAATAAAAACTACCATTTTATATATTTGATTGCTTTGTAATTTAACAAAAAAACAAATTAATAGTTCATGTAGCACTGGTTGCGGCGCTGCTCCTACCCTACAGCATGGACCGGGCTGTCATTACTGCTACCAACCGCCAGTTTCTCTCCTCCCCAGTCGCCAGCAAGGCAGAGGGGAGGCCGCATGGAGAGAGAGGACACAAGATGTTTTGCAGGGCTGTGTTCAGTCACAGAGAGCTGGAGAAGAGCCCTGCCCACCACCCAGGACAGCAGAATACATTATGATTGGCTGTTGTGCAACCTGGGAAAAAGAAAGACTGCTGGGGGAATGTCTGGAACTGTGGGGGATGTAGTCCCTAGAGACAATTCTCTATCAAATCATAGACTGGATGGATTACAAGTCCCAAGAGTATAAGGACCTGAGGAGGAGGGAAATGGGAGAGAAGCCTGGGTTCATATTACCCAGGGGAAACCAACCAATGCATGTTGGCTTATCGCCTAACCCTCTTGATCCTGGCACCTGCTAATGGAGGTCTTGGTCACCAAGGAGGGACAGGTGAACCCAGGACACATGGTGGGGGTGGGCATCACTTCTACAAGAAACAAAAAATGGAATGTCATTTTAAAGAGGAGTTCCACCCAGGGGGGTCCATTAAAAAAAAATTAAAAGTCAGCAGCTACAAATACTGCAGCTGCTGACTTTTAATTGGACACTTACCTGTCCCTGGGTCCAGCGATGCGGTTTATCGAAGCCCCGCTCGTCCCCCCTCCGCTCGTCGGCGCCGGCATTTCAACTGTGGGCGCCGGGCTGTAGCTTCACAGCCTGGCACCCACTGCGCATGCGTGAGCGGCGCCGCGCGCCGTGATTGGCCGCTCAATCACCTGGGACCTGTAATGGGTCCCAGATGATTGACAGGAGGGAGGGAGCAGAGCCGAGCCCTTCCTGTGCCGAGGGGGAAGTGATGTCGCCAGCCCAGGCAAAGGAAGAGGCAGACTACGAGGGACCCCCTAGCAACAGGCATTTAGAGGTAAGTAAAAAAAAAAAAATATCCAAATGTTTTTTTGTTTTTGTTTTTTTAGAAATTTTCAGATATTTTTGTTTTTTTGGGTGGAGCCCCACTTTAAGGTGGTAACAAAGTCTTGTGTGACATTTTTACCTACAGGTAAGCTTAGGTAAAATAAATATCTCCTAAACTTGCACGGTTTAGGAAATATTCCAGCAAGCAGCAGCCGGTGACGTTACCGGCGCATATGCACTGAAGTAACTGCATACCCGTTCCATTCCTTCAGAGCTGTGTGCAATGCCCGGGAGTGACGTCATCGCGCCCCTGGCCACTCATGTAGGCAGAGGACGTGAACCAGGAACGAACTCCGGCTATAGAGATGAAGCCCTGTCAGCAGGCACAGCGCACCGCTGGAGGGCTTCGTTTTAAGGTTAGTATTTCATAATGTACTATAATAAAATACCTTGCAGGCTAAAACTTTTTTTTTAAGAAGCTTTACTATCGCTTTAAGTTTTCCTTTGTAGCTAGCCCTTCAAAATTAGTAACGTAATACATCAACAACTCGATATTGAAAATCATTTGTTGGGCAGATGGAGAAACAGATGTATTAATAAAATATTTTAATGCTATACGCAATTTGTGCACAATATAGCAATCGCAATCACAAATGAACTTTACTTTTCAAATTAAATATGTTATTTTAAGATGTACGATTTATTATGTGGCTCAAGTGTTAAACCAGGTTTAGAAACCAGCAAAGAAGAAATTAAAAAGACTTTGACCAGTGTATTTATAGAATGCCAGATGATTCTAAATATCATATGCCCATTATATGTATGTTAATGTGTACTTGTAGAGAGAAATAATTGTGATGTATGGTGTGGCTGGGCTCTTGATGAATACACCTGTGCTTGTATGAGAATATCTTCATAGCATGCAGTGCCAGAGAGAGGGGGGATGAGAGCCTGATGAGCGGGAGACATACTATGATATATCACTCCCAGTAATAAGAAAGTGCTTTCTCTGTTTGTTTTCTATCTAGGCTATATGCTAATGAGGGGAGCCCTATAAGAAGGGACAGCAGTATGTGAGGTTTCTTTAGGGAGATACTTTTGACAGTTCAAGGAAGAATCTGCTTTATTAATGTGTGACAAATCTCCACCAAATCGGGGTGGCCTATTTGCCATCTTGTCCTGCTTTTATTTTTGCAGATGCCTATATGGTGTATATTGACTACAATTAAAAAGTTGGGAAATTTAAGATAAATTGTGAAAATGACAGAGCTAGGAGTTGTCTGGGGATATTTGTTTTTTTGCTACTAATATCTACTATTGCTGATGCTAAAGGAGCTGGAGTAAATTCTATTACCAAATTGGTCTCATCTCCCCCCAGTGAAGGGTAACTCAATTTTCCATAATTAAAAAAAAAAAGTAATATCACTTATACAATTATTACACAAGCCATATTGTATTTGAATGTTGTTAAAAATTACCGTTGTTTTTTAATCTGCAGCGCTGTTATTTTTTTTTTTTATTGTAAAATTCAATTCTATATGGCTACCTGGAGGCGCTTTGTACACAGTTAATGTACAAAACACCCCCCAGAAATGTAATTTCCTTCTTGTATGATTGGCTCGCTGATTTTCCCAGAAGTCTGAATATAAATAAGTCAAATTTTAGGTATCCTCTGCAACAAGAATGTTATTTTTGGTGGGATACTCCCAAAGGGTTAATCACTTCTAAAGGGATGCAGACCCTGCCACTTTTAGAATGATATACGTGCATAAGCTGATTAATAATAAACAAAAAGTGACTCCCATTGAGATTCACTTTGCACATTGACCAAACAAGCAGCTTTTTTCAGAGCAGAAACAGATAGGACTGTGCAACAATTTGTTAAAACCCCCCACAATGTACATAGATCACCCAAGAGGGATTGTTTTTTTTTTTCACAACAAAAGTGGAGTTAGGGGCTAGTTTGCACTAGCATTTGAAGAGCAATCTGTGGTGGATCACTTTTCAGGCAGTGGGGAGGCATTATGTGACCTCCTCATCTCCTTGTTTTAACCCCTAATGCCCTGTACACACGGTCGGACATTGATCGGACATTCCGACAACAAAATCCATGGATTTTTTCCGACAGATGTTGGCTCAAACTTGTCTTGCATACACACGGTCACACAAAGTTGTCGGAAAATCAAATAGTTCTGAACGTGGTGACGTAAAACACATACGTCGGGACTATAAACGGGGCAGTAGCCAAAAGCTTTCGTTTCTTAATTTATTCTGAGCATGCGTGGCACTTTGTGTGTCGGATTTGTGTACACACGGTCGGAATTTCCGACAACAAGGTCCTAGCACACATTTTCCATTGGAAATTCCTATCGTGTGTACAGGACATAGTAGTGGTGTGGCTCTATACAGTGGTTTGAGCTACATTGGGCAGGCTGTACTATCCCCCTGATGATGTCTACTATGACATGCGTTGGGAAGGGCTAATGAACATGACATCATCATGCACGATTTGCCGGAAGTTAGATAGGATTGCCGATTGAATGCATGTTTTGCAGTATTGTCTTATTTTACTATTTTCTCATGTGAATGTGTGCACTTGGATTTTTAAATAAATTGGAGGTTTTTATTATTATTACCCTATGCGTGTTGCTTTTTCTTTTTATGTTACTATTGCGGGGTATTCATGAACACTTCCCAGAATGTTTGTGTGTGTGCTGACATAACTAAGACCTGTATGATTTAACTCCTCATGCGCTGTTTGACCATTATGTAGTGGTCATATAAATTTGGTAACAGTCCCATGCATGCACTAAGGGAAGCACTGCCTGCTGGGTGTATTTGCTAATATATGGTCACCACAGGACGTGGATTGTTGGGTGATCCTTCTAACCTGACAAGTGGAATATTATAGCACCCTCTTGGGAAGATTTTATGGACATTGTGGACACTATGAGTTGGTGATATACTGTATATCTTGTTGGATTTTGGCACTTATTAAATATTTTTCAGCCATATACACTATATTGTCAAAAGTATTGGGGCGCCTGCCTTTACATGCACATGAACTGTAATGGCATCCCTGTCTTAGTCCATAGGGTTCAATGTTGAGTTGGCCAACCCTTTGCAGCTATAACAGCTTCAACTCTTCTGGGAAGGCTGACCACAAGGTTTAGGAGTGTGTCTATGGGAATGTTTGACCATTCTTTCAGAAGCGCATTTTTGAGGTCAGGCACTGATGTTGGACGAGAAGGCCTGGCTCGCAATATCCACTCTAATTCATCCCAAAGGTGTTATATCAGGTTGAGGTCAGGACTTTGTACAGGCCAGTGAACTTCCTCCACCCCAAGCTCGCTCATCCATGTCTTTATGGACCTTTCTTTGTGCACTGGTTCAAATCATTTGGTGGAGGGGGGATTAGGGTGTGGATTTGTTCTTCAGGGGTTGGGCTTGGCCCCTTAGTTCCAGTGAAGGGAACTCTTAAGGCGTCAGCATACCAAGACATTTTGGACAATTTCATGCTCCCAACTTTGTGGGAACGGTTTAGGGATGACCCCTTCCTGTTCTAACATAGATTTATGGTGATTCATTTTTATATGTGTAATACTGGAGCACTGCACTTTTTCTTTACAACATGTCACTTCTTTACTACCTGCCAAAAGCGACAGAAAGCTCAGTTTTTGCCATGGTCACAAAGCAGCTCAAGGGGGAGCGGTAAAGGCATGGATCATCTGCTTGTTTTTCTTGCCCCCACCAAGTGCAAGTATAAGCAAGCCCAATAGACTGCCGGTTATAAGAGTACACTTGTGCTTATAAATAAATATTAAAAGTAGAACACTCAAGAAGAATATAAATAAAAATATGCCATTAGATTGTATTACAATAGAAAGAATTTGTAAATCACATCTATTTACCAGAATTCAGTTATTTCATAGCTAAAATTTACAAAAGTGATGTTGGTTCAATAACATGTGTTTTGTGTAACAATAAATTATTCAAAAATATTTGTCATGCATAGGTATTCAAAGAGTTCAGCATGGTGGCCTATTTGTTAATACTATACCCATGTAGCACTGGTATTTTGGGTTTCATAATCCATGCGCCGGGCCCCTAATTTGCAAGCAGGGCGCCGGACGAATGCATTCCTATGGTTTTTTCTTTTATTTAGAAGCACGTGATTAGAGCCTGAGGCTCTAATTGGCTTCAAAAAAGTGTGGGCTCGGGGTGCAAAGGTCTACGGCCCGAGCCCCCCTCAGTTGTTTGACAATAGCGAATTAATATTCGCTATTGTCTTCCTGATTCTCCTCCCGGCCAATCCCGCCTCAGGAAGCAGGTCCTGAGACCCGATCGGTTGAGAGGAGAAGCGATCCTATTGGCTGCCAAGGAGGAGGGAGGAGATGCAGGGGAAGCCACGCTGCCATGAAGCCGAGGAAGGAGAAGACGCAGAATGAAGCCGCCGCCGGCCGCCCACAACCTAGATGAGGTAAGTGCGGGAACCGATCGACCGACCCCCCCAAAAATATACCACCAACAGCCACTGCTTGTAGGATGAATAGTTTCATAATACATTGATCCTAGAATATGTATGTACCATAGAGGATAAGCCCTACAACAGGCACAGAAGCTAACAATTCTAGAAAATCTCTAAAATTTGCAGTCCATTAAAGGGTAACTCTACTTTTGTTGAAAAAAAAAAAAGCAAATAAAAAAAAGCAATATAGTATATACAATTACTACACAAGCTATTTTGTAAGTTAATGTAATCAAAAGTGACTCTTCCTTTTTAATCTGCAGCCGCTGTGATTTTCTGTAACATTTATTGCAATATGGCAACCTGGAGTCCTTCTGTACACAGCTGGTGTAGATAACTTCACCAGAAATGTAATTTCCTGCTTTTGTGAATGTCTTACTTACTTTTCCAGAAGTCTACACAAAGGTACAAGTAAAATTTTAGGCATCCTCTGCAAAAGGAATTTCAGTTTTGGTAACTTCCCAAGGGGTACATACTTCTAAAGGGATTCAGACACTGCAACTTACTTTATTACAACACTGGGAGTGGAGCAGGTGATTATAAACTGAGAAGTGAATAAGAGAAAATGGATGGAGCGTTGGCATGACTAAGGGGAGGAATAGGTGAGAAAAGGGTTAAAAAAAATGTGAGTACAGTGTGGAGGTGATGTTGGTCTTACCAGATTTGAGGACGTAACAAATTAATAACAATAATAATAATAAAAACATTTTATTATTATTATTATTTATTATTAATTTGTTCTGTTCCATTTGTTTAGATGCAGCATTCGTTATTTTGGATAATTTGTAACTTTGGATACATTTGTATTCGTTATGATCACTAACAGCCAAATTTGAAAGGAAATTCCAATACCTATAATTTAATAGTTAGTTCTTATTAGTTAGTTATTCTTTCGAATTTTCAAATTTTCTTTCTTATTTTCGGATTTTCAAATTTACGAATTTTCTTTTACGAATTTACGAATTGCGATCATAACGAATGACCCGAAAGACGGAAAAAAACAAAAACATATGAAATGAAAACGAAAAAAATAACAAAGTTTTCGGCAGTGCACATGTCTACGTAATATTCCGCCAGCTTTGGTAGCTGCTACTAGGACCCCCAGATCTTTCTCCATCCTCGATTCTCCCAGCGGTTCCCCCCCTAGTGAGTAGTTTGCATTTATGTTTTTTGCCCCCAAGTGCATTACTTTATATTTCTCCACATTAAACCACATTTTCAATGTGGTTGCCCACTCCATTATTTTGTTCAGGTCTTTCTGTAAAATTCCTATAACCTGATGTGAAGTTATTGCCCTGCTTATTTTTGTGTCGTCCGCAAAAACTGAGATTGAGCTATTTATCCCATCCTCTATATCATTTATGAATAAATTCATTGGCGGTGCAACCATTAGGGGCGCTCAGGCACCGCCCCCTCTATCACGCCATCCCCCTGTGTAGTATGGATAGATTCATGCATAGCATGGCTGCATTTGACGGCACAGTGGCTACATTTGATGGCACAGTGGCTGCATTTGACAGGCACAGTGGCTGCATTTGATGACACAGTGGCTGCATTTGACAGGCACAGTGGCTGCATTTGACAGGCACAGTGGCTGCATTTGACAGGCACAGTGGCTGCATTTGATGGCACAGTGGCGGCATTTAACGGGCACAGTGGCTGCATTTGACGGGCTCAGTGGCTGCATTTGACAGGCACAGTGGCTGTATTTGATGACACAGTGGCTGTATTTGACAGGCACAGTTGCTGCATTTGACGGGCACAGTGGCTGCATTTGAGGGCACAGTTGCTGCATTTGACGGGCAAAATGGCAGAATTTGACGGGCACAGTGGCTGCATTTGATGGGCACAGTGGCTGCATTTGATGAGCACACTGGCTGTATTTGACGAGCACAATGGCTGCATTTGACGGGCACAGTGGCTGCATTTGATTGCACAGTGGCTGCATTTGACAGGCACAGTGGCTGTATTTGATGGCACAGTGGTGGCATTTGACAGGCACAGTGGCTGCATTTGGCGGGCACAGTGGCTGCATTTGACGGGCACAGTGGCTGTATTTGACGGGCACAGTGGCTGCATTTGACGGGCACAGTGGCTGCATTTGACTGGCACAGTGGCTGCAATTGATGGTCAAAGTGGCTGCATTTGACGGCCACAGTGGCTGTATTTGACAGGCACAATGACGGCATTTTACAGGCACAGTGGCGGCATTTGACGAGCACAGTGGCTACATTTGACGGGCACAGTGGCTGTATTTGACTGGCACAGTGGCTGCATTTGACGGGCACAGTGGCTGCATTTGACAGGCAAAGAGGCTGTATTTGATGGGCACAGTGGCTGCATTTGACCGGCATAGTGGCTGTATTTGACGGGCACAGTGGCTGCATTTGACGGGCACAGTGGCTGTATTTGACAGGCACAGTGGCTGAATTTGATGGGCACAGTGGTTGTATTTGATGGGCACAGTGGTTGAATTTTACGGGTACAGTGACTGCATTTGACGGGCACAGTGGCGCCATTTGACGGGGACAGTGGCTGCGTTTGACAGGCACAGTTGCTGCATTTGACGGGTACAGTGGCTGCTTTTGACAGGCACAGTGACTATATTTGACGGACACAGTGGCTGCATTTGACGAGCACAGTGGCTACATTTGACGGGCACAGTGGCTGCATTTGACGGGCACAGTGGCTGCATTTGATGGGCACAGTGGCTGCATTTGATGGGCACAGTGGCTGCATTTGAGAGGCACAGTGGCTGTAATTGATGGCACAGCAGCTGCATTCGATGGGCACAGTGGCTGTATTTGATGTGTTTTTTCAGTATTTTTCAGAATTTTGCGCCCCCCAAAAAATTTTGAGCACCAGCCGCCACTGAATAAATTGAATAGAATTGGTCCCAAGACAGAACCTTGGAGTACCCCACTTACCACTCCAGACCAGTCTGAGTACATGTTATTTATGACTACCCTTTGGACACGCCACTGTAACCAGTTTTTTGCCCAAGAACAAACCTTATGGTCCATGACTGTAGACCTCAGCTTGTAGATTAAGCGCTTATGGGGGACTGTATATCGAATGCCTTTGCAAAATCCAAGTACACTAAATCTACAGGTCTTCCCCTGTCTAGATGGCAGCTTACTTCCTCGTAGAATGTTAGCAGATTGGTCTGGCAAGAACAACCTTTCGTAAACCCATGCTGATTACTACTTATGATATTTTTTTCCTCAGTAAATTTTTGGATATAGTCCCTCATCATCCCCTTCAATAATTTTTGGACAATTGATGTTAGGTTGACTGGCCTGTAGTTTCCAGGGATTTGTCTGTCCTTTTTTGAATATTAGTACCACATTGGCTTTTCTCAATCTGCTGGTACAAATCCTGTCATTATGCTGTCCACAAAGATCAGCAACAATAGTCTGGCTATAACCTGACTGAGTTCTCTGAGGACTTGGGTGTAAGCTATCTGATCCTGGTGATTAATTTGTATTAAGTTTATCAAGTCTTTCCTTCACTCTGGCCACAAGGGTATGCCCTGTGATGTGTCACTAGTACTGTTGCGGTCGATATACCCCTCCTTTTCCTGTGTAAAACCTGAGAAGAAGAAGGTATTTAGTACAGTGGCCTTCTCTGTGTCATCTGTAACCACCTTCCCATCCTCGTCTTTTATGTGGGCAATGTGCTCTGATCTTGCCTTTTTGCTGTTAATGTATCTAAAAAATTTCTTTGGATTTTTTTTTTACTCTCCTCCGCTATATGTCTCTCGTGGTCTTTTTTTGGCCGCTCTGATTACCTTCTTACACTGCTTATTGCGTTCCTTTTAGTGTTAGAATGCTGAAAGTGACCCATCCCCTTAATATTGTTTAAAGGCCATTTTTCCTCTTTTTAATGAGGCTATTTACATTACGGTTTAGCCACCCAGGTTTCCCCTTCATTCTTCTATATTTATTGCCCATTGGAATGCACTGTGTGATACCTTTGTTTAAAATGCTCCTAAAGCATTCCCGTTTTATTTCCATGTTCAATGTATCTAGGATTTGGTCCCAAACGATGTCATGTAGTAATGACCGCAGTTCAGACATCAATTGAGACTGAATCCTAGATAGATTTCACCTGCCTTCTGAACAGTTGTAGAACATAGGGGCTGGTAGAATCAAATGGGCAGCTTGAACATTTATTGGGCTTCATCCAATCCCTGGGGGGTGCCCAGTAGGTGGCTGGGGAGAATATAAATAGTTTTGGGCCTGGAGCAGCCAGGTTCTTTCAGAGCTGGAGAAGATCCACAGTTTCTAGGGCTATTGCCCTTAGTTTGCTAATGGTCATCAAAGTCGCAGCTGTGACAGAGCTTGGGGTCTATTCCTAAGTATCCCTGGAGCTACCCACTTAAATTCCCCTCATGGTTTGGACCAGAGAATTTGCTGAGAGTGTTTATTGGAAGCTAAAAAGTGTGTAGGTGTCCAAGAACCTGGGTTTCAGCATTCTTCCCTCAGGTTGCCCACCTGAGGCACCTCCTGTGCCTGAGAGAGCAGCGTGCCCCCCTCAGGCTGGACTCTTGCACTTTGGGACAAGACCCAAAGCTCTTTGTGCTCTAAGAATAAATACAGTCTCCCAACATACCTCTCTGGGATAGTCCAGGTCTTTATCAATATTCATGCTGCCATCTGTATAGCCCCACACCTATCATCCAGAAACTTCTCAAGTTACATGGATACAGAGGGAGCTATCCAGTAGATTAGCAGCAGCAGAGCACACAGCTCAGGCCTAACTAAACAATCACAGTTTGCTGGATAGAGTGAGCCAAACTATACTTTTACCTTAAACAACATTTAAAGCCACACTGCCTAAAGAGTGGCAACTAAATTTACCTATCAAAAACAACCTCTAATGCCACGTACACACGATTGGAATTTTGGCCCTCAAAAGACCAATGAGAGTTTTTTGTCGGAAAATGCAACCATGTGTATGCTCCATCGGTCTTTTGCTGGCGGAATTCTAGCCAGCAAAAGACTGAGAGCATGCTCTCAATTTTTCGGTCGGGAAAAGTTCCTATCCGAAAATGCGATCGTCTGTGGCAATTCCGATGTGCAAAATCCCTAAGCATGCTCGGAAACAATTCGATGCATGCTCGGAAGCATTGAACTTCATTTTCTCGGCTCGTCGTAGTGTTGTACGTCACCGCATTCTTGACGGTCGTAATTTCAGCGAATTTTTGCGTGACCGTGTGTATGCAAGGCAAACTTGAGCGGAATCCCGTTGGGAAAGCTGTCATATCTTTTTCCGACGAGAAATCTGCTTGTGTGTACGCGGCATACATGATTTTGTTTACAAGGAAATGTTGGATATTGTGAACCCTTTAAATTACTACACAGAAGAGTTTCAATCACTCACATTATTTAAGTGGACCTAACATCAGGTATATTTGTGTTAAATGCATGCAGTCTAAGGCTGGCAATACATTATACAATTTTCTAGTACAATTTTCCTTTAGATTTACCAAAACCATATAACATGAGGTCAAACCTAAACACTTTGCTATCAGGCAGGCTCCTTGCACTATGGCTAACTATATTTAGTTTCAGGTAAATCTATAGGCCATTTAATAAGAAAGTTGTAAAATGTATGGTCAGCTTAAATACTAAGTGAAACACATTTAGAAGTATTCATTACCTATCACAGAGAATAAAATACTCCACATGGCAATGTCTTTATCTGCTTTTCTTGCCAGAACAATGGAGCCATCTTTGATCAGGCATCATTCAGTGTCGGAATATACTTCTTGGATTAAGATGCTGTTTTCCCAAATGTCTGACACAGTAATCAGCTCTATGCTTTAGCCTCTCACAAGTTTACAATGTTAAAGTATAACTGAAGGCAAGGCTTTTTTTTTAATTAGATATATGGAGAAAGGATTAGAACACCTGTCAGGTTTTTATTGCTGCCTATGTTCCCATTTGGGAGAGTCCCCCTCTTTATTTTGCCGGGTGATCACTAAAAGTGAAAGAAATCCTGAATTGTGCATGGACATCAGAACAAGAAATATTCCAGTGTTGACTACCAGGAATTTCCTTCATGTGGGACAGATTTTCTTCCATGTCCTGTTGCGTTGAAATGATAGGATAGGAAGTGAAGGGATACCTCCCCAATAGGACACAGGTGGCAAAAACTTGACAGGGGCAGCCCTCCCTTACCCTATCCATAATGAAAGGATATGTTTTGTCCTTAAGCTGGTCATACATGCAGTGGTTTTTAGCTGGTTCCTGAGGAGCCCGGCTGAAATTTATGCCTTGGTGGCTCTGTCAGCACGTTGCTGCCTGACATTCATAATTTGATAATGCAGGATGCATCCAGGGCCGATCATCCACAGGTAACCAATTCATGTCTGCCACTCATATTTTAGATGTACGCCTATATGGTTTTTATTTAATATACATGCATTTGTATATCACTGGTTCATGCCACTATTACCGTATCACATTATTGTACACAGTGTGGACACTGACTACTTGTTAACATATGACTATTTATTCATTTTTGCTACAAATCCGTTTTTTCACCTTTGTATTTTTTAGTGTGTATACATTTTGACACGATAATTTGCGATACTTGTATCGTATATGGTCTCATCACCTGTATTTAAACATTCGCTATTTCTAGTTGTATATACCATATATTTTTTACACACTAGTGATATATCACTGTATTCACAGATCGCATGCTCTCCAGATCATTCTTGTCAAGTGACCGCGATACACCTTTAGTGCTACACATTTACTCCACACATCTGTTTTCCTCCATGTTTGCTATAAACAAGCAATTTCTGGTCACTACTAGAAGACCTGCTTTGCTTTGGGGAGTCAATATTTTAAAACACAGCAAATTGTGCTCACATCCAGGAGGCTGTAGAAATAATTGCTGGAAACAGGAATCATCTTGAATTAGGGTAACCTGCCATATTAGCATTTTGTTTGTGGCTGCTGTGACTCATACAAAGGTAAAATTCTAGTGAAAGAACAATTGCACTTTATGGTAAACATTATATTAGTAATAACTTAATGAAGCATACATTATTGCGTCTACTTGAAATATAACACTTGTTTCTCCTGGTCGTTTATCAAACTTATTTCAAAAATAAGAATAAAAAAGCACACTAAAAAATGGGATATAAGAGTGGAATTGTAAAAGAGATGTATGAGAATTGCAATTGTATTTGGAATTAATGAAATTTAGATATTATATTATTGTATTTTACATAAGAAAGAAAGTAAGAAAAATTGTAATAAAGAGTGTTAAAAAAAAAGGGGGACACCCTTTACAGAGGGAGAAAAAAACCCAGAGTCCAAAATGTTTAATGATGAGACTAATTCAAAGTAGCAGAACACAAGGCAGCCAACACGTTTTGGGGGTAAAGCAACTCTACCTTCTTCAATGCCTGATTTCTTTAAATTGTAGGACTCTTAAAGTGGAAGTAAACCCTCCTATCATTTTTTTTTTTCACAATAGTAACCCTCCTATCATTTACAGCCAAGGAAACTTCCATCTTAGCCTCTGTTTGATTTGCAGCTGCTATGGGGCTGCATATATGATCAGTTATGACACCAGCCATCTGATGGCTTGACAGTTCGTTTGAGAGCACAAGCAGCTGTAACAGTTATCATTCGCAGTATGTCTTGAATGTAACCGTTTTAAAGCAGTAGTAAACCGCAGCGGTCTTCCTTCCGGCTTCGTGGCCTCTGGCTGCTTGAGTGGCTGGGGCCGCGATGACGTCACTTCCACGCTACGGCGCGGGCTCTGAAGGTCTGGACCTTCAGAGCAAATGCGCCGGTGACGTCCCTGGGTGCATGCAGTGTAAATATCTCCTAAACAGTGCAAGTTTAAAAGATATTCACAGTACCTACAGGTAAGCCTTTTTACAGGCTTACCTGTAGATACAACTTGAAAAACTAAGTTTACTACCACTTTAAGAAACAGCATAGTGGAACTAATGGCAATACCTCCTCTCTAACAGTCTGGATCCCTTACCAGCACCTTCTCCCCGGGTGCTGTTCTTTGGGTTTCTCCATTGACCATCCTGGGATGATGTGCTCATACGCGCTGGAGTCAGTCATCCCAGCACATAGGGACTGTTTACATTGATGTAAGCTGGGCTGCTCACGTACAGCTCAGTTTGAATGCCATGGAAGACTGTGAGAAGGAAAGTAGGTGTATTTGCCTGCTTGCAGTCTGTTCTAAAAAGCCTTCCGTTTCATTTTAAATTGATGGGTTTAGTTCCACTTAAAAATTGGCATAATCAGCAGGGATGGTACGACATAATCACCAGGGATGATTCCTAGCAGTATAAAGATCACAGGGAGCCTTGGCTCTGTGCAGCTTAGAGATCACTCTTTTCTGAATAAGTGTGTCAGCTTTTATTACAACTTCCCAGTGCAGTCTCAGTGTTGTAATTATAAGATATGCAATGGCTGAAATCCCTTTAGAAGAGCATGTCTAATCTGTCATATTTCAAAGAAATGTAACGTTTTAAACACCTTTAGACAATCACAAAGGCAGATTAAAATGGAAAGATAATTTTAACACTATTAAATTAGAAATTGTCTTTTTTTATCAAAAGTGGATCATGGGTTCTGATATTCCATAGAAGGCCTCATCAAATTTTATTTTATTTTATCAGATGTCGGGTGGTTTTATAAGTTTTTTTTTTTTTTTTTAGCACGATTTAAAGCAGTAAGATTATTTGGTCTCCATTTATACGCTTTCTCCTTGTATGGTTAAAGCCACATCAATCCCAGAAATGAATTTTTATTAGCATAAGTTCACTCTGCTTTACACTGAGACAATAGGCTATAACCTTAATGTTTATTTATGACTTCAAATTCTTTTTAAACTTGATATATGGAAATAGAAACAAACATATATCCAAAACTGCTGAGAACCAAATGCCGGGCTATAAATGAACTGGATCTAAGGTATATTAAAAGTATTATTTGTGCTGTATGTAACAACAGCGCCCTAAGTCCTATGCACTCTACACCTCTATCCCTGGCTATTCATCTTGCAGATACAAGACATTAGGAGTTACTGGCTGTCAGCTGCTCAGATGCTTAGCAGGGAGTTGTAGAGCTGCTGCTTTGTCAGTGGATGTATATCACTGCATCAGTGCCCTTTGATTACACAGAGGCTGCTCCGGCCATTAATAATAAAGAATATTCTTTTGTCTGCCAAATGGCACCAGCCTAGTGTTTCACTAACACCTAAGCTTTCCGGCCAGGCACATCAGGTAAATCATCCACAAATGCAGACTCTGTTTTTGCAAGGCTGCAATGAACTTTTACAGCAGATATGTTATACAGAGAGCGTATATTTTATCTAGAATAATATTTCCTATGTCTTAGTCACATTTATTTTGGAGGATATTGGAACTTTATGATCACAATGTACAATTAGGTATCTTCTTTTCTATATTTGCTGCTTGGACCCTCTAGTCTTTTAGATGGGGTTGCTTTGTTCATGGATCACCCCAAAGGAGCCTAGAAGAAAGATGGTATCGCTTATTTGTATTTACAAACGTTGAAGACCAGCAGGAACCATTGGAAGCTCCCCAATGTGCTCAATACAGATGTTTACAATTTTCATGGATGTAGGAATGAGAAGCTTTGGCCTCCAACCTTGTAATCATGGATTATTTCCACCACTTAATTTGCATTTTATGCCCCTATGGGTCAATAAGTTGCAGTGGCCATGAGGCCATGGTACCTTGAACAGTTTTCCTTCCCTTTCCAATCACCACTATATTGCTGGTCTCTGACTATTTAAACTAGAATGCATTACTTAAAGTAGTCTAAATTGGGTTTAAAGTAGAACTTTAGGCAGATTTTTTTTTTCCTTTTTGGATAGAGTAGGGAGTGTTATAAAGGTTTTTTTTGCCATCTGTGTGCCCATGGGGAGATTCCCCTTCACGCCCCATAGCCAAAACTATAAGTCAGTGAAAATCCCTGCAAAGTGAGGGAATCTCTGGTTGTCACCAGGGTCATCAGGAGTGTCCCTAACATTTCTACTCTTGTTCTAGTGACAACCCAAAAGTTGGGATTTCCTTTCACATTTGGTGATAACAGTAAACAGAACAGAGAGGGTGAATCTCACTAACATGGGCACAGACAGCTATACAAACCTGACACGTGTTCTAATCCCTCTCCATTCTATTAAAAAAAAACAAAAAATAAAGTTTTCATTTTAAGTATACTTTAAGGCATCATAAAAAAAGCCTGTCAATAGCATGATGACTGCATATTATTTTAACTTGACTAAAGTACTAAATAGTGTGCACTAAAGTGTGTATAAAGCCAAAAACTGTTTTTTTTAAATTTTGGATAGAGGAAAAAAAAACCAAAAAAAAAAACGATTATTGTATTTAATTATTGTATTTATTTATTTATTTATTATGCTGTCTAGGACCTTCTTGGAATATTTTCTTTCACTTCCTGTTTTTTAGACAAAAAAGGAAACAACAGGAAATCTCTGCAAAGTAAACAGAATTTCCATCTTAGAGTAAGCATTAGAGCATGTGTACCAAATGGAGAAATTTTTCCTCATCGCTTGACAAATAAAGGGTTAAAGCTCAGCAGCAGGACAGCAAAGTCAGGAACATACTGTGTCAGTTGGCTTAGGATAAAGCATGTTGAAATCTATGAGTTTGCAGGGAGCAGAAACATCAAAGACAGATTAAACACCTCTTAAACAAAAAGGAACTCTTTAGGGAAATCACTGCTTTGTCATAATACACATTTAGGATTCATGTACACTGCTGCTGGTAAACGGATGTTCAGAGGCAGTTGGATGCTTTTTTCAGCTGCCCCTGAACTCATCCAATGTTATCTTATGTGTACATGTACACAGGTTCGTTTAATGTCGTTTTTAGGAAGTTGAGTTTAGAGGGCTTTTTTGGAAAGCAAAAAAATGAGTTCAGATGCTGAGTTTAGAGACATTTCAAGCTCCAAACGCTTCTAAACGCGGCTAAACGCGGTAACTCGCATTTAGCCGCGTTTCGTTTACAAGCGTGTTCCATTTTTGGCTATTTTGAAAAAACGCGGCAAAATGCGGCTAAACGAGGCATGTAAACACGGCAAAGCGGATGTTTTAAACATGGGTTACTATCTGTCAAGTTAAATCGTTCAGGAGAGGTAGTAAAAAGATCCCATGTACATTAAGCCTTATGCTTTCTACACAGGTTTTCTAAGTATCAGTTATGACTGGTGATGAAATAACTGTACCTGAATTCAGTTTGGGGCTGGTTCAGCAAGCGATATTAAAGTTTGGGTGCCGCATCTGAATCCCATTTAAGTGTAAAACTTTTTTTTTAATTTCCCTTGGTGGGCAGCATTTTAGTAATGCATACAGTGAAACATTGAAATGCAAAATTCCTTTAAATAACATGCTTGGGGTATACTCTGAGTTGTGCATTTGTAAGATGTATGTAACGTACTACAGCAAAACTGACATTTACAAAGAATAAGGATGCTTAAATTGCCAACAAAATGACAGCTCCCTGTCACTTCGTTTTGCATGCAGTCTGAGCTTCATCTTTAGCAAACCCATATACTGCGGTAAATAGGAAACCCCACACAAAAAAATTAATATAAGCAAATAAGCCGGGGATAGATAAAAGAAAAAATGTGGCATCCACCCTAAAAAATCCATACCCGTTTGAGCGTGCAGCCTGGTTTGCATGGAAAGGGAGAAAATTACCTTGTGTCATTCCTCCTGAACAATACCAGACCACGTGCCTTCAATATGAAGGGATACCTTGCCAGGGAGGGGACCACTCTGGCAAAGCAACTTGTTCCTGAAGGGTCCGGCATGGAGTTGGGGGGATAGCCACAAGGTTTTTTATTGCAGGGGGTCCCCCAAAAATTTATAGTAATTCTAAAGGACTTGGTTTGAATTATGTGAGAAACCCCACACCTTTTTTTGTGTGATTCTCCCCCATTAATTTTGATAGTAGACCCTGATCTAGGATAAGTGTTTGTTATACGAATGATTGGATGGCTGCACACTCAATACTAGCAGAAAACGGCTTTATTGTAGAACAAAGTCCATAAAAAACAAATACAACTGATCAGGAAGCGGAGGGAAAAGGTAGGTAGATGCGTTTTACACGACAGTTCGTGCTTAATCAATACTATGGTGATATTAAGAAAGCACAGACTTTTGTGAGAAACACGTCTACCTACCGTGCACCTCAACTGCTGTACAGTCTGAGCATCATGCCTGGCAAAGATTACCTATGAGCAGCGGTTTCTTATTGTAGGATAAGTGCTTGGTGTACATGAATGGAATCTCTAGCTGCTTTTTTTAACAAATAGAGGTAAGCAGCCCATAGCTGTCATTTTGCTGGCAATTTAAACACCCTTTTTTCTTTGTATGTTGGTGTTGCTGTAGTAGGTTGTATACATTGCACAGATGCACATATTCATATGTTGGAGAAGGGGATCTTCCAGTTATGACATTTAATGGAGTTTTGCCTTTGTAATGTATCAATTTAAGAATTAGTGTATATAATTGCTCCTTGCCTTGTTTTTTTTGCTTTAGTTCATGTACCCCAGGGTAATGCGCAGCCACCCAAGCTATTTGCTTAGCCTTACCCTTGCCTAGCCTAGAAACTGGCCAGAACTGCGTTTTGCCATTCAGCTCTCATCAACTTCAGTTGGGATTAGAGTCGGCACCCGGGCTTTACTCATGTTTTCCGAACCCTGCTCAAACCAAACTCAGGTGAGTTCGGCTCATCACTACTCAACACTTATTTTTGTTTATTTGCAGAAAATGTATTATACGGAAACTAATACAGTCACCAAATCTAAGGACTTGTAAGCTTCAATATATTACATATTTCTTCTTGTTTGTTTAGATACACTTTAAGCAGTGTGCTTACAGGCTACACGCGCATATACTCCATGGTCCTTGATGATGTAGAAGCCTTAAAATATACCTAAACCCTAAAGTGGACAGCCTTTAGTTTACTAATGCACTGAAATGTAGATTTCACCTTTTTTCATCTTTTATTGCATCTCAGTACCACAGATATTCTTCAGCTTTTTTAGCCACTTCCGGTCTACATGCACTCGCTCCAGTGTCAGCTGCATACCATTTTATTTAATCTGATGTCCTGTATTTGTATACAGAATATATGTAGTACCAACTGTTTGCACAGCACCTTACAAAACAAATAGAAAAAATGGAGACAGTATAGTTACAATACAATTCAAGACAAGAGGGTTAGAAGAGCCCTGCTCATGAGCGCTTACAATCTAAAGGGAGGGAAAAGTAACACAAAAGGTAATAATAGCTGAGTGGGATGAGCTAATGGAGAAAGTAAAAGTACAATTTTTTGGGGGGAAGGTGGGATAGGCTTTTCTGAAGTGAATCATTTTTAAGAATCACCTAAATGCAGAGTAGGAGATAGTTAGACAGATTGGGGTTCTCAGTTCAAGAGGATGGGACAGGCTGCTGGAGGTGGGCATGGGAAGATGTGATAAAGCAGCTGGAGAGCTGAAGGTCATGGCAAGAGTGAAGAGGGTGGTTTGAGTGCTATTTTGAGATGAGGTTTGTGATGTAGCTTTTGGCAAAGTTGTGTATGGTTTTGTATGTTGTTAGTGTTTTGAACTTTTTTTGTTGGATAATTGGAAGCCAGTGGAGGGATTGGCAGAAAGGGGTGGTGGACACTGAACACTTGGTAAAGTGGATGAGTCTGGCATCAGCATTCATGATAGACTGAAGGGGGGATAGCCTGCATAAAAGTAGGCCAATGGGGAGGGAGTTGCAATAGTCGAGGTGAGAGATAACAAGGGAACGAGTTAGTAGCTTTGTGGTGTTGTTGGTTAAGAAGAGGCATGTTTTGGAAATGTTATGGAAATCTGGACAACGACTAGAATTGAGGATAAAAGGAGAGGTCAGAACTCAGGATTATACCTAGCAGCCTGGCATGAGGGGAGGGATTGGGAGTTGTGCCTCTTGATCTTGATGGGATAGTTTGGGAGGGGGCATGAGGAAAGGGAATAAATATTATTAGCTCAGTTTTGGAAAGATTGAGTTTGAAGAAGCAGTGTGACATTCATACTGATATGACAGTTAGTAAATTCAATGATGCATGAGAAAACTGATAGGGTGAGAAGTACAGCCCTGGCCAAAAGTTTTGAGAATGACACAAATATTATTTTTCACAAAGTCTGCTGCCTCAGTTTTTAGGATGGCAATTTGGATATACTGCAGAATGTTATGAAGAGTGATCAGATGAATTGCGATTAATTGCAAAGTCACTCTTTGCCATGAAAATGAACTAAATCCCCCCAAAAAATTGTCACTGCATTTCAGCCTCTACATAAAAGGACCAGCTAACATCATGTCAGTGATTTTCTCATTGACACAGGTGTCAGTGTTGACGAGGACAATGCTGGAAATCACTCTGTAATGCTGATTGAGTTAGAATAACAGACTAGAAACTTTAAAAGGAGGGTGGTGCTTGAAATCATTGTTCTTCCTCTGTTAACCATGGGTTAAGTAAACAAGTGCAGTCATCATTGCTTTGCACAAAAAGGGATTCATAGGCAAGGATATTGCTGCTACTAAGATTGCACCTAAATCAACCATTTATCAGATTATCAAGAACTTCAAGGAGAGAGCTTCAATTGTTGTGAAGAAGGCTTCAGGGCACCCATAATGCCCACCAAGCGTCAAAACTGTCTCCTACAGTTGATTCAGGCTACGGGATTGGGGCACCACCAGTGCAGAGCTTGCTCAGGAATGGCAGCAGGCAAGTGTGAGTGCATCTGCACACAATGAGGTGAATACTTTTGGAGGATGACCTGGTGTCAAGAAGCGCATCAAAGAAGCCAATTCTCTACAGGAAAAACACCAGGAACAGACTAATATTCTGAAAAAGGTACAGGGATTGGACTGCTAAGGATTGGGATAAAGTAATTTTCTCTTATGAATACCTTTTCCAATTGTTTGGGGCATCTGGAAGAAAACTTGTCTGGAGAAGAAAGGTGAGTGCTACCATCAGTCTGTGTCATAATCAACAGTAAAGCATCCTGAGACCATTCATGTGTGGGGTTGCTTCTCAGCCAAGGGATTGTGCTCACTCACTATTTTGCCTAGGAACACATCCATGAATAAAGAATGGTACAAAAACATCCTCCAAGAGCAACTTCTCCCAACCATCCAAGAACAGTTCTGTGATGAACAATGCCTTTTCCAGCATGATCGAGCACCTTGCCATAAGGAAAAAGTGATAACTAAGTGGCTTGGGGAACAAAACATCAACATTTTGGGTCCATGGCCAAGAAATTCCCCAGACCTTAATCCCATTGAGAACTTGTGGTCAGTCCTCAAGATGCGGGTAAACAAAAAACCCTCCACAAATTTTAACAAACTCCAAGCATTGATTATGCAAGAATGGGCTGCCATCAGTCAGGATGTGGCCCAGAAGTTGATTGACTGCATGCCAGGGCGAATTGCAGAGGTCTTGATAAAGAAGGATCGACACTGCAAATATTGACTCTTTGCATAAACTTAATGTAATTGTCAATCAAAGCCTTTGACACTTTTGAAATGCTTGTAATTATACTTCAGTAGTAACATAGTAACATCTGACAAAAAAGATCTAAAAACACTAAAGCAGCAGACTTTGTAAAAATTAATTTTTATGTCATTTTCAAAACTTTTGGCCAAGGCTGTAGAGAGATAGATTTGGAGTAAAGCAATAGATTTGGGTGTTGTGAGCATAGACGGTATTATGGTTCAGAATCTACCAGCTTCAAACTTAATGGTATTTACTAAAAAGAGATTGGTCTACCTTAACACTAAGATTGAATATCCTTGGTATAGGACATTGGGTGTAATTTTAGACTTTCAAAGTACCATAAAATCTTTAAAACAAAAATACCTCGGAAATGCCTATCTTCACTGTGTATATTTTTTCTTTCGAAAATTAAAAGTGCACCTTGACAAATTCATGAAAAAAACACAACATATTGATATCGCCAAAACATATTAGTGATTGCTCATTTATACAAAATTATGAACTGGAAAGAATGGCACCACATTTTTGATATCTTCTTTTTAAATTATACATTATAACTAAACTATAACATTTTTATATTTGATATTTATATATTTTTTATTTCAATTATACCATTTTATGGTGTACACTTACATATGCTTAAAGTTTGAATTTTGCCCATTTAGAGATATCTGTGGTTAAAAAACTTAGTCTACTTTATACAGTATGTTCCATGTGTTCTTTACACTCTTATATACTTCTATATAAAATCAATTAATCACAGTTACTGGTGAGAGGCACCCCACTCATTTAAAATCTCAGGAGTTCTGTTTATGTGCTGAATATAACAGCATAAAGAAAATGTGTAGCCAAGCAAATCCGTAGCAAACTGAAGTGTAAAAAATATGCTGACTAAATAAATAGAATTCTGACTATTTTGACTAATTGCTGCTACAAATAGCTGGAACTGATCATTATATGATGATAGGTTCTACAGTCATGTTACTTTGTATTAATCTTTATTTGTAGAAAAACATCATGTGTTATATGTAATTTGATATTAGTAAGTAAGAATTTACTGACATATGTGTTGAACTCTATAGTTCAAGTCATCTTAAGAAAGAGAGAATAGTTGCTCAAAACGCTTTGGGTAAAAAAAAAAAAGTTGCTGCATTTTCAGTGAGCAGATATTTGGGCCAATATATTAGCGTTAAAGTGGTCTGCTGATAAAAAAAAAAGGTTTTGATGTCCCCTCCCCTATACACACACAAAGCATAGTAAGGTTCTAATGCTTGTTTAGGCTAGGGCACTAGGATAACACATGATAGACATATTTACCCTATTTAGTCCTCTATGCTTTCTCCCCGCTGGATGACTGGTCCCCTGAAAACACTCCCCTTTGTGGGTTATGCGACTTTCCTCTCACTAATGTCATCCTGCAATGTATCTGAAGATTTCAAGGGCTGAAGAGGAAGAGAAGAAGTGCACCAGCTGCAAGGGAAACAAGAAATAAGGTAAGTATTCCTCTCTATTATATCCCTGTAGATTTAAGCCTGATCCCCACTATAGGTTTTTCTCCATTCAACCCAGGGGTAAGTAAGTACAGCGATCTGCCCCGCTAAGTTGTTGTGTTCTGACAGGGGGATGCACCCCCCCCCCCGCCAGAACACTCAGATCAGCTATCTCTGCCATTGCTGAGAACACTGATCGGGAGTCGGTCAGCTGCTGCTTTTTCAGCATGCTTGTCCAACAGAAGACCGACATACATACGGGCCGAATTTTTGAACCGGCAAATGTCTCCCGACATTCAGCACAGTAGTGTGGAATGGGGAGGGGGGACTTTAGGTTCCATTCACAAAATGTTCTTAGTAGTCTGTTGAAAAAAAAATGTACCTTCGCCCTTATGATGGCTTCAGGATTCAGTCAGACAAATAGAGGCTGGAAAGCAGACAGTGTTTCATGTGCTGTGTCTCTAGCTAACACATAGTGCTCTAGGCATAGAAGAGTTCCCATGATTAGAGATGGTGGAGCACTGGAGGAGAGGTCTTCCTGTGGAAGACCAGGGACACACTATGCAAAGTGCAAAAGGTTATAAAGAGGGAGGGAAGTTTGACTGCACAGCAGGGCTTATGAAGGTTGGGGGTGTAAGGAACAGGAGGCAATGGAGTGGGCCTGTTAGCTTAAGGGGTAGTTTTAGGAGTTGAGTATTTTAGGTTGGGAACGGCAGGCTTGGAACTAAAACTCAGGAGCCATAGATTATATGCACTGGGTTACTGATGTGTCAAGTTACTCCAGTCTCTCAGGTAGGAGTAACATCAGAAATCTTTTCTTTTTCATAGTTTGCGCGTACAGCTGCCTAGACATTGGAAAAGTGTACAACCATGCACAATTTGTATTCCTGCATTGTTTTCTCAGTGTCTATATAACAAAACTAGCCATAGTTATGGGCAAATTGCCACCTTACCAGTATTTTACAAAACTGAGATAACACTGTGGTATTTCTTCACTAAAAATTGGTAACCTTTAAAAAGAAGGAGTTGGACATATAACAGGGCATAGGACTTGTCAATAGTGGTAAATGTGACATTATAAGTGTTGACTCTGGCAGCACTAGCAAATGCAATATTTGATCCTAAAGCCTCGTACACATGATTGGCTTTTCCGCAGACAAAACCTCAGACTTTTGTCCGAAGGGCGTTGGCCAGGAACTTGTCTTGCATACAAATGGCACACAATTGTCGGTCAACAAACACGAATGTAGTGATGTACTACGTGGCTTTTCAGCTCTTTAGCGCCACCCTTTGGGCACCTTCTGCTAATGTTGTGTTTGGAGAGCACTGATTCTGAGCATGTGTGTTTTTACTTTGGACTTTGGTCTGACGGACTTGTGTACACACGATCGGAAAATCTGACAACAGACCATTGACCGCGGAAAGTTCGACAACAATTGTCCGATGGAGCATACAAACGGTCGGATTTTAGGCCAACAGTCTGTTATCACACAATTCTCTGCGGAAAATCCAATCGTGTGTACGAGGCTTAAGTCCCACATTGTGGAGTACTGCACTGTGTGAAACCTTGAATTAATACACAAAAAGTAATGCATTCACACATGTACCAGATGACGAGTATTTGCAGTCTTTTCTTCTTTTAATTAAAATTCTTCTTAAAGACCTAAACCGGTACTATAGTGTATGTAAACTTCTGTGCTATTATGAGAAACATTTTAACATGACTTTCTGCTTTAGATTTGTTTTAGATAATACTTAATTAGTATATACAGCATTTTTTATGCATATTCTATGGAATTTTGTTTCCAAAGCAAAGGTATATATGGGGAAAACAGGTTAATAATTACGGCAACCTTTGTTCCTGTAAATGTTATCTTTAAATGAATATCATGAACATTGCTAATGCAGAACTAAACACAGTCTCCAAAACCTCATATAAGCTTTACTATGTTAATGCAATTTAAAAAGTAATATTTTTCCTAACTTTATTCCTATATAGTGGAATACTGCTCTGCATTCAATTTAAAAGAAATATACAAAAAAAAATTAAAAATAATTCATGCATGCACACCTAAACCCCTACTGTAATATGTGCAAACCCTTACGTTATTATCAGAAACATTTTATCCAAACTTTCTGTTTTAGATAATATTTAATTAGGATAAACAGTGTTTTATTTTATAAAAATTCTATGGAATTTTGTTTCTAAAGCAAATGTATGTATAGAAACATCAGGTTAAAAACCCCAGCAAGAACACAATTATAAATTATACTACGCTTACTGACATCCCAGAGAGTTACAAATTTAAAGGATCGGGACTTTAATGGTACTGAATTTAACAAACACTTATAACTGTTAAAAGGCATTTATTGTTAACAATCCACTCAAATTCTATAAAACATGGTATTTTGTACAAAAATACAGCAGCCTTTGTTCCTGTGTCATAATTGATATTGTTAAATTAAAGCGCTAAATACAATTTCTTTTTATTTATTTACTCTTTATTCATTTTTCCAGGTAGGTGATACATGTGCAGACAAATGCATCTGAATGTATTTTTTTTATTACAGGTAGTAGGAGTACTTGAAAAAATAATTAAATTGATCATGCTGCCAGCAACACTAATGCCGCATACACAAGATCGGACTTTTCGGCTACAAAAGTCCGACGGACGCCGACGGACTAAGTCCAGCGGACAATCCGATCGTGTGTGGGCTTCCCCGGACTTTCAGCGGACTTTTCCAGCCGCAAATCTGACGGACTTTAGATTTGGAACAGGCTTCAAATCTTTACGTTGTAACTCCGCCGGACCCAGAAATCCGCTCGTCTGTATGCTAGTCCGACGGACAAAAACCCACGCTAGGGCAGCTATTGGCTACTGGCTATCAACTTCCTTATTTTAGTCTGGTGTATGTCATCACGTACGAATCCATCGGACTTTGGTGTGATCGTGTGTAGCCAAGTCCGGTCGTTAGAAAGTCTGTTGAAAGTCCGCCAAAAGTCCGTCGAAAGTCTGATGAAAGTCTGTCGGACGGGCTGTCGGACTTTTGTAGCTGAAAAGTCCGACCGTGTGTACGCGGCATAAAACTGGAAAGCGAGAGCCAGTAGTAGGAGCCAATCTGTATCACAAAGTCAACTGCACAAAATTTCAACTCATTCATTAAACTCTGGGAAAAATTCCCTTGCAAAGTGCAACTTCCCTGTCAAAGGGAAGAGTCCAGTAAATCAACCCTAGATGTCCATTGTCTGGTACCTTACAGGTTTGCATGACAAATAGGTTGTGTCTCAGTGGAGTAAAAGTAGCCCTCTTTCACTACCCTTGTACCTCCCAGTAATTCAGATAGATGGAGTGAACACTGTCAAAAATTATGTTTTATGTACAGGAGTGCAGCCTTCAAGTACAAGTGTACAAGGACTTTTCTTCCACTTACCACCAATGTAAGGGGTCTTTCCCCCACTGACCACCAATCTAAGGGTTCCATCTTCACTCCAGGGTATGGTGGCACTACAGTTTATACTGCCTGTGTTTTTGTTTCTTCCTGTTAGTATTACTGAATTTTTTTTTTTAATTAGAGCAGCCCTTCATTTTTAATATGTGAAGTATGCCACAACTCTTTTCTTTAACCACTTCAGCCCCGGAAGGTTTCACCCTCTTCATGACCAGTCCATTTTTTGCGATACTACACTGCGTTGCTTTTAACTGACAAATGCGACAAATGTTGTGCGACACTGTACCCAAATAAAATTTATGTCCTTTTTTTTCCACAAATAGAGCTTTTTTGTGGTATTTAATCACCTCTGCGAGTTTTTATTTTATGCGCTATAAACAAAAAAACACAGAAAAAAAAAACATTTTGAAAAAAAAACTTTACTTTCTGCTATAAAACATATCCAATAAAAAAATGTAAAAAATCTAATTTCTTTATCAGTTTAGGCCAATATGTATTCTGCTACATGTTTTTGGTTAAAAAAATCATAAGCATATATTATTTAGTTTGCGCAAAAGTTATCGCGACTAAAATATTTGTGACATATTTATGGCATTTTTATTTTTACTAGTAATGGCGGCGATCAGCGATTTTTAACGGCAACATTGCGGCGGACAAATCTGACACTAAGTGACACTTTTTGGGGACTAGTGACACCAATACAGTGATCAGTGCTAAACAAATGCATTGTCACTGTATTAATGACACTGACAGGGAAGGGGTTAACATCAGGGGTGATCAAAGGGTGATCAAGGGTTCTGCTTAGCAGAAACACAAAATCTCTCTCTTCCCCTCTGACCGATCATCTGATTGCGATCGGCCTTGTTTACATAGGCAGATTGACGTTCTGCCTCTCTCGGGAGAGATCCGCCGGACCCGCTGATTGGCTCCTGCTGTGTCCAATCACAGAAGGGTATGCGCGCCCCAGACCCAGAAGAAGCGGCAACGTTCAGGTACATTGTTTCGTGCACCTGGGCCACCCTGCCACAGTAAATATGCGGTGGCCGGTCTGGAAGCGATTAATTTATTCATAAAATAGTTATAAAGTCTCATTTTCTTTTCTAAAATAATGAACATGTTATACTTACCTGCTCTCTCCAATGATATTGCACAGAGCGGGCCCAAACCTCCTCTTCTGGTGTTCCCGCCACAGCTTTCAGCTCCTCCTCTCCTGCGTGTCCCACCTCATCAAGCCACATAAACACACAGCACAGCTCAGCCTCATCTCCCACAGGATTTGATTGAGAGCTGCAGTTCCAGAATAAGCAAGATTTTGTTAAATTCATGAACATTTATCTGGCCTATCAGATATGACAGCAAGTGCAAGTTATTTCTGAATCTGTGGAATTACTGTCTAAGAAATAGTCTAGTTTAAAAAAATTCAAAACCTTGATTAATGAGGGCCTCTGTGGTTGCATATGGATGTACACTCCAATACAACTGCCGTAAAAATAGTGAGAAAAAAACATCAGCTAAATAAAAAAAGCTGATTACATTGTTGCAACAAATGTATTATTATTTATTAGAGGTATTTAAATAGGACCAACTATTTGAACAGAACTTTATATAGTGTACATTCACATCAGTCCCTTTCCCCAAAGAGCTTACCATCTTTACAACACATGCATACATACCCTGTTCACTTTGCAAAGGAAGTTGCATTTTATAGGGGAATTTTCCCCAGAGCTTAGTGAATGAGGTGAAGCTCTGTTGACGTCCACAATCCAATTGTGTGCAAGCAAACGTTTTTTGTTTTTTTTTTACATTTCATTGTACATAATTGGGTATTCTTTGTAAAATTAAACCACACTCACTAAGCTCTGGGGCAAATTCCCTTGCAAAGTGCAACTTCTGTACGTAAAGAACTTATTTGCCTTTAGTAAATCAAAACCAATTACACATCCTTTGGTAGGTAAAACACCAAACATATATGTATTTCAATTGTGAATTTAACCATTTGCCCAGGGTTTTGCTTCAGCTGCATCTGGCGTGATTTGTTTCATCATCGCCCATAACAATAAACACAACTATGGGGGTCACAGTTCAGAACATAAAGCTGGATAAGAACGGCATTCAGGGAATTGCTTGCTATCCTGGCCTGGCACTCTTGTATAGTCCGCACTACCAACAATTCCTTTGCCTTCATAAAGGTCAGTAGTATAACTGAGTCTTCAGGATCTAACTTTTTTATGTTTCTTACTAGATCCGAAAGGGTGCCATGAAGAACATCTATAGAAATAAATAAAAAAAGAGTGTATCCCCCATAGGAACCTGGGACTTTACTGGCAAACAGCACACCAACAAATATTTATAAAATATATCAATTCATTTTAGCATCTTAAAACAGTTTTTAAACATGAAATACAAACATAGACATGTACAAAATAAAAACGGCTCAATTATACAAACATTTCAGTGTTTGACAAACATTTGAAGAATGTTTTCTCGATTCTACCCATTCTACCCAATGCGTTTCCCAGGCAGAGCCTGGGAAGAGTGTCAGGGCTGGGCTCAGCCCTTCCTTCTCAAGGCTGGCCGCTCAGCTGTCGGCTAATTGCCAGCTCCTTTCTCTCCGGAGTGACTCACCTGTTGATGATATCCTGCTCGTCGGTCCTGCCTACTTAAGCCGACCAGCCTAGATGATCTCTGCCTTTGCCTTGGTCACATCTCTAGAGACGCTCTTCTGTGTTCCTGTTAAAGACTTGCTTGGCTGACATTCCTTCTGGCTCCAGATCCTACTTGCTGTTCTACTACGCTCATCTTTGGCTACCTGACGTTTTGGCTTGTATGACTATCCGTTCTGGTTCCTGAACTCTGGCTATGTTTTGACTATTTTACTCTGTTTACCTTTTTATTATTATTATTAAACACGTGTGATTTAACTGTACTTCTGTCTCAGTCTGATTCATGGTTTCTGACAGTAGGCGAAGGCCATTCAGAAGATCAATCCACTTGTTAGTAATATTTTTTCCAGATTGGATGAGCAGGATTACCGCATGGATCAGTTTGCCATTGTGTTACAAACGCTCCTGAGTCACATGTTTTACCTGGAATCTCCTACTGTGGCTGCTCCGGTACAACCTGTGTTGCAGGCCGTCCCTGCTGCTGCTCCAGTCCCTGTGCAGGCACCCGCCTAGAGAACTACCTCCTATAAGAGGTATGTCTGGTTCCGCTCTGCTTACCCAGCAGTTTGGGGGCGATCCAGTTCAATGCAGAGGGTTTCTCAACCAGGTTGAGATATACTTTGCGATTCTGCCCCAAGCGTTTTCCACAGACAGAAGCAAAGTAGGTTTTGTGATATCTTTGCTTTCTGAGAGAGCCTTGGCCTGGGCAAACCCTCTATTGGAGACGTAGAAACCTGTTGTCTTGTGCCCAGAGTTTGTGGCTTATTTAAGGGGTATTTGACATTCCAGCATGCTCCGCTTCTGCTGCCAAGTGCCTCATGTCGATCAAACAGAGTACGAGAACTGTTGCCGATTACACCATTGAATTCCGTACTCTGGCAGGAGAGGTTGCTTGGAACAATGAGGCCCTCGTGGCTGCTTTTTCTCATGGTCTCTCAGATACCATCAAAGATGAGATAGCAGTTCGAGATATATACACTGAGCTGGAGAAGTTGATCACGTTTGCATCCTCATTGACTCCAGACTCAGAGAAAGACTTCCTTTTAAGGAGCGCTTGCGGAAGCCTCCTGTACATTGGGCCCTGAGCTTTGCAGTCCCACCCTTGCCTCCCTCACTTCCCATGCCTCCTGGTATCGAGTTGGTCTGTAAAGATGAACCCATGCACTCGGGCTTCACGCGTTTCTCTGCGGATGAGAGAACCCTTAGGAGGAGGGAGAGATTGTGCCTTTTACTGTGGCCAGGCAGGTCATTTTTTAAGTCTTATCCTACACATCCAGGGAACGTCCGAACCTTGAGGTCCTGTCATGTACAGACCTTAGGTGGCGTTGTTTTGTCCCTAGTTATCCAGAGGGATAAGCCCCTGGTTCCATTTACCCTTTCCTGGGCTGAGTCATCCGTCGTGATACAGGCTCTAATCGACTCTGGGGCTGCAGGCCTGTTAATTGATGCTGCCTTTGTATCGAAGCACTCGATTCTGCTGCAGCTGCGTGACACTCCACTTGCCATTGAGGCTCTTGACGGGAGACCTCTACAGCCTGCCCATGTGACTCATGAGAATGTTCCATTGTCCATGGCCATAGGGGCTCTTCACGATGAGATAATCCAATTCCAAGTTATTTCTGCACCTAAGTTTCCGCTGGTTATTGGTTATCCTTGGTTACAGAGGCACAACCCCTCTTTTGATTGGCTCTGTGCTGAGGTTCTCTCCTGGTCGCCACAATGCAGTAAAACATGCTTCCAGAAGATAGTCAAGGTCCTGTGCACCTCTTCCCTCTCCTCCCTTCCGGAGGAGTACCGCAATTTTAGCAATGTCTTTGACAAAGGTCAAGCCGGTAGTTTGGCTCCACACCGGTCATATGATTGCGCAATTGACCTTCAACCTGGCGCCATACCCCCTCGTGACCGGGTTTACCCTTTGTCAGTCTTGGAGGATAGGGCCATGGAGGAGTATGTTGCAGACGCACTTTCTTGAGGTTTTATCTGCAAATCCTCGTCTCCTGCTGGTGCTGGTTTCTTGTTTGTGAAGAAGAAGAGTGGTGAACTGAGACCTTGTATTGATTATAGGGGTCTCAATTGTTTCACAATTAAGAATATAAGGGCTGACGCTTTGTCACAACAATTTTCCTCCACTTCCGAGATGGAGTCGGTTCCGGTTCCTGTGATTGCTCCTGATCGTTCGCACCAGTCTCACTTCTCCTTTGAGTGACAAATTTCTTGCCGCTCAGGTCCATGCTCCTCCTGAGAAACCTTGTGACCGCTGCTTTGTCCCAGAGAGTCTCCGTGCTGCCATGCTCCAGACTTACCATTCTCCCACAACTGCTGGCCACCCTGGAAAATAAATTTTTGGGCCATTTCCCAACAATTCTGGTGGCTTAGTCTACATGCTGATGTAACCGCCTTCGTAGATGCCTGTTCTGTGTATGCTCAGAGTAAGACTCCACGACACCTTCCAGTGGGCCTCCTACAACCCATACCCAATGGAGTGAGGCCCTGGACCCACCTGTCTATGGATTTCATTGTGGAGTTACCCAAATCCCAGGGCAACACAGTTATCCTTATTACCGGTTCTTGAAAATGCCCCATTGTATTCCACTTGAGAAGTTGCCTACTTCTAAGGAACTGGCTTCCATTTTTGCTCCGGATACCTTTCGCTTACATGGGCTACCCAAGGTGATTGTCTCAGACAGGGGTAGTCAGTTTGTGTCCCGGTTCTGGCGAGCCTTTTGTGCACAGTTGGGAATTCAGCTTGCTTTCTCCTCTGCGTATCACTCGCAGTCTAATGGGGCCGCAGAATGAGCCAATCAGTCCTTGGAGTAATTCCTACGTTGTTAGATTTCTGACCAACATAACAACTGGTCAGACCTCTTACCGTGGGCGAAGTTTGCTCACAATAGTGCCTTGAATTCTGCTTCCCAATTGTCCCCATTTATGGAGAACTATGGTTTCCAACCTTCCATGTTTCCAGAGTATTCCTGTGTTAGAGGAGCATCTCCGTGGTCTTCATCTACTTGGGCACAAGTCCAGGAGGCTTTGCGACATGCTAATGATAGGCACAGACTCCATGCTGACCGCAGACGCCTGCCTCCGACTTCCTACCAGTTTGGGGACAGGGTCTGGCTGTCATCTCGCAACCTCCGACTTCGTGTTCCCTCTCTGAAGTTCGCACCTCCGTTTATTGGGCCTTTCCGTATTCTTCGCAGGATTAACCCAGTGGCTTACGCATTAGACTTTCCTTCTAATATGCATATCTCAAATGTATTTCATGTCTCCTTATTAAAACCTTTGATCAGCAACCGCTTTACCACCTCGGTGCCTCGTCCTCACTCTGTACAGGTTGAGAATCATGAGGAGTATGAAGTACCATCCATTGTTGACTCCCGCAGGTTCCGTGGGCGCATACAGTACCTGGTGCATTAGAAAGGGTACTGTCCGGAGGAACGCTCTTGGGTCTCATCCTCGGACGTACATGCCCCTGTCCTCCTCTGTGATTTCCATAGACGTTTTCCCCTCAAGCCTGGTGGTCCTCCGTGGGGGAGGGGTCATTGAAGAGGAGGAACTGTCAGGGCTAGGCTCAGCCCTTCCTTCTCAAAGCTGGCCCCTTAGCTGTTGGCTAATTGCCAGCTCCTTTCTCTCCACAGTGTCTCACCTGTTGATGATATCCTGCTTGTCAGTCCTGCATACTTAAGCCATCCAGCCCAGATGATCTCTGCCTTCACCTTGGCCATATCTCTAGAGACGCTCTCCTGTGTTCCTGTTAAAGACTTGCTTGGCTGACATTCCTTCTGGCTCCAGATCCTGCTTGCTCATCTCTAGCTCCCTGGTGATTTGGCTTGTCTGACTATCCGTTCCAGTTCCTGAACTCTGGCTATGTTTGGATTACGTTTACTCTGTTTACCTTTTTATTATTATTAAACTATTATTAAAAAGTGTGACTTAACTGTACTTCTGTCTGATTCATGGTTTCTGACAATAAGGTAGAGCACATCTATATACTGCCACTGAAGGAATCGGTCCACTTCTGGATTCAATTCAATTCAGAGAACAAGACATCCCAATTTACTATAATCTTCTAGCAAACACACACTCCTCTAAGACACAGCATTTACCCACTTTCTGGTAATGGAACACTAGCAGCCCCAACTGCTTGGAGGGACCTCGGTGGGGAAGTTCTGGGGTTCTGCGTTAGTGGCACGCTCGCTGTCGCTGATTTATCCCACCCAGGCAGACGTAACACCATCTCCTCTGCATGATATTTCACAGCTATACCCGAGGAAAGGTTATATACCCTAAACGTGTCGGGTAGATAGGAGAAAACATTCTTCAAACGTTTGTCAAACACGAGATGTCTGTGTAAATGACTATGTTTATATTTCACTTTTGAAAACTATTTGATGCTAATAAGATAAGATGCTAAAATAAATTGATATATTTTATACATATTTGTTGGTGTGCTGTTTGCCTTGTTCCTATGGTGGATTCACTCGTTTTTGATTTATAGTTGGGATGTTGGCAGACAGACCCTGACTTTGCTGGTGGAAACCTTTATCTATAGAAATAAAGTAGTGCCAGACCAAATTCTGATGACAGAATCCAAGATATTGGTAAATAAAAGTCATAAAAGCAAGGCATTACAAGGACAAACCACTCCTCCTTCATCAGGTCTTAATATGGGAGAAAACATGGATGGACTTGGAGAAAATAGAGGGGGATTCAAAAGCTGCTGTTGTGCTATTTTTCTGGCATAAATTCCTCTTATTAATACATTACGTCAAATTTATGAATCATCTGTGACACTTTTGGTTTAGACAGCATTTGGGTAGTTCTAAAATGCTCCACTATGACATTGTGTCACAATGCCTGTGCCAAATTCCAAAATAAAATACCAACAGTTCTTATCTTAAGAAAGTGGAGCTAATTAAGGCTAACTCTCTTTTGCCATACAGAGGAAGACCCTGGCACAGAGCAATTTCTAGACAGGATGTCAGGAAAGAAGCAGGTAGCAGTCTCGCCAATATCGCTGTCTTCCTTCGCACATGCGAGGTAGAGTGGCACTCCGGCGCATCCCTGGGCACAATACAGCGAAACGGCTAATGCACGTGCGCAATTCAGCTAAACGGCTAATGTGTGTGTGCAATTCAGCGAAACGGCTAATGCGTGTGCACGATTCAGTGGAACAGCGTACGCGCGTACGCAATATGAGCCTCCCACTGGCCTATAAAGCCACTCTGTGCCATGACAAGATTGCTGGTTTGTCTTTCAGCTCCCCGTGTGTTTCCTGCTTGTATCCTGATTCTTGATTACCTATTGTGACCCGGATTGACCTTGACCTGCTCTGATCTCTTCCTGCATCTGACCCTCGGCTTGCCTCTTGGACTTCTCCACTTGCTTCCTGTGTTTGACCCTCGGCCTGTCTACGGAAATTGCTTCCTGCTCCTTGACTTTGCTATTGTCTTCAGTGTTCGACCCCTGGCTTGCTCACAGACTTTGCCTCCAGTTACCTGTGTTTGACCCTCGGCCTGCTTACGGACTTTGCTATCAATCTTCAGTACTAAGTCATCAACCTGCTGACAGACCTGCTAACAGTCCTTTGCACTAGATTGTTTTTGCCTATCTAAGAGACCCTTACCAGTCATCGGTGTTTGACCCCCAGCCTGTTGTTGGATTAGCTGTTCCTTCTGGAGCTTCAGCATCTTCCAGTCCTGCACAGCTGTCTCTCTGCCGTTGACCTTCACGCAAGACCTGCCCAGCCTGCTGGTGACTCGTGCCTCTTTATGCCCTTCACCCCCTGTACCATCTCCAGGAGTGGAGTGCCTTAGTCGCAAGAGGTTACCGCTCTCAGCATCTCGGCCTCGGTGAGTACCCTTATCTGACACAGGAACATTAATTTGGTGCACACTGCGCCACTTTTAAAAATGCACACGAGACACTTTTGCAATATCTGTCTGCCCCAGTCTTTATAAACTCTGGGGAGTGACTTCACATATCTGTATTAGAACCACTATTAAAGGGGTTGTAAACCCTTGCGGTTTTTCATCTCTTGTAGTCTACTAGCCCCCCCAGAGCCCCCCTTTTACTTACCTGAGTTCCTGCGCCGGGGACGAGCACACTCGCTCCAGTCGGTGTCTCGGGTCCTGATTGGATAGATTGATAGCAGTGCAGCCATTGGCTCCTGCTGCTGTCAGTCAAATCCAATGACATTGGAACTGGGGGGCGGAGTCGAGTCCTGCTGTCTGTGTCAATGGACACAGCAGCAGGACACGGGAGCGCGTTTGCACGGGTGCCCTGAGGGAGAGCACTTCTCTGATGGGGCACTCAAGAAGAGGAGGAGCTGAGGGACCCCAGAAGAGGAGGATCAGGGCCATTCTGTGCAAAACCAACTGCACAAAGGAGGTAAGTATGACATGTTTGTTTAAAAAAAAAAAAAGCGTTTACATATCCTTTAACATCTCCTCATGGAGTAACAACTTAACAGAAGTTGGTGCTCAACAACATTCAATATTGATTTAAACATAGATCAGTGTAGTCACTTTTTCTCTTAATCCATTCAAGTTTTATCCTGTGTTCAGTTCTGATGAAATGGTGTTGCCCCCAAAACGTGTTGGCTATTTTTATATGACTTTTTCAACTGCTTGTCGACCAGCCGCAGCAGTTGTACTGTGGTAACATGGCTCGGCTGCGCGAATCGCCGTCATGTTACATCGGTAACATAGACGGCCACTAGGGGGAGCGTGCAGTCCCGATAAAAATCGCAGATCGCCGCCATTACTACAAAAAAAAAAATTAATAATAAAAAAGGCATAAAACTATCCACTATTTTGTAGACACTATATTTTTTGCGCAAACCAATCAATATACGCTTATTGCGATTTTTTTTACCAAAAATATGTAGAAGAATACATATCGGCCTAAACTGAGGAAAAAAATGTTTTTTTTATATATTTTTGGGGGATATTTAGTATAGCAAAATGTAAAAAATATTGCGTTTTTTTCAAAATTGAAGCTCTTTTTTTGTTTATAGCGCAAAAATAAAAAATGCAGAGGCGATCAAATACCACCAAAAGAAAGCTCTATTGTGGGCGAAAAAGGACATCAATTTTGTTTGGGTGCAACTTCGCACGACCGCGCAATTGTCAGCTTAAGCGACGCAGTGCCGAATCACAAAAAGTGCTCTGGTCAGGAAGGGGGTAAAATCTTCTGGGGCTGAAGCGGTTAACCAAAAATGACAATTATCTTGAAGTCTTTTATCCAGTTTTGGTCTGGCACTTTATGTATTTCTATGGTTTTAGCTACTGTTGGGTGCCCACCGAGGAAAGCCTTGATATGTGGGAGCTGTCGCACCAGAGCTGTTGCACTTGTTTGAAGTTTTTCTTTATCTGTCTACATGTGCAGGTCTAAAAGTTCCCAGCACCTCTTTGAGTATGTTGTAGTGGAGAACATCTGACAAGTCCTGGTCCAATCCAATTTAAAGTGACTTTGTCCTTGAGCAAGACCATCAAGAAAAAGATTTATATTCACCTCGGTTGGTCCATCAAATCTTCACCCTTTGCAGAGTAATGGCCTCTTTACCTATGACACAACTGGAACACAGGACTACAGGACACAATAGTGATGTAGAGTCAGCAGATGAAACTATAGTGTGCTGCACTCCCAGGATTCCCAAAAGAGTCAAATCTGAAGATCCTTCAGGAGGTTGTAGCTTTGAACAGAAGGAAGATTTAGATCAGATGATCTCTCTCTTTTTTTATAGTAGGTTATGCTTATTAAAATTTTCATAGTTGCCAACATTGCAAAATAATTTTTAGGGACACTTTTTTGTAGAAAGACAGTGTAGGCAGAGTAGTATGTTAATTAGGCATGGGACATTCATTTAGTGGGTGTGATCGAAGTGAAAAAATGTGTGGCATGCGAAGTACGCCATGGCAAACAATGTATGTGGTTTAAATTGCACTAAATTGGATGTGGCTTAAAGGGAGTGTGGCTAAATAGAGTCTGTTTACATCCGCATGTCCAAAAGGTTGCATAGACCGTCCCATCAGGTCTGCCTGAAGAACTGACAGTTATGCCGCGTACACACGGTCGGACTTTTCAGCTACAAAAGTCCGACAGCCTGTCCAACAGACTTCCGGAGGACTTTCGGCAGACTTGCGGCGGACTTGTGGCAGACTTTCTAACGAACGGACTTGCCTACACACGACCACACAAAAGTCCGATGGATTCGTACGTGATGACGTACACCAGACTAAAATAAGGAAGTTCATAGCCAGTAGCCAATAGCTGCCCTAGCGTGGGTTTTTGTCCGTCGGACTAGCACACAGACGAGCGGATTTCGGGGTCCGTCGTAGTTACGACGTAAAGATTTGAAGCATGTTTCAAATCTAAAGTACGTCGGATTTGAGGCTAAAAAAGTACGTTGAAAGTCCGGAGAAGCCCACACACGATCGGATTACCAGCCAGCTTTAGTCCGTCAGCGTCCGTTGGACTTTTGTAGACGAAAAGTCCGACCGTGTGTACGCGGCTTTAGACCTGACCGGACCCAATATGTGAAAGGGGCCTTATTGATGGTGACAGCAAGGAGTGACTGTGAGAAACTAGATTTAAAACTGCACTGCCCAATTTCTCACAGTCAGGACAGTGCTACATGAAAAAAGGAGATACCATCTTTGTAAGTGAACAGCATTTTTTTTTTACTTCTAACTAAAAGATAGAAATAAAATAGTGCTGTTAGCTGACATGTAGCACTGTCCTGACTGTGAGAAATTGGGCAGTGCAGTTCTAAACCCAATTTCTCACAGTCCAGTGACTGCTGGATTAAAAAAAAACCTTTACTTTCTATGTCCCCCTGTAACACCAGAGCTCTCCTTTACTATCAGAGCCCTACTTTACCATCAGAGCCCTACTTTACCATCAGAGCTCCTCTTTACCATCAGAGTTCTCCTTTAACATCAGAGTTCTCCTTTAACATCAGAGCTCCCCTTTAACATCAGAGTTCTCCTTTAACATCAGAGTTCTCCTTTAACATCAGAGTTCTCCTTTAACATCAGAGTCCCCACTTACAGAAAGAGCTCTCCGGGTGCTGGAACTGTGCATGGAGGGGAAGGAGAGGAGGAAAGCAGAGACCAGGTGAGGCTGGACCAGGATGGCAGAGAGGAGTGAAAGAGGAGCAGAATGGAAGATCTGGACTTGAGAGGAGGGGAGAGATTATTGGGCAAGAAAGTTTAATTGCAACGGCGGGAGCACAGAGATCACTGACCTGTCAGATGAGACCCAGCACGACACGAAGTAGAGATTGGCGCGGTGGCGCCCTGTGCACAGTGCTGGCCTGCACATGTCTCCCATTAGTAGTTTGGGCCCTGGCTCAGTGAGAGACCCGGACAGCGCTGCAAACCATTACTGAGGCTGAGGGAGGAGAGGAGGCGGGTTTGTGAGGTAGGAGAGCAAAACACGGTGGTGCCGACTCTGAGCATGTCTCTTCATATGGACAAACTCCCGTTGTCCATGACAAAGCCTACTTTTTGGGATTCTTCCCAGAACAGGCTCAGACCGGGACATCTGTCTGATTTCCAGGAATGTCCCTGGCGATCCATGACTGTTAGCAACTATGCATTTTCTTTAAACTCAACAATAGTTACTTTAACATTTGTGATTATTATACTGTACATGAAGATCTGATGTTATTCAGTCATTTTAAGCATTGTTACAAAAATGTCACAAAAACAGAATATATTTGTTACTAGGGATATGATACGAATATGAAATAATACTTTTAGTACTTGATAACAGCTCTTCTGACAAGTAATAAGGGTCTCTTATCCAGGTATATAACCATTAAACATATTTGAATGCTAATGTCACCCCCTCCCCCCTCTTTTTCTTAAATAGAAAACGATACAACTGACTGAATTTTATGTTTGTTGATAAATTCCTCTGTCAGTGGAGCATGTAATTAGGTAAATGAATAATGTACATTAAGACTAGTGACATGCATTACAATTAGGAAATGGATGGGTGAGCTTTTTTCTTAAACCATGTTTCACTGTTTAAAAGCACACAGGAACCTATTTTCTTATATTATTTGTTTGTATTGATGTAAACGCCATTACAGACCTCTCTGCAATTAAATTATAACTAAAGGCAATTTTTTTAATTTAGGTGGAGTGGTGTGGGGGTAAAACCACTGTCAGGTTATAATTGCTGTCTGTGTCCCTGTTGGGGAGTCCCATTCTCTCTAACGGCCCTAATTACTAGTGAACCATGGACGTGAAGGCAAATCCAAAATGTTGTCATTTCCATAACACTGGTAATCAGGGCAAATAGAAAGAATGAATTTTCACCAGAACAGGAATAGAGGGGAAATCTTCCAATAGGAACACTTGTTTGAAAACTGTCTAAGAGGGGACCTCCCTCACATTGGAAAGATATCCCCTCGCCTCCCGTTGAGGCATCAGGAAAATTTCCCACACAGATGACAAAAGATCTATAATGATAAAAATGATGTGTTTACATACACTTCAACTTTTTATTTTATTTATTTTGAATATATATATATATATAGTCAGGTGCATAAATATTGGGACATCGACACAATTCAAATCTTTTTGGCTCTATACACCACCACAATGGATTTGAAATGAAACGAAGAAGATGTGCATTAACTGCAGACTTTCATCTTTAATTTGAGGGTATTTACATCCAAATCAGGTGAATGGTGTAGGAATTACAACAGTTTGTATATGTGCCTCCCACTTTTTAAGGGACCAAACATATTGGGACAATTGGCTGCTCAGCTGTTCCATGGCGAGGTGTGTGTTATTCCCTCATTATCCCATTTACAAGGAGCAGATAAAAGGTCCAGAGTTCATTTCAAGTGTGATATTTGCATTTGGAATCTGTTGCTGTCAACTCTCAATATGAGATCCAAAGAGCTGTTACTATCAGTGAAGCAAGCCATCATTAGGCTGAAAAAACAAAACAAACCCATCAGAGAGATAGCAAAAACATTAGGTGTGGTCAAATCAACTGTTTGGAACATCCTTAAAAAGAAAGAACGCACTTGTGAGCTCAACAACACCAAAAGACCCGAAAGACCACGGAAAACAACTGTGGTGGATGACCAAAGAATTCTTTGCCTGGTGAGGAAAACACCCTTCACAACAGTTGGCCAGATCAAGAACACTCTCCAGGAGGTAGGTGTATGTGTGTCAAAGTCAACAATCAAGAGAAGACTTCACCAGAGTGAATACAGAGGGTTCACCACAAGATGTAAACCATTGGTGAGCCTCAAAAACAGGAAGGCCAGATTAGAGTTTGCCAAACAACATCTAAAAAAGCCTTCATAGTTCTGGAACAACATCCTATGGACAGATGAGACCAAGATCAACTTGTACCAGAGTGATGGGAAGAGAAGAGTATGGAGAAGGAAAGGAACTGCTCATGATCCAAACCATACCACCTCATCAGTGAAGCATGGTGGTGGTAGTGTCATGGTGTGGGCATGTATGGCTGCCAATGGAACTGGTTCTCTTGTATTTATTGATGATGTGACTGCTGACAAAAGCAGCAGGATGAATTCTGAAGTGTTTCGGGCAATATTATCTGCTCATATTCAGCAAAATGCTTCAGAACTCATTGGACGGCGCTTCACAGTGCAGATGGACAATGACCCGAAGCATACTGCGAAAGCAACCAAAGAGTTTTTTAAGGGGAAGAAGTGGAATGTTATGCAATGGCCAAGTCAATCACCTGACCTGAATCCGATTGAGCATGCATTTCACTTGCTGAAGACAAAACTGAAGAGAAAATGCCCCAAGAACAAGCAGGAATTGAAACCCAGCGTCTGGTGATGTCTATGCATTCCAGACTTCAGGCTCTAATTGACTGCAAAAGGATTTGCAACCAAGTATTAAAAAGTGAAAGTTTGATGGATGATTGTTAATCTGTCCCATTACTTTTGGTCGCTTAAAAAGTGGGAGGCACATATACACACTGTTGTAATTCCTACACCGTTCACCTGATTTGGATGTAAATACCCTCAAATTAAAACTGAAAGTCTGCAGTTAAAGCACATCTTGCTCGTTTCATTTCAAATCCATTGTGGTGGTGTATAGAGCCAAAAAGATTAGAATTGTGTCCATGTCCCAAGATTTATGGACCTGACTGTATATATATATATATATATATATATATATATATATATATACAGTATCTCACAAAAGTGAGTACACTCCTCACATTTTTGTAAACACTGGGGTGGGAAAATGGCTAATTGGACCCAACTTGGACATTTTAACTTAGGGGTATACTCACTTTTGTTGCCAGACATTAATGGCTGTGTGTTGAGTTATTTTGAGGGGACAGCAAATTTACATTGTTATACAAGCTGTACACTCACTACTTTACATTGTAGCAAAGTGTCATTTCTTCAGTGTTGTCACATGAAAAGGTATAATAAAATATTTGCGAAAATGTGAGGGGTATACTCACTTTTGTTAGATATTGTATATATATTAGTTTTATATATCAATTATTTTCCTTGGTCCTAGTTCCTAGTTATTTCAGACTCCTAGTTTGTATTTGATTATTCATATTGCTATGAACAAAACATCGAAGCAGTATTCAGTCCAAAATAGTCATATGGCATAACTTAATTATTAAAAAAAGACAAACATTACTGAGAAACTTCCTTTTATGGTGCCTTTGCTCTTCTAAGTGGTATCCACACATGCAAAGGATTGCACTTGTGTTTCTAAAAGAAAAATCACTAACATTTTAAATAAAGCCTAATAATTTTATGTGATGTAAAATGTTTTATTTCATTTTTCTATTTATTTTTTTTTAAATCGGCAGCTTTCATTAAAATGATATAGTATCATGATCCTGCCATAAAGGTCCTTGTTCAAGCACTTTCTGTTATGGGTGACTACAGTTTGCCAGTTGTGCTTCTTCATTGTCACCCTGTCAGATGCACCACTGAGGAAGACTACAAATGGCTGTGCCAACACACAATGACTTTGGCTGGGCAGTTTTCTAAAATGAAGGGGCATTAAATTAAACTCTAGTAAACAATAGAAGGTGTAAAGATAATAGGAGGGCCTCTCCAAAAGTATGGGAGTTCAAAGTTGTCCAGAAAACACTTTTCTAAAGGGCATCTGAAGCAGTTAGTGACAGCTTAAAACTGTTTAACCACCTAAGGACCAGAAAAATTTGCCCCCTTAATGACCAAGCCATTTTTTGCGATACGCCACTGCGTTTCTTTAACTGACAATTGCTCGGTTGATGCGACATTGTACCCAAACAAAATTTCTGTCCTTTTTTTTCCCACAAATAGAGCTTTCTTTTGGTGGTATTTGATCACCTCTGCGGTTTCTATTTTTTGTGCTATAAACAAAAAAAGAGTGAAAAAAAACAATATTTTTAACTTTTTGCTATAATAAATATCCAAAAATTAAAAAAAAAAAAAATCTTCATAAGTTTAGGCCAATATATATTCTTCTACATATTTTTGGTAAAAAAAATCGCAATAAGCTTATATTGATTGGTTTGCACAAAAGTTATAGCATCTACAAAATAGGGGATAGATTTATGCCATTTTTATTATTTATTTAATTTTTACTAGTAATGGCAGTGATCTGCAATTTTTAGCGGGACTGTGACATTGTGGCATACAGACCGGACACTTTTGACACTTTTTTGGGACCATTGACATTTATACAGCGATCAGAGCTAAAAATAGCCACTGATTACTGTATAAATGTCACTGGCAGGGAAGGGGTTAACACCAGGGGGTGATCAAGGGGTTACGTGTTCCCTAGGGAGGTGTTCTAACTGTGGGGGCAGTGTACTGACTGGAGGAGGAGAGAGATCACTGTTCATGATCACTAGGAACCACAGATCTCTCTCTTCTCCCCTGTCAGAACGGGGATCTGTGTGTTTAAACACACACAGATCCCCGTTCTGGCTCTCCGTGGAGCGATCGTGGATGGCCGGCGGCCATTGCTGCTGCCGGCCACCTGCATCGGCTCAGGCGTCGTGCATACACCCTACCTGGTGCAGTATAATGACGGTGGCTGGTCGGCAAGCAGTTAAGGTGCCTTTAGATCTTATTTTTTGTACTATCATCCTGTATAATATTTCTTTCCTGACAGGCTCCATGGCAGCATACATTTGAGTAGCATACATTTTCAGGCTGAGCCATAGGCCATGTTCCCTTTTTTGTCCTCCTCACTCATAGGACCATTTCGTATGAAGTTTTCCTATCTTTTGGAAGTATCGGCGGCCTGGTCTCATGTGAGACAGCTGTGCAGGTGTCAGGAGTGTCTTTTGGTGTCTTACGGTGTCCAGAAGTCTTCCAGGATGGCTCTGGTGGTCACCAAGTCCCCAGTTATCAGCGGTGTTATGGCACACGTGCGCAGAAGATCGATACCTGCAAAACGGAGGCCCAGCCAATGGTGGACATTTGCGCTGTTCCTTTACCTTGCTATCAGCAGGTGACCATTAAGTGTGCCCAGAATGGTTGCTGCAGCTTCTGTTCCTGCTCTGGGATCCTAGGTGTTATGTTAGAAACCTTTTCCAGCATCACACCCTTGTTTTTTGGGCTAGTTAGTTGCCAACGTATGCTGCCATGGAGCCTGTCAGGAAAACTGAGAATTTCCTATTAAATATTTTCTGTAATCTTTTTTTCCTGATGGGCTTCATGTCAGCAGGAGTTCCCTCCTGGTATCATGAGTAGGCTAGTTACGAACCACGGCCTCTGGCTCAGCCTGAAAATGTATGGGAGTGGGGTCCTATGGGGTATGAATGAGGGTTGGGCTACCCAAACGTATGCTGCCATAGAGATTATCAGGAAAGGAAAATTATGGTAAGTATTAGATAGGAAATTTTCAGTTTTTTATAAAAAAATATATTTAATATATGGAAATCCTATGATGTTTTGAAACCAGATAAGGAATTTTTTTACACAACATGTACCTTTTTATTTCTATTTTATACTTATCCTCATCTTTATATCCTCTTATTTCTTGTTATCATTATTATTTCCATTTTATGATATACATATACAACTTTATATTCCATTTGGCCCTGATGAAGGCTATACCCTTATAGTCCCAGAAATGTGTTGAACAGTAGTCTGTATTATTCTTGGACTCCTTTGATGAAATAAATATACTTGGACTCCTATAGTTTTAGCGTGGTGCTCCCATTCTTTTTACGCATTTCTAAAATAAAATCTGCCAAAATTTTTTAACTCTACCACACTCTATCCATCATAAAAAATTGTTTGATTTCACAGCCCCAAAAAAAAAAAAGATACACTAAAGATAATAGCGCCGACAAAGAAGGTTATTAAATTAGCTGCACCTATGGGAGACCTTGTATAGGATAGTCACAGGATGTATTTCTATTTTATATTCTGCATTGACCAATAATCACAAAAAAAAAGATTTATTTGGTTTCATCTGATTTACAACATTTTCCATTAAAAACCTATCGGGGAAAGAAAAGCACTTCATATCAACCTGAACTTTCTTTCGATTAAAAGCACCTAAATTACCTCAGTGAGTTGTAAGCACAGAAGTGGCTGATGATAAATGGCTTTTGCATACATGCACTTTTCTTGTTGCAACATTATTCTGCTAAAAAATAAATTACAAGAAAAGGTGAACTCTCATAGGAAGAAAAATGGGAGTTCAGAATGTTTCAATTTGTAATGAAGTTTTGTAAATGTTGTATGCATTGAATTCATGCACTGTTTAGAGGTCCCCAAAGAATAGTCGAAAATAGGTTTTCTCAATAGACAGGTTTAAACTTGGAATGTTGATGCCTTGCTACATTGCAGTATGATTGCCTTTATTTGTTTGTTATGAATAATTGTAATTAGAATTTCCAGGTCATTTATGACATGAGTGATTCTTATCTAGGGATTTAGCAACTGAGAAAATAAGATTATGATATCAATATGTTATATATCTGACATATCTTGACATGAAGGGCAATTTGAAAAAGTGTATCTAAATCCAAAAAAAAATATTTTTTTTAGTTTTGAATAAAGTAGTAAGGGGTTAGAACCCCTGTTTCTTTTGGTTGCTGTCTGTGTGCCTGCTGGGGAGATTCACCATCTCTATTGGACCTGGTGAGTCCTTGTGGGAGTGAAAATGTCAACAGAACAGGAATGGAGGGAATTAGAAAAGGGGACACATTGTTCAGTGACAACTTTGAAGAGATTCGCTCTCACTTCCTGTTCTTAAAAGACAGGAAGTGAAGAGAAATCTTTTCATTAAAACACAGGGGGCACATTAACAGGGGATTTAACCATTCCCTACTCTATCCAAAATGAAAAAAGTTTTGGCTTCAGTCAGATATACTTTACTGTATACTTTTACACAGTGCATCCATAGGTTTACATAGTTACATAGTTAGTCTGGTTGAAAAAAGACACAAGTCCACCCAGTTACATGTAAGCGTTTTATGGCTAAAAGAGATGTGAATGACAACTTGGTAAGGCCCTATGTCATTCATAAGCATAAACAGTGAATCTCATTGGTAAGCTTACTCTCTGACCAAATGTCAGGGAGTGGGGATAACCTGCGATCATGTTGAATTAACCATTAAACTGGTGGGGATCCAAGGGATGAGTTGTAAAGGCTGCCATACGAAGCTTGAATATACAGCAAACTAAAACTGTCCCTAAGGTAAACGTATAGAGCCAGCACAAAGTTTACAGTATGTATTTGATGCACTGTGCAGTAGTTATATTGTTTATTATATTATATACAGTATCTCACAAAAGTGAGTACACCCCTCACATTTTTGTAAATATTTTATTATATCTTTTCATGTGACAACACTGAAGAAATTACACTTTGCTACAATGTAAAGTAGTGAGTGTACAGCTTGTATAACAGTGTAAATTTGCTGTCCCCTCAAAATAATTTCAGCACACAGCCATTAATGTCTAAACCGCTGCCAACAAAAGTGAGTACACCAATAAGTGAAAATGTCCAAATTTGGCCTAAAGTGTCATTATTTTGTGTGGCCACCATTATTTGCCAGCAGTGCCCTAATCCTCTTGGGCATGGAGTTCACCAGAGCTTCACAGGTTGCCACTGGAGTCCTTTTCCACTCCTCCATGACAACATCATGGAGCTGGTGGATGTTAGAGACCTTGCGCTCCTCCACTTTCTGTTTGAGGATGCCCCACAGATGCTCAATAGGGTTTAGGTCTGGAGACATGCTTGGCCAGTCCACCACCTTTACCCTCAGCTTCTTTAGAAAGGCAGTGGTTGTCTTGGAGGTGTGTTTGGGGTCGTTATCATGTTGGAATACTGCCCTGCGGCCCAGTCCCTGAAGGGAGGGGATCATTCTCTGCTTCAGTATGTCACAGTACATGTTGGCATTCATGGTTCCCTCAATGAACTGTAGCTCCCCAGTGCTAGCAGCACTCATGCAGACCCAGACCATGACACTCCCACCGCCATGGTTGACTGTAGGCAAGACACACTACTACTGCCCTGGTTGCCACCACACACGCTTGACACTATCTGAACCAAATAAGTTTATCTTGGTCTCATCAGACCACGGGACATGTTATGTTTGCCGCCCCCCACCCCCAAAAAAATTGAGCACCAGCCACCACTGTACAGCAGCATATTAAGTTTTACATTTATAACATACATACCATTTCAAATGAGCAAGATTATCTGAAACCTTTATTAGCAAGCATTGGGGTTGATTTACTAAAGGCAAATTGACTGTGCACTTTGAAAGTAGTTGCACTCTTCAAGAACATTTGCTCCAGAGCTTAGTAAATGAGGTGAAGCTCTGCTGGCTTCAATCATCCAATCATGTGCAAGCACAAATGCTGTTTTCTTTTTTTCTGTACATTTGATTGGGTATTCTTTGCAAAGGGAAGCTTCTCCTCATTTACTAAGCTCTGGAGCAAATGCTCTTGCAGAGTGCAACTCCTCTTACGAAGTGCAGTATATTTGCCTTTATGAATCAACCCCCTTGTCTGGCAGGATTTAGTACTTTATTTACAATTTATTAACCACCATATGCAGCTATTTGCTCATAACAACAGCTTGATACCCACAAATAAATGCACATAGTAATACTACTAACAAAATATAATTAACCAAAGCATAAAATACAAAAAAAAAAGCTAAAAATATGTCACATGCAAACAAATGTTCTGAAAGATCACCTGACTATGTCTAACAAAATTTGCCAATTTGGACCCTGCTGTTACTTTCAAAGTTTAAAGCAGTAATAAAGTTTACTTTTTTATTTGTACCTACAGGTAAGCCTATAATATAACTTACCTGTAGGCGCAGTGAATAGCTCCTAAACATGCACCGTTTAGGAGATATTCACTTTTGTTGCAATCAGTTATGTCACTGGCGCATGCGCACTGAGCTCTGTATGGACTGCACACACAGCATATTTTCATGCGCTGTGCTGCAAACGTGACTCCTGTGCACATGCGTGGGACTGACGTCAGCATGTAACAGCCATTCAAATGGCCAGAACATGCAAACCCGGAGGGATGACAGTGAGAAGATGCAAACCCTGTCAGCAGTGACAGCATGCCGCTGGAGGGATTTGCTTTACAGGTAAGTCTGTCATAATGTGCTAGTAAGCGGTGCGTACTTGCACATTATAACATTAACCTGCAGAGGAACCATTTTTTTTAACAAAAGTTTGCTTCCACTTTAAGATTATATTTGCATTTTATGTCCGGTGGATGCTAACACTGAGACACGGTTAAGAAGTTTTATGTTATTCCTTCACTGGTTGGCAAGAAAACTTCCCAATATTAATAGCTTGATGCTAGCATGCTAGGTACTTCCTGGGATCTAGTGATTTTTGTGTCTATACCATCGGTTGTCCATACTTTTTTTCTCCTGTGCCTCCAGTATGTATCAATTTTCCTCTTGGATTTGAGTAATGTTTCTCTGCCTATTTTCCCCAGCGTTAAATGCTTTTATATTCTATACATAAAGATGAGCTAAATAATTGGAATTTTAGGCACAGTAACAGGTTTTCAAGATTTTTACTTGGAATTGTTGGGTCCCAAAAATTTCCTTGGTTTTCATTATTGATCAACTCTAAAATATAATTCCAATTTAGATTCAACTATTACCTATTAAAATGAATAAAGTAAGTGTTATTAGAAGTGTCCCCCGTCTTGCACACTTGATGGTTTCTATCTTGCTGTTTGCTTCATATTTTAAATTAAAGGAAGGTTAAATGTGAAAGCCAGAGTGGAAGCTCAAACCATTCTGAAAGAAGAGAAGAGATGCAAAGGAAGAAGCAGCAGGGTCCTGCCCACCCAACACAGCTCCATTCACAGAACCAGACCGCATGTGGTATTTAGGTGTTTTCCCAAATACCGCATGTGATCCTGAAAATGTCAATTTACTATTTACCGCATAAAGCAAAAAATGCTCAGTAAATACAGGAGTCAATTTCATAAAAAAAAAAAAAAATTGCGTGCAGTAAATAACTAGTGGTCCTGTCATGCAATATACGTCCTTAACAAAGCGATGAGTCATCAGCTGTCAGTGAGGTTCCCCGCTGACAGCTGAAAGTAAAAAAACTATTGCCGGCAAATAAAAAATTGGGAAAAAAAAAACAGCATGGGGCCCCTCCTTCAACTCCATGGTCCCTTCCCCCCAAATCCATGGTTCCCCGCTGACAGTTGAAAGTAAAAACAATTGCCGACAATTTAAAAAATCTGTAAAAAACCCAGCTTAATCAATTGATTTAAGGGGGACCCCACACATGTTTTTTTTTCACATTGTTTAATTGCCGACAATCGTTTTTTTCAATTTCAGCTGTCAGCTGATGACTCATCGGTTGTTAAAGCGGAGCAACACCGAAGCGTCTCTCCGTCCTCGGGTGCTGCCGCCTCCATCTTCGGTAAGGGAATCAGGAAGTAAAGCCGTGCGGCTTCACTTCCCGGTTCCCTACTGCGCATGCGTGAGTCGCGCAGCGCAATACCAATGGTCCCTGCTGCCTCTGGGAGCCGTGTGTTTCCCAGCAGGCAGCGGGGAGGGTGCAGGAAGTGGCGTAAATACCCGCAGATTCTGCGGCTATCTACGCCGGAAGTGGGTACAGATACCTGTAATATACAGGTATCTGTACCCCCCTCCCCCCTGAAAGGTGCCAACTGTGTCACCGGAGGGGGGGAGGAATCTGATGAGTGGAAGTTCCACTTTTGGGTGGAACTCCACTTTAAGTATGCTGTGGTTGCCCGCTCCTTCACAACCATGTTGTTTAGTGGTTGTTAAAGACACAGGCCGCACACTTCTTAACAATGCCTGCTGCCGCCAAGTTACTGCATGTATTCACTACTAAAATACTGCATGACTTCATAAAATAATGCTAGTAATATTTTTTAGTGAATACTAAAAAACTTTTAGAAAAACGCTATTCAGTATCTTACCGCATACTCAGATGCGGTAAGATACTGCTGTGTGAATGGAGCCTCTGTGAGGCTATTGTAGTGCTCTGTACCTATATCTGTTAGTTATTCCTCCTTTTCAGCAAGCGTATTTACTGTTATTTTCCTTAGCTATTACAATAGGGATACTATTGCCTATACAGTGCCTTGAAAAAGTATATGTACCCCTTGAAATTATCCACATTTTGTCATGTTACAACCAAAAATGTAAATGTATTTTATTGGGATTTTATGTGAAAGACCAACACAAAGTGGTACATAATTGTGAAGTGAAAGGAAAATGATAAATGGTTTTCCACATTTTTTACAAATAAATATCTGAAAAGTGTGACATGCATTTGTATTCAGCCCCCTTTACTCTGATACCCCTAACTAAAACATAGTGGAACCAATTGTCCTTAGAAGTCACCTAATTAGTGAAAAGAATCTACCTGTGTTTAATTTAATTTCAGTAAAATTACAGCTGTTCTGTGAAGCCCTTGGAGGTTTGTTAGAGAACCTTAGTGAACAAACAGCATTATGAAGGCCAAGGAACAGACAGGTCAGGGATAAACATAAATTAAAAATGATTCACCATAAATTCGCCCCAAGTGAACTCAATTTAGCAGCGCTAAAACAATCACTAACCTTAAAGGGTCATAAAGTGAAGAGTTATTAAATCAACCAAATATTATAATCATAACATCACTCCTCCCCATTAATGTGCATAAAGTGATAAAATCAAGAAATCACAGAAGATGGTGCGCAAACCACTAGAGTGAATAACATAACTGTGCACACAAAATATGATATAGAAACAATAAATAATAAGCTGTGTGAATCGATGTGAATCAGTCCACAAAAATATATAAAAAGATAAATATATAAATATGTGTCCACAAACAATCCAAAAAATGAATAATCTAAAAAAATTCTGTGACGTAATGTAGTGCAGATCTTCCACTTAATAGAATCTTCCACCGCACCTCTGTGACCGTGAATCCACTCCCCTTAGGTAAATAAACTCACCAGCTCCTTTTGCCCACACTCTCGTGTCAGGGCCACCAAGCTTTTATCCCACACAATAAGGGGAAATATATGATCTCCTATGGTACACCTTTACATATCCAGAGTATGATGCCAAAGAGCTCTCTCCGCATGAAAAAAAGAAGATAATCCAATAGTGCAATAACGTATTGATATTTATTTCAAAATAACAAAAACCTTCAACCATTGAACTTACATCTTTAAAAATCACTGCAAGCTCAGAAATAGCACAGCACAGCAAACTGTCACAGCATCAACTCAACTCAGTAAACCAGTGTGTGGTGGTCGCGGCGGACCCAGGTACTGCGCTCTCAAAATACCCGTCTCACCCGATCCCTGATGTAGATAGGATCAACTTCCGCACTTCCTCGTATGGCGCTCACTGTCACAGCGTTCTACGTCACTAGCGTTCGATTGCCGTGTAGCCACGCCCCGACAAGTTTCGTCATAAAGACTTAATCAAAACATTTCATCTGATAATGTTCCTCCTAATATTGTTGCCAACATTAGTGCTATACTGATTAGGTTTTAACCCCCACATTCTAATAAAAAAACAGGCTAATTCTCCCATATACAAGTTACAACTAAAATTAAAAATTAAAAATTAAAAATTAAAAATATAAGATGAAATGTTTTGAGATTTGTAGTAATGCAATATGCAGTAATATATGTTGTGTTCCGCTGAATTGTAACAGTGTTAAATGGTGCGAGCGGGGACACAGGGAACGCGCAGGCGCAGTAGTGCGATCTCCGCTCGGATCTGACATTGGGAGCGCGCAGGCGCAGTTATGTAACTTCCGCTCGAGTCGGAAGTTAAGGGTATAAAAGAACGATTGCCGTGCCGTGTAGCCAATCCCATGATTAAGTCTTTATGACGAAACATGTCGGGGCGTGGCTACACGGCAATCGAACGCTAGTGACGTAGGACGCTGTGACAGTGAGCGCCATACGAGGAAGTGCGGAAGTTGATCCTATCTACATCAGGGATCGGGTGAGACGGGTATTTTGAGAGCGCAGTACCTGGGTCCGCCGCGACCACCACACACTGGTTTACTGAGTTGAGTTGATGCTGTGACAGTTTGCTGTGCTGTGCTATTTCTGAGCTTGCAGTGATTTTTAAAGATGTGAGTTCAATGGTTGAAGGTTTTTGTTATTTTAAAATAAATATCAATACGTTATTGCACTATTGGATTATTTTCTTTTTTTCATGCGGAGAGAGCTCTTTGGCATCATACTCTGGATATGTAAAGGTGTACCATAGGAGATCATATATTTCCCCTTATTGTGTGGGATAAAAGCTTGGTGGCCCTGACACGAGAGTGTGGGCAAAAGGAGCTGGTGAGTTTATTTACCTAAGGGGAGTGGATTCACGGTCACAGAGGTGCGGTGGAAGATTCTATTAAGTGGAAGATCTGCACTACATTACGTCACAGAATTTTTTTGGATTATTCATTTTTTGGATTGTTTGTGGACACATATTTATATACTGTATTTATTGGCGTATAACACTCACTTTTTCACCCTAAAAATTTGGTGAAAATAGCGTGTGCGTGTTATACGTCAATACTTCAATTTTAGATGCCTCGGAGGGGATGGGGGGGGGGGGGGGCGGGACGAGCGCCATCAGATTACATACAGTGAGAATCTCCTGTTTACTTGGCGGCCTCTGTAAAAGGAAGTCCCGTCTCCTGGGCCGCCCCCTCCCTGTCCCCTCTAGGCTGCAGATGGGCATCGATCAGGCTGCACTGATGGCAATGGTGAGGCTGCATTGATGTGGACTGATGAGGTTGCATTAATGGCACTTGTGAGGCTGCAGATGGGCATTGATGAGGCTGCATTGGTGGCAATGGGGAGGCTGCAGATGGGCACTGACCGTTCCTTATTTAAATTTTTTTTTTTCCTGAAACTTCCCTCTTAAAATTAATGTGCGTGTTATACACCTGTGCGTGTTATACGACGATAAATACGGTATTTATCTTTTTATATATTTTTGTGGACTGATTCACATCGATTCACACAGCTTATTATTTATTGTTTCTATATCATATTTTGTGTGCACAGTTATGTTATTCACTCTAGTGGTTTGCGCACCATCTTCTGTGATTTCTTGATTTTATCACTTTATGCACATTAATGGGGAGGAGTGATGTTATGATTATAATATTTGGTTGATTTAATAACTCTTCACTTTATGACCCTTTAAGGTTAGGGATTGTTTTAGCGCTGCTATATTGAGTTCACTTGGGGTGAATTTATGGTGAATCATTTTTAATTTATGTTTGTTATTATTTAAGCAGCAGCTCAGATTCAACTTTCTTTCCATCAGCGCAGCGTTTTTGGGTGTATGAGTGGGCGGATTTTTGTACACCTGACATTTTACATTATAGGTCAGGGATAAAGTTGTAGAGAAGTTTAAAGCAGGGTTAGGTTATAAAAAAAATCCCAAGCTTTGAACATCTCACGGAGCACTGTTCAATCCATCATCCGAAAATTGAAAGAGTATGGCACAACTACAACCCTACCATGACATGACCTTCCACCTAAACTGACAGGCCGGGCAAGGAGAGCATTCTTCAGAGAAGCAGCCAAGAGGCTCATGGTAAGTCTGGAGGAGCCGCAGAGATCCACACCTCAGGGGGAAGAATCTGTTCACAGGACAACTATTAGTTGCACACTCCACAAATATGGCCTTTATGGAAGAGTGGCAAGAAAAAAGCCATTGTTGAAAGAAAACCATAAAAAGACTAATTTGCAGTTTGTGAGAAGCCATGGGGGGGACACAGCAAACATGTGGAAGAAGGTGCTCTGGTCACCAAAATTTAACTTTTTGGCCTAAAAGCAAAATGCTATATGTGGCAGAAAACTAACACTGCACATCACACTGAACACATCATCCTCACCATGGAACATGTTGGTGGTAGCATCATGTTGTGGGGTTGCTTTTCTTCAGCAGGGACAGGGAAGCTAGTCGATGGTAAGATAGATGAAGCCAAATACAGGACAATCTAAGAAGAAAACCTGTTAGGAGTCTGCAAAAGACTTGAGTTTGAGGTGGAGGTTCACCTTCCAGCAGGACAACAACCCTGAATATACAGCCAGAGCTACAATGGAATGGTCAAAGCATATTCATGTGTTAGAATGGCCCAGTCAAAGTCCAGACCTAAATTCAATTGAGAATCTGTGGCAACACTTGAACATTTCTGTTCACAGATGCTCTCCATCCACTCTGACAGAGCTTGAGCTATTTTGCAAAGAAGAATGGCCAAAAATGTCACTCTCTAGATGTGCAAAGTTGGTAGAGACATCCATAAAAAGACTTGCAGCTGTAATTGCAGCGAAAGGCGGTTCCACATAGTATTGAACATTTGGAAAATAATTTATCATTTTCCTTCCACTTCACAATTATGTGTCACTTGACATGACATGTCACATGACAAAATGTGGAAACTTTCAAGGGGTATGAATACTTTTTCAAGGCACTGTATTTCAATATTACTTATTAACTATTCACTAGTTTGATTGCCCCTGGACCCCAGTAGATGAAATTGTATATATAATACATCATATAGAACCTAAATAATATATATTATTCTACACTTGGACAAAGTTAGGCACAAGTAGGCTATAAATCTATTTTGAAGCTATAGAGAGGCTTATTATATGTATTACAGAGTGACAACCACAAGCTGTGAATGTACATCTGTTGAGTGGTAAATGTAAGAGAAGCTAAATAAAGTAACCGCATTGGTTTGTGTCACTTACATTCCATAGGATGCACTGGGGAAAGAAATATGTTGGCAGACAGTTTGTTGAGAGCTGATGGTAGAATAGTAGCTCATATGATTTGTGTCGCGTTCATAGTGATGACATGAAACCTAAAGGACTTCAATGCTATATATCTAAGCTATGCTACATATAAAGGTTAATATACTGCTGAAGACATACCCCGGATGGCCAGGGTACCCTTCTGATTAAGATACATAGGATATGTCACTGACTTGTTTATACTGTAGTTGGTCTTTCCACTTAATTAAAAAAAATAGTTCTATTTATCTACAGGTCATTGTGGTCACACAGTTCCATACACAATCAGCCAACCCCACAAAATGCTGCTGCATTAGTATTGTACTTTACACAGCTCTATTACCATATTAATTCACACATTTAAAAGGTAACATGACTTAAATTGTATTTCTTCAAATATTTCTTCCTGTACGGACTCTAACTAGGATATAAGGGGGGTAGGGTTTGCATATTTGCAAATGGACATTTGGGGGTTTTTAACCACTTGCCCACCAGGCACTTTCACCCTATTTCTGACCAGGCCAATTTTCAGCTTTCAGCGCTATCACACTTTGAATCACAATTGCATGGTCATGCAACTGTGTACCCAAACAACAGTTTTATCATTTTTGCACACAAATAGAGCTTTCTTTAGGTGGTATTTAATCACCGCTGGATTTTTTAATTTTTTGCTAAATAAATGAAGATCGAAAATTTTGAAAAACAACAAAAACTTTTTGATGGTTTATTATACAATTTAGCAAACAGGTAATTTTTCTCCTTCACTGATGTGCGCTGATGAGGCTGCACTGATGGGCACTGATGAGGCGGCACTGATGGGCACTGATGAGGCTGCACTGATGGGCACTGATGAGGCTGCACTGATGGGCACTGATGAGGCTGCACTGATGGGCACTGATGAGGCGGCACTGTTGGGCACTAATAGGCTGCCCTAATGAGGCGGCACTAATGAGGTGGCATTAATGGGCAATGATAGGCTGCACTGATAGGCACTGATGGAGAGGGACTGATGAGGCTGCACTGATAGGTGGCACTGATGGACACTGATAGGCGGCACTGATGGGCACTGATATGTGGAGCACAGTTGTGCCTGTATTCTGTGCCTGTATCTCTTTAGTCAGTTTTATAGACATCCCCCAATTCCCACCAGGTTTTCTAACATATTCTGATTCTGTAGTAATATATACATCGTGGGAAAGTATTCCCTGCTGCGTATGATATCACTCACAGCCTGGAGCGCAGAAGGGGCGTGCAACGTTCACAGCAGGGAAAGTACTTCCATGTTGTGTTAGAAGTCACCAGTAGCCCTCCCCCTTCCAACACTGACACCCCCCCAGGAGCCCAACAATGGAACATAGAGGAGGCTATGACATCATGTGACTGCTGGATTAAAGAAAAATTCGTTTTCCAAAAAGGTGCTTTAGGTGCAGCGTGTTCACAGATACTTTAATTTCAAAATGATGCATGTGTGGCGCATAAAAATATGCCTGTGTGTTTGAAAATTGCATTTTCGTTTAAATAATTCATCTACCTGTTACTGTTATTGCAAATGACATAGAAACTATGTAGTGGTAGATCTGATAACCACAACACAGTAACTCTGAGATCAATGTATTCTGCGATTTCTTTGATCTCTTGCATGACCCCAAAGTAACCACAATGCAATCACTATGCAATGTGTTTTAGATGACATTTGTGTTTAATATAATTTAATACGGATTGCGGATTTTCAACAACTACATTAAATAGATAAATTGACTGGACACACTGCTACATACAGCATCCATATGCATTGGAAGAAGGCTAATTTCGCTCTTGCAGATCATTAATCAAAATCCAGATGTGGACAAATTCAAAACTGACATAATTTCTGCCACTAATGTATTATCTTTATATAATGCAGATTGTGGGACTTCAAGAGCAAACAGCCGATAGCAAGGATGAAATAGCTCAGGGGGGTCTAATTGTGTACATCCAAAGGCCAGTTGTGAAAAACATAAAAAGCATCATACAGATGTGTGGAAGTTTATATAAAATAGCAAAAAAAAAAAAAAAAAACAACAGGTAAATCAAAGTATGTGCTGCCTTTCAGATTGTGGGCTTAGTCAATTTAGCAATGGCTTCACAACATGACTATACTTGCTGACCGGCCCATAATAAAAATACGTCATTACTTTGATATTTAATGTAGGTGTTATGGCAGCAGCTAGCTGCCGTAACCCTGGTGACATTTTTTACTATGACCGGATTTGCGTTAGATAAAAGTAGTCCCGTGGGCAAATTCGCCTCGGGATCACTTTTAGTAAGGGACAGTCACCAAGGGACGGGACAGGCACTCTATGTTTGTTTTGCATCACGAGCTCGCTGCTCGTCGAATCTCCGCCCAGTACTGTTAATTTTAATGTGAGTACATGTGAGTTTTAATAAAGATTTGTACGTTTGCCAAACAATATTATACCATTGTGGGATCTTCCTTTTCTGATTTATCTGGGTGACCCCGGGACACTACTTGAAGGAACATACGCCCTTAAAGGAGATAAACCAGGTTACTATCCCCCACTGCTGGTTGATTCCATGGTTTTTACAACGAAAGGTTGCCATGCCTAAAAGTGGCTAAATGCGAGTACCCCATTACCTTCAGGTAAGGGGCCACTGTCCACCAGTGTGTGCTGTGTTGCATGAAGAATAATCACCATTGTCACGTATACTTGGCACCAAGTGGATCACTTACATATATATTTTGTGGACTTTGAATAGATGATTATTTCCAAGTGGAGCACTGTCATTTTACATTTGTTTTTGCATGTATACTAATGAACTTTATATCACTCAGTTCCATTGAGACTGTCACTTTATGTTATGCACCATGAGCACTATTCACGTTGCATATATACACCTAGTTCTGTGTTGAGTTACACCAGGTGCATATCAGTCCAGTCAGAGACTAGTAATTTTAGAGTTGGTTGCTATTTTTATAAATTTTGTGTATGAGTACCAGTCACTTTTCATTTATTTGTTTGTTTGACTGTTATATCTAGCAGATTACCTTTATGATGGGTATATAGCTATATTCTTTGGTAGAAGTCATACCATCACGTTATTTTGTATTACAGAGCCACACTTAGGCAGTGATTTTTTCATTGTAATACGCTTATATTTTAGAGACACCCACCATCACTGTGGTATCACATACAGAGTCATTTTTTATTTTATTTAAAGGATTAGCGCAGCACCAAATTCTTACCCACTTATACTGTAGCCAGGGGCAGGCTGTACCCTACCCGGTGTAGGCTGCTTTTCCTTATTTTACATATATTTTGGTTCTTTCCCTTTCTTCCCCCGTTTCACGATAGCGCAGGAATACTCTCTATCCTCTTAATAAAGAGGACCTCTCATCCTTAGTTCTATTACAAAGGATGTTTACATTCCTGATAATAGGAATAAAAGTGATAAAAAAAACATAAAAATAAAGGAACAGTGTAAAAATAAAAAATAAAAAGTAAAATAAATAAGAAAAAAAAATATTTAAAGCGTCCCACCCCTCTGTGCTCGCGCGCAGAAGCGAACACATATGTAAGTTGCGCCCACATAAGTAAACGGTGTTCAAACCACACATGTGAGATATCGCCCTGGTCGTTTGAGTGAGAGCAATAATTCTAGCACAAGACTTCCTCTGTAGCTCTAAACAGGTAACCTGTAAATAAAAGAATTAAAGGGTCACCTATGGAGATTTTTAAGTACCATAGTTTGTCGCCATTCCACAAGTGTGAACAATTTTAAAGCATGACATGTTAGGTATATTTACTTGGCGTAACATCATCTTTCACATTATACAAAAAAATCGGGGCAACTATTGTGTTTTGTTTTTTTAAATTCATTAAAGTGTATTTTTTCCCAAAAAATTGCGTTTGAAAGACCGCTGCGCAAATACTGCAATGATCGCCATTTTATTCTCTAGGGTCTCTGCTAAAAATATATATATAATATTTGGGGGTTCTGAATAATTTGCAAGCAAAAAATACTTATTTAAACTTGTAAACAAAAGGTTCCAGAAAAGGCCTGGCCTTTAAGAGGTCAATAGATAATAAAAAATGTTAAAAACACATCTGTGAATCTGTTTATTGCCTACACAGGGCAAAGCAAATGGCGCAGTTTATTGCAGAACTCTACAGATGCTTATACTGACTTATCTTTTGCTCCGACTCTGCTCTGTTCAGCTGCTAGGGGTGAAAACAAAGCCCTATGTAAGATACAGGTCAGCAAAGTGGTAAGTTGCATAAAGCTATGGACACCCTATTGCTGAGTGGCCCAACAATATCACATGGAGTATGTCACATATACCAGATATTTCATTTGAACAAACCAGTGTGGTAGAAAGAAGGAAAGTTAAAGCTGACCTTCCATCAAAATTACAAGGTGACCTTATTTAGTGTAGCTCTCTTGCCCTATCACAAACCTCTGTGAACAACAGAATGAAAACAGCCATGGGCCAAAAAAAAAAATGATTATGCTTAACTCATGTTCCACCTCTGCCTGTGGTGCCTAGGTGAGGGTGACACCATCATCCTTCTGGAGTGATCCCCGAGGGAATGCTGAGTAACTAAAATCTTGTTGGAAGATGCCATTGCTCTGTGATGCAGCATCATCTTGTGAGATTTGGGCTACTGGACATTCTTTTGGCTCTTTTTGGAAGGTCAGTGAGATCACCCCCTTAGCACAGAAGTTAGGAGTAAGGTAAGTCTTTTTTTTGCGGTGGTTTAAGATGGGGAACAGGGGTGCAACTAAATAAGCAAACCTTGCATGGAGTGCAAGGTCCACTAGTATACATAGTTAAGGGAGGGGTGTAAAGTTATTATTATACAGGTTTTATATAGCGCCAACAGTTGGCGCAGCGCTTTACAACATGAGGGCAGACATTACAGTTACATTACAATTTGGTACAAGAGGAATCAGAGGGCCCTGCTCATTAGAGCTTACAATCTAAAAAAAAACCTGTTGTATTGCCCTAAGTGGCATATAAGAGCTCTTAGTTAAAGACCATGGATATTTCTATTGAAAAATCAATTAAAGTAGGATTGAAGGTAATTTTTTTTTTTTCATTTTGGATAGAATAAGGGATGATAACCCCTGTAAGTTTATTTACCATCTGTGTTCTATTGGGGAGATTTCCTTTCATCCTCTGTCCCATAACGAAAACTAGAAGTAAGTGAAAACCCCTGCAGAGTGAGGGAATTCCTGGTTGTCACCAGGGTCACCAGAACTAGTGTCCTAATTGGAAGATTTCTTAATGGCACCTTCATGCATCAGAAAATGTGGTGTGTTTTCGGGTGCAGGAAACCGCATGGTGCAAAAACAGTGTCGGGACAAGGTCGTCTAGAGCCCAGGGAGAACATGCCAAATTGCCCCCCTCCCCCAAGATAAGCATATGTGTCAGCGAAAAATCCCCCCCACCCCACCTTTCCCCCTAAGCATAAATTACCCCTCCTCCCAGTATAAATCTAACCCCTGCTGAAATCCTCCCTCCAGGCACAAATCTTCCTCCCTTAGCTCAAATCCTGTCATTCTACATATGTTCCCAGCACAATTCCCCCCCCTGCCCCCCAAATTTTTTTCCCCCTTCCTAGCACAAATCCTCTACCCCTCCAATTTCCCCCACTGAGCACAAATCCTTTCCCCCAATTCCAAATCCTCCATCCCAGCACAAATTTGCCTCCCCAATCCTTCATCCTAGCACCAATAACTGGCCCCCAATTTCCCCTCCTAGCACAAATTCCCCCCAAACACCTCTACTAGCACAAATCTCCCTCCCAAACAAAAGTCCCCTAATAGCACAAATACCCCCCACCCCACAATATTACCTTTTCTAGAACACAACTCCTAAAACCCCCTCCTAGCACAAATCCTTTCCCCCATCCCACCTCTCAACATAACCCCCCCCAAATCACCGCTCCTAGCACACCTCCCCAAAATACTTTTGACAATGTAGTGTATAGTATGGATCAACCGTGTTAGAGGAGGATGCATATTTGTGATATTTTGGAAAACAGTTAAGGTGAGTTAGTTCAACGTCTTTACCCACCAGTTTATTGATTAGGGAAAAGACTTCTTTCCTTGTAGGTGATAACCACTCCCAAAAGATGTATAGGAAAGTGCCAGGAAGGGAACACCCTCTATAACAACTTGGAGAGACTTCTGGATAGATAACACTTAGGTGAGAAGGTGTGTGATACCACCTGGTAAATAGTTTCAGTTTCTCTTATTGCTAATGACTTAGTACATTTATGTAGATTGATCCACATAGAATTCCATTCAGGTAGGGACAATTGAGTGTCTATTTCAGTCTCCCATTTAAGCATGTATGGTAATTTATCTGTAGAGGCGGGAGCGATGAGATCATTATAAAGAATTGATATAAGAGCCGTACCTCTTGGGTTATTAAAACAGATGTGTTCAAAAATAGTTAATGAAGAGCTTGAAGGTTTAAGCTGGTGGTGGGTTTTGTAGAAAGTTTGTATTTGCAAATAATTTGATTGTTCTGAAATGGGGGCACCTTTTGTTGTTTGGAATGTATTAAATGAGATAAATGTATCACCTTTATAGAAGTCAGATAATTTAGTTAGCGTGTTATTTATCCACCATTGAAAATTGGGGAAAAATAGCCTGATTTAAATCTAGGGTCTCTCAGAAAGGTTGTACCTGGTGATGGATTAGACATAAATGTCAGATCTTTTTTGCATTTTTAAGAAACGTAGAAAAGTGACGGCTGAAAAAGGCAGCGTAGTCCATCAAGTCTGCCCATTTAAAAAAATAATAATTTTATTTTCTTTTGTTTTTGTTTTTTCATTAACTTTGTGGTTGACTATACATCTATTTTTATCCCAAGCATGTTTGAAGTGATTTACTGTTGACTGTCTCACTAACTCTGCAGCATCAACTACTATTTCATTAAAATAATACTTTCTAAGATTAGTTTTGAACTTCCCTCCAGTTAGTCCCTGTCAGTGGCGGCTGATGCTCATAATTTTTAGGGGGGTGCAAACAAACTGAAAAATTCTGAAAAATACTGAAAAAACCCCTTAAGTTGCAGCCTCACTGTGCCATCAATTGCAGCCACTGTGCATATCATATGCAGCCTCTGTGCCCATAATATACAGCCTCTGTGCCCATAATATGCAGCCTCTGTGCCCATAATATACAGCTTCTGTGCTCATAATATGCAGCCTCTGTGCCCATAATATGCAGCCTATGCCTATCATATGCAGCCTCTGTGCCCATCATATGGAGCCTGTGCCCATCATATGCAGCCTGTGCCCATCATATGCAGCCTCTGTGCCCATCATATGCAGCCTCTGTGCCCATCATATGCAGCCTGTGTCCATCTTATGCAGCCTGTGTCCATCTTATGCAGCCTGTGCCCATCATATGCAGCCTGTGCCCATCATATGCAGCTTATGTGGACATCATATGCAGCCTGTGCCCATCCTATGCAGCCACTGTGACCCCCCATTCACCCGCTCACCGTCTGACCGGCACACACCTACCCCATCCTGGTGGCGGGTCAGGCAGCGGGTCAGGTGATGGCTCCTGCATCCTCCATGGTTCTCTGTCCTCCTGTGCGTGTCTCCTTCCTTCTGCTAGGCATCCAATCGGAGCGCCTGTGCCTTCAGCCAATCAGGTGATGGGTATTAGACTCGTAGCTTGTGATTGGCTGAGAGGCGGTTCAGTGTTAGAAAATCGAATTTTCATTCGCTTTTCTAACACACCTGGTGGACTGCAAGCGCAATGCTCTGCGCTCGCAGTCCACCTTTTTTAAAACCTGTTAGAGCCTGTGGCTCTAATCAGGTGCTTCAAAAAACACCCCCGACGCTGTAATTCAGGCGACCGGCATCCAAAAAGGGGCCAGATGCCTAACTAGGGGGTGGCGGCGGCCATGGATAGATTCATGCTATGCATGAATCTATCCATTATTCAGAGGGGGCGGCACCCGTGCGACCTTAATGGATGCACCGCCACTGGTCCCTGTGTTCTTGATTTTGGTTTCATATTGAAAAAACTGCCTTCCTGAACCTTATTCACCCCCTTGATGTATTTAAAGGTTTCAATCATGTCTCCCCTTTCTCTTCTTTCCTGAAGTCTCTCTTGATATGTTTTATCCCCCAGAACTTTCACCATTTTTGTTACCCATCTCTGGACTTGTTCTATCTTATTAATATTTTTGTGTAAGTGAGGTCTCCAGAACTGGACACAGTATTCTAAATGAGGTCTCACTAAAGATCTTTATACTGTAGGTGAATCAGAACCTCCTTCCTCCTGCTAGTGATCCCTCTAGTGATGCACCCTAGAATTCTATTCACTTTTCCCACTGCCTGGTCATACTTTTTGCTAATTTTTCAATCATCTGAAATAAATACCCCCACATCTTTTTCTTCTGTTGTGCTGACCAACACCGTACCCCGAATGTTGTACTCTCTCAGGGGATGCTTTTTCCCTGGGTGCATTATTCCCAAGTTTAAGAATAAGAAACTATGGCATTGTGGGATGAAATGGAACATATTGCTATACCAGTCAACCAGAGTAGACCTGGGAGGTAGTGTGGCAAGTAATACATTTTCTCAAATAATAGCCAGGGTATTGTGGGATTGTGTATTTGAGGGAGTCTACATGTGATAAAATATATCCGGAGACGAGGTAGACCTAGTCTTCCAGAACTGTGAGAATGATATAAGATTTTTTTCCATATCTAGGGGGCTTATTATTCCAAATAAATGTGTTGATAATAGATTGGATTTTAGAAATATATGCTTTAGATAGCATGATTGGTAGTGATCTGACCAGACAAAGTAATTCCGGAAGTATGTTCATTTTTATGATCATGATCTAGAAAAGATAAGTGAAATGAGGACCAAGTATTAAGTGTGTGACGGATTTTTGTTTCCAAAGGGGGTAGTTACATTGGAATAATGACTGATAAGTATTAGAAAGGTGGATACCCAAATATGGTACTGTATAGTATTGTGAGACCAAATAAAGGAGAAATTGCTGTTTACATGTTCTTATTCTGGTGAAGCACATATTCTGACTCCAGACTTACCTGTCTATACATATGCACACATGCACATTTATACACTTAATAAGATAAGAATAAAGATAAGATAAGAATAATGCCATGTTTTTGTCACAATTATATGTTAGTTTTCTGTTATATTTTTTTAGTTCTTGAAAAAGCTCCATCTAGTGGTTGGTTGGTAATTTCATGGGAATGTATGCACAGTCTTTTGGCTCTTTGTTGCTTCTGTCCCTTTAGCAGTATAGTGACATGCTCATTTTCAACTGTTTGAGCTCATATTTCATTTTTTAGCCTTACTGTATAGATTATTTAATAATGTTTGTTTAGCATGCTCATTTTTTGTATGATATGAAGGCTATCCTAATAACTGCCTGCCAACCACTCACAATAAATACACTTCAAGGTGGTATGTACCGGCACAAGCACGTACATGTACGTGATGGCCTTCCTCTTTGTTTGGGTTCACGCATGTACGTGCCCCTGAAGACCCGTGCTGTGATTGGACAAGACACGAGTTTGGCAGCAGATTTCAGCCAATGATTTCAGCTGAAACCTGCTAATTGGCTGTGTCCAATCACACACACAGAGTTCTGTATTTATAAAAACACAGAACTCTGTGTACAGGGAACAGCTGGCTGTTTCTTGTCCCTCAAAAGCAGAAAGAAAAAACAGCCAGATCAGAAAGTAAAAGCAGCACACATTACACATTGTTAGGCACATAGTTAACCCCTTAATTGCCCCTAGATGTTAACCCCTTCCCAGTCAGTGTCATTAGTACAGTATCAGTGTACAGTATTATCACTGATCACTGTATTAGTGTCACTAGTGACGTCAGTGTCAGTTAGTGACCCTCCCAGCTAGTGTCTGTTAACGCTAGATTGCCCACCTTCCTATCACAGTCACACTATAAATCGATGATCACCACCATTACAGTATAGCGTCTATAGCTGTGTAAATTCCAGTATATATACCATAGTTTGTATACACTATAACTTTCACACGAACCAATTAATATACAGTATACTTATTGCGATTTTTTTTTTTTACCAAAGACATGTAATGCTAAATTTATGAAGAAAATTGATTTTTATTGGATATGTTTAATGACAGAAAGTAGAAAATATAGGTTTTTTAATTTTTTTATTTTTGTTTTCTTTTAAGTTTATATAACAAAACATAAATACAGTAAAACCTTGGTTTGAGAGCATTTTGCAAGACAAGCAAATTGTTTAAATAAATATTGACTTGATATACAAGCGATGTCTTGATATACAAGTAGTGTCACGTCACAACTGAGTATAAAAGAGAAGAGTGTAGCAATATGGTTACATTTAATGAAGGTACAACATTTAGCAACATATTGCTATACTTAGAGGTGCCTCTCTTCTTTCTCTTTTATAACCTGTAGCTTATGCTGGATTTTGCTTCTAATCTCCTTGCGGAAGCTCCCATTTGTGGATGGACATTTTTTAAAACTGAAGGACTTATGAATAAATGATGGTGGAACGAATCATTTGAGTTTCCATTATTTTTGGGGGGAAATTTGCTTTGATATACAAGTGCCTTGGATTACAAGCAGGTTTCTGGAACGAATTATGCTTGCAATCTAAGGTTTTACTGTACCACCAAAAGAAAGCTCTATTTGTCTTGGTCTGTAGCTAAGATAAAGTATCATTACACTTTAAATAATGAAAACCAAAGGAAACACAATTGGGGTCCAACTGGACTGTATATTGGAATGTAGATTGGAATACTCTCAGTAATGTCCTACTTGAGCATTGTTACTATTCAACAAATGTATATAAACAATATACTTTCACATTACTGCAGTTTAATGCATCCAGTCAAGAGGTAAGTCGACTTTTTGAAGGAGCTGCACACATCTCTCTGGGCAATCTCTTGCAGCCTCTCCCTTCTCAGTTCTCTACCCCCTCCCTGCAAAAATGTCAATATCAGCCACAATAGTTTTTCTTTTACATGTCATTTTATTTTAATTCAGTCAAATAGACAGCCAACAATTGGACAGTTACATTCAACAATGAATAAATGTGAGCATGAAAAGCCCGTATAACCAATGTTCTGAGCCATACAGTATAAAATATAAAAGATTTAAGTTAACATATGAATGTTTGCAACATCAGTTTTAAACAGTATTTCTAATGATACAAATGAATAGACTTTGAAGTGTAATGTTTAAGGCTGGTCTCAGTATCAAAAGTAAAGATTGTACATATCATAACCATCTAAGCCAGGCCTACACCTGGCAGCCAGGCATTCTTAGTAACTAATCAAACGATAGGAAAACAGAGGAGACAAAGAAAAAAGAGAACAGGAGCTAGAAAAAGAAGGGAGAAAGAAAACAAAAAGGAAGCAAAGGAGTTCCAGGGAATCGCAACGCAGGGCTGTTAGAGCGACAAAATGGCACTATCAACACGAGATGTGTGAGCATAGGCAATCCAGGGTTGCCACACCCAGAGAAATTTCCCATGAGTGTCTGACAATATGGTTGTTAGTTTTTCGTTGACCATAATGTCATTCATTTGGTTTTTAACAGCTTTAAAACTAAGAATTGGGGTTTTCCAAGCCCTTGCTATGGTCAATTTAGTTGCAGTTGGCATTTTCCAAGACAAACACATTCTTGGAGCACTTACATAGAGTCATGGTCATGATCTACCAGTCCTCCAGGTCTAATTGCATCCCCAGTTCGCTTTCCCACTGGTGACGGTAGTGTCGCAGTGGGGGTTTTCTGGAATTTATTATTGAAGAATAAATTAGTTAAATAAGGCCAGGGAAATGGGACCGGGCCCTGTCAATGTGTAGGGAGTGGGCTGAGATTTAAGGAGCTGGGAAATAAAGTGCCGGAGTTAGAGATATCTATAATGCTCTCGGAATCGTGTGAAGATCTGAGGGCTTCAAATGTTCAAATCTGAACGGGGGTAAGAAGAGAATGGATATCAAAGAATCAGTGGTCCGTCCACCAAGACAACTGTCTCGGGTTATCCAGTCCTAGGGGGAACAATGGGCAGCGAAGGAAGTGTAGCAATGGGAGATGGGGTGAGATCACTCCCGTTGAGAATTTGACATTCAGAGGGTGCGGGATAGAATGGGGCTAAGTGTCTCTGGGCGAAGGGCAGTGGAAAGCCAAATGTAGAGAGGACAGAGGTGTGGGGTGAGAGTCTATAAAATGCATAGTGGTCCACAGCAGAAGGTGATGAGTCTCATGAAGATGAGACAGAGGAGTAATGTTAGCAGCTAGGTAATAGGCCTGAAGATTCAGAACTGAGAGGCCACCATTGATCTTATGGGTGAATATAACCTGTTTATTGATCCTAGGTCTAGATGAATGATCCCCAGATAAATTTCACAAGTTTGCATTGGTGTATGCATAAGCAACATCAGTTTAAGTAGCAATAATACATTTAAAATGATAATCATCTAAGGTCTTAAAAAGCCGCTGTTAAAGGGTGTCTCCATGTTTTTTTCAAAAAATATTATACTTACCTTACCCCTAACCTCCTCTTTTGGGGTTCCTCGCCGGTGCTTTGGGCTCCTCCTCTTCTCTGTGTGCCATCATGGCTACTGCATGCGCGGCTCAGTGTACATGACGACTGACGGTTAGGAGGAAGCTTTTATGACAGAAGAGACTGATACGATCTCTTCTGTCATAAATATCCTACCTGTCAGTAATTTTATTTCAAAAGTAATTTTAATACCACTTTAACCACTTGCCGACCAGCCGTCGTAATTATACTGCTGCGGGTCGGCACGATCCCGCAAACCGTGGTAGCCTATACGTTGGTCATTTAAAGTGGGATAGCAGGCGCACGCACGCACGCCTGCTACACAGCGGGGGTGCCGATGCTCGTGACTGGTGGTCGCGATGACCTCTGGTCACGAGCGATCGCGAGCACGAGAGACAGAACAGGGACATGTCTGTGTAAACACACACATCCCAGTTCTGTGAGGAGAGGAGAGGAGAGAGAGATTGTGAGTTCCTATGAGCTGGGAATCACGATCTCTCATATCCTATAGTCAGTCCCATCCCCCACAGTTAGAACACACACATAGGGAACACAGTTAACCCCTTGATCGCCCCATAGTGTTAACCCCTTCCCTGCCAGTGACATTTATACAGTAATCAGTGCATTTTTATAGCACTGATCGCTGTATAATTGTCAATCGACCCAAAAATGTGTCAAAAGTGTCCGATGTATCCGCCTTAATGTTGCAGTCTCGATAAAAATCGCAGATCACTGCCATTATTAGTAAAAATAATAATAATAATAATAATAAAAATGCCATAAATCTATCCCCTATTTGTAGACGCTATAGCTTTTGCGCAAACCAATCAATATACGCTTTTTGCGATTTTTATTACCAAAAATATGTAGAAGAATACATATCGGCCTAAAATGAGGAAAAAAATTTGCTTTTTTAAAAAAACATTGGGGCTATTTATTACAGAAAAAAGTACTAAATATTGTGTTTTTTTCAAAATTGACACTCTTTTTTTGTTTATAGCGCAAAAAATAAAAACCGCAGAGATGATCAAATACCACCAAAGGAAAGCTCTATTTGTGGGAAAAAAAGGACGTCAATTTTGTTTGGGTACAGCGTTGCACGACCGCGCAATTGTCAGTTAAAGCAACGCAGTGCCATATCGCAAAAAATGGCCTGGTCATTGAGCCGCCAATTCTTCTGGGGCTGAAGTGGTTAATGCAGAGAATGCATTAAAGTTGTTCTAAAGTCAGAAGGATCTTATCTTAATGCATTCTATGCATCAAGATAACAAACCTTCTGTGTGCAGCAGCCCCCCTCATCCCCCCTAATACTTCAATGAGCCCATTTAAATCCAGCGATGTTGCATAAGACACTTGGCTGTCTCCAGTGGCGGCTGCTGGTATATTTTTTGGGGGGGTGGCAAGGAATCCACCCCCCTGGTCGGTCGGTCAGGTCACAGACACCCTCCCCCAGTCAGTCGGTCATCAGCCCCGCACTTACCCCATTTAGGTCGGAAGCAGCTCTTCCTCCGGGCGGCGGGCCACGGCTTCACACTGCGTCTCCTCCTCCTCTGCTTCATGGCGGGTTCCCCTGCATCTTCTCTCTCCTCCTCCTCAATGGCCATGAGGATTGCTTTTCCTCTCAGCTAATCAGGTGATGGGTCTCAGGACCCACTGCCTGATTGGCCAGGAGGAGAGTCAGGAAGACAATAGCAAATATTAATTCGCTATTGTCACACAACTGGGTGGGCTCGGGGCGCAGTGCTCTGTGCCCCGAGCCCACCCTTTTTTGAAGCCAATTAGAGCCTCAGGCTCTAATCATGTGCTTCTAAAAAAAAAAAACCCCATTGGAATCCATGCGTCCGGAGCCCTGCATGTAGTTTAGGGGCCGGGCGCATGGATTAGGGTGTGCGCCCTGTATGGACGGGCCGCCACTGGCTGTCTCCCTTCTCATGGGCTGAGACAGCAGTGGGGCACCATTGGCAATGAGGAGATTGGGCGGGGCTGAGCCGCGACTCCATGTTTGAATGGACACACAAATCAGCGGCTCGGGTGCCCTCATAGTAAGCTGCTTGCTGTGGGTGCACTCAGCAGGAGGGAGGGGAGGAGCGGCGACGAGGGATCTGAGAAGACCCCTGCACAGAACAGGTAAGTATGACATGTTTGTTTGTTTAAACAAAAAAAAAAAGACTTTAGTATCACTTTAAGGTAAAAAAACCTGAAGCCTTTACAACCGCGTTAAGTGAGGTGAGTAAATTATAATGCTTTATTTCACTAATGGAAATTCCCAGTCTGAGAAATATGGGTGAGACTGCATAGAGGCCACACAGGATTTTTAAGAGAAGAAGAGGATCCTGACTGAGCCCCATACATAGGGGTTGCATGCTGGTTGGTGACAGTGCCACTTGTCCATGGATTTTCTACAGGAATATTAAAATAATGCACTCCATAAGGGTGAAAAAGAAACTCTAGCAGATATAAATGCCTTTGGTGCCATTAAGGCAGGAAGTGAGGAAAATCTTTTCACTGGGAACACAGGCAGCAATAAAACCTATATTTTCTAAAAATATAGAAATAGTAATTACAACAACAATTTGAGTCATATAACTTATTAAAATCATAGGAATACCAACAATCATCAACACTTTAGTAGCTAGATTAGAATTTACTATTAATTATATTATTTTTCTATTCTAAGGCGAGCTTTCTACAATTAAAAGCAAATACACACATTTAATGACGCATTTTATTTGGAATTTCCTTCTGTATTTACTAGACAGCATTTGATTTTTTTATCCATTGCTATTATGTTATTTTACTTCCAGCACCACATGAAGTTAGCACAAGCTTTAGCATTTATTTTGAAATGCCAGACAATGAGAATTTATCAGAGCTCTGTTCACTGCAATAGATATATCAACAGGAATAAAAATGATAAGCATTAGTCCTTATGTATTTCAAAGGCAGTTTGTGGTCTGTAGCAGAAGATTGATGTAGCCAGCTCCTAAGAATTATTGAATGGCTGTGTCAATGTACACAGAGATTTTTGGATAAATTTTTTTTACAGGAAATGATTTTGCCTACTAAAAGAATGCAATTAAACAATTACATATATTTTGCCTGTCCACTGGCTGCATAGTTAATTCATTTTGTATTGTAAAGCATTTTGTTTTCTTTGTTACCACTTATAAAAAACATTATATTGGCCTTGTTTATTGGGAATGATTAAAGTATAGCTGTAGAGAGTGGAAGCAGCCAGGTCCAATAGTGATTTCCAAGTTACAGACAAGACAAAAAGTTTAGGTTTATGTAGATTTACATAATTTAAATTGATTTTTAACCTTGAATATTCCACCCATCCCACTAATAAACAAATGGTTTTTGCAGTTTTGTAAAAAGATGTTGTGCTATTTTTGGTGTGACAGTCCTATAATAATAATAGTAATAATAATAATAATAGTACTTCGGCTTGTCTACCAATTCAAGCTTTATTCAGTGGTGTATGTGGTTTGTTTTTGGGATGTCACTGTTCTATATGCTGTGCCAACATCTGCCTAATTCTCTGTTTCTATGTACCAGATAGTGCCAACCTATGGATATATCTTATCATTTTTCTTATTTGGCTACACTAGACAATGTTTTTGATTAGGAATCCTCTCATAATAGTTTTGTTTTCTCTGTATATGTGGTGCCCTGAGTATCCCCAATTTTGTTTATGGTTTCAACCAAGCTGGCTGTTTGTCTTCTTCACATTTTGGGTTCAGCTACGGCCCTTGTGTATAATGGAGGCAGGTGCAATGATGCGGCCGGTGGTGTTATATGACCATCTTTTTCCCCCTGGCCTTGTGGGATGTAGTACACAGAGGTTTAACCAGGTGGCGCTATCTCTTTGCATAGTTTATTCATTACCATTGCTTTGCAGCTCTTTACAGTCCGCATCGGGTAGCGTATGCGCAGTTTCCTGGTGCATGCGCATTGACCCTTTGATCCGATCGTATGATGTATACGTCATTCACAGGGTGTTCCCGCCTCGTGATTTACATTTAAATGGGCGCAATGGCGCAGTCTGTTACACTCTCACCATGCTGATTGATCCCCAGGGCGGTGGCTGTTACCATGCAGCTATATACTGATGGTATGTGTTTGCTATCCTCTTTGTGGCACGACGCTCTCTCCCGATGTAATGCTGTGTGAGCGATGCGCAATGACTTATATAGGCATGGGGCATGGTCACCGGGTGATGTCATCCGGTGACCCCGCCCTTATGACGTCACAATCCCAGGGCATGCTGGGGCTGTGACGTCATAAGGGGGCCGGGTCACCGGATGACATCACCCGTGACCACGCCCCATGCCTATATAAGTCATTGCACAGTGCTCACACAGCATTTCATTGGGAGAGAGCGTCGTGTCAACATCGAAAGAAGAGAAGAGGGAAGAAGACGACGCAGAAGACCGGGCCACCACTAGCAAAAGAGCGGCAAAAGAGCAGAAGATAGAGGAGGACCTCGGAAGAAGAACCGTAGAGCGGGAGAAGAGGCCGAACACCGGGAGAAGAGGCCGGAGAGCAGGAGAAGAACTGGACACCGGGAGAAGAGGCCGGAGAGCGGAGAAGCCGGAAGAAGACCCCCCGAAGTTGGAACAAGACCCCCGGAGCTGCCTAATAAATTACTTTAAAAACCTGTCTAGTGTGTTTTTTTATTGACACTTTTTCCCTAGGTGGATGGGTAGGGGTACGATGTACCCCATACTCATTCACATAGGGTGGGGGGCCGGGATCTGGGGGCCCTCTTATTAAAGGGGGCTCCCGGATTCTGATAAGCCCCCCGCCCACAGACCCCGACAACCAACGGCCAGGGTTGTCGGGAGGAGGCCCTTGTCCTCATCAACATGGGGACAAGGTGCTTTGGGGTGGGGGGGCCACAGGGTGCCCCCCTCCCCCAAAGCACCCACCCCCCCATGTTGAGGGCATGTGGCCTGGTACGGTTCAGGAGGGGGAGCGCTCGCTCGTCCCCACCCCCTTTCCTGACCGGCCGGGCTGCGTGCTCGCATAAGGGTCTGGTATAGATTTTGGGGGGACCCCACGCCGTTTTTTCGGTGTAGGGGGTTCCCCTTAAAATCCAGACCAGACCTAAGGGCCTGGTATGCTCTGCGACAATCTTGCCGATAAAAGCGGCGAGATTGACCTTCCTTTTCTAGTCCCGTCGTACCCGAGTCACGTTCAAAATGAACGGCATTGTCCGTGTTTGAGCAAGTCTGTTCATTCGTAAAGTCCACCGTAACTCCGTCGAAAGTCCGTCGGGAAGACCGGCGGACCTAGTCTGCTGGAAAGTCCGGTCGTGTGTAGGCAAGTCCGTCCGTTCAGATAGTCCATCGGAAGTCCACTGGAAGTCCGTCGGAAAGACCGTCGGACCTAGTCTGCTGGAAAATCCGGCATAAATCTCCTGAAGAAGCATTCACACACGCAACATGTAGAGCCCAGGCACTGCAAATGTTTGATCTACTCGTACCAATCCTGTCAGTACAATTATTACTGTCCCAACAAGGACAAGTTTATGACCTTTTATTAATTATTCTTGGTTTATGGGTTATGTGCTGATATAGTATATAGGCAATTCTTACTTTGCAAAGTCTTTTAAAATCGCTGTTTGTCTGGTTGTTCCTTTTAATCAGTTTGTAATAACATTTATACTTTTTAAATACTCTGTATAATACTCATTGCCTAGAAAGTCCAGTACAATTTTTCCAATATTTCTAAATTTATGAGATGTGGCACATATATATTTTTTTTGGTATCCACAGTACCACTCTGCGGTGATACCTTACAAATCTTCTATTTGAATGCAGAAAGCAATTGAAAAAGCCTTAAAAGATTATATAATTGGAACCTATAATCACTTTGGGTCAATGGTATTTTTACTATTTATACTATTTTGATTAATTTTGTTATGGGTATGGCTATAAATGTGGTGCCTTTACCTAAATTGTACATTTACCTATAGTGTACATTCACATTAATCACTACCATTAAGGAGATTGCAATCTAAGGTTCCTACTGCAGATGCGTACATACATATACTAAGGTCAATTTGGACAGGATCCAATTAACCTATCAGCATTCTGGAGTACCTGACGGAAACACATGCAAATACAGGGAGAACAGCAAACTTAATGAAGGTCTCCTATGTCTCTTAACTCTGGTATGCTCCTACTGCTGCAACTCCAGCCAGAATCGCATTAGTGAAAACTGTCTCCTATGTCTCTTAACTCTGGTATGCTCCTACTGCTCCAACTCCAGCCAGAATCGCATTAGTGAAAACTGTCTCCTATGTCTCTTAACTCTGGTATGCTCCTACTGCTGCAACTCCAGCCAGAATCGCATTGATACTACACTCTCTAACCCACATCTTCAATCTCTCCCTCTCTTCTGGCATCTTCTCTAACTCTCTAAAACATGCACTTGTCAGACCCATACTTAAAAAGCCCTCACTGGACCCATCCAATCTTAACAACCTACGCCCCATCTCCTTGCTCCCCTTCTTATCCAAACTCCTCGAACGTCTGGTCTACAACCGACTGAGCGTCCACCTCACTGATAATGGCCTTCTTGATCCCCTTCAGTCTGGATTTCGTCCTCAACACTCCACAGAAACTGCTCTCCTAAAACTAACAAACGATCTACTAACGGCCAAAACCAATCGACACTATTCTGTACTCCTACTCCTGGACCTCTCTGCTGCCTTTGATACGGTTGACCACCCCCTCCTCCCCTAAAAACTACACGCCTTTGGTCTCCATGACTGTACACTTCGCTGGTTCTCTTCCTACTTATCCAACCGCACCTTTAGCGTTTCTTATAACTCTACTTCCTCCTCTCCTCTTCCATTCTCTGTTGGGGTCCCTCAGGGTTCTGTTCTTGGACCTCTACTATTTTCAATCTACACTGCCTCCCTGGGTCATCTGATAGCCTCCCATGGCTTCCAATACCACCTCTACGCTGACGACACCCAAATCTATTTCTCTACCCCTCAGCTCACTCCCTCTGTCTCCTCACGTATCAGTAATTTACTCTCAGATATATCAGTCTGGATGTCACACCACTTCCTTAAACTCAATCTAGCCAAAACCGAACTTATAATTTTTCCTCCCCCATATGCCTCTTCCCCTGATCTCTCTGTCAAAATCGATGGCACAACTATAAGCCCATCCCCACATGCCAAGGTTCTAGGTGTAGTCCTAGACTCTGAACTCTCCTTCAAGCAACACATCCAATCACTGTCCAAATCCTGCCTCAACCTCCGCAACATCTCCAAAATACACCCCTTTCTAACCAATGATACAACAAAGCTCTTAATTCACTCGCTGGTCATCTCTCGCCTCGACTACTGCAATTCCCTTCTCATTGGCTTACCTCTACATAGTCTATCACCTCTTCAATCCATTATGAATGCCGCTGCCAGACTCATCCACCTTACCAATCACTCTGTGTCTACCACTCCTCTCTGTCAATCCCTCCACTGGCTTCCGCTCGGCCAAAGAATTACATTCAAAATTCTAACAACTACATACAAAGCCATCCACAATTTCGCCCCCAGCTACATCACTAGCTTAGTCTCTAAATACCAACCCACTCACTCTCTTCGTTCCTATCAAGACCTCCTGCTCTCTAGCTCCCTTGTCACCTCCTCCCATGCTCGCCTCCAGGCCTTCTCCAAAGCCTCTCCAATCCTATGGAATGCCCTACCCCAATCTGTCCGCTTATCTCCTACTTTATTAGCTTTCAGAAGATCCCTGAAAACCCTTCTCTTCAGAGAAGCCTATCCTACCCACACCTAACAACTGTATTTTCATTTTTTTCCATCAGCTCATCCCCCACAGTTATTACCTTTTGTTTCCACTTGACCCTCCCTTCTAGATTGTAAGCTCTAACGAGCAGGGCCCTCTGATCCCTCCTGTATTGATTTGTATTGTAAGTGTACTGTCTGCCCCATGTTGTAAAGCGCTGCGCAAACTGTTGGCGCTAAATAAATCCTGTATAATAATAATAATAATAATAATAATAATGAAGGTAGTGTCCTTCATTACGTAAGTTCCACTAGAACATCGGGTGTTTGCCTGTTCGCCGAATAGCGAAAAAGTTGGGGTGTTCGCGGCAATTTCGAAAGCCGCGGTACACCCTCTAAAAGTCTATGGGAGAAATCAAAAGTGCTAATTTTAAAGGCTTATATGCAAGTTATTGTCATAAAAAGTGTTTGGGGACCTGGGTCCTGCCCCAGGGGACATGTATCAATGCAAAAAAAAGTTTTAAAAACAGCATTTTTTTCGGGAGCAGTGATTTTAATAATGCTTAAAGTGAAACAATAAAAGTGAAATATTCCTTTAAATTTCATACCTGGGGGGTGTCTATAGTATGCCTGTAAAGTGGCACATGTTTCCCATGTTTACAACAGTCCCTGCACAAAATGAGATTTCTAAAGGAAATAAAGTAATTTAAAAGTACTCGCGGATATAATGAATTGTTGGTCCCGGCAATACACATAAAAGTCATTGAGAAAAATGGCATGGGATTCCCCCACAGTCCATTACCAGGCCATTTGGGTCTGGTATGAATATTAAGGAGAACCACCGAACCAAAATTTTAAAAAAAAATTGCGTGGGGGTCCCCCAAAATTTCATACCAGGCCCTTCAGATCTGGTATGGATATTAAGGGGAACCCAGTGCCAAAATTTAAGTAAAAATGGTGTGGGTGTCCCCCTCAAAATCCGTACCAGACCCGAAGGGGGTAGCCCCCCAAAGCACCGTGTCCTCATGTTGATAGGGACAAGGGCCTCATCCCCACAACTCTTGCCCGGGGGTTTTGGGGGTCTGCAGGCAGGGGGCTTATCAGAATCTGGAAGCCCCTTTAACAAGGGGACCCCTAGATCCAGGCCTCCCCCCTGTGTGACGTAACCAGGTGGCCCCGCCCCCTCTGATGCTACGGGGAAGCCATAGGGATGTCCTCTTGCGTCAGAGGGGGCGGGGTCACCCAGTGACATCACCGTGTGGCCCCGCCTTTAGTTATAAAAGAACTGTCACCTGAGAGGACAGTCATTACGTTGGGTGCCTCCCATGGAGGCAAAACGCTGGCGGTGTGCAGGTTTTTTTTTTCTGTCCATTGGCAGAGCAAGAGAAGAAGAAGAAGACTTCGTGGGACAGTTTTATTTGTTTATTTTTAATAAAGTAGTTGTCCCCAAGCCGCGTCATGTCATTTTTACCATTTTCACACTTTTTTTGTGAAATGGTAGGGGTACCGTTACCATTTCACACAGGGGGGAGGCCGGGATCTGGGGGTCCCCTTGTTAAAGGGGGCTTCCAGATTCCGATAAGCCCCCCACCCGCAGACCCCCACAACCACCGGGAAAGGGTAGTGGGGATGAGGCCCTTGTCCCCATCAACATGGGGACATGGTGCTTTGTGGGGCTACCCCAAAGCACCCTCCCCATGTTGAGGGCATGTGGCCTGGTACGGTTCAGGAGGGGGGGCGCTCTCTCGTCCCCCCTCTTTTCCTGCAGCCTGCCAGGTTGCGTGCTTGGATAAGGGTCTAGTATGGATTTTTGGGGGGAACCCCACGCCATTTTTTAAAATTTTGGCGCGGGGTTCCCCTTAATATCCATACCAGACCTGAAGGGCCTGGTATGAAATTTGAGGGGACCCCACGCAATTTTTTTTTAAATTTTGGTTCGAGGTTCCTCTTAATATTCATACCAGACCCAAAGGGACTGGTAATGGACTGTGGTGGAATCCCATGCTGTTTTTTTCAATGACTTTTATGTGTATTGCTGGGACCGACAATTCATTAAAGCCACGAGTACTTTTAAATGACTTTTTTTCCTTTAGAAATGTCATTTTGTGCAGGGACTGTTGTAAACACGGGAAACATGCACCACTTTACAGGCATACTATAGACACCCCCGAGGTACAAAATCTAAAGGAATATTTCACTTTTATTGTTTCACTTTAAGCATTATTAAAATCACTGCTCCCAAAAAAACGGCCATTTTAAAAAAATACATGTCCCCTGGGGCAGGACCCGGGTCCCCAAACACTTTTTATGACAATAACTTGCATATAAACCTTTAAAATTAGCACTTTTGATTATTCATGTTCTTGTCCCATAGACTTTAACGGTGTTCATGTGTTCGAACACATTTTTTGCCTGTTCACATGTTCTGCTGCGAACCGAACCGGGGGGTGTCCGGCTCACCCCTAATGGTAACCCCTAAGCCACTATGCTTTACTATTTATATAAAATCTTTATGTTACAGATACATGTTTACTATGAGAAGGGTGTCATAGAGCATTATAGGCTTTCTAAATGGAAGGCATGGCAGAAGATGTTTGCCTTCAGATAGTCTCTCTTTTATTGAAAGTTTGTATGGAGGTGGGTTGGGGGGTCATTCCTCTGATCCATTCAGTTGTCTGTACAATTTGACCTTAAAGCACTTTATATTCCTGATATGTGCCCGCTGTACCATGTACTTGTATGAGAAAGTATCCTATTCTATTTGTATTGCTTCTTTTATGTGAAATCACTGGTGTTCCTGCCAGTCTCTCTGCTTTCCTATTGAAACCTGACCACAATAAGCAGGAGAGCACACTGTGGTCAGTTCTCTAATGTGCTCTCCTCCAATCAGACTTGTCCTGACACGCCCCTGCTGCACAGCCATTTACTGGGCATCTCAGTGTGCTGCTGCTTCTCCCCCCCCCCCCCCCCAGCTCTTATGCAGCTGAGAACAGAGGAAACATGATCACTTAAAAAAAAGGGGAAAAAATGTATTGATAATGTTTTTTTTAATATCTATACAAAAATGTTTTGCCTTTCATTTCTATCTTTAATTGAATGGGTTGTTTTACAAGGTGATCGTTTACAATTTTTTTCTAAATTCCAGCTCCCTTATGCAACAATATAGCATTTATGTACTTATTTTGCAAAAATATCAAACCTTTCCATTAAATCTACAGTCACTTACCTTTCTTGTCCTAATCCACGTTTCCAGATGTTTCCATTAGTAATATCTTTCTTCCTTACAGACTTTAGGTCATGATACAGGAAGGAGTTGACCAGCTAACCTCATTAGCACACACCCCGCATCACCCACCCACCCATTCCCAGGAGCACGTTTAAATGAAATGCAATCAATTACCTGACAGCAGCCAGCAAAATTTAAACATGAATTGAAACATGTCGATTGTACAGTAACAGAAGGAAATAAGGAAGCTTAATGTAGTATAATGCTGCATTTTTACAGTAATTCTGAATTTAGAAACTTCTCTTAGGTGATAAAACAAGCTAACTTTTGCACATAATGCATTTCAGTTCAGTAGCATGGCCTGTTCAAACTACAAATATGCACCACTAAATTGTAACTTCCTGTGCAGATCGTTCAGTGACTAACAAATAGACATGTGCATTTGTTTTCGTCCGAATGCATTTTCGTCCGAATTTCGGGTATTTTCGTTATCGTTTTAACAAACGATAACGAACGTGCAGAATCCGAAAACTGAAAGATCCGACATAAACAAATGCTTTATTTTCGTTTTCGTTTCAACAACATTTCGATATAGATAAGAAATTTGACATGACACTGACAATAGCGATCTGTGTCCATCGAACCTGTGGTCGAATGTGCCTAACCTTAGCTCTATTAGTCCAAGATTATTCTACATAGAGAGAAAAGATTCGACATTATAGAGACAATAGCAAAAAAGGTCGAATGTGCCTAACCTAACTCTATTAGTCCAAGATTATTCGACATAGAGAAAAAAGATCCAACATAAAGATTTGACGAAGCAGTCGCCGCGAGCGGACATTTATAGTCAAATGCTCCACCCATAGGCTATGGAAGAATTCTAATGTTGGTTGACTAGTAATAATAATTAATCAATATAATTATTACTAGTGTCTTACAACATTAGAATTCTACTATAGCTTGTAGGCGGAACATTCGACCGGAAATGTACAATTGCAGCGTCGTACAGTTTAGCTGCTCCGTCAAATCTTCTTAAAACATTCGACAGACACCATAAGCCTTCAATGACAGAATCAACCTTAATTATATCGGATTTTCAGATTAATGCATTTTTTTTATCGAAACAAAATAAATAAAAACGAATTTCGGGAGTAACTAAATAAATTTATTTTTCGGACAAAAACGAAATTCTGAAACGAAATATTTCAGTGTGCACATGTCTACTAACAAAAGAAAAAAAACGTGTGCGTGTTTTATGGTTATTCTTATCCTAAATGGAACACTCTTTTAAAGTTTATCTGTCGTAACTATAATGTTAAGCACTGAATCACTAAGCCTAAAGATAAATGCCCCTATCGACCTCAAAATACTGCCCACAATATAAGAAAACCCCCTAAAACCTGGGCACTTATTTAAAGTAGAACTATAGGCAAAACTTTTTCTTTCCTTTTGGCTAGAGCAAAGGAGGGTTATAACTCCTGTCAGATTTTTTTTTTTCGCCATCTGTGGCCCATTGTGGAGATTTCCCTTCACTTCCTGCCCCATAGCCAAACAGGAAGTGAGAGCAAATACCTGCAAATTAAGGGAATTCCTTGGGGACCCCCAGCTGACCAGAACTAGTGTCCCCATCGGCAGATTTCCTCTTTTTTGGGGTGTGTTGCTATGGCCATTTGTATAGTGACATTATTGCAATAATATGGATTTGGTTATATATTATTTAAGAGCATATGTTTACAGAGGCTCTTCCCCTTGGTGGGAGGGACTTGGGGAGCTTTCGAAAGAAACATACGTTCAGGCAAGAGAGGTTTTTGGAAGGACGATGGAGTAACACATGGCTGCCAGAAGCTGGATAACTTTGGAGACATATTAAGTTGGACTGAGCTAGGAACCATGAAGGACATTACATCTAATGCCCCGTACACACGGTCGGACTTTTGTTCGGACATTCTGACAACAAAATCCTAGGATTTTTTCCGACGAATGTTGGCTCAAACTTGTCTTGCATACACACGGTCACACAAAGTTGTCGGAAAATCCGATCGTTCTGAACGCGGTGACGTAAAACACGTACATCGGGACTATAAACGGGGCAGTGGCCAATAGCTTTCATCTCTTTATTTATTCTGAGCATGCGTGGCACTTTGTCCGTCGGATTTGTGTACACACGATCGGAATTTCCGACAACAAAATTTTATATCCTGCTCTCAAACTTTGTGTGTCGGGAAATCCGATGGAAAATGTGTGATGGAGCCTACACACGGTCGGAATGTCCGACAACAAAGTCCTATCACACATTTTCCGTCGGAAAATCCGACCGTGTGTACGGGGCATTAAACCCTAAGTTTAGTAACTGTTTAGTTGACATGCTAAACATGCATTCAGCTCTCAATGAAGTGGAGAGGGTTACCTGTCCAAAACTTACCCCCCCTCAATTTTTTACAATGGGCCATCAGAGAGGGTGAGGAATCTGATAAGTGGACCTTATATTTTTGTCTTTAAATACTCCTTCAAATAAATGTTATACTGATGTTGGCCAAGAATGTTTTTGTCTAATCTGCTTGCAATGTTTATGTGCAAAATTACTAATTTCTTTTTTTTTGTTTGACTCCACAGTTTTCTTCAATCCCACAAGAATGGCAGACTGTGGCTTCCCAATTTGCCCAGCAGTGGACCTTTCCCAACTGCGGAGGGGCAATTGATGGGAAACACCTCCACATAGTCCCACCCCCCAACTCGGGGTCATACTATTACAACTATAAGGGGTTTAATAGTATTGTGATGTTGGTGGTGGTGTGATGTTGGTGGTGGTGTCAGCGACATATGAGTTTCTCTATGTGGACATGCGGAAGAATGGCCGGACGTCGGATGGTGGAGTCATCGCCCAGACAGAGTTACACACAGCTCCAGAATGGTGGCTTGGGATTGCCACCTGCTGAAGAGAACGTGGAAGGACTCCTGTTTGTCTTTGTTGCTGATGAAGCGTTTGGGCTGGGTGATCACCTGATGCGGCCGTTCTTGATGAGGACCCTCACCACGGACCAAAGGGTTTTTAACTAGCGGCTGGCCAGAGCCAGGAGAGTGGTGGAGAATGCTTTCAGGATAATGGCCAGCCGGTTCCGCCTATTCCTTATCAACAATCAACATGGCAGAATATAAACTTAACAATAAAATCCTTGCATGCTGCATTCTCCACAACTATTTAAGGAGAAATTCAATGAACTATGTTGCCTCAGTTGAGCCTGAGGCCGGACTTAACGAACAAACCCTGACGGCGCTTGAAGCTGGCTGTCCTGCCTTGCCCCCCCCAAAGCGCCCGCGAGGTCCGTATCAAATATATGGAGTACTTAGGGGGGCCATTGATATGCCAGAAAATCTTTCATAAACATTTTAAAATTATTTTTTGTTTAGTTAAACTGAAATAAGATTTCCTTTGATTTACTGCTTGTGTTTCTTTTAGCTGTCTCCTAGGTTATCCAATGGGCTTTTCTTTTTGGCCATTTTCTTCAACAGTGCAAACTTTATTTATTTGATACATGAGGTGACAATCTCTTCTTCAGTGAACTCTTATGTTGTGTGTCTGCTACACACACACCTTGTTTTTGTTGTTAATGTATGTAACGCATTAATGATAAAAATAAAGCACTGTGGGAGTTATTTACTAAAGGCAAATCCACTTTGCACTACAAGTGCACTGCAAAACTGCACTTGAAACTGCACTGAAAGTGCGCTTGTAGTGCAAAGTGGATTTGCCTTCAGTAAATAACCCTCATTGTCACTGCAAACTTACTAAAAAATGCAATTTAGCATTGAAAGAAGAAGCCACACATTGTTGATTAGAAAATTTTTTACTCTGTGCACATTCACATGTGCGTTAGAAAGGGGTTTTTAAACAAATCAACATATTTTTAAAATAACATTTTGGTGTTTGACATTACAAAATAGCCTTTTTTGTGGTAAACAGGCATGTTTAAAACCATAAAACAATACGCAACTCAGGAACTTACAAAGTTCAAGATAAATTGAAGGCAATATCAGACATTAGTATGTCCAAACTTTGTTGATCTTGCCTTCACCAGATGGGGTGATGTCACCCCTGAGAAAGCCAAATTTTGAAGATACACACAAATTGGGAGTCAAAATGGGGATTTCCCTCCTGATCCCATGCCTAATGTCAACATATGCTAGCTCCCATCATGGGGGATCAATGGACGTGTTTGGAGGGTGCAACCCCTTCCTCTCAGCTACTTTAGTTGCGAGGAAAGGGTTGCACCCACAAAACGCATACATTGATATTCCGTGATGGCAGATAGCACATGTTGACACACTGTGTGCATCTTCAAAATTTGGCTTTCAATATACTTCCAAAAAGTTTTAAAAATATTCAAAATAACAACAAATTGAAGAATTTAGGTATGTTTTAGATTCTGCCTAAAACATCAATGATGTTTTTGAGTCTTTTTTCAACATCATTGATGTCTTCCTTGATCTTCTGTAAGTCCCGATTGCACACCATGATCTCCCCGATGAGAATCTGTGCACTTTCACTTGTGAAATAAGTTTCTATATAATAATATATGCATCTATTACCTGAAGCTGTGGTCTCAGACACTCACCTTTTGTGGTCACTATTTTGCTCATTTCATAAACCTCTTCTTCCTCAACATCTTCTGGTTGTGGTGTGGGGATTTCCTTTTCTTTAGGAGGTGGGGGGTCCCTGGTGTCCTCAGTTGTCCCGAGTCTTTTCTCCCCTATGTAAATAAAAAAAAGGTATACCTAGCACATAGATATTTGAGGCGAGAAATAGTAATATGAAACATTGCTTGGAAGTGTCGTACAATTGTCTTTTTTGTTCCAAACTGAAGACATTATTTATTTCCCTTTCTAAAGCTGGAATACTTACCTTTTTTGTACAATTTTCACACATGGAGTCACCCCTAGTATCCACTGGAGCACCTGTGTGGGAAACCCTAAAAAGGGTGTTCTGGTGTCCCACACTAGTGCTCCTGCGTCCAGATGTGTAAACAGCTGCTGAGTGTCCTCTCCTTACACTGAATCAAGTTTGCATTTCATTTTAGTACAAACCCATCTAGATAACAATGTACTAAACTTCTTTTAATACAAATAGGCCTGAACAAATGTAGTTAACCTGGATCTGCCAAAAACATTGTATTAGTGGGCGAACGAACGATGTTTACTACGAATGATTACTGTGCCCACAAACCTGAAACTTGCCATTTTAAACTGTACAGCAGTAAAGAAAAGCACATGAAGCCGCATGCAAGTAATAATAATAATAATAGGAACACACGACGACTACTCACTTTTTTGAAGAACTCTCTTGATCTTTCTGTACTGATCGTGCTCCCTCAATTTCAGGTCTGACCAGCATTTCCTCAATTGATCCTTGGATCGTTGTACCCCAAAATTTCTGTGCAAACTTTTCACAACTTTAGTCATGATCTTGGCCTTTCTGACATTTGGGTTTGGGTAAGGTCCATGCTTCCCATCATAGTTGGACCTCTTCAAGATGTCCACCATCTCCACCATCTCTATAAAGGACATATTTGAGGCCTTAAATCTCCTCCGGGATCGGGATGTTCATGGCTCTGGCCTTTCGTCGTTGCTGCTGCTGCTGTCTGCATGCACTTGCTCTTTCTCGGCCATGTGCTCTCCAACTGCGCCAAAAGACAAGGAGCGGGGAATAGACTAGAAATAACGTCTGGGGTGGGCAGAGTTTCATGCATGCGCAGTGTATATAAAGAGTAACACGCGTGCGTCATATGTACGATCTGTGAGCGGAGGAAGGAGTAGCGGAAGCGCCGATCTTTCTAACGAAGGTACAATTTTACCTTGGTGCATCAGTGGCCTATACTGCTTCTAGATTGAGGCCTATATTAGGACAAGATTAGGAGAGTTTAGCCCGACATTAGGGTTTGTCTTGTGTTGTGTCTTGCAGAGAAAATGGATGGCTTCAATGATCACAACTTCTTCCCCCTATTCATAGACAAGTACAGGGAGCTGCCCTGTCTGTGGCAGGTGAAACATCCGCATTATAATCATAACCAAAAGAGGCAGGCAGTGCTGGAGAAACTGCTGGAGTTGGTGAAGCTGCAGATCCCCACGGCAACCATCCCCTATTTGAAGACAAAAATTGGTGGGCTGAGGAGCACTTATAATAGGGAGCACAATGAGGTCCAGGATTCCATCAGATCAGGAGCAGCAGCAGATACCATTTATGTCCCCAGGCTGTGGTACTATGTCAGACTGCATTTTCTGTCAGACCAGACTGAAGTCAGGCAATCAATCTCAACCCTTCCTTCCACTCTTCCTTCCACGCTTCCTTCCACCCCAGCTGAGACTTCCGATGTCCAACCTGGGCCTTCCAGCCAGGAAGAAATGGAGGAGCCCAGCTTGAGCCAGGTATAGCATTGTTCTACATATTTCTTGTCATAAAATTAATGATGTTAACTAGATGTTATTATTGATCACTAATTGCTGATTTAATAAAGTGTTTTACATATCAATAGACAGTAGTGGCCAAAAATGTTAGGGACAAGAATGAAAAATGCTGGGGTCAGAATGATGGTGTTTTCTATTTGTTAACATTCAATTTGCAACAGTCATGAGCTGAAACTTGTGTGTGATTGATGAATAAAAACTAAAACTATGTCCCTTTTTCATACACAGGAAAGCCTCAGCCAGGAGGAGGGCATGGAATGTGGCAGCCAGGAGGAGGCTGTGGAATGTTGCAGCCAGGAGGTGGCAGAGAAAAGTGTCAGCCAGGAGGTGGCGGGGGTAAGTGGCAGCCAGGAGGTGGCCCGGCCCAGTAGCCTGACCAAATCCCAGGTACCTCCCCTCCGCCTTCAAACCAAAAGGCCCAGGAAGGGGAGTAACGTGGAGGAGGTAGCGCTTGGGCTGATTCGGGAGGCTAATACTGCCCTCAGAACCACCCCCACTCTTCAAGAGGCCTTTGCCTCCATGGCTGCATGCAAAATGCAGGAAATGGAGGAGGGACTACACCTCATCTGTGAGGAATGATGTATCTGACCTTAAATAAGGGGTTGAGGGGCCAACTCACAACCAAAACCCACCTGTGTGAGTTTGATCATCCTCCTCCTGCCACAACTCCAAAACCACAGCCTGGAAGCAAGCCTGGAAGGAAGAGTGGAAGGAAGACAAGAGTGTGATGTCCTGGGTTTTGTCTGGTCTGACAAAAGACGCAGGCTGCTGTATGACCACAGCCTTGTGACATATATTATTATTATACAGGATTTATAGCCCCGACAGTTTATGCAACGCTTTACAACATTGGGGCAAACAGTACAATTACAATACAATTCAATACAGGATGAATCAGAAAGCCCTGCTCATTAGAGCTTACAGCTTACAGTCTAGGAGGGAGGGTCAAGTTATACAAAAGGGTAATAGCTGTGGGGGATGAGCTAATGGAGAAAATACTGCAGTTGTAAGATGGAGGCAGGATAGGCTTCTCTGAAGATGAAAGTTTTCAGGGATCGCCTAAAAGTGGATACATTTGGAGACAGTCTGACAGACTGGGGTAGGGAATTTTCAGAGGTTAAAAAAAAAATTTTCAGAGGTTAAAAAAATACAAGATAATAATGTTGTTGTGGTAACTTGACACACAAAATGAAAAACAATATTATGGAGAGCACTTGAAAAAAAAAATTAAAAAAAGCAGGAGATCTTGATAAAAAAAAAAAAATCACTATAAACAAAAATTAAAAACATTATTATGGAGATCTGATGAAAAAAAATATTCAGGAGATCACGAGAAATAATAAAGAAATCATTTTTTCAGAACTCATCAGCAGAATATCAGCAGCAAAACAACTTCATTATTCTAGCATTATAAAGAAGAAGAGAATGCACTGCATTAAAAGATTTTAAAATTTGCAGCGTGACAAATGTGCTATCTCCATTACGAACGCTAGTTTTACCAGACCGAGCGCTTCCGTCTCGTAATTGATTCAGAGCATGCGTGGACACAAATGTTGTCGGAAATTCCAAACGTCAAGAACGCGGTGACATACAACACGTATGACAAGCCAAGAAAAATGAAGTTCAATAGCCAGTGTGGCTCTTCTGCTTGATCCCGAGCACGTGTGGAATTTTATGGGTCAGAATTGTGTACACACGATCGGAATTTACGAGAACGGATTTTGTTGTCGGAAAATTTGAGATCCAGATCTCAAATTTTGTTTGTCGGAAATTCAGACGAAAAATGTCCGATGGAGCCTACACACGGTCGGAATCTCTGACAGTTAGCTCCCATCGAACATTTCCCATCGGAAAATCCAACCGTGTGTACGCAGCATTATAGTTATTACAGATATGCATTAAGAGTACCATTACTCTGAAACAGCAACACGTCTTTATTTATCTAGGTTGTTGTCTATAATAATTTAATGACAACGATATGAATGATAACTATTTGCTTTATTTGAAATATGCATTCCTGTTACTTTATATATTATCACTGTCACACTGTTTATACCTATCCATATCTGAGCCTTGTCTTGCCTTGACTCTGTGTCATTTAAGTTGTCATTTTTCACGGAGTGGTTGTTGTAGCTCCTGGTGGGAGACGATCCCACTCGCCAATCTTTCTGATGTTAGGACAATGAGTGAACGACTTTTCAACATCTCATCAATCTATTTTACTTTATTGTCCTGATGTCTGACTGATAGGAGCTGTAAACAAGGACTGCCTGTCAGTTTCTTTTTCAGTGTTTATAATGGAATGGTGGCCACCCCTCTGGATGAGTAACGATCAATCACCCACAATGGTCTTAATAAAAGCTGAGCAGAGTTGTCATAAAGGGGGATCTATCACAGAGAATTTACAAACAATTAATCTCAGCTTTAAAGCAGTAAATGATCACAATACATTATCATACGCAATGACTTAGCAGCATGCATCAGACATATTATGTGGCATAAATTAGTTTGTTTTCATAAGGCAGTGCAAAGGGCAATCATGATTGGAAAATTAAATTTTAGCAACCAATCATATTTCAACTTACAGCAAGAAAATACAAGCTTGTTTAATAATAATTAATACAACTGCTTTATTTTAAAAGGACACGCAAATGTTAATCAGTGTAAAAGTGCAGTAACCCATAGCAGCTAATTACAATTCAACTTTCATCTGTTTACCCATACTAAGCTCTGCTTGGTTGCTATGTGTTTTTGCACAGCAAGACTTTGGCACACTATGTTGTGCTTTGACCTACTCCTTTCCACTTGCACCAGTTCAACCTTTGCCACAAAGTATGATTGGCTACTTTACTTGCAATAAGAGTGCCATGGAAAATGAGAGGGGTCATCTCACCACAGAGAAATGCTGGAGCCCTGTCAGAGTGACCATCGAGTTCCTGGCCACCTCCCTGACAAAGACCCTTCTCCCCCAAGCGCTCAGATTGGTGAGACGGCCTGCTCTAGGAAGTGTCCTGGTGGTTCCAAACTTCTTCCATTTACAGATGATGAAGGCCACTGTGCTCATTGGGACCTGGGATTGGCAGCACAGTGGTGTAGTGGTTAGCACTACAGTTTGCATGTTCTCCCTGTGCCTGCGTGGGTTTCCTCCGGGTGCTCCGGTTTCCTCCCACACTCCAAAGACATGCTGGTGGGTTAATCAGATGCTGTCTATAAAATTGGCCCTAGTATGTGTATTTGTGTATGTGTTTGTAAGCGCATCGGGACACTGCGCTATATCAATATGGAACTCAACTCAATGCTGCAGAATTTTTTCTGTACCCTTCCCTAGATCTGTGCTTTGACACAATTATGTCTCAGAGGTCTATAGACAATTCTTTGGACTTCATGGCTTGGTTTGTGCTCTGACATGCACTGTTAACTGTGGGACCTTAAATAGACAGGTGTCTGCCTTTCCAAATCATGTCCAATCAACTGAATTTACCACAGTTGGACGCCATTCATGTTGTAGAAACATCTCAAGGATGATCAGTGGAAACAGGATGCACCTGAACTCAATTTTGGGTGTCATGGCAAAGGCTGTGAATACTTATGTACCTGTGATTTTTTTGCTTTTTATTTTGAGTACATTTCCAAAGATTTCAAACAAATTTCTTTCACGTTGTCATTACGGGGTATTGTTTGAAGAATTTTGAGGAAATTAATTAATTTAAGCCATTTTGGAATAAGGCTATAACATATTAAAATGTGGAAAAAGTGAAGCGCTGTGAATGCTTTCCAGATGCACTGTACATACATGATATAACATTGGAGAAAATAAAACCTTATGGTTCTTCCAGGATCCTTTAGGTGGTGGAAGGCCCCTAACAGTCAAGAAATGTTGTACTTTAAGGCCCCTTTCACACTGGGGCGGGGGGCGTCGTCAGCAGTAAAATGGCGTTATTTTTAGCGCCACTTTACCGTCGTTTTATCTGCTAGCGGCCGAGAAAGGGTTAAAACCACCGCGAAGCGCTGCAGCAGCGATATAGCCTCGCTGCCCCATTGATTTCAATAGGCAGGAGCGGTAAAGGAGCGGTGTATACACCGCTCCTTTACCGCTCCAAAGATGCTGCTAGCAGGACTTTTTTTATCGTCCTGCCAGCGCACCGCTCCAGTGTGAAAGCCCTCGGGGTTTCACATTGGAGACACAGCAGCGGCTCTTTCAGGGTAATTTGCAGGCTCTATTTTTAGCGCTGTAGCGCCTGCAAACCGCCCCAGTGTGAAGGGCGTCTAAGAGGAAAGATAACAAAATCAAGGCCTACGCCCAGTGCATGCTAGTTAACCAACACCAAGGGGTATGGAGGAGGAGCAATTAGAGAGCAATAGTAAGTAATTTCAGTAATTGACCGACTAAAAATTTTTATCCTGTAGATCCTTTGGACCTCTAATGGTTTAGCCAGATCAAACAAAGTGACATTGCTACTTATGCTTTGTAAACTGTAGCACATATCATTTATGTTGATTCTGTTCTACTTAAGAATTAACTTCTTGGTTTCAAAGAAAACTATCCATCTCTAAAGAAACCACTACCTACTCAAAAGATATTAAAGATGATTTTGCTGAAAATGAAAACATCACTGATGTCAACGTATAGCACGTGACTGTCTCACTTGTTATAAGATTTTGTATGTCCATAACTGCTGTATATACAAGCATAATATGTGTGACCATAGTCTGCTGTATATAAAAACCTTTTGTCAGATTTTGCCAGACTGCCGGTTGGATGCTAAACAGTGGGGACCTTGAGTGGAGAGTGTAAACAAGTTTTGCTTTTTGACTGCTGGTGATTGCTGGGTTGCATTTTTAGGTTCTTTTTGGGGCCTTTCCCTGTAGCTTTTTAACACACTTTTTAAATAGCTTTTTTTTTCTTTGCTTCCTTCAGGATACTAATGAAGGGGAGTGGTTAATTGGTCACGGGTGCTTGAGGCCTATATAACCTTCTGTAGAGCTCATTGTGAGCCTGCTCATCTTTGAGCTTGCTGGAACTTAGACCAAGTGGAACCAGAGTTGAAAACAAGAGGTTGTAACGGGTCAAGTACCTGTGTAGGGTGAGTGTGTACCTGTGCATTGTGAGTACCTGAGTGTTGTAGTGGATCATTAGTACTTGTGTATCGTGTGTGTGTGCACATGGGTCTGCGAGTGCACGTTAGTCAGCGAGTGCACGTTGGTCAGCGGGTGCACGTTGATCAGTGAGTGCACATTGGTCAGCGAGTGCAAGTTGGTCTGCGAGTGCACGTTGATCTGCGAGTACCTGTGTATTGTCTTGTTGAGTACTTGTGTATTGTCTTGTTGAGTACCCGTGTATTGTCTTGTTGAGTATTAGTGTCAGGAAGCTATTTGTTAGGTAATTCGGACAGGGTATAATCCCCAATCCAATTTGGACAGGGTATAACCCCAATCCTCATTTAAATTAGTAGGTACGATGCCCGGTGGGTGGGGAGATGCGACTCTTGCACTGTGTACATCTTGCGGCATGTATGCGTTCCTTGATCATCCAATCCAGGGTGAATACTGCTGTGCAAAATGTAAGCACATTGTTTCCCTGGAAGCCCAGGTTTTGAATCTGGGAAAGCAACTGTCAGCACAGAGAAGTCCCTCCATACTAAAGGAGAGCCAGGAACGTACAGGGCAGGTGCTGGCAGGGGCAAACACAGAGGCGGGTGGAGACAAAGAGGTGCAGGCACTAGGAAAGAGTAGATGGGTGACAGTCAGGAAGGGTGGAGCATCCCAATAAGTACGCTCCATTGAGTGACATTGGTGAAACCAGTCAGGGACCAGCACTGCTGGAGCTGAGGGACTCTCCTAGCTGCCGGGGGAAGAACTCCTCCAGTGAGAGTGGGGGGGAAGCGAAGGGAAAGGAAAAACAGATTCTGGTGGTGGGGACTCAATTCTTAGAAGGACAGAGGGAGTAATCTGTAACAAAGACCTGAATCGCCGAACTGTATGTTGTCTACCGGGCACTCAGATTCGGCACATCATGGATCTGGTGGACAGATTACTGGGAAGGGCTGGGGAAGTCCCGGCTGTCATGGTGCACATTGGCACCAATGACAAAATCAGAGGCAGATGGAGTGTCCTAAAGAACGATTTTAGGGAGCTAAATTGAGGAAAGGGACCTCCAAGGTAATATTCTCAGGAATGCTACCAGTGCATGGAGCCACACCAGAAAGGCAGAGGGAGATTAGGGAAGTAAACAAGTGGCTGAAGAGCTGGTTTAGTAAGGAGGGGTTTGGGTTCCTGGAGGACTGGGGCAACTTCTCATTCACAATTCTCAGTCTCAATACTATAGAAGGGACGGGCTGCACCTAAATGAGGAGGGTGCAGATCAGCTGGGAGTAAAGATGGTCAAAAAGTTAGAGGGGTTTTTAAACTAGGCGACAGGGGGAGGGCCCAGAGGTAGAGATAGTCAGCGCGGAACATATTCCAGAGGGTAGTATTGGGGGCATTAGTGGTAGGTTGACTAAAGCACATAAACCCAAGGTAAGTATAGTAACAAGCCCTAGTTGCAATTTCGGAACACCCAATAAGAGGAGAGTATGCCACTACTTAGCATGTTCACCAATGCCAGGAGCCTGTTGTACAAGGAGCATTTGGATTTTGTGGGAATTTCAGAGACCTGGTTCAACAGCTCTCATGATTGGCTGGCAACCATTCAAGGGTATACCCTTTATTGCAGGGATAGAGAGGGTAAAAGAGGGGGAGGGGGTATGCCTATATATCACATAATGTACAAGAAAATGTGAGAGATGACATCACTGAGGGAGCTAGGGAGAAGGTGGAATCCTTATGGGTAGAGCTCCAAAGGGGTGAAGCTAAGGGAAAAATATTACTGGGAGTATGCCATAGGCCCCCTAAGCTGAGGGAGAAGGGGGACACGGATCTCCTATCACAAGTTGGATTAGCAGAAAGGATGGGAAGTGTTATCATAATGGAGGATTTTAATTATCCAGACATAAACTGGGCGGAGGGAACCACACATTCGTCTAAGGCTCGCCAGTTCCTAAATGTCTTGCAGGACAATTTCATGGTTCAGATGGTAGACGCACCAACTATAAATAAAGCGTTGCTGGATCTACTGATTACCAACAATACAGACCTGATCACGGATGTGGAAATACAGGGCAATTTAGGAAACAGCAATCACAGGTCAACTGGCTTCAGTATAAATCACACAAATAGGAAACATAAGGGGAATACAAAGACACTGAATTTCAAAAGAGCTAACTTCCCTAAACTATGAACCTTGTTAGAAGGTATGAATGGGGATAAAATCTTAGGAACAAAGAACATGGAGGAGAGATGGGTTTTCTTTAAGAGCATAATAAATAAGGGCTTTAGCCAATGCATCCCATTGGGTAATAAATTTAAAAGAGCGAACAAAAGTCCTGGATGGCTTAACTCCAATGTAAAAATGCATATAAAAGCAAAGGAGAAGGCCTTAAAAAAATACAAGGTTGAGGGATCATCATCAGCATTCAGACTTTATAAAGAATGCAACAAGAAATTTAAGGGTGCAATTAGGGAGGCTAAGAAAGAACACAAAAGACACATAGCGGAGGAGAGCAAAAAAATCCCAAGAAATTCTTTAAGTATGTAAACAGTAAAAAAGGGAGGACAGACCATATTGGCCACATAAAGAATGAGGAAGGACATCTGGTTACAAAGGATGGGGAGATGGTGAAGGCCATTGTTCCTAATTTTTGCTGACAGTCTACTGACTACTGACTGGAATGGTACCAGGTGATTGGAGAAAAGCCAATGTAGCACCAATCTTTAAAAAGGGCCCAAAATACATCCCTGGGAATTACAGACCAGTTAGCCTAACAGCAATAGTATGCAAGCTCTTGGAGGAGATGATAATGGACTGTATACAAGATTTTAGTAACGAGAACGGTATCATTAGCTGTAATCAGCATGGATTCATGAAGAATCGTTCTTGCCAAACCAATCTATTAACCTTCTATGAGGAGGTGAGTTGCCATCTAGATAAAGGAAGGCCTGTAGATGTGGTGTATCTGGATTCTGCAAAAGCATTTGACACAGTTCCCCATAAACATTTACTGTTTATGGGAAAAAAATATTTACAAAATAAGGTCCGTTGACATGAACCATAGGGTGAGTACATGGATTAAAAACTGGCTACACTTCTACAGTTCATTCCTAGTTTCCAGGCCTAGGCATACATCCCAGGAGCCTCCAGGAGGGGAGGAGGGGCTTTCTCAGCTAAGCACACCCTCCTGCCTGCTAAGGGCAGATGGATTCCAGAAAGTAAATGTTACATGAATCATCTGCCTGTCTTCAAGGTGGCTACGGGTAGAAATGCTGTTTTTCAAAGTGATTTCTCAGCAAATTAAAGCATGGAGACATGGATGGATGGATGGGGGTTTGCTTTGAATAATAAAAATTAATTACATTTTGGATTGTGGTGTTCAGGTGCAGTGTAGTTCTGCTTTAAGAAAAGGTAGAAAATAACAGACTTATTGGCAGGATCAACAGGTTATACAACTACTATTTTACAGGGTGGACTCAGAAAAACAACGAAATATGTTAAATATATAAATATGTTAAAATTAGTGACAGACTGCATCATATACAGCATGTATTTTTTAAATTTTGTCCATAGTTCCACTTTAATACAGAGATTAAATCTTTGTATTAAACTGGTCATCATTCCATTGGTCATCATCCTCATCATACTTAGCAAAAAAACTTGCATGACAAATTACTGGCCATCGTTTTCATACTTATTGACACTTGATTGACCAATGACTGGGTATGTCATTTTACTGTTTACATCTTGGGTGATGTTCACTGAACACAAAAATTTTGAAGTCAGAGGGAATCATTTTTCTGATTATATTTGCACAACTGCATTATAAATAAGATACAAATTACTTGTAAGTCATGGCTTAAAAAAACTAAAAACAAAGTACGGTAGTTGGGTGAAGATTGTGGTTCAAACTTTCCCAACCTTTTCAACACTGAGGAACCCTTGAAATAACTTTCTGGTGTCAGGGAACCCTTGTTAAAAATGACTCTATCCACAACTCAAGATACATTAGTGTAATAGTCAGTGGGAAGAAAGCTCCTTACACTTGTGGTCACTGGGGTGATTTACTCCCTTATAACTAAAAAGATCAATGGTGTCAGTGGGAACTTATCTGAGAGGCAGAAATTGCTCATCACTCAAGGAACCTTAGCAACCTCTGGGGGCACCCTAGGGTTTCATGGAACCCTGGTTGAGAAACCCTGTTGTAGATGTATCATGTCGAAAAAAAATTGATGGGCTAGCCGATGCGTCCCACAACCTAACTTTCTTGGATGGGACCTAGAGTCCTAGTCTGCCCCTATATATAAATATATTTATATTAGATGAATGTATTTCTAATGATAATGGAGAAAAAATTGTGTTTGATTACTATACAGGAAAAAATAAACCCCCATTCGCCTCTGTCATCTATAGGCACAGGTTTACTGTGCTTAATGGTAAATCTGGTCCTTGGCCAGGGCTATCTTTCAGTAACTGGCCACAAAAGTTAGATAGCAGATGCATCCTGTCAGCAAATGCTGTAATTGTACAACCTTTTCTGTTGTCTTTTAGGTCATCTAAATGTTTATTTTGGGGATAATGTACACATTTTCTAAACATCCCCCAGGCCAATGCTTGTTCCTGGGCATATGCCTAAGGTGCTAGTTTATCCATAGAGTAGTGTAAAGTCCATTTCTATATACCATTAAAGTAATGATAAGCTCTGTAAAGACATTTGGCACCAATCTACTTAGCGAAGCTTTCACATATCCTCTGCTGAATTGTGTGTTTTGTTTTATTGTGCAGTTATTAGTTTATGCAGCACATCCTTGCTTTGCCAAAATACACATCCAATTCAATTTATGGGAAGTCATTTATTTGCTCTCACTTATTATCATTAATGTGATTGTGTGTTTAAGATTTGAACCTACAGGTTGCCAAATCTAATACCCAGCAGTCTCGAAAAATATCTAGTGTCATTAGGGGGGAAGAGGAATACACCAAAGCACTAAAGCACTAAAACGCCCAAACAGCCAGCTCCATCGTTCTACAATGCCATTTGGTTAGGGAATTATGTGAGAATGGGGGTCATTTGATGTCTCCTCAAGCACAACAGAGGGAAAATTCTTTACAAAATCATACTTCCAAGCTAGGGAAGCTGGAGAAGAACCATACATGTGTGTTGTAAGGCTGCTTTATAGATGATTTCCATGGATAGTCTAGACACAGTTGCCCATGATGTCACAATCTAATGTTTATAGGTTGGACTTGATGGACTTGTGTCTTTTTTCAACCTTACCTACTATGTAACTATGACACAGGAACAAACAAATGGCTTTCAGGTGAGCAGACTGGTCTGAGGCTGGCAGGTGAGCAGATTGGTCTGAGGCTGGCAAGTGAGGAGACTGGCCTGAGGCTAGCATGGACAGTGCCTTAATAGTATGGGCTGGGAAAAATCTTTGGTTTCTTCTTTGAACAGAACATCAGTGAGCTGGGAGTGCCTGCTAGTAGTGGCCAAATAGGGCCAAATAGGTTATCTGAGGAGTTGTACATAATGGATTGTGGAAAGAAAATCCAGGGGGCATGCTACAAGTTGTGCAACTAATGTGAACAGGGACAAGAGGTTGTGAGGCAGTAGACTTATAGTTGGTTGAAAGTGAGGTATACTGAGTACCATCTGTGGCTGCTATAGGTAACAGAGGTGAAGACATTTTGGAAGGCTGGTATATGGAGGCAGGAGTGGACTGGTGTAAATCAGCTGTAGCTGAATATAACATATCTGACCAGGTTTGGAGCACTGGCTAATTGAAGCTATACCTGCAGGTTCCCTGTTTGACCAAGAAATTCTCAGAGTCCATGTAACCTAGCAGATGCTCATGGAAGTATACAAAGAACTTCTCATAGAAATAGGATTTGTCGTTCCCCAGTAAACATCCCAGGGATCTTACCTGAATAATTTTAAAAAGAGGTGAGAAGTCATCAACCATGGAACTACAAAGCAAAGCCACCTCAGTCTTCACCAATGGCTGAATTACAACACACAATATTTTATAATAGTTGCTCAATGGGCAAATCCTGAAATAACTGGTAACAAAAATCCCTAACTTCTGCTTTAAACACTAATACACCATATATTAATATGTAATATCTCATACAGTATATATACAGAACCATTGTACTTTTTTAATGATTGTGCATCTTTAACCCTTCATGCTGGAAAATGTTTAGCATTCATTTGCAACTATCCAAGAACTGTATTTTATTGAAACCACTGTGATTTTTGTACTTGGACTTTTCCCTGGTCAACTGATTTCAGTAAACATTATTTTATTTGTTTGCAAACTATCTCTGAAGTCTCCAAGGGAAAGGAGATGCATTTCTGCACACCACTAATACTCTGCCTCCTGGTTATAGTTATTAACAATGTCAGAGAGTTGCAAAAGAATAGGCTTGAAGGGGGTCAAAAACATTACTATGGGGTCTGGGACCCCATAGATCCTCCCCTGGATGGATGCCTTCATCCAGTCTGAATCAATATCTCACAGATGTCTTCTCAGAATCATATTACTGAAGTTAGTTTTTCTTTCCTCACATCTATTCTTGTGATTTTTAATATCATTGGGAAATGTTTTTTGAATTATATAATTTGGCTCAACGGTAAACGAAACATAGCATATCACACCATGCTGTGGCTGAGCACAGAGCTCTGTACAGGAATGAAGCACACATGGTACTCTGGCGATCAGGACTGCATGTACCTCTCTGTGAAACAGCTTTAATGGTCTTTATATTTAGACACACATAAAGTTATACAAGAGCCATAATTGTCACAATTGTTTAACAGTAATTTTTTATTGGTGTGAGTGCAGGATTCTGGAGTGCTGAAAGAGATATCTTGCTTGAAACATGTCTGAACAGTGAAGAATTACGATGATCTGGAAATCTGGAAATTATATGTAATAAATGGATAGCTTTTCCTTGGGGATGTTATTGCTGTGGATACATTTTTATTACAATTGTATTTATGATCTGATAAATAATGGGCTATTTACTAACATGCTATTTTAGGGATAAATTTGAACTAAAGGGCAAACTAAACGATTGAAAAAAAACACACAAATGAAGTGAATGGAGGAATTCCTCCTGCTGAAAAAACCTTCCATCAGTAGATAGATCTAGGGTGTCCTGTCCCATGCTTCAAAAGACCTGGGCCCCACCTACAGCTAGCATTTATAGAAACACTATCTCCACTCATTACATCACTATGGGGCGGTTTCTCTAAAAGGGAAGCTAACACCTGATTATAACCTTCCTCTTAACATGCCATAATGGCAATAGAGTCATCCAGTTGCAGGCAAGCTAAATACACCTGCCTACAAGTTTACCCCATTCCAAAGGAAGAAAGAACATGTAGGCAAATGTTATTTTTAATGGCATTTTTTTAATGAAACTTTGGGGTTGACTTACTAAAGGCAAAACCACTCTGCACTACAAGTGCACTTGGAAGTGCACTTGGAAGTGCAGTCGCTTTAGATCTGAGGGGAAGATCTGAAATGAGGAGAAGCTCTGCTGATTTTATCATCCAATCATGTGCAAGCAAGAATGCTGTTTTTTATTTTCTTTGCATGTCCCCCTCAGATCTACAGCGACTGCATTCCCAAGTGCACTTCTCTGTCTCCAAACTAGGGAAAGAAAAACGTTGCAGGTATAAAATACAGGCTAAAGGTGTCTGCACATACCTGAAGGAGCTTTAACACCCTTTTATATATATGTTAGACCTTTTACACATGGATGTACTACAATGTACACCTGTGCAAGGGCCGTGTTTACCCCCCAGCCACTGGGTTCCAATTGGCATGAATAGGACTGTCTGCATGGGGATGCACAGAACACCTGTGCATCTCTGTGTGGGCAAATACGGCCCTCGCAAGGGTGTATGCTGTAGTACACCCGTGTGGATGAGGCGTTAATGGAAAGTCATTCTAAAAGTCAAGTGCTACAACACTAAGGCTGCTTTCACACTGGGGCGGTAGGGGGCGTCGGCGGTAAAACAGCGCTATTTTTAGCGCTGTTTTACCGCGGTATTCGGCCGCTAGCGGTTCAGTTGTAACCCCCCGCTGGCGGCCGAAAAAGGGTTAAAACCACTCGTACAGCGCGGCTATAGCCGCGGTATTGCCGCGGTATAGCCGCGCTGTCCCATTGATTTCAATGGGCAGGAGCGGTTTAGGAGCGGTGAATACACCGCTCCTTCACCGCTCCAAAGATGCGGCTCACAGGAGATTTTTTCTTCTCCTGCCAGCGCACCGCTTCAGTGTGAAAGCCCTCAGGCTGTTATATATATATATATCTATATATATATATAGATATATATATATATATATAGATATATATATCTATATATATATATATATATCTATATATATATCTATATATATGTTTGTATATATATACCCTGTTTCCCCGAAAATAAGACAGTGTCTTATATTAATTTTTGCTCCCAAAGATGCGCTAGGTCTTATTTTCAGGGGATGTCTTATTTTTCCATGAAGAAGAATACAGTACACATTTATTGATGAACAAAAAAAAGGAAATGTATTACTTGTATACGGTACGGTAGTAGTTGTCATCACAAACCAGCATAACCAGACAAACTGTGAATCCTATGGTATCAAGAATTTCTTGTTACTAGTACTACTTTTGATCCCCCCCCCCTTCTGATCCTCCTGTGCCATTTTGATTCCTCCCCTCAAATCCACAATGTGTCATTTTAAGTGAGTCCCCCTCTCCCCACCCCTGTGCCAGTGGACAGTGGATTATTTAGTCTCTACCCCCTCCCACCTTCACCAGACATTTCCCCCCCCTTACCAGACATCCCCCCACCCCTTTATCAGACATTCCCCCCCCCCCCCACCTCAGTCACCCCTGTGTGTCTGTGCTGGCCAGATTCCACACAATGTGCCCGACTCCTGCCCTGGGCGACTCACTCACTGTCTAATTGTGAGTCAGCCAGACTCCGTCCGGGCAGAGGGAGCAGCAGGCGGCAGCTTGTCCTGGTGGCGGCGCGGGCTCTCTGATTTAAAGAGACCTCGTACTGCCTGAACAGCTCCGGCTGCGCTGCGGCCAGTCAGTGAGCTGCGCGGCGGCACTCGCCGCTATGGTCCAGAGGAGTCAGGCACTTTACGGTAGCTTCAGGAGCCTTATATTTCGGGGTAGCCTTAAAATATATATATATATATATATATATATATATATATATATATATATTGAAATAAAAACTACAAGTGTTTCACCAGGCCTGCAGAAACACTACTCAGCGCCAGGTCACTGTGCTGATCCAGAATACAGATGAGTATAGACAGATATTAGTGAACATTCAAAAGTGCTCAAATGTGAGTAAACATCACTTTGCAGCTATATAAATATTCAAGACCATTCATAAATACATATATAAAGTTAGAATCCACTTTGCGGTTAAGCAAAGAGGAAACCAGGGAAAAGGCAGAGCAGCTGTCTCAAACAAAATACGTAAATATGAACACTGTGTTAGAAAATAATCCAAAATTAGACTAAATCGTCACACTAGACAGCGCTAATATTGAGCAATTAACAACTAAAACATGTGGCCAACAACACATGCAAAGGAAAATCCTATAACAGAAAGTCCCTTATAAAGGGCAGTGATGTAAAGTTCAGGGTGTAGTTCACAAATATTAATCAGGTGATCATGAAAACATTCCTCCCCTAGGGGGAGAGTGCTTGCACCGGGTGGATTTCCTAGTGATCGGTGGAAGGTGCATGCTGAGGAATGTTTTCATGATCACCTGATTAATATTTGTGAACTACACCCTGAACTTTACATCACTGCCCTTTATAAGGGACTTTCTCCTAAGGGACTTTCTGTTATCGGATTTTCCTTTGCATGTGTTGTTGGCCACATGTTTTAGTTGTTAATTGCTCAATATTAGCGCTGTCTAGTGTGACGATTTAGTCTAATTTTGGATTATTTTCTAACACAGTGTTCATATATATATATATATATATATATATATATTTATATATATATATATATATTCCAACTATCTTGAGATTTCTGAATGCTCAGCCAAATCCCTGTCCATTTGGATGTGGAGAGAGACAGGGGGCAGATACCACTTTTGCCGGCTAATCGGGCAAAAGACAGAAAAAATCTGACAAGGTTTTTGAACTTGAGAAAATAAATAAAGAAATGATCCACCTGGCAGTGTCTACAGAACACATAGACATTTGATGTCAATGGCTTGGGAAAAGTTAGATCCCAATACCAGCTGTTTAGGATTATGCTTGGAAGTGGATGCTGGAGCTTGTCTGTACTGTTTTAGTCTAAGAAATGTATTGCATACCATACAATGCATTAAATCTCAGTGTGAGGCCTTCAATTTAAAAATTGTACTCTGTGTACTCTGTGTTCTAGTGATGTAACAAAAGGCCAGACACTTAAAGCGAAGTTCCACCCAAAAGTGGAACCTCCACTTATCTGCTTACTCCCCTCTCTGCTGCCACATTTGGCCCCTTTCAGGGGGGAGGGGGGGGACGGGTACCTGTTTTCGACAGGTATCCTTCCCTACTTTCGGGAGACAGTGCCGTGGTGCCTTCCCTCGGAAGTTCGTCCCCCCTCCTCCTTCTTCCGCTGCCAGGCCAGTTAGAAAGAGCAGTGCGGTTTGCACATGTGCAGTAGGGATCCAACTGTGCAGCCGAAAGGCTTCACTGCCTGTTTCCCTTACGAGGAATTGCGGTGGCAGTACCCGACAGCCGATCCTGGGGTGCCGAAATCGTGGGCTCCCTGGACAGGTGTCTATATATTAAAAGTCAGCAGCTACAGTATTTGTAGTTGCTGACTTTTAATTTTTTTCCCCCAGGCGGAACACTACTTTAAAGTGGAAATAAAGACAAAACTTTTTTCATATGTCAAATAGAGTAATGGAGTTTTGTAACCCCTGTAAGTTTTTTTTTTTTGCCACCTGTGTCCCATTGGGAAGATTTCCCTTTACTTCTTGTCCCATAGTCAAAACAAGAAGCAAGAGGAAATCCCTCCAAAGTTAGGGAATCCCTGGTTGTCATCAGAGTCACCAGAACTAGTGTACCAAATGGAAGATTTCCCCTCTATTATAGTTTTGGAGACAAACAAAAAATTGAGATTTCACTTTTACTTTCAGTGATAATGGTAAAAAAAAACAAATAGAGAGGGTGAATCTCCTCAATGGGGACCCAAACAACAATAAAAACTTGACAGGGTTTCAATCACTCAAAACTAAAAAAAAAAGCTTTGTCTTTAGTTATACTTTCATTTTTAGGTGGCTGCTGGTATGATGCATTACCATTTGGCATCTCTCACGGTTTAGGCCTCATACACACAGATGTTTTTACAGCGGCATTTTTGAGCTTTTTTTGCAGCCTAAAAACGCCACTCCATGTTATTCAATGGACTCATACGCACCATGGCGTTTTTGAGCTGTAACAGGCATTGGTGTTTTTAAGCTCCAAAAAAACCCCAGGACCAGCGCGTTCTGAGGCTGCAGTGCTAGAGCTGAAAAACGCCAGATGCTGGTAAAGAGTGTTAAACGCAGTTTAACGTGGCTTAATGTTAAGCCTCGTCCAGCGTTTCTCTACCTCTATTCAAAATCAATGATTCCCTATGAAAGCCCACTGATTTGAATAGAAGTCACACCAGAAGTCGGATCAAGAATCTTGAAGAGGAACCCCGGCAAAATTTTAAATAAATTTTTTTGCGTGCGGTCTCCTGTAAGATGATACCAAACCCTTCAGTCTGGTATGGATCTTAAGGGCAACCCCCACGCTCAAAAACATGGCGTGGGGTCCCCCCAAGATCCATACCAGACCCTTATCCGAGCACGCAGCCCGACAGGTCAGGAAAGGGGGGGAGCGAGCCATACCAGGCCACATGCCCTCAAAATGGGGGGTAGGTGCTTTGTGGCAGGGGGGCTCTGCGCCAAAGGTAGGGAGGCGCAGAGCCCCCCTGCCCCAAAGCACCCCCCCATGTTGAGGGCATGTGGCCTGGTATGTTCCAGGAGGAGAGGGGAGCTTGCTCGTCCCCCCCCTTTCCTGACCTGACGGGCTGCGTGATTCAGGTAAGGGTCTGGTATGGATCTTGGGTGGGACCCCCATGCCATTTTTTTGGGCGTGTGAGTTGCCCTTAAGATCCATACCAGCCCGAAGGGTTCCCCTTCAAGATTCTCAGCATACACGTCGCAACGCAAGTCGGATCATCTTGATCCGACTTCTGGTGCGACTTCTATTCAAATTAATGGGGTCCCATAGGGAACCATTAATTTTAAATAGAGGCAGAGAAACGCAGCTGAAAGCTAGTGTGACTAAACCTGCATTGACGCCAATGCAAAACGCGGATAAAATTGCGTTTTTAACGCTGTTTTTTTCCTGGTATTGCTATTAGCTTTACAGCTCATTTTTTAAAACGTCCCTGTGTATGAGGCCTTACAGGGATGAAATCTCAGAACCAGAATTCCTGGGTTCATTTGCCTCTGGTCGCCATTATAGGAAGTTTTACTTTCCTTTTTTTAAATTTTTTTTACATTATGGGGTTTATTTACTAAAGGCAAATCCACTCTGCACTTGAAAGTGCAGTCCTTGTAAATCTGAGGAGAAGATCTTAAATGAGGGGAAGCTCTGCTGATTTGATCATCCAATCATGTACAAGCAAAAGTGCTGGTTTTTATTTTCCTTCCATGTTCCTATCGGATCTACAGCGACTGCACTTCCAAGTGCACTTGTGGTGCAAAGTGGATTTGCCTTTAGTAAATAACCCGCTATGTGTCTTTAGTAATTCAATCCCATTTTTCCATTGTGATATGATAGGATGACATCTAGGTTTTTAAGGATTGACAGGAACCCCAGCAGGCCAACACGGTGCCCGACAGGCTGGAAATGTCACCTACAAATCCTAAACCCACTCATGCAATTTCAACTGCTTTTATTTTGACTCATTGGGGTTTATTTACTAATGGCAAATCCACTTGGAAGTGCAGTCACTGTAGATCCGAGGGGGACATGCAAGGAAAATAAAAACCAGCATTTTTGCTTGCACATGATTGGGTGATAAAATCAGCAGAGCTTCCCCTCGTTTCAGATCTTCCCCTCAGATCTACAGCGACTGCACTTCCAAGTGCACTTTCGCGTACAGTTGCATTGCACTTGAAGTTCAGAGTGGATTTGCCTTTAGTAAATCAACCCCAATATGTTGTATCTTCTGTCAATTGATAGTTTGTCGAAGGAGCCCTGTGCCAATTCTCACAGGAGTTCAAAGTTGATCTTTCAACAACGTTACACCTCCACATTAATAACCCCCCCCCCCCCCATTGGCTCCTGCTGCTGTCAGTCAAATCCTGTGATGAGGGAGCAGGGAGCGAGGTTGAGCCACGCTGTCTGTGGCTATGGATCAAGCCTGCAGGTGTGTCACAATAGGAAACGACTTCCTATGGTGGCAAGCTGAGAAGATAAGGAGCCAGGAGAGCCGGTTGGGGACCCCAGAAGAAAAGGATCAGGACTGCTCTTTCTACAATCACTTTCATTAATTCCTGATATGTCAAAACATACAACCATATTTTTTCCAAATAAGCTCTACATTTTATCTTTTATCAGTCCTTGAGCTCCAGTCAAGTGTATTTGTCTTGGCTGAGATGATGTCCGTAGTTTACTCATTGATGACTGCATTTCCTCAGTCTCCTTTCCCCAGTGATCAGCAGGGAACGGATCTGTGTCAGACAGTTGTGGACATGGACAAGGACTGCATAGGCACCAAAATTTACATGACTGTGTCATCTCTGAGCCAGCATCTCAGTCTAGGATTTAAATACTGATCCCCAGATATTTCCTGAACAATCATGGCTCCTTCCACCTGGGGATAAAAGCAGTGTTACATTTACGCATTACTCTTTTCTATAACAAGAAATAGGTACTTTGGTTTTTTTAAAGTAATAAAAAATGAATTAAAGAGGAACTGCAGTCAGCTAAAAACATCTTTGCCATTCGGAAGCTTCCCTCCAACCACTTTGCATATTATTTTATATACACTGTGATTCTGTACTTGCCAAATATGCTGCAGAAATCTCCCTCCACTGAGTCTGGCTGCATCCATTTTAACAGTGGGCAGCTGAAGCTGCTGCCTGTTCACTTCCTGGATTTACACAGACACACACCTCCAGCTCTGCATCTCTCATTGGCCCTCTAATGACTCATCCACCCCCTCCCCTGTCTAGACAGAGGGTCGTGCGTCCTGCATCCTCATAGGACAATCAGGGGAGAATGATAACTCCTCCTACAAGCTTTAACCAGACACTGATAGAAGTCACAAAACTGCTATATACTGCTGATGAGAAAAGGTATCTAGCAGTTTATATATTTACTAAAATAATTGCATTTCCATGTTGTATGTACTGTGGGAGACCAGATATAGTGAATGCAGGGTCCTGGGATTAGTAACACTGTAACCTCCCTGGCGGTTTTCCCAAGTGTGGCTCGGGGTTAAAATTCAGGACCATTAGCGGTAACCCCGAGCCACACTCGGGATTGCATCGCAGGATCCTGGTGCCTCCTTACTTACCTTGTCCCCAGGATCCTGCGATGTTCCCCGCAGTCTCCGCGGGCTGTGTCCTCCTCCGAAGCCTCTCTGTGCCAGGCTCCGTTCCCTGCGAGCGTCGCGACGCACGGGGGCGGAGCCTGGCGGCAAATTAAAAAAAATGTAAAAAGCATAACACATACAGTACTGTAATCTTACAGATTACAGTACTGTATGAAATCATTTCACATCCCTTTTGTCCCCAGTGCTCTGGCCCATGCCCTGCATGCAGTTTTATATTGCATATACTGTTCTTTCTGCCTGGAAACTGGAGATTGTCCATAGCAACCAAAAAGTGTCCCTTTACGTCAAAAATGGCTTTAGACCAGCTAGAAAACAGCGATAGTAAATTAGAACACTTGCAGAATTGAGCGATAGTGAATCGTGGGGAAATTTATTTTATTACTATTTATTTTTATTTTTTTTAATTATTTTTTTTTTTTTATTATATTATAATTTATGTTTTTGTGTTTCAAACTTTATCATACCCGGGATATCTACTAGAATCTTGTTTGGACAGATTTAAGTGTGTTATTGTTAAGAATTACAGGCCTACAATATAAAACGCCAAATTTCCATGCAAAATAATTGTACCGCTTTCAGCACCTAAAATCAGAAAGAATCATACCGCCAGGGAGGTTAAGAGAAAGAAGTACTTTGACACAGAGCAGTTCCCTACCTAGGGAAAATACCCAATTTTCGAAAGTCTGCCAGTGTTTAAATTATTTGTATACTGTATAGCTATATTCAGTATAAATGATCTAATTATGAGCAGTAATCTCCATTGTCAATGCTCAGATCCCTATCCTGATCTCTGGAATCCATCCTTCCGCTGTAATGAAAACATAAATGCAAGAATTTATATTTAATATTTTAAAGCCTTCCCCCAAATCTGTCATCCAGGTCCACATGACATAACTGCTCTGAGCATACCCTGTGCCTTTAAAAATCCTGATTTTGCAAGGCGTGAACGGCTATGCAAATTTACAATGTGCTGACATCATTGCTAGCGCCGTGCGCAGAAAACTAAAGACTCCTTTTATTTATAGATAGAAAGGAAACATTTCTTTTGTAATCCATTCATTTTTCGCAGAGGATTCAGCAGGAGTTATGGCAGTCTGCCTTGCTAGAAGGCATATTGATTTTTTTTGAATTGCATTAAAAATGTTGGATGCTCGCTGAAAATCGCCACTTTCTAATGAACTTGTCTATTTACATGTTTAAATCTGTGCCTTGCGCGGGCTTCTCCGTCTCTTTACATGTAGAACGACGTCACACAAAGCGCAGCATGATTTGTAAAATACAGAAGCTATTCAAATTTCAGTATATCGCAAAGGGTCATGATAAGTACAGCACCAGCTTATTTTGCATAAGTATTCTTAGTGTCACAGTGCAGCCTAGTGGATGCAAAGTGAACTGCGCCATGCTGGCTCATTTAATATTCCATTAGTCATCTTTTTCTGTGGTCCCAGTCACTGGAACTGTCTTTGTTCGTTCAGTGCAAACTGAATGTCTACTAAATGTCTATGTATGTACAGTACAACCCCTGCTCTGACATCTTTAGTAGTGTACAGTAATGTCACGAAAAAAGAGAAAAAGAAAATACTTTATTTATGAGGTCAAATTCTGTAAACTAAATATAGGAGAGATAAAAATTCCAAAGAAGCATTTGTGTTCACCAATATATAGCCACGCTGCCTAAGGTAAATCTATAGTTATCTATAATTTTGTCTGAGGGACAAAAAAATGTGGCCTTATTCCTTGTGATGCCACCAAATTTGTGGTTGCATTTTTTGAGCTAATTTCTAATACATATTTTGCAGATGGATAAATACTCTGTATAAAGCACTAATCAGCAATATGTAAAGTTCACTAACCTGTGCCAATCAATTAGACATCATCCGGTATTGTCCTGGCGGCTCTAAACAAACGATCTCCCTGTCTATCTATGATACACATGCATTTTATTTCTAGCTATTAAGTGTATGACTGTCACCTTATAGTTAATATTTAACTGATTCTTCTCTTAAAACTTTACTTTTTTCTTGTGTATAACTTCCTTAATATAAAACTACACCTCTTACAAAATTCAAACCTTTTATCTCCACTGTTAGTTAAGATCCTAAAACTCATACAGCATATATGCCATTGTATGCAACTATTGTCTTCAATAAACAGCTATGTAATATGTTGGTATCCTATAAATGACATAACGGTACAAGATTATTGTTATTGTTGATTAGGTTTGCTTTCACACGTTCACCAGTATTGCATTTAAAATATATTTAAATAAAAATGTACTGATGTCTTGGTTTTCATAAAAATCCTTTTGAAACAAATACTGTTTTATTTTATTTAAAAAAAAAAAAGATAAATCTGGGCTTTCTGGGCATCTGTAATGTAATATTATAACCTTTTATTTATAATATATGCAATACATATTGTGATATTATGTAATATTAAAATATTAAATATATTATTATATATTATATTATATATATAATATAATATAATATAATATAATATAATATAATATAATATAATATAATATAATATAATATAATATATATTATTTTATATTATATTTATATATTATATTATATTATATTATATTATATTATATTATATTATATTATATTTTATAATTGTATAAACATGGTAAGCTTATTAGCCCAGGCCCTTTTCAAATAAAAGTATAATGTTTACAATCTGTTTCTCGTATTCAAAGTATAAAGTAATATTATTGAGAGCAGAAGCCAGAAAAAATATTTCCGGCAATGAGATATGTTTAAAAAAGGCTTCCAGGCAGCATATCGCATCAACAACATGAAGGTAAATATGCAAAGCTGAAAACATACATTGCAAACAATAGATCCTTATTATGATATCTTGTGCTTAATCAACAGACATATTACATATATAGAATTTTTTTTTAAATTTTATCCCAGGTCTCCGCGTCCTATAAAAGTTAATTTATTTTTTACCATAAATAATATTCTCAACATTTGCTGAGGACAGTAAATTCTTGCAGTTTATGTTATTCTGTTTTTATGACTTTTTAACACTTAATAAAATTTTATTAGAACACTTTTGTGTTTACAAGGCCACAAAACTCTTGGCAGGCTGTCAGGAGTCTATTTTATTATTATCCTATTGATATATTGTAAGTAATGAAATAATCATGTCCAGAAATGTATCAAAGGCCAAAGGGATTATCATTGAAGTTAATGGCTTTACAGATGCATTTTTGAGGATATGATTGAGGAAGGTCGACAGCAGAAATGACGATGTAAAAAAAGGCAGAATACCATAAGATGAGACTTGGATCTTATCGTTTTTAAATACTGTAGTTTTAAATAGAACTGTAATATGGCTACATCAGACAACAATTACAATTTGATATGCACGCCATAAAACATAGATACATTCATTTTATTTTATTTTTTGTGTTCATTGTCGTATTTTTCTACATGTTTCATATTAAAAAAGGAAATGCTGCTTCCTAAGTTTGCTGTATAATGATGTATACTCTAATATAAAAGCACAATCTGCCGGGAGGTCATTAGAGAAGACACTTTTGTTAGCTCAGTGAACCTTTCTTAGGCTGAAGGGAAATTAAAGAAAAAAGAAAAAAATCCTGCAAATTGATTTGTTGTTCTAATGGGACATGGGATTTCTAGGCATGTTTTTACAGTATCATATGATCTTAGGATTTCATTATATGATTATACAGACTTAATTTAGTACCCATGCTCATTCATTTTAAAGCATATGTAATCCCAGTCACTAAAACCTCATGTATTCTTTAATTTAGAGAATTATTTTTATGCTGCAGCTTTCATTAAAATAATACCTGGTGATGCTGACATAAAGGTCATTGTTCAGACACCTCCATTTATAGGGTGACAACGATCTGTCCCTGGCTCCCAGGTGTACTCCTGCGTTGTCACCCTGTCACATGGGCTTCCGATAGAAACTACAAGTGGCTGTTTATATACACATTACACAGGCATTGTCCCCTGCTTCAACTTTTGAAAACTATGCGGAGAAATGTCACACAGACATCTTTGGAGTGCATGCATGTAAACAGTAAGGGGTTGATTTACTAATAGCAATTTATCACTTCAAATGTAAGTAATGGTTGCCACCGTCCCTACTGCATAAACTATTTTACACAAAAACCTCCTATTGGCGGCTGGTGGTATTTTTTGGGGGGGGTTTGGCTGTGGGTGCATTGTTTGCCGCCTCCCCAAAAAATATACAACCAGCCCCCACTCATCCCAATAGGAGGTTTTTGTGTAAAATAGTTAATGCAGTAGAGATGGTGGCAACCATTACTTACTTTGAAGTGATACATTGCTATTAATCAATCAACCCCTTACTGTTTACAGTCGGTCAGATCACCCACAACCCTCCCCTCCCCGGTTGGGTCACCCACACCACCACCCCGGTCGGTCACCAGCCCCCTGCACTTACCCCATCTAGGTTGTGGGCAGCGCTTCCTCCAGGCGGTGGCTTCACCTGCGTCTCCTCCCCCTCAGCACCAGGGAGGCTTCCGACGTGCGTCTCCTCTCTCCGCTACCTAGGTGGCCAATAGGATCGCCTCTCCTCTCGGCCAATCGGGTGACGGGTCTCAGGACCCACTTCCTGATTGGTCAGGAGGAGAATTAGGAAAACAATAGCGAATATTAATTTGCTATTGTCACACAACTGGATAGGCACAGGGCGCAGTGCTCTGCGCCCCATGCCTACTCTTCTTTAAAGCCAATTAGAGCCTCAGGCTCTAATCATGTGCCTCTATAAAAGAAAAAAACCCCATTGGAATCCATGCGTCTGGCGCACTGCATGTAGATTAGGGGCCGGACGCATGGATTGGGTGGGGCGGCGCCCCTGCCCCCCCGTATGGATGGGCCGACACCGATTGGGACTTTGTACGCAACCAAAAAAGGGGTATACACACATGTTCATTAAGGTAAAAGTAGTTTTACATTTTTATTTCCATCACATATCATAAAAACAAATGGTGTGGGAGTATTGGAAAGCAGTTGCTTACATCATTGTATTGTAAAAACAGAAAAAGGGTCAACATCACATGGTTGCACTTCATAATCCAGGTGTTGTTTGCTGTCACAGAGGTGAACCCCCACAGTAAACTTCCAACCGGAATCAGCCAATGCATTTCGAACGCCAATTTACAACACATTCTTCCTTAGAGAAGTACCACACTAGAAATGAATGAATAATATCATTTAACATTATCACATTCATTTAACTGGAAAATCCTTATACATAGCAAAAACTGCTTACATCATAATCCAATGTGACTTCATCTATGACCCCCCCAGCACTTATATATATATTCTGTATATGTATAGGTGGGTACTCAAGGCCTCTTTTATGGACAATGAATGGCTGGCAAAAAAAAAAAGAAAAGAAAACACCAATAAACCAACATGGCCATCTTACTGCTTGGACTAGATATGATCCCACTCAGCAGCTCAGACCATCTATAAAATGCCATGCCAGGTAAATCAGTCAAGATTAAGAGCTGCTCAGAGTACTCTGCATAGAAACCAATAAGCTTCTGGGTTTTTTGTCAAAGTTTAATCGACAAGCTGATGTCAGGCTCCATTCACACACTTTTTTTATGCATTTTGCAGAAATGCATGGGAATTTTTTAACATGGGTTCCTATGGAACATGTTCACATCAATGCCTTTTTGTACCTCTGCATTTTTGGAAAGGGTCAGGGACTTTTTTTCATGCAAAAATGCAGCGTTTTGCATGTAATAGAATTCAATGGACCAATGTATACAGTCTAAAAAAAACTGTAAAAAAAAAAAAATAAATAAAAAAACCGCAAAACGCGGCAAAAACGCTGTAAAAACGCTGCAAAAACGCTGCTCAAAAACGTGGCAAGCATCACAAAAAAAACTCCAAAAACGCTCAAAAGCAACATTCATAGATGTGAATCAAGCCTTAGAAGCTGTTTGGCTACCATGTACAGCTGCGCCAGATTTTGCATTCTCCAGTTTTAGTAAATCAACCCCCAAGTAGCTGTGAAGCGGTTGCAGGAAATAAGCATGGATAGTAAGGCTATTTTTGCATAGTTAAATTGGTTCAGCTTGGACTAATGTAAGTAAGCATGCGCCATACCTGGACAGTCCCTGTGGAAGCTGGAAATCACTGTAGAAGATACTGCTACTACAGTGACCACCACTAGCTTGCAAAGCATTCTCTTATTGGACAAGGTGGAAAGGCCAGGAAGTGATGTCGCAATCTCCACCCTGTCCAATCGGAGAACCTGGAAGCTAGTGGCGATCACTATAGTATTGGTGCCTACTACAGTAAGGTGACCAGATTTTTAAAATGAAATCCGGGGACATATTTTTTTTTTTTTTTTACTAGTAATGGCAGCAATCGACGACTCTTTGCCAGTCTCCGCCGCTGCCACCCGCCTCACAGCCTGTCAAGTCTAAAGCCCCATACACACTATCAGATTTTCTGCTGATTTTTTCCTTCAGATTTACCAAAACCATATAATATGAGGTCAAACCTTAGGAGTTTCAATTTGTATGCAATCAGGCAGGCCCTTGCACTACATGGTTTTGGTAAATCTGAAGACAAAAATCAGCAGAAAATCTGATAGTGTGTATGGGACTTTACTCTTCGGGCCCAGGCTACTACTGGGTGGGGAGTGGAAGAAGGTCACTCCACCAGGGAAGGCAAGGAGATAAGCAGGCAGGCGGCTGGCTGGGACTTGAGCCAAGGCAGAAGAACATGCGAGCGGAGCTGAGTGGGCATGCGCCCGAAACTGAAGAAATAGTCCCTCTGCTCCGACCAGCACATGATCATCAGAAAGGGACACAGATAATGGAAAAAAATAAACCCCCATAAGCTAGTAGGAGCGGCAGAGGAGGGGGGTGCAATTCAGATTTTTTCTTTTTATTCTGCACGGGCTGTCTTTGAAATTGCCCCAGCCCCTGTTCAAATCCAATCCGGGGACAAAACTGGGGACAGACTTGGTCCGGGGACAGTGTCCTCAATCCGGGGACTGTCCCCAGAAACCGGGGATGTCTGGTCACCCTATACTACAGTGATTATTTTCAGCTTCCATAGGGATCAGCCAGGAATGGCACATGCATGCATAGCTACATTGGTCCAAGCTGGATCACTGTAATTATGCAAAAAAGCTATACATAGACTTCAGTTTTAATTTTTGAAAAAAGAAAAAAATGGCAGTTGCTTATGGTAGCAAACTGAATCTCATTTAGAGTTTACATCCACATTAGCCTAATTTCTTACAACCCCTGTTGAGCCAGAAAACAGTTAGGAAAGCGTATACACATATACAGAACCTTTACATTGCATATATGTATGTTATACAGCAAAGTAACCATTAACAACCAGTTATTAGTTTAAAAAACAGATGGTTCTTATGGGTTACCATTCTTTTCATACAACTTGCTCATCATTTGTTCATATAAGACACACACACATAGAAGTGCACAAGTACATTATTGTAACCTCCTAGATAGGCTATAGAAGGGATAAAACATCTGTTAACTGTTTATTGCTATCGGTGTCCTCACTAAGTAGATTCACCCTGTCTATTCGTCCCGGGGCCACTGTTTTGAGACAGTAATAGAAAATAAAAAATGTTAGAGTTGTCGCCATAACAAAGGGTAAGGGAAATCTCTCCATGGGGATACCTGTCCCAGTAACAACCGTCTAATAAAGGAATTCCACTTTGTTAAAATTTCCTCTCACTTCCTGATGTGTCCCAGGGACAGGAAGTAAAGGAAATCTTCTCAATGGGACATAGACAGCATGAAATAATTTGATGGTGGTTTTAACTCCATCCAAACGAACATTTTGCCTATACATACACTTTAAGGAAACAACAACAGAAAAAAAAATAATGAAATAGTAATTTAATTGAGTTCTATAATGGCACAATAAAAATACAGCAGTTTGCTTTTGCAAACTTTCCCAGCCTATAGGAGAAGACAGTAAAAACAATATTGGCTCAGCCTAATCATGTCTGAGCTAGTGATGCATAGAATATAAACTGTAGGCCACCTGAGGATCTCTGCATTGTTCTGTATTGCCTTTAGTCTTTTAGTGTACCTATTAAACCTTGAACTAATATTATTCTCTGTAAAACACAGAAATTGGAAACAGGTTTGCTGCTAAAAGCAGGGCAACGTAAGAAACAGTCAATGCTGTAAACTGTTACATTAAAAGGGCACTGCAAGTTAGAAAAATATATAAAATAATGTAAAAATATATTCCTGTCCAAGTATTCCAGAGTGTTGTGCACTGCCTAATATATGCCTAATTAGTAATAAAATGTCCAGATTTTAAATATTCTTACAGTGTATTCAAAGTATTACTGTGCACTTACAATAAAATCTTAGTAGCATAATTTTATATCTATTTTCCATACACTTCTTCCTAAAATTCTCCATATTAGGTTCCCATCATTTACAAAGGTCCCTATAATTTTTCTTACGTGGTGTATCTCAGTGTATGCTGGCATAGTCTTGTTAAAGTGGGGTTCCACCCAAAAAAAAAAAAAAACTACATGAAAAATCCTAAAAAAAAATACAAAAAAAATTTGGATATATATATATTTTTTTCTTACCTCTAAATGCCTGTTGCTAGGTGGTCCCTCGTAGTCTGCCTCTTCCAGTGCCTGGGCTGGTGACATCACTTCCCCCTCGACACAGGAAGGACTCAGCTCTGCTCCCTCCCTCCTGTCAATCATCTGGGACCCATTACAGGTCCCAGGTGACTGAGCGGCCAATCATGGCGCACGGCCCTGCTTGCACATGCGCAGTGGGTGCCAGGCTGTGAAGCCACAGCCCGGCGCCCACAGTTGCAATGCCGGCGCCGCTGAACGGAGGGGAAGATGAGCGGGGCTTCTATCCCCCGCATCGCTGGACCCTGGGACAGGTAAGTGTCCAATAAAAAATCAGCAGCTGCAGTATTTGTAGCTGCTGACTTTTTTTTTTTTTTTGACTGGGCCTCGGGTGGAACGCCTCTTTAAAGTGTTACTAATCCCAGGACCCTGCATTCACTGTATCGAATCTCCCACAGGACACAGAATATGGACATGCAATCGTTTTATTAAAAATAAACTGCTAAATACCTTTTCTCTTTAGCAGTTAGAGCAGTCTTGTGATTTCTATTAGTGTCTGGTTAAATCTTGTAGGAGGAGTTTTCATTCTCCTCTGACTGTCCAAAAGGTTGCAGGACCTCTGACCCTCTGTCTGGACAGTGCTGATTGGCCCTATGCTGATCACATGCACCCTCCCAAGAAAAAAACAACTCTCTAGTAATACACACCAAACTGAGCATGTGCAGCTTACCCCCTAGCTTCTGTACTATCAGGTGATGGACTGGGGACAGTGGAAGAAGGGGAGGATCAGAGAAGACAGGATCAAACAGCCTTTTTACACAACACAGAGGATTAACCCCTTAGGTTCCACACTGAGTATAACAAGCATGCTTTACTGCATATACAGACCGATTTCACTGTTATGGGTTTAGTAACACTTTAAATGTTCTCTTCTGATTGGAAATCCAAAAATTATTTGCTTTACTAATTTTACGGTGTGCACACACTCAGTGACAGTTTAGAGACCACAGAGTACATGTACGCTCCAGGTGATCTCCTCTCTTTTTTTGTCCTTTTCTGCTAATAATCAGCACAAACCTTACTTAGTTTGAACTGTCCCCCTGCAGCTCTAAGTTCCTGAGCTCAACTTCCACCCACCCAGCACACTAGTTTATATGTGCGCCCCATGCCTCTTATTACTTCCTCCCCCAAAGCAAAGGAAAACTGGAAGGCTATTCAGCTTCCACCTACAATAGTGAGGCTGTCAGCTCATTGTAGAACAGGTTTCCTTTTGGCCTGGTAAATAGACCATTCAGAGTATTTTCTTATATCTGCTCAATAAATACAAAATAATACCCCTTGATCCTGCCAGAAACAAAGTGAGCTGATAACTTTCTGTGCTCTGTGCCTCTGCTGACTGTTCACAGTGAGTGATCATTGTCTCCTTAGGACAGAATGCTTGTTAGGATAGGATCATCAGGTGAAAAGAAAGGAAAAAAGACTGAAAAAAGAAAAACAAATGCAACCACCAAATCTGAGGACTAATAAGCTGCAATAAATTATTCCTTAAAGCTCCATTCACACTAGCGCGTTTTTTTGATGCATTTTGCATTTTGCAGGAATGCATGGGAATTTTTTAACATGGGTTCCTATGGAACATGTTCACATCAATGCCTTTTTGTACCTCTGCGTTTTTGGAAAGGGTCAGGGACTTTTTTTCATGCAAAATGCAGCGTTTTGCATGTAATAGAATTCAATAGACCAGCATCAAAAACGCAAGTGAAGCGTTTTTGCAGCGTTTTTGATGCGTTTTACATTTTTGGCATTTTTTTTTTTGACTGTATACAGTCTAAAAAAACTGTAAAAAAAAACCCAAAAACCGCAAAACGCAGCAAAAACGCTGTAAAAACGCTGCAAAAACGCTGCTCAAAAACGTGGCAAGCATTACAAAAAAAAACTCCAAAAACGCTCAAAAGCAACATGCATAGATGTGAATCGAGCCTAAGGCCCCTTTCACACTGAAGCATTTTTCAGGCGTTTAAATTACCGCCTAAATACAGCATGAAAAACGCCCCCCATGTATCTCAGTGTAAGGCTACTTTCACACTGAGGCGTTGCAAAACCACGGTAAAAACTATGAGCATTATTACCGCGTTTTTACCGCGTTAGCAGTAAAAATAGCGCTAACACCCATGCGTTTTAATGCGTTTTTTAAGCGTTAGCGTCAGCAAACCTGACCATGTGACCATGTGATCATGCGGTCATGTGACCTTCCCCACAGTTTCTGGGCGGTTTTAAAGCGGTATTACCACGGTTTTACAGCGTTTCCCATTCATTTCAATTGGGATAGACGTTTTTACAGCGCTATTTTATGCGCCCCAAAGATGCTCCAAAAAAGCTGTTTGCAGGATTTTTTCCAACGCACAGCCAGCACAACGCCTCAGTGTGAAAGGTTACACTGAGATACATGGAGGGCGTTTTTCATGCGGTATTTAGGCGGTAATTTTAGCGCTAAAACGCCTGAAAAACGCCTCAGTGTGAAAGGGGCCTAACCTTTCACACTGAGGCCTTGTGCTGGCTGTGCGTTGGAAAAAATCCTGCAAACATCTTTTTTGGAGCATCTTTGGGGCGCATAATATAGCGCTGTAAAAACATCTATCCCAATTGAAATAAATGGGAAACGCTGTAAAACCGCCGTAATAACGCTTTAAAACCACCCAGAAACTGAGGGGAAGATCACATGACCGCATGGTCACATGGTCAGGTTTGCTGACGCTAACGCTTAAAAAACGCTATAAGAACGCGATTAAAACGCATGGGCGTTAGCGCTATTTTTACCGCTAACACGGCAAAAACGCGGTAATAGCGCTTATCGTTTTTACCGCGGTTTTGCAATGCCTCAGTGTGAAAGTAGCCTTAGGGAGGAGATTGCCAAAGACATTTGAATAAGCTAAACAAAGGGAGTGCAAAAGTGATTGTAAGGACCCGTTCACACCACCTGGTACCTGTTATGGTCCATATAACATGTGCCCGCTGGTGTGCGTTGTGTAGAGGTGCTGTGATGGGCTGTTACAATGTATTACAATGTTTAACTTTTTTCCCTTTATTTTAAGATAATAAAAAAAAATTTCATTAAACATTATGCACCCCAGCCCAATGTGATGCGCTGTGGTGCATTGACATGCATTGATGTGCATTGCACTGTACACGCACTAAAAATGCATAGGTGTAAATCAGGCCTTAGGCTCTATTCACACTAATGCGTTTTTTTGATGCATTTTGCATTTTCCAGAAATGCATGGAAATTTTTAATATGGGTTCCTATGAAACATGTTCACATCAATGCATTTTTGTGTGCGATTTTGGAAAGGGTCGGGGACTTTTTTCATGCAAAATGCAGCGTTTTTCATGCAATAGAATTCAATGGACCCGCATCCAAAAACGCAAGTACCGTGTTTTTACCATGTTTTTGCCACGTTTTTGCCGCGTTTTGCGTTTTTTTTTCTTTCTTTTTTTTAACACTGTATACAGTATAAAAAAAACACTGTAAAAAATAAATAAATAAACGCAAGACGCAAAACGCGGCAAAAACGCATGTTCAAAAACGCACCAAGCACCCCAAAAAGCACTGCAGAGACGCTCAAAAGCAACATGTATAGATGTGAATGGAGCCTAAGTGATGACTCCCCAGTGTTTACAAAGACTCTCAGCTCTTGGTTGCAAGTATTCCCTCATTATCCCCAACCCAAAATAACTCTATTGCTTTGGCTGGGTAACATCTTTAACCACTTCAGCCCCGGATGGATTTGCCCCCTTAATGACCAGGCCATTTTTTGCGATACGGCACTGCATCGTATTACCTGACAAATGCGCAGTCATGCGACGTTGTATCCAAACAAAATTGACGTCTTTTTTTCCTCACAAATAGAACTTTCTTTTGGTGGCATTCGATCACCTCTGCGGTTTCTATCTTTTGCGACAATTTTGAAAAAAAAACATTTTTTATTTACTTTTTGCTATAATACATATCCAAAAAATATATATTTAAAAAAACACATTTATTCATCAGTTTAGGCCCATATATGTTCTACATATTTTTGGTAAAAAAAAATCGCAATAGGTGTATATTGATTGGTTTGCGCAAAAGTTATTGCGTCTACAAACTATGTGATAGATTTAGGGACTTTTTTTTAATTATTGTTTTTACTAGTAATGGCGGCGATCTGCGATTTTTTTTTTTTTTTTTTAAATTATTTTTATTAGATTTTCAATGTAAGTACCGAACAAAACAGAGCCTATTGGGCATACCCAGGCTCGATCAACAACTACATAAAAAATACAAAAAAACAAAAAAAAAAAAAAAAACATACACATAGAGTCTATATCTATATTCCTAACTAAACCATTGTACGCTCAACCACCTTGCGACTGTTTAAAGTAGTCTTCCAATTCCATGTGTACACTGCCATACCCACTATATTCATTTATGTAATGAGATGTGCAATATAATAACAACCTGTTCAATTCCCCCCCTTCCCATACCTATCGACTGAAAAGCCCAGGGACTTTTATGCGATCAGGAACGCCATTTGAGCCCTTCCCGGTTACTCAATAGAATGTACTAATCATCAATCGAGTCTGAATTAGTAGACCGGGATTCCGTCCAAATATCCCATATTTTGTGGAATTTTTTTTCACAACCACGTGACAGGTAAGTAGCTTTGTACAATGGTAGGGCCGCATTCACCAACCTCTTCCAGAAATTTATTGAAGGTGCACATGAGGCCTTCCATCTGAGTACTATAGATTTACGGGCATAGTAAAGTAATAATCCTAGCAGGGTTCTGATTGCCCGGCGTGGGGCCAGTGGCTTAACGAGTCCCAGCAGACATACCTCTACAGACAAAGGCACAGGAACAGTGGTGACAGTCAAAATAACTTTGGTTACCTCAACCCAAAAAATTTCAATCTGAGGACAAGTCCAAAAAATATGAATGAAATCCGCTGAGGCTGAGTTACACCTCCAGCAAGAGGCAGGAACAGCTGGATAGATTCTATGTAAGCGTTCAGGCGTGTAATATACCTTATGTATTATTTTAAATTGGACCAATCTATCTCTGGCTGATACTAGCTGTGAGAAGGGGTATTCCCACATTTCTTCCCAATCTTCTGTGTCCAATGCAGGGAAGTCTACCTCCCACTTTGCCTTAAGGTTTTCTAGTCCCATGTGTACGTTAGGGAGTAGTGCCTTATATATGGAAGATAAAGGTTTAGACAGAGCTTCATCTCTGAGCAGAGACTCTAGATTCGAAGTGTAAAAGGCCACGGAAGCATTTGCAAACTGAGTGTTGAAAGCGTGCCTAAGCTGCAGGAATCTAAACAGGTGTGAGTTAGGTAAATTATATTGTTGTTTCAACCTATCAAAAGTCTGTAGTTTGCCCTCAAGACAGATTTGATTTATGTATTTAATGCCCTTGCATGCCCATACCCCAGGGTCGGGAATGGACCCGAATTCTGGTAATTGCGGATTGAACCAAAGAGGGCTGTAAGGGGAGATGTGTCCAGAAGGGATGGGGCGTAATGAATTTGCCACTGTCCATGCCCGTATTACTGCTCTCATTGCTGATGTAAGAGGGAAGGGAGCTCTAGAGCCCCGGTAAAGTAGGTTCCTTAGCGCCTCATAAGACCCCAATCGTGCTGCTTCCAGAACCACTGCTGCGTTGGACTCGTCAGAGATCAGCCAGTTGTGGGCGTGTGATAGCATGGCTGCCACAAAATAAGAGTGTAGGTCAGGACAAGCCAAGCCCCCCTCTCCCCAAGGTCTCTGCAGCACCGTCAGCTTAAATCTCGGCTGACCAGATCCCCAAAGAAAAGATAATAGAACAGTATTTATTAGGCGAAATATCTTTTTGGGGATCCAGACAGGTGCGTGTCTGAGAGCATAGAGAAAGGCAGGCAGAAGCTTCATTTTAAATAAATTAATCCTCCCGATTAAAGAGAGGGGAAGATTCGCCCACGCCTTCAGCCCCTTTCTCATCCTCTGCACCAGTGGTTCTAAGTTAAGGGTATAATAATCAGAGGTAGATGTTGAGATGTGAATACCTAGATATTTAATTTTGTCTGTCCACAATAATGGTAGATTAGGATCTGCTATATCTTTTGCGGCCCCATCTATCGGCAAAATTTGGGATTTATCCCAGTTTACTTTAAGCCCGGAACAGCTAGTGAAACTGGAGAGAATGGTCAACGTCTCCCGAAGGGATTGGGCAGGGTCATTCAAGAAAAGGATAAGATCATCCGCATACAAAGCCACTTTCTCATGAATGGATCCCACCTGTATGCCCCTAACCCCGTCTGCCTGTCTGAGGGCCGAGGCAAGTGGCTCCATCACCAAGGCAAAAAGGGCCGGTGACAGTGGACAACCTTGCCTCGTGCCTCTTCGAACAGAAAAGGGTGCCGACAGAGCACCACCAAGCTTAATCCGCGCCGTTGGATTTTTATATAAAATATCAATCCATCTGCAGAATACCTCTCCAAAACCCATAACTTCTAGGACCGTGGACATAAAAGGCCATGCCACTGAGTCGAACGCCTTTTCAATGTCCAGTGTCACCATTACTCTCGTAGAGGATTCAGTGGGAGGTAGCTGAAGATGGGTGAACACTCTACGCAAATTTATATCTGTTGATTTCCCTGGCATGAAACCAGTCTGGTCTATATTAATCAGGGATGGAAGAATCGTCCGCAGTCTGGTCGCTAGTATTTTTGTCAAAATCTTAAGGTCATAGTTTAGGAGGGATATTGGCCTATAAGAAGCACAGAGGGATAAGTCTTTACCGGGCTTAGGGATGAGGACTATATGTGCCTGATACATTGAAGGGGGTAAGGACATCTGTTTTTTACTTTCGGAGAAGACTTTTAACAATTTTGGTGCAAGTAATGAAGCGTACGTTCTGTACCATTCACCAGGTAGGCCATCGGGCCCTGGTGTCTTACCACTGGGAAATGAGCAAATCGCCTCTTCTATCTCCTCAGTGGTAAACTCTCTGTCCAAAAATTCTAAATCCTCCTGCGAAAGAGTGGGTAGGCGTAGGGACTGCAAAAATTCCCTACGCCGATCTTCCGGCCATCCAGGGACCGCCTTATATAGATTTTCGTAGAAGGATCTGAATTCATCTATAATTAGTTCGGGGATAGAGATGACCTGACCCTCTGAACCATGGATTTCTGACACCACCGTCTGCGTTTTTGAATCCGCTACTAAGTTCGCTAGGAGTTTGCTGTTTTTGTCTCCAGATTCAAATATCTTCCCTGCCAAGGAATTTAAATCTAAATGTGTGGCCGAGACGAGATGTAGAGACAATGCTCTTCTTGCCTCAGCTAACCGGCTAAAGTGATCCGGAGTCGGGGAGTCAGAAAAAGCCTCCGCTGCTCTAGCCTCTCCCTCCTCAAGTACCCGGACCCGACCGGACATCTCAGAACGGACCGCTTTAATAGCGGAAATGTATTCTCCTCTAGTGTTGGCCTTAAAAGCGTCCCAGACTATCTGCGCTGAGGCTGAGTCCTCATTAATCTCCCAGTATTGTTGTAGTTTGGGAGAAACCTCTTCCCCCACTCTCGAGTCCTGCACCCATTTGGGTGCTAAACGCCAGCAGTCTCGACTCCTGGTGTTCGACAACTCCAAGGTGACCTCCAGAGGTGCATGATCAGAGAGGCCCGCCGGTAAGTACGAGACCCCTCTCACCGCCGCCAGGGCACAGATGTTGCCAAAGACCAGATCGATCCTGGAACCAGATTTGTAGGTAGTGGAGTGAAAGGAGTAAGCCCTAGTGGTTTGGTGCTTCCATCTCCAAATCTCAGTATAATTAAAAGCTTGTGCCCAATGGAGCAGGTCTGGCGAATACGCCCTATTTGGATTGGACGAGTCTAGGGACGGATCCAGGGTAGAGTTGAAATCTCCAGCTATATATAATCTGGAGAATTGTAATGCAGCTAAAAGCTCATATACCTTATAGAGTACCCGTTGGTTAAAGGGAGGAGGTACATAAATGTTCACTAAAGCATAGACCACCGCCCTGATCTCCAGTAATAGAATTATGAATCGGCCCTCTTGATCAGTCTGCAAATGCACGACCTTGTATGGAAGGGATTTGTTCAATAGAATGGCCACTCCCCTTGCATAACTGGAATACGTTGCATGGAAAGATTGCCGTACCCAGGGTCTGCGTAGCGCCAGGATCTTGTTCCCCAGAAGATGAGTCTCCTGGAGGAACAAGATATGGGGTTTGTGATTATTCAGATATTTGAACATTAATGCCCTTTTTACCTTGTCATTAAGACCCCTTACATTCCATGATATCAGTTTCAACTCCATTAATGCAGTGGCAGATTATAATTAAACATAATGATTACTATATGTGGGGGGTCAGCCCCCATTGGACCAAGGGGGAGTGTCAAAAGGATAACAAATTTTGCACTGGACACAGTGAGCACTAATAGGACACATGACATGTAAGTATCAGTCAGTGGATGCCGAGCGTACAAAAAAGAAAAAAACAAACGATAGCCTGTGAACTCCCTACTGACCATGAAGTACCCCTAAAGAGAAAAAAAACAGAACAGAACACAATAAGAACTATGGTCAGTTTAATACCCAAAACCTGAACTCAAACTTCTAGATCTTCAGACTTCTAAAAAAAGAAAAAGTTCCAAAGTGTAGCGACTCAGTATCGCCGATGCCTCTTCAATTGCCGGGGAAAAAAGAGAAAAAAAACAAAAAGAGAAAAAAGAGAAAAAAACCCCCAAAAAACTGGGGGGTGGGGGGGGGGTCGGATACTTCAGCGAGTTACTTCTAATAAGGTGGCTCCGTAGTAGAAGAATGTATACTGAAGGCACATCTGTTCTTGAACTAGAAGGATCTTTGGTGAATAATGTTCCCAGAGAGTAACATGTGCAATTCTGCTTAAGGGGCACAGGAGCCAACGAGCAACAACATCCGATGATGAGGACTAAGAAGCTATACAACAGGAACTGTTAGCTGGATGAACTACCCCCTCGAACATGGATCCAGAAGGAAAATGGGAACTTTGTGCTGATTTCGGATAGCGACTCATGCTTGCGTTTACCGTAGGTTGTTCAGCCAGTCATCCGCGTCAGTCGGAGAATCAAAGAATCTGACCGTGCCATTGTGAGGGACCCGAAGACGGCTGGGATACAACATGCTGTATTTTATGTCCTTTTCACGTAGGCGCTTACGGACATCATTAAAGGACTTCCTCTTGCGCTGCAATTCTGCCGAGAAGTCCGGGAACAAAAGAACTGAGCCACCGCCGTATGGAAGCGAGGAGTGTTTGCGAGCTGCGGAAAGGATCCTGTCACGGTCCCTGAAGTTGAGGAAGCGGACCAGGAAGGGTCGGGGATTTGCACCAGGGATACTGCGTCCCGTGGGTACACGATGGGCACGTTCGACGACATAGGTCGGAGAGGTATCCGCGAGGTCCAGCAGTTTTTTGAAGAATTCTTCCGCGAATTCCGCCGGTCGGTCACCCTCCTCCCCCTCCGGGAGACCCAAGACGCGGACGTTGTTGCGTCTCGCTCTGTTTTCTGCGTCATCAGACTTAGCGGCAAGCAGTTGTACTGTACGCTGTAATTCCGCGATAGTGTTGGTGTGGGTAGTTGTAAGGTCTTCAGTGGCAGAAATTCTAGATTCTGATTCAGTCAGCCTACCCCTGATCTTATCCAGGTCATTTCTAATGAGATTACACTCCTCTACAAGGCGATCTATTCTCACTAGCATGGAGGTTTTACTTTGTTCAATGGCGGCGAGGATCACTGCAGTACTATCCTGAGAGGGTGGGGTAGAGAGGGCCGCACTCGGCGCCTCGGGCTCCATGGCTAATTCTGTCAGCAAGGTTTGCAGTCTCCCTATGAGAGAAGGATCTGGTTGTGCAGCTGGTGAAGATAGTTGTGTAACCGGGGGAGGGGCCGGGCGACCCGGCGTGGATGAGCTCTTGGGCCGGTTCCTAGGGCCCATTGAGTAAAGGTGGGCAGTAATCTCCAACAGTCCTTCACTGGCCTGTAGACAAAGACTGTCCAATGAGGGGGACCGGCCAGATGAATCCTGCAAAAGGCCCAGGGAGCTGGATGGATGTAGGGGGGCAAGAAGGATGCTGGACCCCCGATCACATCAGCCTGCCCACCCAGTCAGGTACCCCAGATGGCTCAGCAGAAAGGTGGAGGACTGGCAGGGGGCCGTGAGCGGCAGAGTCCGCGCTCCCGAGCCGGAACCAGGCCGGTTGCGATGCTCCCCGGCCGGCCGGCGGCTCAGGAAAGTGCGGTGGACTGGAGGCTGCACTAGGCCGCACTAGGCCGCGGCCGCGCCGGATGGTCCCAGCGGCCCCACGGAGCACCGGACCCCACCAGACACACAGAGGGGCAAGCTGGGGGATGAGAGGAGCCCCCTACCTCGCGGATTGAGTCCAGGAACAGCTCACCTTGGCAGGGCACAGGCCGGGAAAATGGCGGCGGCCGCGGATGTGAAGGCCCGGTTGTTTTCTGGCTGATCCTCGGCCGAACCCCCACAATATTCCCACAGGCTGGAGCAGGGAATAGCCAGGAGGCAGCAGGCAGGTATTTTTATGTTTTTGGCTGGTATTATATGCAGATGGCAAAGGATTTAGTTTCGGATGCCTGGAGCCCCTCACCAGCACGTCTGCTTGCACTCACATCCGGACACGCCCCCCGCGATCTGCGATTTTTAGCGGTACTGCAACAAATCTGACCCCAAATGACACTTTTTGGGGAACAGTGACATTATTACATTGATCAGTGCTATAAAAATGCACTGATCAATGTAAAATTACACTGGCAGGGAAGGGGTTAACACTAAGGCCCCTTTCACACTGGGGCGGTGGGGGCGTCGGCGGTACAACAGCGCTATTTTTAGCGCTGCTGTACCGTCGTTCTTGCAGCGGTATTTGGCCGCTAGCGGTGCGGTTTTAACCCCCGCTGGCGGCCGAAAAAGGGTTAAAATCCCTCGTACAGCGCGGCTATAGCCGCGGTATTACCGCGGTATAGCCGTGCTGTCCCATTGATTTCAATGGGCAGGAGCGGTGAAGGAGCGGTGAATACACCGCTCCAAAAAAGCGGTTTGCAGGACTTTTTTCACCGCCCTGCCTGCGCACCGCTTCAGTGTGACAGCCCTCGGGCTTTCACACTGAACAAACAGCGGAGGCTGTTTAGGGGTGGTTTTCAGGCGGTATTTTTAGCGCAATACCGCCTGAAAACCGCTCCAGTGTGAAAGGGGCCTTAGGGGCGATCAAGAGGTTACGTGTGTTCCCTAGGGGTGTTCTAACTGTAGCGGGGGATGGGCTCACTGGGACATGACAGAGATCACTGTTTCCCAATCACTGGGAACAGAAGATCTCTGACATGTCCCCTGTCAGAGCAGGGATCCGCTTGTTTACACTGGCTGATCCCCATTTTTCCTCTGTACTAGGCGATCGCGGGTCGCGTGAGCCGCAGTAAAGGTACGGCGATTCACGCAGCACTACCAACCTGCCGCAATATATTTGCGTGAGCTGGTCGGCAAGTGGTTAAAGTATAACTTAAGGCACAACTTTTTTTAAGTTTTGGATAGAGCGGAGGAGGTTTAGAACACCTGTTAAGCTTTTACTGCTTTCTGTGCCCCTTTACGGAGATTCAGCTTCTCTATTTGTCCGACATACCATTATCACCAAGCATGAAAGTGAAGATTTAAAATTTTGGGTTGTTACCAGAAATAGATTGGGAAATGTTCCAATGGAGACACTAGTTCTGGTGACCCTGATGATAGTTGGGTATTCCCTCATTTTGGAGAGATTTTCTCTCACTTCCTGGTTTAGTTATTGGACAGGAAGGGAAGGGAAATCTTTACAATGGGACACAGATGGCACAAAAAAAACAAACAAAACTTACAGGGGTACTTATAGCCCTCTCTATTACTCTATCCAAAATGACAGAAAATATTTGTCTGCAGTTCTATGTAAAAGTGATACTAAAGTCTTATTTTTTTTTTTAAATAACAAACATGTTATACTTACCTGCTCTGTGCAGTGATTTTTCACAGAGCAGCCCGGATCCCCCTCTTCTCAGGTCCCTTGACGGCGCTACTGGCCCCTCCCTCCTGCCAAGTGTCCCCAGAGCAAGCAGCTTGGGGACACCGAGTCGAGAAGCTGCTCTATGTGTCCATTCAGACATGGAGCCACGGTTCGGCCCGCCCCCTCTCTCCTCATTGGCTCACTGACTTTGGTTGACAGCATCAGGAGCCAATGAGGAGGAAGAGTCCCAGGCAAGCGAAACACCCCTGCAACATCGCCGGATCGAGATGGGCTCAGGTAAGTATTAGGGGGGCTGCACACAGAAGGTTTTTTTTTATCTTAATGCATAGAATGCATTAAGACCCCTTTCACACTGAGGCGCTTTACAGACGTCAAAAAAAGTCCTGCAAGCAGCATCTTTGAGGCGCTTTAGGAGCGGTGTACACACCGCTCCTAAAGTGCCCCTGCCCATTGAAATTAATTAGCAGCGTCGGCAAATCACCGCTTTTAACCCTTTGTCGGCCGCTAGCGGGGGTTAAAAGTGTCCTACTAGCGGCTGAAAAGCGCCACTAAAGCGACGGTAAAGCAACGCTAAAAATGGCGGCGCTTTACTGCCGATGCCCCCAATGCCCCAGTGTGAAAGGGCTCTTAGATAAAAAACCTTCTGACTTAACAACCACTTTAAGGTTTTCAAATAAAGGGTGATTAGATTATATTATATTATATTATATTATATTATATTATATTATATTATATTATATTATATCTTGCCCATTGTGGAACCATGAAAATATACTGTCACCAAACAAATGTGGACACTGAGCCTCGATTCACACAGGGGCAACACGACTTCAGTGCGACTTTGCAAGGCGACTTCAACGCGGCTTCAACGCAACTTCAGCGCGACTTTAAGCAACTTACAACGCGACTTCAAGTCGCCTTCAGCACAGGCGACTTTGGCTGTGGCCAATCACAGAATAATCAGCTCTCTGGGAGGGAGGGATTTGCCTGGGTAAAATAATTTCTTTTCCTGTAAAGTCGCTTCAATATAGATAGAGATCCGACTTGGAGGCGACTTCCATTGAATTCTATGGGTACAGGTCGCCTAGAAGTCGGATCGAAGTAGTACAGGAACCGAGAAAACAAGGGGGAATGTGGGACTTTAAATGAGGTACACATACGTGCCTCCATCCCTATATTTGGATGCATCAAAAGGAAGGTGGGACTTTGAATTGAAGCGGTTGAAATGCAGAGGTAATGGTATAAATATAGAATTTTATTGGTATCAAATTATTAAATTACGTTTATTGCATATATGTACAAGATGTGGGCACGATAGTACAGAGGTGTAAAAAACATAGCTGAATAAAATAAATTCACAACAATCAAATGGATAGTGTGCGACAGCAACACGGCCTAAACAGGCCAAACACAGCATGCTCGGCACCTGTATAGATGATCACATGGTAAAAGATCAAAAGATGGCTGGGTTCATATGGATAACATCATAGGCCATAATAAATGTGTCTGTAGCATCATGTAGCTCTACGCGTTTCGTGGATTCATTTCCACTCGTCAGGAGCAGATGCGACATATCCCTGTAAATATAATAATTGAAGTAAACCATACTCTGTTTAAAATTGAAAAATGTAAATTAAAATTTAGGAAATTTAACCCAGTGCACTCACCAACCACAGTAGTGGGCGCAGTAGGGGGCAAGCAAGACACGGCGAATCGGGAGCATAGACCACATCACGGGAGCTGAGGCGGCATAATTGTGCACAACTAACTTGGGAAGATGTGGGGGTGCCTATGAGGGTTTCCATGTGCCAGAATATGGGTATGTGATGCTGCAAATTGGAGATATCTAAAAACAAATAAAAAATTGTGTTGTGAGATGGAAAGTGTATGAAATTAAATTAAAAAATATGAGTGTGAGAATCAATTGGTGTATCAGTGGGATGGGGTGGTAGGTTGGGTGATATATCTATACACCCAGTGTGTCCGCATGTGTAAGTGGTGGCCAAGAAGAGTGCAGTAAATGTGTGAGAGTGGTTATGTGTGTATAAGGTGGGCTGACCTAAATGTGGATGTGACTGTGAGAAACTAAATCATGAATGAAACAACAAAAAACAAAAAGACCTGGAAGTAGTGGTGAAAGTATATGAAAACACAAACGTGCGGGGACATGCGAGTGAACAAAAGTGAACCTGACTCGAAGGACACTTACCCAAGTAGCATGCCATGCAGCACCAGCGGTGGAGTGGCTGGTGTGCAGGGGCCCCAGGCGGAGACCAGCCAGATGCACAGCCGGCTCCGACTGAAGGTGCAGAGTATATATGCCGCCAACGCCACGTGCGTGACCATGGGAGGGGCGAAAAACGGCGTCCGCACCCGAGCCGAGACGCTCGGTGATTGGCGCCGAGACGCCCCCACATGCGTCACGCAGATGGTGCTCTCAGCGGCAGCGTAATGACGTCATGACTGACGCCAAGCGCTGGACGTGAGGACCGTGGCGCCGATGCGCGAGGGGGCGTCCGCCCGATCCTCAAGCCACAGCTGTACAGGGAGAAAGGGGAGGACCCACAAGGCGCATCGCAGCTCCCGCGAATGTGGAAACCCCCCACACACCATGAACAGGCTCAGGAACCCCAAACCCGCACACACCGACAGTGCGGCAAGAACACATGGATGTTAGAATCAGAAATTGTATATACGTAAACAATATTAGCTTGTATAAGCGTAAACAAGAGTAAAAAAAGGGTTTAAGCCAATTGGATTTGTGCCGGGAATGCTGTAATATTGCTGTCACTGGTAAGGTAAATGCATACACCAATGTATCCAATGTTACTTGGCTGGCCCTAAAGTACGGATCCCTGTGCGGGGAATACAAACATCTAAAAGTACATCTCACGCGTGGATAGCAGGGGAGCACTGCTAATCCAATTTTTCAACCGCTTCCATCCCTATATCTACGAGAAAACAAGGGGGAATGTGGGACTTTAAATGAGGTACACATACGTGCCTCCATCCCTATATTTGGATGCATCAAAAGGAAGGTGGGACTTTGAATTGAAGCGGTTGAAATGCAGAGGTAATGGTATAAATATAGAATTTTATTGGTATCAAATTATTAAATTACGTTTATTGCATATATGTACAAGATGTGGGCACGATAGTACAGAGGTGTAAAAAACATAGCTGAATAAAATAAATTCACAACAATCAAATGGATAGTGTGCGACAGCAACACGGCCTAAACAGGCCAAACACAGCATGCTCGGCACCTGTATAGATGATCACATGGTAAAAGATCAAAAGATGGCTGGGTTCATATGGATAACATCATAGGCCATAATAAATGTGTCTGTAGCATCATGTAGCTCTACGCGTTTCGTGGATTCATTTCCACTCGTCAGGAGCAGATGCGACATATCCCTGTAAATATAATAATTGAAGTAAACCATACTCTGTTTAAAATTGAAAAATGTAAATTAAAATTTAGGAAATTTAACCCAGTGCACTCACCAACCACAGTAGTGGGCGCAGTAGGGGGCAAGCAAGACACGGCGAATCGGGAGCATAGACCACATCACGGGAGCTGAGGCGGCATAATTGTGCACAACTAACTTGGGAAGATGTGGGGGTGCCTATGAGGGTTTCCATGTGCCAGAATACGGGTATGTGATGCTGCAAATTGGAGATATCTAAAAACAAATAAAAAATTGTGTTGTGAGATGGAAAGTGTATGAAATTAAATTAAAAAATATGAGTGTGAGAATCAATTGGTGTATCAGTGGGATGGGGTGGTAGGTTGGGTGATATATCTATACACCCAGTGTGTCCGCATGTGTAAGTGGTGGCCAAGAAGAGTGCAGTAAATGTGTGAGAGTGGTTATGTGTGTATAAGGTGGGCTGACCTAAATGTGGATGTGACTGTGAGAAACTAAATCATGAATGAAACAACAAAAAACAAAAAGACCTGGAAGTAGTGGTGAAAGTATATGAAAACACAAACGTGCGGGGACATGCGAGTGAACAAAAGTGAACCTGACTCGAAGGACACTTACCCAAGTAGCATGCCATGCAGCACCAGCGGTGGAGTGGCTGGTGTGCAGGGGCCCCAGGCGGAGACCAGCCAGATGCACAGCCGGCTCCGACTGAAGGTGCAGAGTATATATGCCGCCAACGCCACGTGCGTGACCATGGGAGGGGCGAAAAACGGCGTCCGCACCCGAGCCGAGACGCTCGGTGATTGGCGCCGAGACGCCCCCACATGCGTCACGCAGATGGTGCTCTCAGCGGCAGCGTAATGACGTCATGACTGACGCCAAGCGCTGGACGTGAGGACCGTGGCGCCGATGCGCGAGGGGGCGTCCGCCCGATCCTCAAGCCACAGCTGTACAGGGAGAAAGGGGAGGACCCACAAGGCGCATCGCAGCTCCCGCGAATGTGGAAACCCCCCACACACCATGAACAGGCTCAGGAACCCCAAACCCGCACACACCGACAGTGCGGCAAGAACACATGGATGTTAGAATCAGAAATTGTATATACGTAAACAATATTAGCTTGTATAAGCGTAAACAAGAGTAAAAAAAGGGTTTAAGCCAATTGGATTTGTGCCGGGAATGCTGTAATATTGCTGTCACTGGTAAGGTAAATGCATACACCAATGTATCCAATGTTACTTGGCTGGCCCTAAAGTACGGATCCCTGTGCGGGGAATACAAACATCTAAAAGTACATCTCACGCGTGGATAGCAGGGGAGCACTGCTAATCCAATTTTTCAACCGCTTCCATCCCTATATCTACGAGAAAACAAGGGGGAATGTGGGACTTTAAATGAGGTACACATACGTGCCTCCATCCCTATATTTGGATGCATCAAAAGGAAGGTGGGACTTTGAATTGAAGCGGTTGAAATGCAGAGGTAATGGTATAAATATAGAATTTTATTGGTATCAAATTATTAAATTACGTTTATTGCATATATGTACAAGATGTGGGCACGATAGTACAGAGGTGTAAAAAACATAGCTGAATAAAATAAATTCACAACAATCAAATGGATAGTGTGCGACAGCAACACGGCCTAAACAGGCCAAACACAGCATGCTCGGCACCTGTATAGATGATCACATGGTAAAAGATCAAAAGATGGCTGGGTTCATATGGATAACATCATAGGCCATAATAAATGTGTCTGTAGCATCATGTAGCTCTACGCGTTTCGTGGATTCATTTCCACTCGTCAGGAGCAGATGCGACATATCCCTGTAAATATAATAATTGAAGTAAACCATACTCTGTTTAAAATTGAAAAATGTAAATTAAAATTGGCTCACTGACTTTGGTTGACAGCATCAGGAGCCAATGAGGAGGAAGAGTCCCAGGCAAGCGAAACACCCCTGCAACATCGCCGGATCGAGATGGGCTCAGGTAAGTATTAGGGGGGCTGCACACAGAAGGTTTTTTTTTATCTTAATGCATAGAATGCATTAAGACCCCTTTCACACTGAGGCGCTTTACAGACGTCAAAAAAAGTCCTGCAAGCAGCATCTTTGAGGCGCTTTAGGAGCGGTGTACACACCGCTCCTAAAGTGCCCCTGCCCATTGAAATTAATTAGCAGCGTCGGCAAATCACCGCTTTTAACCCTTTGTCGGCCGCTAGCGGGGGTTAAAAGTGTCCTACTAGCGGCTGAAAAGCGCCACTAAAGCGACGGTAAAGCAACGCTAAAAATGGCGGCGCTTTACTGCCGATGCCCCCAATGCCCCAGTGTGAAAGGGCTCTTAGATAAAAAACCTTCTGACTTAACAACCACTTTAAGGTTTTCAAATAAAGGGTGATTAGATTATATTATATTATATTATATTATATTATATTATATTATATCTTGCCCATTGTGGAACCATGAAAATATACTGTCACCAAACAAATGTGGACACTGAGCCTCGATTCACACAGGGGCAACACGACTTCAGTGCGACTTTGCAAGGCGACTTCAACGCGGCTTCAACGCAACTTCAGCGCGACTTTAAGCAACTTACAACGCGACTTCAAGTCGCCTTCAGCACAGGCGACTTTGGCTGTGGCCAATCACAGAATAATCAGCTCTCTGGGAGGGAGGGATTTGCCTGGGTAAAATAATTTCTTTTCCTGTAAAGTCGCTTCAATATAGATAGAGATCCGACTTGGAGGCGACTTCCATTGAATTCTATGGGTACAGGTCTCCTAGAAGTCGGATCGAAGTAGTACAGGAACCTTTTCTGAAGTCGGAGCGACTTCAGTAGTGTAAATTAAGACGCTCTCATTCACTGTAATGCAAATGTCTTCTTGGGGCGACTTGAGGGCTTACAAGTTGGATCCCAAGTCGTTCTAGTGTGAACCGACCCTAAGGGGGGAGATTTACTAAAACTGATTAAACTGAAGCACTCAGAACCTGATGCAGCTGTGCATGGTAGCCAATCATCTTCTAACTTCAGATTGTTTAATTAAGCTTTAACCTGGAAAGCTGATTGGATTCAATGCAGAACTGCACTCTCTGAACTTTGCACTTTCCAGTTTTAGTAAATCTCCCCCTAAGCTTTTGAACGGAGCATTTCAGCGTTCTGATGTGCAGTGAAAAGGCCTTTAATACCACACAGCGTGTTGTGCAGGAGCTCAAACTGGCATGCAAATAAAAATAGTAGTTCAACACATTTCAGAATATGACAACATTTATTTTTGCTGTACAAAACAAACTTAATGAAAGAGTGAAACAATCTTCTACTGACAATCTATATGCCCTTTGTAAATCAATTTTCTCCCAGGGAGAATGTCATATACTTTGCTGTGAAAGTAATGTGGTCATGTGGTCACTAGTGTAAGATCACATGGCTACAAGAATGATGTTCCATCCCCTCCAGCACTCTTTACACTGCTGCTGACTGCAGATGAAAAGAGCGGCTCACAAAATGACTTTCAGAAAGGACGATCCTATGGGAAGGAGCAATATTCTGATGAAATGAAATACCATGTTTGATGTATGTAATCATGTGATTTATAACACTGAAAAAGGTAGGACTGGGAGAGGCAATCAGGACTTTCATGGTACCACTTGCACAGATAATACACTCAAAAATGTATTAAATATATTTCATTGGTACAAAAACAAGAAAAGCACAAAAATGGTATATGATATTTTGTATTTTCTTGTTTTTGGATCAATAAAATATATTTAATTTAAATTTTTGAGTGTTTTATCTGTGCAAGTGGTACCATGAAAGTCCTGATTGCCTCTCCCAGTCCTACCTTTTTTCTATGTTTATGGGACGAAGGTAATAATTACTAATTGATCTTCACCTTAGCACAATTAATTTATAATCAATTTTATAACACTGCTAAGGTGATATATGTGTGTACCTGTTACTCGCTTAATGTGTTTAAGTACCTAACACATTTACTTTCAACTCTGGGGTTCTGTGTACATATACCAAAAAGGACTTGTGTGAAGTTTGTATAATTTTATTTTACATGTGTTTCTTTCCACAGTTAGAAAACATAATTGCATCCAATTATTGCATCCCACTAAAAATTGCACTAGCATTTGTAACAATATATATTGATGGTCTTTACATGATATTATACTGCAAATTCCATTGGACTTCTTGGATGCAGAACTTTTACTGCAGGAAGATGTCATGCTCTCTTTGCATAGTTGGTATTGTGAAAATTAGAACCCCCCCCCCCATATCCCTCATAATGGGTGAGTTGAATGGACCTCAAAAACTCACAAGGACATTTTGCAACGATAGCCCTATATAAAAAAAATTAACCTAAAAAATATGAATTTTAGCCACTTCAGCCCCGGAAGGATTTACCCCCTTCCTGACCAGAGAACTTTTTGCGATTCGGCGCTGAGTCGCTTTAACTGACAATTGCGCGGTCGTGCGACGTGGGTCCGAAAAAAAAATTGACGTCCTTTTTTTCCCACAAATAGAGCTTTCTTTTGGTGGTATTTGATTATCTCTGCGATTTTTATTTTTTGCGCTACAAACAAAATAAGAGCGACAATTTTGAAAAAAAAACGCATTATTTTTTACATTTTGCTATAATAAATATCCCCCAAAAATATATAAAAATACATTTTTTTTCCTCAGTTTAGGCCGATACGTATTCTTCTACATATTTTTGGTTAAAAAAAAATCGCAATAAGCTTTTATTGATTTGTTTTTGCAAAAGTCATAGCGTTTACAAAATAGGGGATAGTTTTATGGCATTTTTATTAATAATTTTTTTTTTTTACTAGTAATGGCGGCGATCAGCGATTTTTATTGTGACTGCGACGTTATGGCGGACATGTCGGACATTTTTGACACATTTTTGGGACCATTGTCATTTATACAACAATCGGAGCTATACAAATGCATTGATTCCTGTATAAATGACACTGGCAGTGAAGGGGTTAACCACTAGGGGGCGGGAAGGGGTTAAATCAGTACTAGGGGAGTGTTTTATAACTGTAGAGGGGAGGGGCTGTGTGTGTCACTACACTGATCTCTGCTCCGATGACAGGGAGCAGAGATCCAGTGACACTGTCACTTGGCAGAACGGGGAGATCCTGTTTACATCAGCATCTCCCCATTCGTCCTCTCCGTGAGGCGATCGCGGGTATCCCCGCGGCATTCAAGTCCGCGGGACCCACGACCTGACTCATGAAGCTTGCGGCAGGCGCACGCGCCGCACACGGCGGCAAATTTAAAGTAACGTACGGGTACGTTACTTTGCACAGCCGTGCCATTCTGCTGACATAACTGCACAGGAGCCAGTCGGGAACTGGTTAAATGTGGCAACCATGGCAGAAATACAGTAGATTGCATAGAGTAGCCTAGTGTAAAGCACTTTTCAACCATACCCTTTGCTAAAAAAATTACCAGGTAAATTGTTACTCATCTCCTTTTTCTATAAAATGTCATGGCAAACATATTTGTTAGAAGTTTCATGTTATTGAACTGAACAACCGAGGAGTCCATTGCTTTTTTCTTCCAATCCTATCTAGGAACAGTGAGGACATAATTAATTAATGTTTGCCACAACAATGGCAACTTCATGCAGATGCAAAAAAGTGCAAAACTGTAACGCACAGTCCGTGTAACATGCTACTAGTGCATCCGTAAAATTTCACTAATCTTTACATTTGTTGTTTAGAAAATTCCGTAATTAGGTACTAATATATCATTGTCTATAGAAGCATTCAAGAGACACTGGGAGAGGTTTACTAAAACTGATGCACCCAGAATCTGGTGCAGCTGTGCCTAGTAATCAGCTTTTGACGTCAGCTTGTTCAGTTAGCTCTCGTTCACATTGGTGCAATTTAACATGCGATTTGGTCAAATCGCAGCCTATTGCTGGCAATAGCACCATCCTAATCGATGCGACGCACCGATTTCCAAAAGTAGTTCCTGCACTACTTTTGGTGACTTAGGGGGTGACTTCAATAGACATCTGTGCATGAACCCAGACAGATGTATTTCAAGTTGTCCCTCGAGGTCAGACTGAAATGCAGCTTTTTCACATGAAGTTGCACGATTTCAAAGCCACGTTCAATGTGAACAAGGGCTTAAGCTGGCAATAAAACCTAGAATATGATATGTTATTATGCACAGCTGCACCAGATTCTGTGTGCACCAGTTTTAGTAAACTTCCCTCATAGTCACCTTGCCCATGCAGGGCAAAGTGATGGTGTCTCTGCAAAAGACATACACTTGCCACCTTATACTCACCTTACCTGCCCTTTATCACAGCGACCTTCTCATTTGTAGCTGGCAAGAATACCTGGCACTTTGCGGTATGAGGGGGTATGTGACCTGCTCCTCTGTTATAAAGCCCAGCATTATCACATGATCGGGGGGAGTGAATTCACTGTTCCCCTGGGTTGACAATATTTAAGCATAGGCTGCAAAGTAGCACAGGTAAAGTGGGTAAATGGGGGTTAGGAAATGTCTTTTGCAGAAACTCTGCTACTTTTCCCTGCATGAGCAAGGTGACAATATCTCTTTAACCCCCCTGGCGGTATTACCGAGTGTGGCTCGGGGTGGATTTTCAGCACCAAAAGCGGTAACCCAGAGCCACACTCAGGATTGCATCGCACGATCCAGGAAGAGGTTACTTACCTTGTCCCCAGGATCCTGCGATGTCTCCCCGCTCTGTGTGCGAGCCATCCTCCGCTTCATCTATCACGGAGCCGAGCTCCATTCCCTGCAAACGTTGTGACGCACGGGGGACGGAGAACGGCACCAAATTAAAAAAGTAAAACACACAATACATATACAGTACACTTTAATCTTACAGATTACATTACTATATCAATTTATTTCACATCCCCTTTGTCCCTAGTGGTCTGTCCAGTGCCCTGCATGCAGTTTATTATTATAAATACTGTTCTTTCTGCCTGGAAACTGGAGATTGTCCATAGCAACCAAAAAGTGTCCCTTTACATCAAAAGTGGTTTTAGACCAGCTAGAAAACAGCGATAATAAATTAGAATCACTTGCAGAATTGAGCGATAGTGATTTGTGGGGAAATCCGTCATCAAACACTGAAAGTAATGACAGGGACAATTCTGCAACTGAGCAAATTTCAGTGTTTTTGATTTGATTACATTATTGAATAATTTTTATTATTATCATATTATTATTTGTTATAATTATTTATAGTTATTTATTATATTATAATTTATGATTTCGTTGTTCAAACTTTATCATACCCGGGGATGTCTACTAGACTCTTGTTTGGACAGATTTAAGTGAGTTATTCCTAAGAATTACAGACCTACAATATAAAACACCAAATTTCCATGCAAAATAATTGTACCGCTTTCAGCATCAAAAATCTGAAATAATCATACCGCCAGGGAGGTTAACCTCCTATGAGGATGTTTTTGTTCTGTAAACCAGTAATTTACAATGCACCGTTGGTTCAGGGGCATATGAGAATTATTTGCATTGCTCCACCCACTATACTATAATAAGGAATAACCTCATATATTTTTGGATTTGTGATGAAAGTGAGATATACTGAATAAATGCCTTCTGTTTGAAGAAGGTTCTGGAGTGTGCTATACTGGTTAATAGAGAGCTATTTGTTTTTTGTTTTTTAAGGCCATCTTATCTAAACCATTCTGGCTACACTTCAGGAAAAAAACATTAAAGTGTTACTAAACCCACAGCAGTAAAATCAGTCTGTAAATGCAGTAAAGGATGCTTGTTATACTCACTGTGGAACCTAAGGGGTTAATCTTGCACATTGTGTAAAAAGGTTGTTTGATCCTGTCTTTTCTGATCCTCCCCTCTCTTTTCTGATCCTCCCCTTCTTTCAAAGTCCTCAATCCATCTCCTGATAGTACAGAGCCCTTGGGGTACTCTGCACATGCTCAGTTTGGTGTGTATTGCTAGACATTTTGTTTTTTTGGAAGGGTGCATGTGATCAGCATCGGGCCAATCAGCACTGTCCAGACAGAGGGTCAGGGGTCATACAAACTCATAGGACAATCAGAGTAGAATGAAAACTCCTACTATAAGCTTTAACCAGACAATGATAGAAGCCACAAGACTGCTATAACTGCTGATGAGAAAAGGTATTTAGTGGATTATGGTTAATAAAAGAATTGAATTTCATGTTCTGTGGAGACCAGCTATAGTGAATGCAGGGTCCTGAGTTTAGTAACACTTTAATGTAATTAATGCTCAGCTGGGATGAGGAGAAAAATATATTAGGTTATATAGAATTCTTTCAAATTGTATTTCATTTTGAGTTGCAGCAGTACCTGAGCAGCTGACTAGTTTATATCATGCCTATACTAGAGCATCATCATGTTATAAAGAAGCGAAAAATTATATGGAACATTATTTTTTCTTAAAACAAAAAAAAACATTGTATATTTACTTGAAATACATGAGAAGAAATCTCTCCAAAGTAAGGGATATCACCTCTTATGCCACGTACACACGACTGGTTTAGCCGTCGGAATAAATTCCGAAGGTATATCCGACGGAACTCCGACGGAATTCCATTCAAGCGGTCTTGCCTACACATGGTCAACCCAAAGTCTGACCAAAGTCCGACCGTCCAGAACGCGGTTACGTACAACACTTACGAGGGAACTAGAAAAAGGAAGTTCAATAGCCAGTAGCTTCCGTCTCGTACTTGATTCAGAGCATGCGTTGTTTTTGGTCAGTCGGACCAGCATACAGACAATCGGTTTTCCCGACAGGAATTGGGTCCGTCGGAAATATTTAGAACATGTTCCATTTCTGGGTCCATCAGAATTTTCAAAAAAAAAAGTCCGATGAGGCCTGCACATGATCGGTATATACAATAAAAAGCTTCCGTCTGACTTTTTCTGTTGGACATTCCGCTCGTGTGTACGCGGCTTTAGACAGTTTTCACTGGAGCAAGAGTCAATATTGGAAGAATTCTCCTCTACTGCTGTTTTGGCGACAACTCCAAATTTTGGACTTATATCACTTTAAGTTCTGGGGGCAGTGGTCACCAGTACAAAAAGAGATGGCAAATTTCCACAATGGTGACACAAACCGTAATAAAAAATCTTAGAATGTAAAGGGCAAATGTGGGGCACTGGATTGTTTGTCCTAGTATTTATTCTAGTTGGAACTCTAGCTGGTAAACCAGCTTCTAGAGTAGATCCTTATCATTTTTCACATTAATTATTCTTTAGACTAATCCATACTTTACAGTCCAGTATACTGGACTGTAAATAATATATTTAGTATACTATGCTATAGTATACTATATACTATAGTTTGTTTTCTTCAGCATCTGCCAGGCCTTAAAAATTAGGTTATATTTTTAACCCTGAAATGTGCTGGCTTTTTAACTTAATGTTAATTCAATAAATACAACTTCTGGACTTTACACAGCAGGGTTGATTTACTAAAGGCAAATAGAATGTGCACTTTGCAAAATGCAGTTGCACTCTGCAAGTGCAGTTGCTCCAGTGCTTAGTAAATGAGCAGAAGCTCTGCTGACTTCCATCAGCCAATCATGTGCAATCAAAAATGCTTTTTTTCCCCTTAAATGTGATTGGGTATTCTTTGAAAAGTGAAGCTTTCCCTCATTTACTAAGCTCTGGAGCAACTGCACTTTGAAATGTGTACAGTCTATTTGCCGTTATTAAATCAACCCCAGTGTGCCCTGCACTTTCTTTCTTGCATATAAGTACTAAAAACCTATAGAGGTTCTAATTCCTCACCACTCCATCCAAGCCATTCCTGCTGGCTTCATGGCTTGCTGTGTGAAACAGAAGTCTAGGAAGGATCATATCACTTAGACAGCTCAGCTTTAATGAAAAGAAGTATATATATGTCAGGGCCACCCCACTGCTGTTCTTGGAATGGAGGAATTGGGAGCAATGCTTTGCATACTCATTATTCCTTATACTGACCTTTTAAAACTGTCAAATTAAATCTATCCCCACCATTTTCTATGGAAACTATAAAACAATTAAAAATGTTAATGGCAAGATGCATTGGATTGGCATCCTGGCACAGTGTCCCCACACAATGTAAACACACACAGTGTCCCCTAAATAGTGTCCCCAAAACACTGTCTCCACACACATGTCACCACACAGTAAAAACACCTGTCCCAACATAGGTAACACTAAAATCATATGTCCCAATGATCATCTGCACACATATGTCCGTGATCATCTGCACACATATGTCAGTGATCATCTGCGCACATATGTCAGTGATCATTGCGTACATATATCCGTGATCACACAAACCAATTATTATACACTTAACTGGATTTTTTTTACCAAAGACATGTAGCAGAATACATTTTGGCTTAAATTTATGACAAAATTAGATTTTATTGGATTTATTTTAAAACAGAAAGTAGAAAATATTTTTTTTTTCAAAATTTCCGCTCTTTTTTCGCTTATATCGCAAAAAATAAAAAAAATTGATTTGTGAATAAATACCACCAAAAGAAAGCTCTATTTGTGTGAACAAAATGATAAAAATTTCATTTGCGTACAGTGTTGCATGACCGCGCAATTCTTATTGAAAGTGCAAGAGCGCTGAAAGCTGAAAATTGGCATGGGAAGGAAAGGGGTGAAAGTGCCCAGTATTGTAGTGGTTAAAACACTTCAGTCTCGTAAGACCCCTGGGCCTGACAGCATTCCCATAGAGTTTTATAAACAATATGCTGAGGATCTTGCCACTAGACTACACACAATGTTTATTGAGTCGCAAGGTCTGAGGCAAGCCTGAATTCTATGGGGGAAGCAGTTATTGTGGTGATTCCCAAGCCAGGGAAAGATCCCTCCTTATGTTTCTCGTACTGCCCTATATCCCTGTTAAATGTAGATGAAAAATTATTAGCCAAGATACTAGCCAACAGACTGAACACAGTTACAACTGCACTGATTCACCCAGATCAGGCGGGGTTCATGCCAGGACGGGGTACAGACATCAAAATTAGGAGACTCTATTTATATTGCTAGAGCACAACCTGACATGGCGGGAGTAGTGGCCTCACTTAACGTAGAGAAGGCATTTGACTCCATTGAATAGGGATATCTGTGGAAAGTACTCTCTAAATTTGGATTTGGCCCTCAGTTTATGTCATGTGGCTACGAATGCTATATGCTAACCTGCAAGCTAGGGTCTGTACTAATGATAGCCTATCGGAATCATTCTCACTGGGATGTGGGATGTGTCAGGGGTGTCCCCTTTCCCCAGGACTGTTTGCTCTCGCATTAGAACCTCTCGCCATCCTAATCAGTGCTGAGAGGGGAGTAAAGGGTATAGTGGTGGGTCCAATAGAGGAAAAATTTTCTCTTGATGTGGACGACGCCCTGCTTTACCTTGTGGATGCCTCATCATCTCTTCAAACGACACTGACCCTATTTTATCATTTTTTTATCAGTATTTTCGGGAATACGAATTAACTAGGATAAGTTAATACTGTTTCCACTACAACCCTCAGTCCCCCCGCCTTGATACACACACATGGAGAAAAATATACACCCCCTCACCCAACAAGTCACTGCTAAATGTGTGGCTTGACGCTCTCTCCCACTGACACCTGTAGGCAGGGTTAACTTGCTAAAAAATGAGATACTTAGCCAAATATCTCTACTTCTTTCGGAACACTACATTGCATATTCCTAAGGCCTTCTGAAGATGGTTGGAGGGCTTGATGGTTACCTTTGTTTGGGCCTGCAGACCCCCCAGGGTGGCGAAGCCAGTATTATACCTTCCCTTATCGGGATGGGGATTGGCGCTTCCAAACTACTGGGCGGCCGTTCTTGTCATGGTACGGTGGTGGTTCTCCCAGCCCAAACAAAACCCGGTGATTACATTGGAGGCGGCTATTCTTGGTTCCTATGCAGCTTTGAGTTACTTGGTGTTCCGGGGCCCGAGGGTTAGTCCTTCCTTGACAGCCCCATGAGGACCACAATAAGGGTTTGGCAGGATGCCAGGGTAATTTATAGGAATCCCTCTCATATATCCCTCACTTGAGTAACTTCCCTGACCCTTCACTATGGGCTAGGAGGGGGATTACTACCTTGAAACATGTAATATTGAATGGTAGACTCATGTCTTTTCAGGAGTTGAGACACCTATATTCAATTCCTGGCTCCTTTGAGTTGAGATATGGAGATATTGGCAGCTGCGACATGCCTTTGGGGCTCAGTTTGTAGAATCGCTAGTTCTTGAGTCGGACTCTGTTGAGCACCTTCTGACCTCCAGCATGATGGGGAAGCCTCTCTCCTCCCTGTATTTGTACCTGACGGTTGCCCATGACACCAAACCCACTCATTCTTTGGATAGATGGAGGATGAACATTCCGACCCTCAGGGTCCATGAATGGGAGGAGTGTGTCTCTACTTTTATTCCCCCCCATGATAGATGCCAAAGACAGATTTATACAACATAAGTTCCTTCACGGGGCTTACTACATCCCACAGAGATTGGCCCACATATACCCTCAGCGCGACTCAACATGCCCTAGATGTAAATAAGAGGTAGGCACATTCTATCATATGGTCTGATCCTGTTCCATGCTCCGACCATACTGGGAGTCTGTAGCCATAACTCTGAGTGACCTGTGTGGTACAAAGGTACCATTGGACCCCCTGGTCCTACTATTAAGCCACTTGGAAGAGGTAGAGGGGGATAGATACATTAAGCTATGCATAACCTTCCCTCTGTTCTACGTCACAAGGGAAATACTTTTAAAATGGAAGTCGGCAGAGCCACCTACTTATGATTCATGGCGACATTCGGTTAACTCGGTACTAACCCTATATAGACTTACATATGTAAGCAGACAAATTTGGAAATTTGATAAGGCCTGGTCTGGCTGAATAGATGCTTGTGGTTAATTTTTATATTTTATGTTCTGAAAATATGCATGATTGGAAGGGTTACCCTCTCTTTATTTCACTTCCTTCCCTTTCCCTCCCGCCCCTCCCATTTCTGATACCCCACCCTTCACTGCCTAATTGCTTTATATGAAGGTATGGGATGCTGTATATTGATGATGGACAAGATTGTCTTTCACTGCTAAGATTTGATTCGCTGTATTCAGGTTGTATAATATATGTATGGGGATTATATCCCCTACGAGGAGCAGATTTATTGCTACATTTGTCATGCATTATGCTGTATTCCTACTGATAGGTGTTTTATAATGCTGATTTGTTTATTAAACATTTTCTGTGAAAAAAAAGATGCATTGGATTGGTTTTGCACAGAAAATTGGCCAAAAGTAGCCACAAGTATTTAAAATTACTTGAAAAATCCATGTGTACGGCTGTCATTATTAAACTGCCAGATTAGTTCAAGAATCTCGCCATCAGTTGGTGGTCTTTAGCTGAACAAATAGCTTTTTCTTTGGGGCCTGTGTTTTATGATTTTACTATGACACTATGGTGTAAAAAATATTTGAAGAGCTGAACTTGGATGGACAAGTCTTTAACAGCATTATTAACTATGCAAAAGCATCATGCAGTCACACTCACAGGAGAACTTTATTTTCTATCATTATTTAGGTTAACAATCTGTTATCTGTGGTTAAATTTTCATGACATTTTAATTTTTAAATTTAAAGTCTATCATTAGGGCATTTAACCATTTAGACTGCTGGCCCAAGTCAGGATCTGTTGAGTTTGCTTATCTCTGGACCACTCTTCTATTGCAGACTGTTTATGTCTAGGCCTTACATTTACAGCCTCTGATAGGACTTGCCAGACAAAGCAGACATCTGGCTGTCACTTCTAATTGCATCTTTGCACCAGACGTTGCTCTCTAAATACCGTGATTCCCTTTGAACATGGAACTGTGATGCACAACAGTTTCTTGAAGCCATTAATATGGAAGGTAGATCTACTCTGTGGCTTTGGCCTACAGGAAAAAAAAAAAAAAGATTTACAATGTTGGGAGGGCATTCATACTATTGAAAGGGTTGCTGTTTAAGCCTGCAGTTGAGTTTAATGATACAGCAGTTTCCTTTCCAACCCGTCTGGTTAAGCCCTTTGAACACTGACAGAAATAGCAAAATCGGAAAAATGGTTTCCTTGGTCTTGCCTTGTTTAATGCTTCCTAAAAGTGTTCTAACACAAATTAGTATGAGGTTTAAAAAATAAAAAGCCCGGTCAGTGGATTAAAGGCTTTATTCAGATTAATGCTGGTTTATTGTGATTTAGATCCTACAAAGTTTAGACAGGATGTGACACCAATTAAATCCATGTGGTTTAATTTCAATACTGAGCAGTCACATCATTTTTATATTATTCTTCTGAGTGTTACTGACAAACCATCATTTTTATTTCATACTGTCAGATTTATTAGGTTAACAAGATACTTTTATGTAGGTTACATGGTCTGTCAAATAAAGTGCACGTCATCACACAATAATTTCCTTCAAATTGTAATGTCATTGTTAAACATGGAACCCAACGTATTTTCCTGGCTATTGTCAGGTTAGATATACAGCCTACAATTACACTGGGACTGATCTCTGTTGGAGGCAGGCTGCAACATAAGGTTTGAATAAAACGCGTGATCTATTATTATAAGATTTGTTTAATCGTGAAAAATCACTACAGTCAAATCATCTTAAAACATGTCTATGTATTCATTACAAATGAATCAATTCATGTTACAGTGGAGATACTTTAAACGGATTTCATCATTTTTCTGTTTGAAATAATGTAGTTTTGTCATTTTGTGTTTTTGGAATACCAAGATTAGCTAATTGATAGATAGATAAAATTAACTGTGCACAAAAGTGACATTGCACTACTGTGTTAACTTGGTCACTGACCCAGTGTCCTGTTTAGAACACTCCACTGTTTACAACAGCAATCAGTTACAGGCAAATTTTACATAAAGAGGCTCTACTACATACCTAAAAAACATGCAGGTAAAAGCACAAAAAAAAAAAAAATCAAACATGTTAAATGCTTACTAGCAGCTTTTTTCTTTCCATAATTAATTTTTTATTCATTTGCAATATGCCTTTCAACTTGGTAGAATATGTGACTAGTAAGTTTCCTTGAAAAGCTCCTCCCCTCCTCCTTGTACATCATAGCCCTCTCTTCTTCTGGGAGTGCCCAATTAAGCTGGCCATAAATGGTTTGAATCTCGGCCGGTTCAGCAGAAAATAAATCTCTCTGTCTATGGCTGGCCTTACTCTCTGTGCTGGCCCAGCTTCTCTAATCCCCCCCCCCACCTCCCTGCATAACCTTTTATGTAACTGCTGGGAAGAACAAAGGGAAATACTATGACGTTACCCTTACAGTAACAGCTCTGAGTCTGGTGGTGCCAAGGGATGAGTGAACTAAGCAAAGTTCAGTTCACTGGACGTTTGCCAAACCCAACGAAAGATCCGCAAGACCCAAACATAGCACTTGGACCCTAATAAAGTCTATGGGAGTCACAACAATATTTTTTGCTATTTTTTTTTTTGTTATTTTATTTTTTAAGTCCAATTTGCAAGCTTTTGTTAAAAAAGGTATGGGTAGCTAAGCACTGCCATGGGGGACATATACTATTTTTTTTAAAATACTGCTTAGTGGATAGTGGTCTTTTAAAGGGCAACATTAAGGATACACATTTACTTAATTAACATGTTTGGAGGATGCTTTAAATCGGCATGTGAAGTGGCAGCCTGTAAAATGTACTCCTGCAAAGTGACATTTTGGACCATTTCACACCATATGCGTTGAACTGCGCTGGGCAACCTTGCCTATGCATTCCTAACTCATAGACAAGACAATTTGCCTTAAAGTGGATGTCAACCCTCACATATACCCAGTGAAGTAAACAGCCTCAGATAATACAAAAAAATTAAACAAATCTCTCTACATAAGTTTACATGCATATCTGCAGTCTTCAGCTTGCTATATTCTTTAGAATTTTTACATCGGGTTAGAACTTTCACTTCCTCATTCAGCAGTAGGAGTGGATTCTTGGCTTACACAGGGAGACAGCTGATTGAAGGAAAGGCACACACCCTTGGTAGAAGAACAAAGATACTTTCAGAGCTGTGCTGTGACAAGACAAGCTCTCTGCTAATCTATTTATAGCACTGCCCCCCACACACACACATTTCCAGCTGCTTTTATCTCCCATCTCTGAGAACTTGTCAGAGGCTATCCTACTAATAACAGAGGAATGAAACAGCAGAAAGACAAGGGACTTAGGGCTTTGGCGAGAGATAGGAAAACACTACAGATATATGTGCCTAGGTCAAATTTCATGAATCGGGTCTACATCCACTTTAAGTCCTATTAGTTCATTTGACACAACTGCACTGCAGTGAGGTGCATTGAAACAAATTGGACATGCTGCAAATTTTTCAGCAAAACGTGTTGCCATGCAGTACACTGCATTGAAACCCACAGCAGTGAAAAGGTGGATAAAATGTCAGTTTGTGATATTTTCATAAAGTTGGGAAAAAAAGAAAACAGATGCATCATTGAGGATGCATCAGCCCTGCTCCCTTCACAGCATACACCGATGTCCAGAGTAGAATACGACCTCTGGTATGAACAATGCCTAGAAAAAAAAGCTATGGTCGCCAATTGACATTTCCCAGTCAGCTTAAAATTATTTGTTCAAAACAGCATAGGGTCCCCATCACCCCCTTAAAAACTATTACTAGACCCTTATACAGTTCTGGCATGGAAACAAATGCATTCATAAGCACATCCTGCCTTTTTTTGTTGAGCTGGTTAAAGCTAGGACCTATGAAATCTATTCCTGTTTTTCATAGCTCTTTCCGTAAAGAACTTGTGCTATTTAAGGTAGTTAATTCTTTTTTTCTGCTCACACAAATCGGGCCTTCTTTATTTTACAATTTATTTTAAGCAAACATCTTTATACCAGGTTTACTTTATGGACAATTTATGTATATATAGAAGATGTCCATATACCCTACTAATGAAGGGTATAAGATAAAATAATCATTGATGTGGGAGATATCAAGATGTGTTATACAGGCTTATTCAATAAAGCATATAAAAAAGCAACAATATTATGCAAATTGAAATATTAAAAGGCAATGATAATATTTAAAGTACAGTAACTCATGACCACCTATTAAAATCAGGAATAGGCACTGGCAGCTTAAATGACAGGCATGTTTAAGATATTGTCACCCTTGTAAAGTATAAAAGGGTTATGGAAGAAGCTGAAGTTGAACAGTGGAGGCTAATCAATGCATGTACAAAAAAAATGAATAATATATTCAAGAAGCATAGACCTAAGCTATAAACCTAAACAAATAGCACTGACACAGACAAAAAAATGCTCTAAAAAATGCAATAATAATAATAATAATCTTAACAAGAAAACTTACTGGCATTCACATAAGGTGCCTTGAAGGAGGCCCAATGATTGCTAAGATTTTTTAAATTATGTGCATCAAAGTCTGAGGATGTAGCTTATTCCTTGCATTCTAAAATGCAATGCTATTGGTCATGATTAGAAGCATGGTAAAAAGGGATGTGCCAAAAAATTTCCTTGGGCTCAAGCTGGTGTTTGCATACAGCATGAAATAATTTGGGAGCAATGACAACTAGAGAAGGGCGCAGTGCCCTTATAAAAAGCAACACACATTATACTCACAAATGCATGATCTATACACGCAGGGCTCTGAGGAAGAAGGTTCTCCCTTGAAACACGTCAACCAAGCCATTACCAATGCCACCTGGTCTCCTTGCATCATTGGTGTATTCCAGCAGCCCTGGAGGCAATCCTTCCCACTTGTATTGATATGTTTGTATACATCATGCATTTGTGAGTGTAATATGTTTTGCTTTTTTACTTTTAATAAATGTTTATAATGGTAATGCACTAGGTCTTTTTGTCAATGTTTTGCAGTATATTTGGATACCCTGAGGGGGAAGCAAGACCTTAGGCTCTGAAACCAAGGATTAGATATACCATTTACCTTCAAGCATACCGCTTAAGCGCAGAAGAGGAGTTTTTTTTTAAATGATTTGGGAGCTTCTGACTATGCAAAGTGCAATGCTCCACCTTGTGATGCTTACTATTAGGATAGTATGCAACTGAAGAACAAAACATGCTGTTGGTTCAATTTCAAAGTGTATTTTTTCCGCATTGTGGAGCACAGTGGTTTTGGTTAGGCAGCTCTCAAAGGAGAACTATAGGCAAAACTTTTTTATTTTTTTTATTTTGGATACAGCAACTGAGGGGTATATTGTGGAGATTTCCCTTCATTTCCTGTCCCATAGCCAAACAGGAAGTGAGAGGAAATCACTGCAAATTAAGGGAATTCCTTCCTTCCTTTCCCAGTGGAAGATTTGTCCTATTACCTTTCTGGAGACAACCCAAAATCGAGGATTTTCCTTTCCTTTTACTTTCAATGATAATGGTAAACAGGACAAATAGAGAGGATGAATCTCCCTAATGGGGGCACAGACTGACAAGTGTCCTAATCCACCTCTACTCCATACAGGCCCCAATAAAATCTATAAAAGAGTGCGAGATAGACCCCAAAACATTCTCAAACACTACAGCGTACATCCAGGGGCTCTTACCATGGTTCATTTTGGGAGGAAAACCATTCAGGTCTCTATGTCTGGAGCTAATAAATTGTAACTAGTTATTTATCACTAGTATCCTCACAGGAGAGAATGCACATCTGCCCTAGTGTAACACGGTTTTATTAGATGAAATAAAAAAAAAAACATCCAATGCACTAACAAGGATGAAGGATGGTCAGGCAAATCCAAGGTATTCCAGGCTTCCTCTCCTGGATCACAACCATCATCAGGACAAGGATTCCCTGAAGCTCCTATTGACAGTCCAGTGTCCCTCACTGGAGCAGCGGAGGCTCAAAAGCATTTGCAGGGACCTACTGCACATTTACCCTGTGCAACCGGAGCCGCGCACAAATGAAACAGGACTTCGGCAGGCAGGAAGAGGAACACATGACTGGGTTGCCATGATAATGCATTTTGGAGGTGTGCCCTTCTTCCTCAGGTCACTAACACTCAAAATATACAATGCATTAAAAGGTTGTAAATCGTGTAAATGGTTGTGATCCAGGAGAGGCGGCCAGAAACACCTTAAGATGTGCCTGACTATCCTTCATCCTTGTAAGTGCATTGTATGTGGTGTTCTTTAATTTCATCGAATAAACTGTTACACTAGGGCGGATGTGCGCTCTCTCCTGTGTTTGTGTTAATAGAGATGTGTACCGGCCACCTGGTGGAATCTTTGAGAGCTGCAGCATCCAAAGTGCCGATAAACTGTCAGGCATTGGATGTACTTTTATTCACCTTGCCAATAGCCAACAATTGGACTCTAGACCAACGCATCTGCTAGTTATCTTTTTGGTTTATTTATCACTAGTCTGCCGCCATGTAGGCAGGAAAATTGTATCAATTGCTAACTATAATTTTTATTTCCTGGTGTCTATCAATAGCAGCATATGAACCCACCCCTGTTTTACTTACTAAGAATGCTTTGGGGGTTTTATCTCACTCATTTATAGAGTTTAACCTGTAGGTGAAGATAGGAACAGAGCTCCATCACTAGCATGCTGACTGCTATGGATAGACACCAGAAATGGAAAAGTTTGGCAATTATTTGATCAACTTTTTTTTGGTTTTATATGGGATGCAAACATTCTTTATACAGACAAGATACTTTCCACCAATCACATTTCAATTTACTGAAGTGAGGTCGCTCATTTTAGCTGCTATGGCTTACTGCACTTTACCATAGTTTGCTATTTTCTTAGCAATAAATTAATCCTTCTCACTTGCTTTTTTTATTAGCAGGGAAGGAGCATGTGTAATCTTGTTAAGAATTCTTGAAGAAAACATTGCCATATATTATTCCTTGCATTTTCACTTATTTTTTAAGTAAATTCTTTTTTTCAGAAGAATTGAGGTAGACCTGTGAAGCTAACAACAGCTTTTACTGCATATGCAGTAATTACTCTCTTCCTAATCTCCATTTTATAGCTCTTTAGTGGGGGGCTGGGAGCAAAATGGTGGCTGCTACAATTTTACGACCTGCACAGTCATTGTGGATAAACTGCTCAGATTTTTTTTTTACTTCTTTGTAGCTGTCCCACATGCCATGGTAGAAAAAAGGAGACAAGAAGCTATAGCTTAATTCAGAATGATATATAACTATATACCTGTTGCTTAATCTTTGGCAGTTTTCAGTAGAGAGAAGAGAAACTCAATGTGAATTTTAATTTTTTTGTTTTCACTAGGATTCAACTATTGATTTGACATTTTCAGTAATTTCACAGAATGTAATTAATACACTTTAAAGTACATCATGAAATCTATGGTCATGGAATACATTTTGATTTTATAACATCAACATTGTTAACAATGCAAACAATAGTTATTTTCGACAATCCAATATATTCTTACTTGAAAAATGTATTTTCGTTTCAATATATTTTATTTTGAAATATGAAGAATACATCATATGCATAGATACATCATTGGTCTACATTCCGTAGGAAATACTGAAGTTTCAATAAAGGTCAGATAGTTCCAACAAGGATAAACTAGCGTTTCACATGCAGGAAGATTATCATGTGCTGAAAGGCTTTAATTTGAAAAAAAAAAAAAAAAAAGAAACAGTATTCAAACATAGCTCTGTATGCAGGTAGGGTCGGCCTAGAATTCAGAGACTGGAGGACTCAACAGAGGGGAACGCTCCGCCACCCCGATAGGGAACATGCTGTGGCTGAGGCTCCGTCCTCTGCGACCCCTCTCTTCTAGCACACCGAGGCTCTATCTGCGGCTCATAAAAAATCTAACGAGAACCATTTTAAAAACAGTCAAAAAAGAAAAAATCCTGCCTCTTTACTAGAGAACTCATGGTGAACTAGAGATACCCTAGGTTTAACTCGAAGAAGCAATATCTAATACCTCGAATGATTGTTTGTATAAACGAATGTAGGAACGAAATGTTTGTCTGTAAAACCTTAGAGGTTATGCATGAGGAACCAGTTTGAGAAGGGATCCCAACTCAAAGGGGTGTTGGGTCCCGTCTCTGGAGAGATACATTGAAGAGAAGAGAAGTGATTAAAGAGCATTCCTGAGGAAAGTGGAAAAGGAAGAGAGAAAGAAAGAAAGAGATAAGATAAGGGCAGGGAAAGAGAGGAAGCGAGTGGAGGTCGACTGGGGGGGATACAGCAGCACCACTGTATACCCAGAGGTTATCAAATGAGAGTAACGCCCACAAAGGTTGCCCAAGGTTCCCATGTGAGTTTGAATTTGTCCGAGCAATCTAGTATGACACTAGCCATTTTTTCTTGATTCATAATCCAGGATATCTTTCTTTTGGCCAAGCGGGTGGAAACGGAAGGTTGTTTCCAAGCCCTGGCCAGTGTGAGTTTTGCGCCCAGAAGAATGAAATAGATGAGGCGTTGGGAACTCTTGGGTGCCCCCTGTACTGGGGAGTTTAGGAGCGCAATGAGAGGCGACATTTGAATAGATAGTGAGGTAATTTTGTTGATCCAACTAAATATCTTGTGCCAAAACTGGCGTATTCTGGGACAACCCCACCAGATATGGAGCATATCCCCTCGTATATCGCAGCCTCTGAAGCAAAGAGGAGACGTGGAGGGGAAAATAGCTGCCAATTTTGAGGGGACTAAATACCATCTGGTTAAAACTTTTACACTAGCTTCCATAATGTTGGAGTTAAGAATGCCTTTAAAGGAGCGAGAAAAATTTCGGTGCCAGGTGTCAATTTTCCAGTGGAGTGTTAGGTCCTCTTCCCATTGAAGCATATATGATGTCTTAGCTTGCGCTGATGAGATTGCCCTATAAACCACCGATATGCCCCCCCTCTGCTCATCGGCCTGGCCGCACCATGATTCGTATGCAGTGATTAGGGGGCCATTCGGGAGTGTTTTGCACTTTTTCTGTAAGAAGCTGGAGATTTGAGCGAATCGAAAGAATTCTGAGGCAGGCATTTCTAAATTACTTATACAATAAGCTTTAGTGATAGGGCCCAGAGGTCGGAGAAAATGTCCGATTCTGTAGAGGCCTTTGTCAAGCCACCATTTAAAGGACCTGATGTTAAGACCCGGTGGGAATTCAGAGTTTTGAAAGATGTGTTTAAGAGGTTCTATGGGTGAGGAGAGCTGAGAGTTTTTCCTTAAGGTATCCCAAAGGGCTAATGAATGTGAAAGCGTAGGGGCCATGATTGGAGGTCTCAGGTTTTTGGGGCACCACATAAGATAGTCTAAAGTATGGAGGGGTACTGCCTGTCTCTCAATATTTATCCAGTCCGGACGTTCCCAATGTGAGTAAACCACCGAGATCTGTGCTAGATGGGCAGCCTGGAAGTACCAGAGTAGGTTGGGGAGGCCCAGCCCCCCTTCCTTCCTAGATCTGAACAGGATAGATTTGGAGAATCTATGTCCTCCTTTACCCCAGACAAAATGGATGATTTTAGCTTGAAATTGTTTTAAACGTGCTTTATCAATGGGGATTGGAAGGGCTCGAAAATAATATAAAATGCGTGGAAGGAGGATCATTTTAATTGAGTTAATTTTGCCAAGCCAGGAGAGAGAGAGCCCGGACCATCTTGTCAAGTCTTCCTCTAATTTTTTGTATAGCTGAGGGTAGTTCGCTTGGTAGAGGAGCTCGATTTTGGGGGTTAATTTAATCCCCAGGTAGGTAATGTATGAGTCATTCCAAGTGAACCGGAAGCTCTCCCTGAGCCTGGCAAGGAGTGGATCAGGAATGTTAATGTTGAGAGCGTGTGATTTGTTATAGTTCACTTTTAGGCCTGTGATCGTTCCAAAGTCATCCAGGAGGCGACAAATATTGGGAAGTGAGGTTAGGGGGGACGAAACAAAAAGTAGGATGTCATCTGCAAATAATGCACATTTGTGGTGGTGGGGGCCACATTGGATGCCCTGGATATTTGGGTTGGATCTGATGGCTATTGCAAGTGACTCAATTGCTATGGCGAAGAGCAGTGGGGAGAGGGGACAGCCCTGTCTCGTGCCTCTGGAGATGGGGAAAGACTCAGAGTAAAATCCTTGCAGACGCACCTGAGCAGAGGGGTAAGAATATAAAGCATGCATGACATTTAGGAAAGAGTCACCAAAGCCCCAACGTCGTAGGATATTGAATAAATACGTCCAGTGAACAGAATCAAAGGCCTTTTGGAGATCTAGGGATAACAGGCAACCCTGTATGGGAGAGCTCTTATCCCAGTTAGAGTTAAGGAGGGAGATTAGATCTATCGCACGTCGTGTTTGATCAGGGCCTTGTCTCCCGGGGATGAACCCCACTTGGTCCTTATGAACATATAAACTAATAAAGGAAGCCAGGCGGTCTGCAAGGATTTTGGTCAGTATCTTAAGGTCGTTATTAATAAGGGAAATTGGCCTATAGTTACTAACCGAGCTAGTGTCTTTATTGGGTTTGGGAATGACTGTGATGTAGGCCATGTTGAGTGAGGAATCTAATTGTCCCCCCTGTCTAAGGGCATTAAAGAAGCGGGCCATATAGGGAGCTAGCGTGTTAGAAAACGATTTATAATAGGGGACCGAGAAGCCATCAGGGCCAGGTGCAGAATGTGATTTCAAATTCTTTATGACCAGGCAAACTTCTTCCGCAGATATCGGGGCATCCAGTTTTTGGCGGTGATTATCTTTTAAAGTAGGTATGTGAATATCATTTAGAAAATTATCTATCGCCTGCTGAGATGGACTTTGGTCACAGCTATATAAAGATTTGTAGAAATTTTGAAATTCTCCCATAATACGATGGGGATTTTGTGATAGGGTACCTCCTTGGATTCTAATTTTAGGGAGGGCCGGAGATCTAAATTGTGGTGACAGCCTGTGAGCTAACATTGATCCTATCTTATCGCCTTGACAATAGAACCTATTTCTATTCCACCGAATCCATTTTTCAGCCCTAGTCGTGAGAGCCAGGTTTAGTGCCATCCTGGCAGCGTCTAGTTTAGTAATGGGAACTGATCTTGGATCCGTCTTATGTTTTTTAGCCAAAGTTGAAAATTCCCTGTCAAGCTTTTCGATTTCAGCTTTATTGGACTTATTGATCTGGGAAGCTATTTGGATTAGGTGCCCTCTGAGCACTGCTTTGTGAGCAGCCCATAAACAAGAGGGGCCAACATCAGGTGTGTCGTTGATAAGAAAATAGTTTTGTATATGCCTATCGATTTCCTTTGCTCTGAGTGGGTCGCTCAGTATGGATTCATTTAGTCTCCATCGTCTATCTGGGTTCTTTCCCTACGGGCGATTGAGAGTTAGAATCACCAAGGAGTGATCTGACCAGACCACATCCCTGATAAGTGCCTTGATCGTTAAAGGAACGGAGGTTGATGAAAGGAGAATATGGTCTATCCTTGCGAACGAACCGTAGGGGCTGGAGAAGTGAGTGAAATCCTGAGCAGTAGGATTTACTTCCCTCCAAATATCGATGAGACCGTGTTGGAAAAGCAATTTGGCTATTCGGAGGCTTTGTTTGGTGGGTCTAATTTGACGTCTTCCGGGAGGTCTGGACTTGTCCAGCCCCTGGTCGAACGCAGTATTGGAGTCTCCTCCAAAAATCACCGTACCTTCTAAGAGTGGGGACAGTTTTGTTAACATGTGTTGAAAAAAGACTAATTGACCCCTATTAGGGGCGTAGTAAGAAATGAATGTGTACGAAAGTCCGTCTAAGTCCCCTACTAGAAGTAAGTACCTGCCTTCTGGGTCTTTATGTTCTGATTTTAAGGTGAATTTGCATCTTTTAGAAAAGAAGATGCCAACACCTCTAGTTTTATTTTCAGCGTTAGCTAAGAAAAAGGAGGGGAAGTTGGGGTGTATGAAGGATGGGCGGTAATTTATTGGGAAGTGAGTCTCCTGTAATAGTAAAACGTCAACCTTTTGGGTGTGCATATATTGAAAGACTTTGCGCCGTTTGATGGGGGAATTTAGGCCCTGTACATTATGAGTCACAACCTTGAGGGGTGTTTTTACTGCAAGACTATCAGCCATTGAGCAGAGGGGGGTGACGATCAGGCAACCCAGCAGCACTTACCATCAAGTTTCCTCGATGACCAAGACAGATCACATGCCAATGTGGAGCTTCAGAGGGCGTCAGGTAGTATCCATGAGCTTCCCCCCAATCGACCTCCGAGAAGAGACTGCCTAGGGAGAGAGAGAGAAGATTAGTGGAGAAAAGAAAGGCGAAAGACAAGGGAGTCTTCCGTAGGGAGGAGGTGACAGAAACCTCCATCTAGGGGCAAAGTGAATGTTAGAGTCCCTCTAACTGACAGGGACCAAACTTGTCCAGAGGATGGAGGAACTCGATCCACCAGACAAGAGGGGGTGCATGAACACCACCCCAGCAGGAAGGCCGCTAAAACTATGTTTACCAAACCAATGAAAAAATAAGAACTAAAAACGTACGCCTATTGTGGGCTCTGGGCCCTTCGGTATATTTAAGACTAGTGAGTCAGGTAGCTGAGGTTAGGAGGTGATGGCACACATAACCTGAGCACTTATTAAGGCTAGTCGGCGAACAATCTTATACTTAAGATATAAAAAAATAGGAGAGCTGGATCCATAAGGGGAATTTAAGCCAATAGGAAGGGGCTGAGGAAAATGAAAAATTTACTGCACTGGAGAGATATATAAATATATTAAAAAAAAAAAAAAAGGGGGGGGGCGAGGGCCCCCGTGTCAGGGGAAATGTCGGGATAGAGAAGACCTGTAGGACAGGCCGCCGAGGTGATCCAAGGATCACTCCCCACGTCCTCTTCACTACTCACCACCAAGGAGGGTGAGGAGGGGAGGGCGTGTGCGACCCCAGTGCACGATGAGTGTTTTGTCCGGAGGTATTCTCATTCCCAGGTGCAGGCTCATGTGAGGCCATCTCATGAGAAGCGCCGTGTGACACTAAAGGTGACTTATCTAATGAGTAGGCAGCACATGGCGGTATTCTCCCTAAATTGTCATTGGCATAAGACAGTAAGTCCCGGGAGGAAGGTGAAAATGTTAGTGTCCGTAGCGACATAGGGTTCATGGCGGAACAGCTTCTTTAGGTTTCTTAAATCTTGCCGATTCCCACACTGGAGTCAGAGGGCTGGTAGGGAGGTGTCTTTTGGCGGAGTTTGCAGGGCCTCCAGATGGCTGAAGGTTTGAGTCCAAGCTGATTAGGCCTAGTTGGAGCAAGAGTTTTTCTCCCTCTTGAAGCGAGCCGAAGGTGAACGATTTGCCTTTCCAAAGGAATTTTAGCTGGAACGGGAAGAGCCACCAGTATTTAATTTCTTTATCCATAAGTATTTGGAGCAATGGTTTTAAAGCTCTCCTCTTTTGGATGGTAGAGGGGGACAGGTCAGCGAAGATCTGCAATTGGTGACCCTGGAAAACAATTTTGGGTAGAGACCTAGATTTCCGCATCACCTCCTCTTTGACGGAGTAGAAATGTGGTTTGACCACAATGTCACGGGGGAGGCCATCAGCTCTAGGTGGTTTGAGAGCTCTGTGGGCCCGATCTAGCTCCAATCTGTGTTGTGGAGTGTCAGGAAGAATGTCCTTGATGAACGCTTTGACGGTTTCAGGTATGTCTTTGTAAGATTCGGGTAGTCCCCTTAGCCTGAAATTGTACCTGCGGTTTCTGTTCTCAAGGTCGTCGATTTTAGCGTGCGCTGTCTCCAGCTGATCTCGTAAAATCTGTATGCAGGCAGTGTTTTGGTTAGTTCTGGAGGTGGTGGCTTCCAGGTGAGATTCTATAATTTCCATGCGAGTTCCAATGTTTTGGAGATCTGCTTTAATATCATTCGTTATCTTGTTGGCTGTGTTGATGAGGCCCCTGTCAAGTAGCAATGCAAACTTGTTAAACAAATCAGCTACATCCACCGGCTGTAGTGGGCCTGAATCCCCGGTCTGTAGTAGCTGGAATGTCTGGGAAGGGCCTGCTGCCATGGGGGAGAAGTCCAGGCCAGCCAGTGAGCATCCTATGAGGGACTCAGTGGAAGCAGGAGATGTGGGGTCAGTAAGCTGGTGTTGCACAGCCATGTCTTGTGGCAGTAGGGAGGGTGAGGCTGCGTCCTGCATGTCAGTGTGACTCACTGAGGTAACACAGTGAGGAGCCGTCGCCATCTTGGCCGTTCCGGGCCGGGTCTGTGTCGCTTCAAATTCTGGCCGGAGGTTACGTCTCACGGCCTCGGAGTACATCGGGGGGGGTCCCTGGGGGTTCCGCAGCTCGTGGGGGGAGATCCAGACTGTCTAGACCGTTCGGTCTGTTCGCAATGCGGCCGATGCTGCTGGGGCGGAACGGAGCTCCCGGACTAAGCGTCCATGTTAGGTGCTGCCGCGCATGCGCCCCGAAAAATGTATTTTCATGCTGTGAGTGCTGCTTGTCTGCTGGCCATCTCTTTCCACAACTTCCTGTATTCCCTGCATGCTTTGCAGCTTCTCCACTGTGATTTCCTTTTCATTTCTAAAGACTACATATCCCATGGTACCTTGCTGCCTGCAAGCAGTGATTCCTGTACTGACTTCACTTCCTGAAATTCCTCGTTACTTTTCTGTTCTGCAGACAAAACAGAAAGTGAGAGGATCTCTCAAAAGTGATGGAAACACCCTCTTAGATAGATGCCCCCAAAGCAAGTGCCCCTCAATTTCTGTTCTGGCGACAGCAGTTTTTAAAATTTTCTCCACTTCTCTGTCCAGGTGACAATGGTCACTTGGACAAATACAAACCACAGAGGGGGCACAGTTAAAATCTATCAGAGTTATAACAATTTGCCCTTCTTTTTAAAGCTAAAAACAGAGTCTTTTCCTTTACAGAACTGTCAAATAAGACCTTTACTGATAGAAATATGGATGTTGCCATTGCTTTCTTTTCATTATGCAAAGGCAAGTTATTATTATTATTATACAGGATTTATATAGCGCCAACAGTTTGCGCTTTACAACATGAGGGCAGACAGTACACTTACAATACAAATCAATACAGGAGGGATCAGATGGGCCTGCTCGTTAGAGCTTACTTGGCTGATATGCTAACACGCTCGTTTCAACACTTCCTAGGTCACAAACCCAGAGTGAGTATGCAGTTAAGGACTTGTGACTTTTCTTTTACTCTCCTGATCTGCAATTTTTTTTTTTATCAGATTAGTTTTGCTTTATAGCTAATCTCTCCAAAAGCAGCTCACTAACTTTCAGAATACCACTTTTTATATATTCCAAAAAATCCCATAGTGTTATGCTAATGCTAACCCTGAACTTAAAATGATACCATGTACTAGGATGTGGATCATTGTAAGAGTTCAATGTTGCTATTCAGTGATATAAATTAGGTGCTTACCCCCCAAGAAGCGGCTAAATAATTGTTATATCTGTAATTCACATTTAACAATCAACTCTCGCAGCCCATAGATTCAAAAACACAGTCCATAATGCTTTTTCTCTTGCTTTATTCATTAACATGAACTGGGATGGGAGAAGGACTTCTTTTGTTACATTATCATCATTTCGCTATCTCTTATGGAAGAACTAGAATCAATTGCGGATAATAGGGAATCACTTTATATGATTTCTTCAATCAGGGAAGATGGAAGTAGATTTGATAGAGAATAATTGATAAAGAGTCACTCTGAATAACTCCTTTATCTGCAGAACTTTTCAAGAACAGTCTGTTTCTCTATATGTGTGCTTGCAGCTTCACCTTTTTACCACTACTTCCCATCTGCATGGTACTTCCAAGTTGAGCTGAGAAAAAGTCACTCTGAATAACTCCTCCCGCCTGACTGATTGGAATCCCCGGGGCATTGCTGAACCCAAAGTCACAGGCCATCACCGCCTGTCTCACTGGCTTGCGTACCAACATCCCTCAGCCTCTGGCAGTACCCTTCCCTTGGGCTTTCACTCACATGATCATTAGTCCATGTGCCATCCATAAACGATTGATCGCCCAGTTTCCTTCCGCTTTGTTGCTACTTCCCGCAATGATTCTTTGTTCCTTTTTCCTCCTTTATGGCCCGCTCCCTTCCCTGCAGGGGTGGCCAACGACACCAGCGACTACATGCTGTAAGATGTCGCCTCTTCCTCGATGGAGACCGGTTCCCCACCCTTCTCGCAAGAGGGAGCTCCGTTGGCTCCCCGGAGGCGGAAACCTCTCCCCTTCGGGAACCAGACTGGCTTCTCCATGCTAGAACTGGAAGACTGCCTCCTAAACCATGTGACCCGGCTTTTATATGAGAGTCCCGGGCATTACCAAGCAAATTAATGATTGGCTGAGACTAGATTACAAACTACCTGCCACTCAAATGAGAAATGAACAAACAGGCCTGCTGTAATAGCACGAGCCTGCCTAAATTTACCTGACATTGAAAACTAGCAAAAAGGTCACCTACCTAAAAGTAGGTGCCCGCTACATAAATATGAATGCCTGGACTACATTTCCCAGCAGACTGGCACTGTTGATTGACAGAATGGTGGGTCTGGAGTTTTAGAACACCCAGACTCACACTACAACAGAAAGAGAGACAGATGTTAGGCAGAACAAATAGTTCTTTCAAACATATTGCCATGTCAGTCAGGCTGGGGGTGGGTCTGGAGAAGAATGTAGTGCCCTCTAGCGGCAGGTTTTTTAGCCAGTTCTTGTGCAGAGCCTACAGTTGTGTGTTGTGCCATAAATTTGGGCCTCATAGCACAAGGGTTGTGGACCATAAATCATATGGTCTAGATGGACTCCTCAGCACTGCCAGGCTGACTGATCCTCCTTCTCTTGGTCACCAGTCCCAGAGGAACTTACAGTCCAACTTCAGAAAAGCTGTTACATTGATGGGTTTCATTTAGATTTAATGCATTTTCATCATTAATATACAAAACTTTCCACTACCCCCCCCCCCCACCAGTTTCCTAACCAAACTAGTCTCTGTACTTACCTCCCAGGTATAGGCCACTCTGGGATCCCCAAAAATAAAAAGACTCAGTCCACATCCTTCTTTAACTCTCCTTTACTGTGCAGAAACTTGATTATCATCTGTCTATTGATTATATGGTTGCATAGTACATGGGTGGCCAGATCAAGATTTCTTGCCATCTTGCTTTAGCAGCAATAACTTGCAGCCATCATGGCAGTGCCCACTCAGGGGAATGGTTTCGTCCCACCCCAAAAGGCAAACTACAAGCCCTATTTACTCATTCTCAGTGAGGTTTCCTTCCCTTCCTGTCAACAACTCTCTCTTGGTCCACCTTACTAATAATACTAGTGAGTAAACAACCCAGAGTGACAGGCTGGTTGCCAAGAACCTAAGTGGGGCCTCATCAAATAGGGTAGTCCACAACCATCTAATACAGGGGTGTCCAAACTACGGCCCTCCAACTGTTGCAGAACTACACTTCCCATAAAGCATTGTAAAACTCTGAAATTCACAGACATTACTAGGCATGATGGGAATTGTAGTTCCTGAACAACTGGAAGGCCATAGTTTGGACACCTCTGATCTAATACATAAATATGGGGACATCTAGTGGCAGCATTGAATATTACACTCAAAGGGACCTTACAAGAAGTCATGTTGTAGTATACCTGGTAAGTTACAATTTCCTTCAAAAAAGAATTGACCATTATTCCATGGCATCCATAGATAATATTTGGTGGACTTTATTCATGGATGTTAGTCACCTGAATAAGTAGATCAGCATCTTGGGTAGAAATGATGCTATTAAGGCTCAGAGTAACTAAAAATTGAGAAAATAGTGTTAAACATGTTAGCTTGAAGCTGTAATTCTGTTAAACCAACATCTATTGGTTGGACCGCTGCTTTTAATCTGCCAGTCTCCTGCTGTTCCAGATAAACACAAGCAAGGGATGAATTTATTATTGTGGTCTCTCACTATCCAGAATTAAGTAATAACTCATCATGTAATCTCTTATCAACTAGTATTTAGTCCTATAAAACTTTTAAATATGCCTCTAAATGAAACAAGTTTCCAAAGAAAGATCTGAGCTGAAGAGGGATAATTATTTTTCCTTGTCTTTTCAAATTTTCTTCTTATATTTTAAAAAATTCAATGATTCATTTAGCTCTGCATCTAATAAAGAGCCTTCTGGTATCAGTCGCCCCCTTGGAAAGTTATTTCACAAACATTTTGCAGTCATAACTCCGTCTGTTTTTTACTGCAATAAAATTTTTAAGGTCAAAATGCTTAATACATTTTGATTTAAAGCTGGTGATTTTTTCTCTGGATTCTATTAGACAAAAAGAGTATTTTTTTACAGCTCTATGGCTATTGCTTTGCCTGCTAAGGAGTGCTGTTTTTAAGTGACATAATAGCTCAGCGATACCAAATGGAAACAGAAAGAAATCTTCTAACAAGAGGCACCATGTTTATTATTTTGGGCACTCTCACTGGGGAAGAATATGGTTTAAAGATGCATACAATAAAAAAGATTGAACAGTAGCTAAAATAATATCTCATATAATTTACACATTTTAGACTTGTGCATACAACAGAGTGCACAGATTGTTATAGTAGAGTAAATTCTCAAGTTTTCAGCAAATAATTTACTCAATCAAACTCTACTGCGTTAAAGATTTAAGCTTAATGGAATGATCCTCAGCACCTGCCACTGTTATGCCCCGTACACACGGTCGGAGTTGATCGGACCTTCTGACAACAAAATCCATGGATTTTTTCCGACGGATGTTGGCTCAAACTTGTCTTGCATACACACGGTCGCACAAAGTTGTCGGAAAATCTGATAGTTCCGAACGCGGTGACGTAAAACACGTACGTCGGGACTATAAACGGGGCAATAGTCAATAGCTTTCGTCTCTTAATTTATTCTGAGCATGCGTGGCACTTTGTCCATCGGATTTGTCTACACATGATCGGAATTTAAAGGATCGGATTTTGTTGTTGGAAAATTTTATAGCCTGCTCTCAAACTTTGTGTGTTGGAAATTCCGATGGAAAAAGTCCGATGGAGCCCACACACGGTCGGAATTTCCGACAACAAGCTCCGATCACACATATTCCGTCGGAAAGTCCGACCGTGTGTACAGGGCATAACAGTGTGTTGTGACATAGGGGCAGGAGGATTAAACCACAAAGTGCAGCTTGGGACCCTAGCATCAGTACTTCCCATAAGCGTTTTTTAGCAAGCCTGGATCTTAAACAAAGTGGAGTTCGTCAGCACAGGCAGCAGGACAGATAAGTATTAATTGCTTAGCCAGCTATGAAAGGGCTTCTTTCAGATGAGTAATCACCAGTTGTATTTAGAACTTCTGTTGTCCCACACCTATGTTAAAGTAGAACTATAGGCAACACTTTTTTTTCATTTTGAATAGAGCAAGGGAGGGTTATAACCCCTGTAGGGGTTTTTTTTGCCATCTGTGTCCCATTGCAGAGATTTGCCTTCACTTCCTGTCCCACAGCCAAACAGGAAGTGAGAGGAAATACCTTGAAATAAAGGGAATTTCTTGGGGACCCCTACGTCCCTGGAACTAGTATCATCATTGGAAGATTCTCCCTCTATCACTTTTTTGAGGACAACCCAAAATTTGGTGTTTTCTTTTACTTTCACTTTCAATGAGAATGGTAAACAGGACAAATAGAAAGGATCTCCTTAAAGGGGTTGTAAACTCTTGTGTTTTTTCACCTTAAAGAGGAGTTCCACCCGAGGTCCATTAAAAAAAAATAAAAAATTAAAAGTCAGCAGCTACAAATACTGCAGCTGCTGACTTTTAATTGGACACTTACCTGTCCCAGGGTCCAGCGATGCGGGGGATCGAAGCCCTGCTCGTCTCCCCCTCCGTTCAGCGGCGCCGGCATTGCAACTGTGGGCGCCGGGCTGTGGTTTCACAGCCTGGCACCCACTGCGCATGCGCGAGCGGCCGCTCAGTTACCTGGGACCTGTAATGGGTCCCAGATGATTGACAGGAGGGAGGGAGCAGAGCTGAGCCCTTCCTGTGCCGAGGGGGAAGTGATGTCACCAGCCCAGGCACTGGAAGAGGCAGACTATGAGGGACCACCTAGCAACAGGCATTTAGAGCTAAGTAAAAAAAAAAAAAAATCCAAATGTTTTTTTGTATTTTTTTTAGGATTTTTCATTTTGGGTGGAACCCCACTTTAACGCATCCTATGCATTAAGGTGAAAAAACTTCTGTCACTGACCAGCCCCCCCCCCCCGTTTTACTCACCTAAACCCTGTAATTCCCAAGCCAGAGACGCGCTCACCCTCTCTGCATGTTGTCTTGGCTCTTGATTGGATAGCTTGATAGCAGCGCAGCAATTGGCTCCCGCTGCTGTGAATTAAATCCAAATCTGGGGCCGAGTCCGGCATTCTGTGTCTATGGACGCAAGTGCTGGACTTGGGAGCGCACCCGCACGGTAACCCCCAGGGAGAGCGTTTCTCCTAAGTGGTTTCCCAATGCAGGGAGGAGCCGTGAGCGCCGTGGGGGGACCCCAGAAGACGAGGACTGAGGCCACTCTGTGCAAAACGAACTGCACAGTGGAGGTAAGTATGATATGTTTGTTATTTGAAAAAAAAAAAAAAAAAACGAGGGTTTACAACCCTCGGAAGCTGTACCCAAATAAAATGTCCTTTTCTTTCCTACAGATTGAGCTTTCTTTTGGTGTTATCATTTTCCTGTTAAATCGCATGTATGCACACCTGGATAAGTCAGCAAGCACTGTGAGGATCATGTTTTTTTACTTCTCCAGTGCTTTTGATACTACCAGGCCAGATCTTTTGGGAGAGAAGCTAGCAGCAAAACAGGTTGATGTTTTCCTTTTGTCATGGATTGTAGACTACCTGACCGGAAGACCGCAGTATGTGCGCTTGCAAGACTGTATGTCAAATAGGGTGATCAGCAATATTGTGGTTCCACAGGGGACAGTTCTCTCTCCCTTTCTTTTTACTGTCTATACCACTGATTTCAGCTACCAGACAGAGTCTTGCCATCTTTAGAAGTTTTCTGATGACTCTGCGGCAGTGGGATGTATCAGGGATGGGGAAGAGACTGAGTATAGGACTGTGGTGGAGAACTTTTTCACATGGTGTGAGATTAATCATCTATATCTAAATGTGACAAAGAAAAGAGCTGGTTGTGGATTTCAGAAAGAAGAAGCCATCAGTGACCCTAATCTCCATCCGAGGAGTGGATGTGGAGGTAGTAGAGAGTTTCAAGTATCTGGGAGTACACATAGATAATAAGCTGGACTGGAGCAAGAACACTGAAGTGCTCTACAGGATGGGCCAGAGCCGCCTCTACTTTTTGAGGAGACTGAGATCCTTCAACATTTGCCAGATGATGCTGAAGATGTTTTATGAGACTGTGTTGGCCAGCGCTCTCCTGTATGCAGTGGCATGCTAGGGAAGCAGGCTTAGGGTGTCCGACACCAACAGACTCAACAAACTGATTCACAAGGCTAGTGATGTTGTTGGATTGAAATTGGTGTCTTTTACAACAGTGTTGGAGAGGAGAATGTTGTTCAAGTTACGTTCAATCTTGGACAACTCCTCCCTCCACTCCACAATACGCTGGTCAGTCTGCGGAGTACCATCAGTGACAGATTGTTACACCCACGATGTACCACAGAGCGACACAGGAAATCATTTTGGCCTGTGGTGATCACGATATATAATTCCTTTTTGTGAGGGCTGGAGATAAAGATTTAATTCTGGTTTATGATCAGGATTTTGTGTTGTTTTTATAGTATGTTGGTATTGTGTTGGTTATTATTTGGGGTGGTGTTAGAGAAAGTGGTGTATTATTTGTATTTGTTAGTTTGATTGTCTGTTATTTTAATCTGTGTTATTTATTCTGTATTTTAATTGTATGGATGTTTTATTTGTAGTGTAGTTTTAATTTTGTTTATTTGGTGCTAATGGTTATTGGTAATTTTAGTGTTTGTGCATCTTGTTCATTTTATTGTTGTGATCTTGTGTTGTCTTTGTTAGGTGTGTCTGTGAGGTAACAATTTCCCAATTTCCCTTTGGGATTAACAAAGTATTATGTATCACCTCTGCAGTTTTTATTTTTTGTGCTAAAAACAAGAAAAGACAGACAAATTTGAAAAAAAAACATTTTTTACTTTCTGCTATAAAACATATCCAATAAAAAAAAATGTAAAAAATCTAATTACTTCATCAATTTAGGCCAATATGTATTCTGCTACATATTTTTGGTAAAAAAAAATCCCAATAAGCGTATATTGATTGGTTTGCGCAAAACTTTTCGATAGGAACTGGGTCCGGCGGAGTTCCGACGTAAAGATTTGAAACATGTTCCAAATCTAAAGTCTGTCAGATTTTCGACCGAAAAAGTCCGCTGCAGGTCCGATGAAGCCCACACACGGTCGAATTATCCGCCGGACTCGGTCCGTCGGACCAGTCCGATCGCAAAGTCCACTCGTGTGTGCGTGGCATGAGTGTCATTTATGTCTGTTACTTCGTTCCTCTGCTATCAGCATGAGTCACTTCTGACAAGTTTTCCTGACAGCAAGTGAAAAATGGTGACGGGGAGGTCCCTCCAGTAGATTGACAGCCTCAGCTCTGTTCCTGTGTGCTTTGTGGGGGGGGGGGGGGGGGTTTCTCTTCCCTCCGATCAGCTCTCAGAGCTCTCCTCACTAAGCCCCACAGAGTGTAACATCAGCTCTCCCCCCCCTTTTTTCTGGTAGCTTAGACAAACTTGAAAATTCAGCAGTTTGAAAGGCTGTAGAGCAATAAGGACTGCAGATAAACAGGTACAACTAATGTAGGAGGATTTGTTTAATCTCTGTGTATCACCTGAGGCCATTCACTTCACTGGGTATATGCAATGGTCTAAAACCACTTTAACAATTTTTTTTCTTGTTTATCTTTTTATTACAGTTTTACAGATGTACAGTATGCATTGCAATGTCAACACTGCATGGTACCAAGACTCACACCTTATATAAATACATAATTTTTAGGTTTGGCTACATCTTTTGTATTTAGAATCAAGACACAAACCAAATGACAACTTCATGTTTTCTGTGACCAAAAATTTTTTTGGGTAAAATATGTATATAACAAAACCTTTTGGTGTGAAGAGGTTTTGTTATGTACATATTTTGTATGGTGATAGAAATGTATTGCTCAGACAAACCAATGTTCCGTTAAAACTTTTTAATGTTGTTTTTTCATAAATAAAAATGTATTTACTATTACATGATTCTATATACTCTACTATACTTTTTATATACGATTTAATTGAGTGCCCTAAAAGTCCACTTAGGGGAACCCCTCTCGTTTTTATCTTAAACATCGGATGTGGCATGGTTCTTTAACATAGGTTAGCCATTCGTCCCTTTTCTTCTTAAATATTTTTTTTGGTCTCAACTTCAAAATTAGGAAAGTAATATATTACTGCCAACACTAATACACTCTGCCCCTAATTTTAGCATGTGTGACATGTCACACAAATTTCTGTGAGACCTTAAAGCGTAACTTCACCCAAAAGGGGAGGTTTGGCTTTTCTGCCTATTCCCCCTTCCTGTATGACATTTATACACTTTTTTTGGTGGTGGTGGGGGGGGGGGGCGAGTACCTGCTTCCACATTGTATATATCAGGACCGGGACAAGTGGGAGGGGAAAAGGGACATGTGCCTCAGTACTGCCACCCCTTGCACTAGCCCCACGCTCCCCTCTGCCTGCTGTCAGTTGTGAACACAGAAGAAGCTTCCCTGATTCTGTGTTTAAAAATGATGGCACACTTAAAAAAATAACAGCATCCCCTCAGTGCAGGAAGAGCAAGGAGCACTCTGTGATGCTGGGTAAATAGCTAGGGGTGGGTGGTGGACCTGGGGGAGCTTTTTGTACTGGGAGGGAGAGGGGGCAGCTCTGTATATTAGGGGAACTCTGTGTACTTTGGGGGGAGCTCTGTATACTGGGGGAGCTCTATGAATTTGGGGGAGCTCAGTGTACTTGGAGGACAATGTGTCCTGGGGGGGAGCTTTACATACTGGGGGGGCGAGGCGGCTGTGTACTGGCGAGGACTCTTTGTATTTGGGGAGAGCTATGTTAACTGTGGGAAGCTCTGTACATTGCAGGGAGCTCTGTGTACTGGGGATACTCTATGCTTAGTGTACTTGGGGGAGCTCTGTGTACTAGGGTGGAGCTCTGTGTATTGGGGGAGCTCTCTGTACTTGCAAGGAGCTCTATGTACTGGGGGGAATCTCTGTATTGGGGGAGATCTCTGTACTGGGAAGGAGCTCTGTGTACTGGGGGGGGGGGGGTCTGTGTTATTTGGGGGCGCTCTCTGTACTGGGAAGGAGCTCTGTGTACTGGGGGGGGAATCTGTGTCACTCTAGAAGATAAAAGCAGAGGGCACCCCAGCATTGTACATTATCTTTGTGAAAAATTTATTGTGTACTGGGGGGAGCTCTGCGTACTGGGAGGGAAGCTCTACATACTGGGGTGAGCTCTGTGTACTGGGGGGGATTCTGTTTAATCAGAGGAGAGGGAGGAGAGGGGTATTCTGTGTATTAGGGAGTATATGGAGAGCGATGGATGAAGGGCGCGTGATCAATTGCTCACATCAAAAAGTATTAAATTTATTCATATGAAAATAAAAGCAAATAAATAATACCAATACTACGTATCATGTAAACAAGTAACAAAATATGTAAAGCATGGAAATTAAAAATGGGTTAAAAGTAACATAAGCCCATGTTGAGGTGAGTGTTTAGAGTCGGCTGACGCGTTTCGAGGATAACCTCTTCATCAGAGCCTTTGAGAACCAAGGCACAGTCTATAAGGGCCAGTAAGCCAACATATGTACATAGACAGAATGGCTAGTTGGGAAGTGTGGCCTGAGATGAAAAATACGTTTTTCTGTGTTCCATACCAGTCCACGTTCAAGCGTTCTATGTGGTATGATGATGGTATGTGTGTTCTCCTTTAAAATGTTGAAATGGGATTGTAGGGTGGTGTGGACCTGTCCTGTCTCACATAGGTCTGAGGCGGAGAGACAGCTGCGGACACACATGGCTCCAGTATCCTCTAAAGAGATCTCCACCCTCCTCCTTCCTCCTATAGTACAGGATGTCCACCTATCTCTTTCAGCTTTTCTACAGCTCACAATATTACTATTTTAAACCTAATAGACCCTCACAAGCGCAGGAGTAATCTTTCCTTGTCCACAATGTGTATTAGGGAGCTCTGTGGATATTCTGTGCACTTTGAGGAGCTCTGTGTATTGGGGAGGATTCTGTGTACTGGGGAGAGCTCTGTATACTCGGAGAAGAAGAAGGAGGGGGTGCTCTGTGTATTAGGAGGAGAGGTAGGAGAGGGAAGCTCTGTGTACTGGAGAGGGAGGAAGGAGGAACTCTGTACTAAGGGGTGAGCTTTGTACTGAGAAGGGGGGTCGGGGTTGAGTAAAGAGATCTGTACTGGTAGTGGAGAGGAGCTTTGTATTGGTGTTTCTTCCAGTGACACTACTGATTCAGGACCTTTTTTTCTTTTTGGTAATACCACCACCCCAGGAACATTTTTTTCCTTTGCCACTGTTTGCCCCATATTTGTGCACCATTTTTAAACTTTTCGCTGTGCTATTTATTTGCATGCCACATCCAACAAAAATATATTGGCCCCATTCCCTTCTCCATCCAGCTAATCAGCTAATCAAAATGATCACAGTTGAAAGTCAGATGGCTTTGTGTGCCATTGAGAAGGTGATTAGGTACACCTGATTGAGTTTACAAGTCATTTTTAGGAGGGGGTGATCCTTTTTCCAACTCAGTGATTCTATTTTTGAATGTTTGAATTTTTTTCTGATATGTTGGTATAATATTTTTTACTTGGATGTTATGAGTTGCACTGAGTAAATAAAGCTGGATAAAACAAAAACGGTGTCTGCCTTCATTTCAAGCTGCAAAGCAACAAAATGTGATTATTTTAAAGGGGGTGATTCTTTTCTATGCCCACTGTACACTGGATAACTTTTATAAGTCTAGATGTATTCCTATGTATTCATTACTGTGTATTTATATCCCTGTACATATGATGGATCACTCATGTATGTTTTTTTTAAAAAAAAAACACTTTATGCATTAATGTAGATTGTTATGTAACATTTTGTAGAGTTTTTTATCCGTATTTTTTTAGGATATTTATTGCATGTTTATTTCCTTGCATACTATTTCCGAGGAAGGGGGAAGCAATTCCCCTGATATATTACCGTACTTGTTATCTTCGGGCGCTCTCCTATAACCAACCAAGTATTAACTGTAGTAATTGGTGTCATCCACCTGGGTGTGTTGTGTGGCAAAGCTGTGAAAATCTAAGCACTGGATTAACAGAAAATACAAATTCTTTGGTAAGAAAACCAGCTCCTGTATATGTATTTTATCTGTGTATGCAACTGTTAGCCTGAAGTTTACATTTACAATCATGACACCCACTAGAATATAGGAAATATAACTATAGCTGATTCTTCCCATTTTTGTAAGCTTTTATATGCCTTTTGTATTAATTCTTGTTCCTTAATAGACTACAAGTGTTAATGAGCATAGCTCTTGCTTCCTGTTATGTTCTCTATTATTAACAATTTATGGCTGTTTACTGTATATCCCATTGTGAATTGTAATAACATATCACGCGGCTATATGAATAAAAACAATAGTAACATAAAAGCGAGTATCTTATTAAACAGAGTGCTACAGGAATTATAAAGTAGAAGTCCAATCTGTACAAATATCAATTCCAACATATACACAATTATTTGCAACATGCACTTTACTTGTAGCCTTGTGTTTTATATAATGTTGAAATTCCTACATAACATCTATTATCCTTATTATGCACAGCCACATCTATTGATAACCCTTTTGTGGCCCTTTGTGTCTTAATTATTTTAGTGAAAATGAATGCAGTATGATCTATTGCAGGCAACACGCGATCTGTTTTATAAGCAGAGCTACTTTTCAATAGTAAAAACTACCTAACTAGAGAAAGAAGAGAAAATTGAGTACTGTCCGTGATACTTTTTTTATTTGCACTAACATACAATTTTTCAGCACAAGCTTTCGGGGTATGTCCCCTTCTTCAAGGTCCAAGCAGTACTGATTCACACATTTTTTAGCAGAATGTTAAAAAAAACAAAAAACAATCTGAGGGATAGGAGAAAAAAAAGAAAAACAAACACATACAGTGTGTATGATAGAGAAAGATGATCATGTGCAAATGAAATAACTAAAGAGGGATATGATTTTCACATAGCTGGACCATTTTCACATTTTATTAGGCAAATATTCTCAAGTCCTTTAGTAATACAGATCATTTTTTAACACAACATGGGAACTTCAAGAGTGCCAATTATAATATAGTATAGTCAAAAACGGCTGATATTAAAACAAAATTTTAATTTTTTTTACAATTTAGCATTAAATCTAGCTAATAAAATGTGTAAATATGCATATAACCTTCTGGTAGAGGAGATTAACATATATTTAACAATATAGTTGACTGTATTTGATAGAATGATGTGTTATTACCAGAAGGTCATATAGCTAAATGGGGTTGGCATGCTGTACAACACTTACTTTTTGTTTTTGTTTATTTTATGCTAAATTGTTAATAAATATACATTTTATTCATTGGTGATTTTGTTTGGATATCAGTTGATTTTGACTGTAATACTACTATATTATCATTAGCACCCCCAGGTTGTAGTAAAAAATCTCTGTACTGTAAAAACTGGGATGATGGTGCATGGGATATGCAATATTATGCTTATGCACATTATCATTTTTGAATATGCAAATTCTTTGGTAGATCAGTCTTATAGTCCTTTGTTTTCTGAACTATAAAGAGCCTTTTGGCTTCTCTCATCATCTCCTACATCCTGTTCCCCGACTACAGTTCTCCTACTGAATTCAGCCAGAAATGTCCAGAAATGTCCGGAAGAGGGGAAACGAAGTAAGTAAAAAATCTCCATGATTTGTACAAGTTAAAGTGCATGTAAACCCTAAACCCTAAAAAAATGACCTTTTTTTATTTGGTTCCTTTTGATCCGGTAAATCGACTATTGAAAGTATTTTGTTATATCTGTTTAATAAGTTTAATAAAATACCTATTGATCTTAAAAAAAAAATTGAGAGCTTATAAGTTTCTATGTTCTCTGTCTATGCTGACTTTTAAAAATTACATTCTTTCAGATTACTACAGAACCTCCCCCTAGATCATGGACAATTAGGAAAGAGGTGGGACTCAGTAGCCCTATCTTGTTTCCTTTCTTCTCACCCAGAAGGCTGATTATTATCATCATAGGATTGGAAGTGTGTTACTGGCATATTCACCAGGTGAAATAAAGAAAATAAAAAGCCCAAAGAAAGAAAACTATTGCATACACATATAAATAAGGACTGATAAGCTTCAATATATTACATGTTGGTTTTTGGGTTTGGATACACTGAAGGGTTTGTTCACACTAGCAGTTGAGGAGGGAGGGCGGTAAAACGCTACAGTTGAGGTGTGCTTTTTACGGCCCCTCCCATTCTTACCACCAGGGGCAGCAACCAGGGGTGTACATATGCCATGACTGTGATGCTTTGCATGGCAGCCGTGGCAGGAATTACACCCCCTGTTACTTTCAAGTGAATGGGAGCAACCAGTAAGCTCCACGAAAGTGCATGCAATGCAAGAGTTTGTGGCACGCTAGTGCAGCAATTGAGGGGTTAAAGCAGGAGGTGAGGAGACGACACAATGCCTCCTAACTACCTGTCAAACGCTCTCTGAAGAGCAATCAGGATGTGAAGCACTCTTCAGATAACAACATTTGTGTGAACTAGCTCTTAGGCTTCTTGCTGCCCTATGGGCTGTTTTCACAGGCACTGGCGAGTGCCTTATGGTAAATACAGTCCTTTGCATATATAAATCTTTTGATTCTATTTTGTGAAGCACAGCTTGCTGTAGCAATCATTTAACCCTTTTACTGTCAAAGCCCTTTTTGCAACTTGTTACAAATGTGTTGAAATGCACATTTTGAGCCTGAAGACTAGTTCAAACTCCCAGATTTACATATTTTCTAAAGAAAAGATATGAAGAATAAAATGGTGGTAATTTTTATGTCACATGGTATTAGCACAATGGTTTATCAAATGCAAATGTTCAGTAACAATCACACTAAAGTTTATTTTAGTGCACACAAAGTCACTTTTTATGGTAAAAGATGAGGCTGCACTAAATAATAAGAAACAAAACATATCAAGCCTAAAACTCTAAAAATCACCTTAGAGTTAACCTTAAATAATGACCCTAAAGATATTGTACTCACTTTGGCGTGTACATCGATATGTAACATGTGTAATTCAGTCAACGTTTCCCCTGTATGTAGGTGATATCCACCATGCAGGTGGGACAGCGGAGCCCAGAAAACATGGGGGGGGGGGGTCATGTGGGGTGGGATTATTTGAGGGTTTGTGGGAATGATCTGGTTCACTTCTATCTGAAAGCCCACAACTGGCTTCTGAAACTAAGGCCGATCATACCCGGTTCAAATCTCGGCCAGTTCAGCAGGAACCGGCCGAAATTCAAACTGTTAATGGACAAGCTGAATGTACCCAGTTAATCAATTGATCCTGTGGTTGCAGGAAAGAAACTTGCACTGTGTATGGCTGGCCTTACATGCATTATTGGCTGCTGTAGCAGGAGGAAGGGGGGGGGGTGTAACCCCCCCTACCTTCCCACCCTGCTATGTCCATGGTAGTGAAAAAGTCAAAGGGAAATTTTTTGTTTCTTATATATACAGCAACTTTGTAGTTTGAATGAAACCCTTTGTAGGGAGCCTACTGCTGAGTACCTAATACATTTTATGTGTTATGGCTTGATACTTATCTTCTTTTAGTCTCTGTTGGTCTTCCCTAAGCTCAGTGGATTGATTGCTTTCACCTGTTACGGTGAAGAAGGTTCCAGAAAGCAGTATAGAAAGGACAATCCGTGAGTTATGAATATTCATCTGGCTAGCTAATCTCTCCGAGGAGAGAGTCCAGAAGTTTGGTTTGGGAAGATGATAAATGTTTGGGTCACCTTTTCAGAGTGTTCTGTCTGCTCCTTGGCTCTATAAATCTATACCCTGGAAATGGATTTTTAACCTCCCTGGCGGTATGATTATTTCGGATTTTAGGTGCTGAAAGCGGTACAATTATTTTGCATGGAAATTTGGCGTTTTATATTGTAGGCCTGTAATTCTTAACAATAACACACTTAAATCTGTCCACCAAGAGTCTAGTAGATATCCCGGGTATGATGAAGTTTGAAACACAAAATCTTAAATTATAATATAATAAATATATATAAATAATTAAAAAATATAATGATAATAAAATAAATTTCCCCACGATTCACTATCGCTCAATTCTGCAAGTGTTTTAATTTACTATCGCTGTTTTCTAGCTGGTCTAAAGCCACTTTTGATGTAAAGGGACACTCTTTGGTTGCTATGGACAATCTCAAGTTTCCAGGCAGAAAGAACAGTATATATAATATAAAACTACATGCAGGGCATGGGCCAAAGCACTGGGACAAAAGGGATGTGAAATGATTTCATACAGTACTGTAATATGTAAGATTACAGTACTTTATGTGATTTTTACATTCTTTTGAATTTGCTGCCAGGCTCCGCCCCCGTGCGTCGCGACACTCGCAGGGAACGGAGCCTGGCACAGAGAGGCTTCGGGGGAGGACAGAGCCCACAGACACTGCGGGGGGAAATCGCAGGATCCTGGGGACAAGGTAAGTAACCTGCACCAGGATCCTGCAATGCAATCCTGAGTGTGGCTCGGGGTTACCGCTAACGGTGCTGAAATTTAACCCTGAGCCACACTTGGGATTACCGTCAGGGAGGCTACAGTGCCAGGACTCCACACAAAAGTAATTAAAAATACAAATCTATTTAAAAAAGGACATATTCATAAAAACACAAGTGTATGAAAGCAAACATGAATGTGATACATGCAGAGATGTTCAAGGTGCCTCCTATACATACATTCCCCAGGAAATCCCACACTAAATGAGTGCAGCCCACAATTATATACAGCATATACATCTATATGGCTATTCAACCATATGTTAACTTAGAAATAGGATGTTGAGCATATCTAGATGGGGAGATATTGATCTTGACGCATTTCGTAGAATCACCCCACTTTATCAGGAGGAACAGAAGATAACCTTAGAACACTTTGAACAAATGGCATTTTTTTAAATAGCAAGTATCAAAAATGCAAAAAACATTTACAAAAATATATACAGATAACAATAACATATTTCAAAACATATTGGCTCACCATCCATGTGCCAAAAGGGTCTGGTAGCAGAGAACAAATGGGGAACTCCCAAAACACCCTCCAAGGGCAGGCGTGGGAACACACAAGCAAACCATACAATCAAATAGCAACCGCCTCTATATAGGGATGTACTTGATACCCAGCAAGGGCACAATGGCAGCTGAAGGTATCCAGTTCATCCCTTCAAAAATTCACCAACCATACATACAAATGGCAACCATTTCACCTCAATGACACTCAACTGCCTCTGCTGCCATATTGAAAGTGGGCAATGGACATGAGGGCACAGAGATCTGGACAGAAGCACAGTGAGAGTTCTGGGCCCCACAGTGCCCAAAAGGCTCCTGGGCACTGCCTGGGCAGGATGTCTGTTTAGATTGTCCCTTCACTTGGGCTCTGTTTCAGCCTGGAACATGTGCCAGGGACCCAAGGACTTAAGTCCTGCTGGAATGGACATTTTGAGGAAATTAGACTGTCACAAATGAGCTGGGTAGAATCTGCTGCCTGGACATTGTAAGAAGGCCTCATTGTCCAAAGATGAAGGTACATTTGGCTGCTCCAAAAAGGGTCAATAATCAGAATTATTAGAAAGAGATCCACTGCAACTTAAAGTATATCTGAAGACTTACCTTGTAAAACACAGCTAGAGAACTGGCCACGGTGTGGTCAGTTTTTAATAGGAGAGCAGAAGGACTAGCAAGAACACCAGGGATTTCACACAAATAAAGCAATACAAAGCAAACAGGATACTTTTTTTTAATACGTGGTACAACAGGCACATATCAGGAATATGAAATGTTGGGTTTACATATTTTTTAAGACTAATGTGACTTAACTTATTTGTTTACCCCACCATACATCAAGCACCAGACTCAGATATTGAAATGTTAGTCTGCCACACTACTTAGGTGGTCATTGCACATCACCCCACGAGGAGTGCTATATCTTTATTACATAACTAATTAACCGTTTCACGGGGACCTAACACAGTACTGCAGCCTCACTGGACTGGGCTTATTTAATTGGGGATTCATATTTGTGTATCTGCCTTTGTGCAGGGAGCGCGCCACATGGGAGAGTGCCAGCACAGAGACCGGGGTCTCACCGAGAGCCCCGGGCCCCGTAATAACATTAGAGACCCAGAACACCCGATTCCGGGTCACATGATCGCTGTGATAGCCTCTCATAGGCTATCATAGTGATCAGTCACTGTGAAGTCCACCTCCGTGTTTTTTCTCTGTAAATGGAGGAGATCTCTCTCTCTCTCTCTCTCTCTCTCTCTCTCTCTTCTCTTCTTGCCGAGTGAACAAAAAAAAAAAAAAAAAGTGTGTGTGATAAATAAATAATAATAATAAAATTAAAAAAACAAAAAATGGTTTGACCAAGGTTTGATCTAGGCCAGTGCCAGGGTTAGTGTTTGAGTCAAGATCAGGATCAAAGGTCAAGGTAAAAACGTCATCACCAAACTGTTCCCACAAAGTAAGGAGCATGAAATTGTCCAAAATGTCTTGGTATGCTGACACCTTAAGAGTTCCCCTCACTGGAACTAAGGGGCAAGCCCAACCCCTGACAAACAACCCCATAATCCCCGCTTCACCAAATGACTTGGACCAGTGCACAAAGCAAGGTCTATAAAGACATGGGTGAGCGAGTTTGGGATAGAGGAACTTGACTGGCCTGCACAGAGTCCTGACTTCAACCTGAGAGAACACATTTGGGATGAATTAAAGCAGAGACTGCGAGCCAGGCCTTCCCGTTTAACATCAGTGCCTGATCTCACAAATGTGCTTCTGAAAGAATGGTCAATCACATAGACACACTCCGAAACCTTGTGGACAGCCTTCCCAGAAGAGTTGAAACTGTTATAGCTGCAAAGGGTGGGCCAACTCAATATTGAACCCAAAGACTAAGACTGGGATGCCATAAAAGTTCATGTGTGTGTAAAGGCAGGCATCCCAATACTTTTGATAATATAGTGTATACAACTAAATTAAAAAAAAATGTTTTGTTTTACTATTTTGGGCCAGTTTTCCTTTAATAATAAAAAATCAGGAGATATCCATTACCATTTATCACCAAATGAAAACCCAGTTTGTCCTGAAAAAGCGTGGTATAATCCATCTGGATGCACAACGTGGTTGTGATATGTACAGTTTTACTAACACATGTCAATGTTGCAAAATTAGGATTTGTTTTACCCTTAGGTTAAAAATGCAAACTTGTTGGTACCTTTCTCAGACATTACAAACAAATCTGTAATATGTATCATATGGTATATTTGCTCCTGGGTACAGTGGCTTTATTAGAGAATTAGGAAACTAATAGGGTCTCACTCAACTCAATGTATTTTCCCAGGTAGGTCAACACTTCCAGCCAAAGTCAAAACTGCAACATTGCCAGTCTGGTCCTGTATATTAGTAAATGCCTGTTATCCCAATGGCTGGTATGTGTGTATGCTGGAAATAGCAGATCAGAACCGGCAGACTTTTTTTTAACATTAGGTAGCAGCCCTACCTAAGCTGCCTATGCTTCAGTCCAAACTTTAAGAAATAAGATCCCCTGCAGTCTTCCTAGGATTTCATCACAACAGCTACCTTCTGAAATTATCTGCAGTCATGACATAATCTGCCTGACCGAAAATTGAACTCTGCAGAGCTGATGTTTGTTAATAATATAGACTGACAATTTACTGCATTTCAGCAATGTGTCCAAGCTGTTTACATTGTTTATCAATATGATTTACAAGTCACTATGTGCCATCTACTGCATATGATTATAATCTCTATGCATGTCTGAATATATTTTATACTGAGGCTTCTGCAACAGATGGATCCTTCCTCTTCAGTATTTGCCTTAATGCTTATAGGGCTAAATTATGAAAACTGCAGAAAAATAAAAGGGGAGCAGAACTGAAGCTGTTGCCCAAAGCAAGCAATAAGATCTCATCTTTCATTCTCAAGGAACATGGAACAAGAATTTGAATTGCCTGTTGTGGGCAAAAGTGCCATATACGTGCCTTCTCTCTGATGAATCATTCTCTATGTTTGCACTTTTACAAATTGTACAAATAAAAAAGCATAATGAATAATGCATATAGTGCCTTGAAAAAGTATTCATACCCCTTGAAATGTTCCACATTTTGTCATATATATATAGGAAGGCCGGTTTACCGGCCTGAAATTATGGGAGGAGCCCGGAGGGTATATAACCAGACCATCCACAATGGTCTGTGTCAGTTCCAGTGCGCGGTAGCTCACATCACAGGGCTGACTCTTCCCAGCTCACCTCATGTTCGGCAGTCTGTGCATTCAATCGCAGGTGCACTCCGGCTTTTCATTCGTGGTCTTCGTTGGCGGTTCCCACTCACGGTCGCAGGTAGTATCCAAACTTTCGTGTCATGTGCAAAATCTTGCGGTTTATTATGCTTCTTATCCTGCACCCCTTTTGTGAAAAAACCTGCCCCGGAGTTGTTTTCGCTCATGTCCCGACATCATTCGGCACAGGCATAGTACATTCATAAAGTTCCTTCTGACAAATATACGATTCATTCGTAGACCCAAGCCTCCAGTCACTGTCGGTCGTTCTCAATATCACTCGCAATAGGCTTCACTGCTCAAAAAATTCATGCTCCATGGGGTTGCCATCTCATTCATTAGGAGATCAGCATATATCGTTTGTATAGGTTTCTGTGGCTGATTGAGGTGTGGTTGAGCCCACCTGGTGCCTTCTCTGCACTTGATTAGCCTGGGGGGATGGGTGGTTGATAGGTGTTCAGTTTCACAGTAAGGGATGGCATACACTCTACCACCAATTTGTATCAGATACTCCTTACTACCGATTTATATTGGATTAATTTAATATGTTTTACAAACTGATTCATATCAGATGCATTGCAGAGGCCGACTCTACCAACTCACTGCATGTCCTTCGAGATTGGTCGTAGGTTTTATCAATTGTCCCACACTCACTGTCGCAGGTAGTGCTTTCCTGCTACCGAACCGTTACTTTATGTTCCCCTTCGTAAACCACCTACAACTTCGTAGGTCTTACTCGGTTATTCGCACACATCCGTACTTACTGCCTTTCTCCGTTCCTCATTCGAGCCCCTTACGTCCACAACCAATCTGAATCTAGTCGCATAATCAGCGCAAAGATTCGGATCCTCTGCAAAACGAACTCCACCAACCGATCCGAGTCCAGTCGCAGCACCGGCTTAAAGATTCGGATCCTTGGCAATACAAACATCACCAACCGATCCAAGTCCAGTCGCAACACCGGCTCAATGATTCGGATCCTCAGCATGCACAAGCACTCACCAACAGTGTGCTTCTTTCATCCCACCGATCCGAGTCCAGTCGCAAAACAGCGGCTCTGCGATTCGGATCTTCAGCATACAAGCACTCACCAACAGCGTGCTTCTTTCATCCCACCGATCCGAGTCCAGTCGCAAACAGCGGCTCTGCGATTCGGATCTTCAGCATACAAGCACTCACCAGCAGTGTGCTTCTTTCATCCGACCGATCTGAGTCCAGTCGCAAAAGCGACTCAATGCTTCAAATCTTTAGCATACACAAGCACTCACCAGCAGTGTGCTTCTTTCATCCCACCGATTCGAGTCCAGTCGCAAACAGCGGCTCTGCGATTCGGATCTTCAGCATACAAGCACTCACCAACAGCGTGCTTCTTTCATTCAAACCAATCCCAGCCCAGTCGCATACCGGCTCAGTGATCCAAGACCCCCGGCACAGCAAAAAACCCCACCGCACATTCCAAAAAAAAAAAAAAAAAAACTCTTTTACTTTGTAAATCACCGCAAACATTTACGAAATGGCTTCATACAGCCATTCATCTTTCGTAGCAACACGGCTACTCATCGATTTCTCCAACCCTTCCTCCTTTCAGGTCAGTAGAGTTCTTCAGTTGATCCATCCTGCAACAGGTGTGGACAGTATCTTCCTCAGCTTCCCGGTCGACCCAAGTCTCGACCTCAAAAAACTAAAACTCCACTACTAGGACTTCAAGGCAGCGGACACCATGTCGCAGGCCAGCAGCGAGGACCTCGCCTCCACCCCGTCGTCACCTGGGGCAGACTCAGCAAACGACGACTTACAGTCTCTCAGAGCTTGGACCATCCCCAAGCTTACAGCTGAACTACGGCGCAGGGGAATACCTTTCCCTGCGACTGCTAGGAAAGCTGAGCTTTTCAGCTTGCTATTTCCTCCGCCAGCGGCAGCCCAATCGGCACCCAGGCATCATTACAGTCAATCTCATCAGCAATCACTCAGCTGCACTCCTTGGTGACCACACTATCGGCAGCAGTCACTGATGTCCAGACAAGAGTGGGAACCCTGGAGGTACATCAAGCTGCACCCTCACCATCTACAGTAACCACTGCCACCCCCATGCCTCTCCTTACAGGTACGCCCGACATCTATACCTACGTCCTCCCCGCACATCTCGTCCCAGCAGGCATCAGGAAGGACATCATGGATGGGAAGGACATTAACTTGGCATCCCTCCTCATCGCAGTACACGACCCAGCCGAAAACAAGTCCTATGCGTGGGGAGACGTTTCCGGCGTCCTAAAGGCCAAAGACCATAGGCTTACCCGCAAACTCTATATTGCGGAGTTCGTACTAGCATTTGGCATGTTCAGAGATGTGCTATGCACGGTCAACCCCAACAGGAGAGAGGAGCTGGACCTATACCTACACGCAATAGTAGATCTAGGTTATAAATATGGGGGATGCTCCTTTTATGACTATCACAGGTCATTTTCAGCAAAAGCAGCAGCTAGACTTTCCCAGTTTCAAGTAAAAACCAACTGGAGTACCATCGATACAGAGCTGTTCTGTCGCCATTTCGCTGGCCTACGTTCCCCACTCTGTACCAACTGCCAGTCGTCCACCCATACGGCCAACTGGTGCTCCGAGTCAGGTGGCAGACGCCCCCCCAACCCTCCCTTCTTTCCCAGCGTCACTCGTCACTCAACGGCATTTACTCAGCCGGCTCAGGCAGACAGATTAGGACGACCCATCCAGGCACTAGGGGGAGCAGCCATATGCAATAACTTCAACTTTGGGGGTTGTAACTTCCCCCACTGCAAACTACTTCATGTCTGTCTCACATGCCACAAAGCTCACCCCAGGTACGCTTGCGCTATGAAACAGCCTAAACCCAAATGACTAAGCCGAGTGCACGTCGGATGGCTCGCGTTTTACCTCGCCTCACACCCAACACCTTCACTGGCAGCCTTTCTCATCCGGGGATTCACGACAGGCTTTCACACCGGACTTATCACACTCCCAAACACAACTCACGAATGCAAAAACCTGCTGTCAGCCACTACCGACGAGGAAACCATCACCACCCTGCTGCAAACAGAACTAGACCGGGGATACATAATCGGCCCCTTTACACAATCACCTTTTTCTGTATGGAGAGTCAGCCCTATCGGCCTTGTGAAGGGCAAGTTTTCAAATAAACTTCGTTTAGTTTATGATTTGTCCGCGCCTCATTGTTCCCATATACCCAGTTTAAATTCCCTAATACCTTCAGAAGAGTTTACACTTAAATATTCAATGGTAGACTCAGCTATTCAATCCATCATTCTCGCAGGAGCAGGCGCCTGGTTGTCTAAAGCAGACATCTCGGACGCATTCAAATTGTTGCCAATTGATCCGTGCCTATGGCGGTGGCATGGAATCAAATGGAAAGGTCTATACTATTTCGCCACCAAGTTAACGTTCGGCTCCAAAAGCAGCCCGTGGCTATTCGACACTTTCGCTCAGTCTCTTTCCTGGATTCTCTCACAACATGCGTCCTGTCAGAAAGTGATCCACTACTTAGACGACTTCCTACTCATAGAGAAACCCAACGAGCCCCCAGTTGATCTAAACAGCCTCAGAACAATCTTTCATAATCTTAACGTACCTTTAGCGGATAAGAAGGTAGAAGGCCCGGCACAGATCGTCACCTTCTTGGGTATCATACTCAACACTCACACCATGCAAGCTAGTCTGCCTCCCGACAAATTGACCCGCATCAGGACAGTCATCCACACATTTACTAATACGCAAGGCTGCACAAAAAAAGCAACTGCAATCCCTCCTTGGCATGCTGAACTTTGCCATTAGGATCATCCCTCAAGGGCGATCCTTCGTCTCACGTCTCCTGGTGTTCCTTTCCCAGGTACAAGACCCCGACCTAATATTTAAACTAGACAAGGCAGCCGTAGCTGACCTAGCCAGGTGGGACGATTTTCTAACAAACTGGAACGGCATTTCGATGTTTATCCCATCAGCGTCTCCCACTTCACCCCAAATAATCACGGACGCCGCAGCCTCCACAGGTTTTGCAGCTATTTTTGGCCACCACTGGTTCGCAGCACCATGGCCGCCAGAAATACTCTCGATCCCCGGGTTCAGTCAATCCTCCTCGATGTTCGAGATTTACCCCATTGTTGCAGCAGCCCACGTCTGGGGCAACAACTGGGTAGGACAAACAGTGACATTTTCACAGATAATCTAGCCACAGCCTCTATTATAAACAAAGGTCGCTCCAAGTCCTTGGCCATCATGTCCTTCCTACGCAGGCTGGTGCAACTCTCACTACAGCACCAATTTAATGTCCTCTGCGTTCATATCCCCGGTAAATGCAACACTTCGGCCGACGCGATATCTCGCTTTAACTACACAACCTTCTTTTCGCAGGAACCTGGAGCCGACTCGACCATGTCTGCTATCCCACATTGGTCACAGCTAACCCTGAATTGAAGCGACATCTTCATGACGCCACTAGTCTGATTAACCAGTCACTATCTCACAATACCCTGAAAGGCTACCATGCTGCCTGGAAAAGCTATCACAGGTTTCTAGAGGCTAACCCCGGAGCTATACCAGGAGATCTCCATCATATCCTGGCCTTCATTTCATACTGCCACACTCAGCTGAAGTTATCCTACAACACTATTAGACTCTACCTAGCTGGCATCCAGCATTTCACCTCTTTTCTAGATCCTAACAAACCATCTTTGTTCGCTACCCATGCGGTCAAGGCCATCCTCCGAGGCATCCGCAAGCAGAAACCCCGAATTAGCGGTAAACGCTTACCAGTCACCAGTGCCATGTTTCGAGACATGTCCACCATACTCTCACGCTCACCTTTCGGTTTTTTGCCCAGCTTGGTCATCCAAGCTGCCATCTACCTGGCATTTTATGACTTTCTACGACCCAGCGAATTCACAGTCAGCAGCACCAGTCATAGGGCCTTACGCAGACGCCACCTCACGCGTCACCACAGCCACTTCACGATACACCTCGAGGTATCCAAAACACAACAGTCCGGTCCAGGGGTTGACATCAAGCTCTTCAGAACGCACAACGCCTGGTGCCCCGTAGCCATCCTAGATTGTCTATTAGCCCATTTACTTGATCCCTCGCAGGACAGCCCATTGCTGCCGTTCCCGATCAGCCCGCTTAGTACCAACCAGTTCACTACTCACGTCAGGATCCTTCTGCGCAACTTAGGCCTTGACCCCAACCGTTATTCTGGACATTCTTTCCGTATTGGAGCAGCATCAGCAGCCTCACGAAACGGAGTCCCGGACCACGTGATCAGGAAAATGGGAAGGTGGAAATCCACCTGCTTTGCTCGCTATATTCCCAATCCACAAGTAGAAATGTCACGAGCCTTTTGCAAGCTCGCTCTGTAAGAAGACCATAAACTTAAATAAAACATTACCTCCCTAAACCAAGTCTTTTTGCGCCCTTCTCTGGCATACCGCCCAGCAGATCTGGGTTTACCATACAGCAGGCCAGGGCACACTTCAGGTCTATTTATGTTGTTAGTCTTGTGACGTGTTTATGTGTTTCATATCTATCAGGACGGAGGGCTCCGACCATAAATAGGAAGGCCGGTTTACCGGCCTGAAATTATGGGAGGAGCCCAGAGGGTATATAGCCAGACCATCCACAATGGTCTGTGTCAGTTCCAGTGCGCGGTACCCACCCACCCATTCCCCTTCTCAAGGCACTTCTCTTCAAACAAATTCTCTACAGAAATATCCATTACTTTCTTAAGGTATGCGCCCTTCTCTGGCATACCGCCCAGCAGATCTGGGTTTACCATACAGCAGGCCAGGGCACACTTCAGGTCTATTTATGTTGTTAGTCTTGTGACGTGTTTATGTGTTTCATATCTATCAGGACGGAGGGCTCCGAATATATATATATATATATATATATATATATATATATATATATATATATATATATATATATATATATATATATATATATATATATATATATATATATATATGTATGTATATGTGTGTAAGTAGAGCAATCGATCAGGGCAGCCACCAAGAGGACCAAGAGCAGGATCCACAAAGAGCTAAGAAAAAACAAGGAGAGGGGCGCCTCTGAATATATATCAATAAGTCATTTATTTTTAAAACATAATATCCACTCACATGAAGGACTGCGTTTTATGCGTATGAGCATGTTTCTGGAGCAGAATAGTGGAGACACCCCAACACCGCGGCACAGCCCGTGACGGGCCCGGGCGTCTTTACCCCTTTTCCCCGGAACTACGCCAAGGACTTTACTTCTGCCGAGTGTGTCATCCTGATGAGCCTAAGGACTAAGCATCTCACACCATTCCCATTGAATTTGATGCCAGCTTTCCATGGACTTGCTGAGACTACTAGTCCTTCTCCACTATTATGCTCCAGAAGCATGCTTATACGCATAAACGCAGTCCTTCATGTGAGTGGATATTATGTTTCATAAATAAATGACTTATTGATATAGCTCCTCCAGAGTTACCATGGGCCTCTTGGCTGCTTCTCTGATTAATGCTCTCCTTGCCCAGCCTGTCAGTTTAGGTGGACAGCCATGTCTTGGTAGGTTTGCAGTTGTGCCATACTCTTTCCATTTTTGGATGATGGATTGAACAGTGCTCCATGAGATGTTCAAAGCTTGGGATTTTTTTTATTGCCTAACCGTGCGTTAAACTTGTCTGGTGTGTTCCTTGGCCTTCATGATGCTGTTTGTTCACTAAGGTCCTCTAACAAACCTCTGAGGGCTTCATAGAACAACTGTATTAATACTGAAATTAAATCACATACAGGTGGACTCTATTTACTAATTAGGTGGCTTCTGAAGGCAATTGGTTCCACTAGATTTTAGTTAGGGGTATCAGAGTAAAGGCGGCTGAATACAAATACACATCACACTTTTCAGATTTTTATTTGTAAAAAAAAATGAAAACCAATTATCATTTTCCTTCCACTTCACAATTATGTGCCACTTTGTGTTGGTCTATCACATAAAATCCCAATAAAGTACATTGATGTTTTGGGTTGTAACATGACAAAATGTGGAAAATTTCAAGGGGTATGAATACTTTCTCAAGGCACTGTAACTTCTTAATTATTGCAGGTACCTGGTGGGTTGGGCATTCATGTACTAGCATGCCATAAAAATATAGTATTGCTCAGAAGTCATGTCTCATTTTGGGGGGGGGGGGGGGTATTACATAAAAATGTATCTACCAAAGGATTGTCACAATTGATTTTAATACTGTATGTGTTTAAAGAGGGAGTCCACCAAATGTTTTTCTTTTCTAAAGCCAGCAGCTACAAATACTGCAGCTGCTGACTTTTAATAAATGTACACTTACCTGTCCTGGAGTCCAGCGAAGTCGGCAGCCGAAGCCGATCAATCGCTCAGCTCTCAGCTACTACCGCTGCCATTCTCTGTGAGGGAATCAGGAAGTGAAGCGCTGTGGCTTCACTTCCTGGCTCCCTACTGCGCATGCACGAGTCGCGCTGCGTGTCCTAAGTGGTCCACGCTATCTCCTGGGACCTGTGTGTTTCCCAGGAGACAGCGGAGGGGGGGTGCAGGAAGGGGCGTGACTCCCGTGGGAGTCTATTCCAGGAAGTGGGTGCAAATACCTGTAGTAAACAGGTATCTGCACCCCCCTCCCCCCTGAAAGGTGCCAATTGTGGCACCAGAGGGGGGGAGGAATCAGATGAGCGGAAGTTTCACTTTTGGGTGGAACTCTGCTTTAAATTGGAACTCTAGCCAAAAGCGTTGTTTTTAGAGTGTAAATACTATTAAAGCCCAACTGCAGAAAAAAATGAAACAAATAGTGCATCAATAACCTTACTCCTCAGTCTTGATTTCAAACACCTCCTCCTAAAGCCGGTCAAAGATAGATCGAAACTCAGCTGGGTCAGCAAGAACTGGCCGAATTTCATTCCATCTATGGACAGGCTGGTTGTACTGAAGTCGATCTATCGGTAGTGGGCATTTTCTCTGCTTGTTATCTTCTTGGGCACTGGTCCCCTCACCACCTCTCCTGCCTCTGGAGTTGTCTTGCCTCTAGAGCCTATAAGAGAAGACCCGGCCATGGGAAATCGGGTCCTCCAATGACACTCCTGGCCCTTCCTCCTGCCAAGTGCCCCCAGCTTGCTATGGGGCATCCATTCAGACACAGACCACAACTCGGCTCCATCCCCACTCTCTCCTTATTGGCTAACTGGCTGTGATTATCCACACCAATGCCTTCATATTTGAAAAAAAGAGTATTACCTTAAATGGCATTCAAAAATTGTAACAGGACAGGGGTGCGTTCTCCAACGCACTTAAGCCAATAGTAAAACGTAACTTTTATTTAAGTTTGTCAATAAAAATATGCACATACATGGGTCTATCAATATTCTTCAAAGGAGGTGCAGAGCCCCTATTAGAAGATCGTAGAATATTCAGTGTATACTTAAAAATATAAATGAATGCCAATGCCTTGTTCTAATAGGAGGTAGCAAGCCGGCCTTTTTTTATAGGCAATACACACTCCTATAGGTCATTGGCATAAAACATTAAAGACAGTGACTATAGTGACAGTAGCTGTCCTTACAGGTTTATGCTGACAACTTTAGGAGATTTTGTTTTCCGTGTATAATGAAATGTTTAGACTTATAGTAAGAGATGGGCCGAATGACCCCCTGTTCGGTTTACAGCAGAACTGTAGAACATTGCAAAAGTTCGGAACCGAATAACGAAAACGAACCCCATTGAAGTCTATGTTATCCGAACAGGAAAAATAAAATCAATACCATTTTGAAGGCTTACATGCACGTTATTGGGCATACAATTGTTATAGGGGTCTGGGTACTGCCCTGGGGGACATGTATCAATTAAAAAAAGTTTGTAAAAAACATAATTTTTAAATGAGCAGTAATTTACTGATTCTGAAGCAAAACTATCAAAATGAGAGATAACCATAAAATAGAAAAATTCCTTTAAATATAGTGCCGGGGGGGGGGGGCTTAGTCTGCCTGTAATGTGGTACATCTGTACGGAGTATAGAACATGCTGCAGCAATAATGACATTCATAAAGCCAAAAAAATGACATTTTCCATTTTAGCTTTTTTTATTTTATAAACAACGGCTTGGGGAGCCAGTCTGTATGATGAGGCCATAATTTAGAGCACTCGGAAAAAGATTAGAAATTTTTTGGATTAGAACAAAATTGGAGAGAGCACCACTCCCCCATGAGGTGATGGGACTTTCCTAAATATGTCACTGTCTCTGAAGTAAGCACATACACAATGTATGATAATTAAATACGAATTTATTACAAAGTATACACAGTATAAAAACTTGTTTGATGGTAGCATTAAGCCATTTACAAAATTGACCAAAAATGATACTCAATTAATAAAACTTGAGAGATGCTTGTATGTACAGTAAGCCGACGCCTTTCACAGACTTCTTATCTGCTTCTTCTGGGCAGCTCAACAAGCATCTATATCATTGTTCAAGTTACAAAAAGATAATATTAGTATCAATTACAATAAATTGTATATATATATATATATATATATATATATATATAGATATATACAGTCAGGTCCATAAATATTGGGACATCGACACAATTCTAATCTTTTTGGCTCTATACACCACCACAATGGATTTGAAATGAAACAAACAAGATGTGCTTTAACTGCAGACTTTCAGCTTTAATTTGAGGGTATTTACATCCAAATCAGGTGAACGGTGTAGGAATTACAACAGTTTGTATTTATGCCTCCCATTTTTTAAGGGACCAAAAGTAATGGGACAATTGGCTGCTCAGCTGTTCCATGGCCAGGTGTGTGTTATTCCCTCATTATCCCATTTACAAGGAGAAGATAAAAGGTCCAGAGTTCATTTCAAGTGTGCTATTTGCATTTGGAATCTGTTGCTGTCAACTTTCAATATGAGATCAAAAGAGTTGTCACTAACAGTGAAGCAAGCCATCATTGGGCTGAAAAAACAAAACAAACCCATCAGAGAGAAAACATTATGTGTGGCCAAATCAACTGTTTAGAACATCCTTAAAAAGAAAGAACGCACCGGTGAGCTTAGCAACACCAAAAGACCCGGAAGACCACAGAAAACAACTGTGGTGGGTGACCGAAGAATTCTTTCCCTGGTGAAGAAAACACCCTTCACAACAGTTGGCCAGATAAAGAACACTCTCCAGGAGGTAGGTGTATGTGTGTCAAAGTCAACCATCAAGAGAAGACTTCACCAGAGTGAATACAGAGGGTTCACCACAAGATGTAAACCATTGGTGAGCCTCAAAAAACAGGAAGGCCAGATTAGAGTTTGCCAAACAACATCTAAAAAAGCCTTCACAGTTCTGGAACAACATCCTATAGACAGATGAGACCAAGATCAACTTGTATCAGAGTGATGGGAAGAGAAGAGTATGGAGAAGGAAAGGAACTGCTCATGATCCAAAGCATACCACCTCATCAGTGAAGCATGGTGGTGGTAGTGTCATGGCGTGGGCATGTATGGCTGCCAATGGAGCTGGTTCTCTTGTATTTATTGATGATGTGACTGCTGACAAAACCAGCAGGATGAATTATGAAGTGTTTCGGGCAATCCAAAGCGAACAAAGTCCTTTCTTGTATTAAGAGAGGTATGGACTCTAGAGAGAGAGATATCATTTTGCCCCTCTACAAATCATTAGTAAGACCTCATCTTGAATATGCAGTTCAGTTTTGGGCACCAGTTCTCAAAAAGGATATCGGGGAACTGGGGAAAGTGCAGAGAAGGGCAACCAAGCTGATAAGAGGCATGGAGGAGCTCAGCTATGAGGAAAGATTAGAGGAACTAAATTTATTCACTCTTTAGAAGACGAGAATAAGGGGGGATATGATCAACATGTTCAAATATATAAGGGGTCCATATAGTGATCTTGGTGTTGAGTTATTCACTTTACGGTCAACCCAGAGGACACGGAGGCACTCTTTACGTGATTAGAGTTTGTGTGAAAAGAGATTTCATCTCCAAATACGCAAAGGTTTCTTCACAGTAAGAGCTGTGAAAATGTGGAATAGACTCCCGCCAGAGGTGGTTCTGGCCAGCTCAGTAGATTGCTTTAAGAAAGGCCTGGATACTTTCCTAAATGTACATAAAATAACTGGGTTCTAACATTTATAGGTAATGTTGATCCAGGGAAAATCCGATTGCCTCTTGGGGGATCAGGAAGGAATTTTTTACCCTCCTGTAGCAAATTGGAGCATGCTCTGCTGGGGTTTTTTGCCTTCCTCTGGATCAACTGATGGTATAAAATTGGGTATATTGGATTGTACGATATTTTTTATTTTATTTATTGTTTTTAAGGTTGAACTGGATGGACGTGTGTCTTTTTTCAACCTGACTAACTATGTAATTATGCAACTATGTAACTATCTGCTCATATTCAGCAAAATGCTTCAGAACTCATTGGACGGCGCTTCACAGTGCAGATGGACAATGACCCGAAGCATACTGCGAAAGCAACCAAAGAGTTTTTTAAGGGAAAGAAGTGGAAAATTTTGCAATGCCCAAGTCAATCACCTGACCTGAATCCGATTGAGCATGCATTTCACTTGCTGAAGACAAGACTGAAGGGGAAATGCCCCAAGAACAAGCAGGAACTGAAGACAGTTGCAGTAGAGGCCTGGCAGAGCATCACCAGGGATGAAACCCAGCGTCTGGTGATGTTTATGCGTTCCAGACTTCAGGCTGTAATTGACTGCAAAGGTTTTGCAACCAAGTATTAAAAAGTGAAAGTTTGATGCATGATTGTTTATCTGTCCCATTCCTTTTGTGGGAGGCACATATACAAACTGTTGTAATTCCTACACCATTCCCGTGATTTGGATGTAAATACCCTCAAATTAAAGCTGAAAGTCTGCAGTTCATTTCATTTCAAATCCACTGTGGTGGTGTATAGAGCCAAAAAGATTAGAATTGTGTCAATGTCCCAATATTTATGAACCTGACTGTGTATATATATATAAATATATATATATATATATATACACACAAAATGTGTTAACAATAATATAAGTGCTCATCAAATTCTATGACATTAACTCTGTACCGACTGCAGCATCAAAAAAGTGTGAACGGACCCTCATCCGGTAATTGAACGGTGATGTCAGAGTCACCGTAACGGTCTGGTGGGCATTGAATCATATCCAAGGCAGGATAGTATTAAACCAATGATTATCTATAGAACCAAACATATATGAAGAAGAAAAAGAGGAAGGGGAAGGGGAGATAACAAGGGAGCTGGGCAATAGGTTAGCTATTACATTTATCCATATATACAAAGCAAAATATCCCACCATTGGATACACCAAGAGCTACCAAAGTAAGTTAAAGGTGGCTACCCAAAAATGTGGATACATATCTACAGGCCATAGGCATAACCACATGGAAACAGCCATACAACCTAATCCCTATATAGCCCACAATGTTCCATAGTTGAGGTCAGTTTATAAAACATCCAGCGGCCAGTGCGGGCATAGAAATATAGGCCACCAAACACTGAAAGGGCCCACTTAAGAGAATCAAGGGCCAATATCCTGAATACCTAAGCATAATTCTAAGGAGTAGTTCCGGTCCATTGCTAGTTACCTGAGTATGGCAAAGATAGAATGCATAATTGTATATGGATGGTAAACGTCCAAGTATTTCTCAGTCTCCAATCCGTGCCTCGCCGTCACCGTGGTATGCGTCCCACTACCTCTCACTGTCGCTTCCACCTTTATAGGAAATTATCAGAAATGACTGAACCGGAAACGGCTCACCAACATCATATCTGGCGCGGGTGCCCCTGTAAAGAGCGCATGCGCCGAGCCGTCAGCCGAGTCATAGACTGCGGTCAGAGAGCTACGCGCACAGTGCCACCCATCTGCCAAGGATGATATAAGCAGATGTGTACCAAGGAGAAGGGAACCTCCTCGTCTACAAGGGGCACCCGAACGCCACACCAACTAGCCATACCAGACAAGGGCCAGCCCACTCCCAATAGTGCAAAAACAGTTGCAACAATTTTGTATATGGCTTAATGCTACCATCAAACAAGTTTTTATACTGTGTATATATACCAAAGAAAAAGGAGCAAAGGGCGGGACTTTAAATGAGGACACACGGGGGCAGGTACAAAAATCAAGTATAAAACAGGTTTTATTATATTCAAAATTGTCATATATTCACATGATTTCAAATGTACATAGCTACTATTCTTACTCTATGTTTCATCAAAGTATACATTCCAACAAGGACTTATAATTACATTGCATGAACAGTTTAATAGCTAAAATCTTGAAATCTTAAATCTTTTCTCCCAAAGTATTTTTCTCCCTTTAAATACGACTGTTTTCCATATCCCCAGGTTACCCTTGGTTTTTGCTCCTGAAGAGTGGCGATTAAGCCCCGAAACGCGTAGAGCTTTCATCTACCTGTAGGCGTACCTCACCAACAATTATATATGAACGTTCCATTTCCACTCATTGCTTTCTTTTTTGTAACCTGTCTATTTGACACTTTAATGTGTCATATATCCTCTACTCAAGATTTTAGCTATTAAACTGTTCATGCAATGTAATTATAAGTCCTTGTTGGAATGTATACTTTGATGAAACATAGAGTAAGAATAGTAGCTATGTACATTTGAAATCATGTGAATATATGACAATTTTGAATATAATAAAACCTGTTTTATACTTGATTTTTGTACCTGCCCCCGTGTGTCCTCATTTAAAGTCCCGCCCTTTGCTCCTTTTTCTTTGGTATATATATTGAACCGGGATGGAGGAGGGGAGTTGAACGCCCCCTATCTAACCTCATTTAAAGTCCCAAATTTTCTGTTCTGTTTTCAAATTAATTCATAATCAATTAGGGATGGAGGCACACGGTTGGCACTAACAATAATTATTATGTTTTTGTTTTTTTTATTTTTATTTTATTTTTTTTATTTTTATTTCAATTTTGATTTTTTTCCCCTCAGCCCCCCATTTATCCAGTTGATCCTTTGCAAATTTACCCCCTAATTAATAATTCGATGCTGCATCTTCCCATTTTCTTTGGTCAAGCTATGCACGCTGTATTTTGTGCCTGGTCAGTCGGGCCGTCGTCTGGTTTGGTTGTGCCTTGTTTCACGTTCCGGAGCTGCGACGCGCACTGGGGGTTTCCCCGCCCCCTCGATGTGACGCGGGGGGAGGGGTTTCCCCCACTGCGCGTCGACGTCATGCCGCCAGTGCTGGCGGCCTAGCGTCCTCGTGGCGTGTTTAAGGCCGGCCGGTTAGCTTTCCATCTCCAGCGATCGGAGGGGCTTGTTGGGACGCTGCTGGTGGAGTGGCTTGGTGTGTCTGGCCGTCTCCGCCATCGCGCCTTCCTCGCCCCCATTTCCCGTTGGAGCATGACGTTGGGGGCCCCTTTGTGGCGGCGCGTCCCTCCTGGACTTCCCCCGGGTTCGGGTCCCCCACTTTGGTTTTCTCCTGGTCACCTCCTCCCTGGCACTTTCATGCACCTTGGCAATTCATCCCTACTCACTTTGCAGCAGGTAAAGTTTCTCTTTGCCACCCCCAGTACTTCTTTCCTCCCTCACTTTCTACCTCAGCCTCTCCCTTCTCTGTTTGTTTTCACCTTTCCTTTTCCTTTTGCCTCCACTTTTCCCCTTCCCTTCACTTCGTTTCCACTTATCATTTATTTTACACGTCGCCTATCAGTTTAATATATATGTCACTTATTTTTCACAGGCTCTCCATTTCTCTGGGGATCACTGCCCCGTCTATTCTATATTTTTCTTCATTTCACCAATCATCACCAGGCTTTCTCTCTGTGACCCATCTGGGGTGGTGCTTGGGTTGGTGGTGTGCCGCCCCAGGGGGCCCCCTCAGCTCCGGAGCGTGACATCATTGGCTGACCTGACTTGCGGGGCCCCACTACTTGTGCGCAAGTATATGCATGTAAGTTTGATGGGTTAGGTGTACTATGTGGGGAACACACTCCACATTTATCCACTATTTTCTCCCAAAGTATTTTTCTCCCTTTAAATACGATGGTTTTCCATATCCCCAGGTTACCCTTGGTTTTTGCTCCTGAAGAGTGGCGATTAAGCCCCGAAACGCGTAGAGCTTTCATCTACCTGTAGGCGTACCTCACCAACAATTATATATGAACGTTCCATTTCCACTCATTGCTTTCTTTTTTGTAACCTGTCTATTTGACACTTTAATGTGTCATATATCCTATCCTATGTACATTTGAAATCATGTGAATATATGACAATTTTGAATATAATAAAACCTGTTTTATACTTGATTTTTGTACCTGCCCCCGTGTGCCTCATTTAAAGTCCCGCCCTTTGCTCCTTTTTCTTTGGTATATATATTGAACCGGGATGGAGGAGGGGAGTTGAACGCCCCCTATCTAACCTCATTTAAAGTCCCAAATTTTCTGTTCTGTTTATACTGTGTATAGTTTGTAATAAATTCATATTTTATTATCATCCATTGTGTATGTGCTTACCTCAAAGTAACATATCCGGGAAAGTCCAATGACCTCATGGGGGATTGGTGTTCTCTCCAATTTTGTTCTAATTGATTTCTCAGGGATTTGGATATGACAATTTCTCCCTAGAACTGCACACACATACAAGAATGACATTTCCTGCAAGGCTAGTTAAAAACACCTGAACATATTAAAAAAATACAGGGGTTTGGTCACACTATATGGTCATATAGTGCTAAGCCCACTTACTGCGACAAAGTACCCCGAATTAGTGGGTCCTACTCTAGTAATAGAATGGAAGAATCTTTGTCTCAACCATGGGAGCTGAACTCCTCTATGTGGGAGAACTGAAGGGGATACATCCTATGCACTGGTGGCCACTAAATAAGAGGTAATGAGAAGGGGGAGGGGTGCTCCATCTATATGACCATACAGTGTGATCAAACCCCTGTACTTTTTGAATATGTTCAGGTGTTTTTAACTAGCCTTGCAGGAAATGTCATTCTTGTATGTGTGCGCTGTAAAATATTTTGTACTGTTTGTAGGTCTTATAGCAGCACCATCTTGAATTTAAACGCATTGCAGGGTGAGCCCCCCAAATATGTTCTTGTCCCTAGAACTGGTCCAACAATTTCCAATATATATATATATTCTAGAGATTTTTTGGATAAATTCTGGTGTCTCTTTCGCAGACTTTGGATAGAAGTAACAGGTGCGGAAAAATTGGGCTTTGGGTGTCGGTGGTGCCTTCACATCGTAACCCTATAGAGGTACTCTTGATGAAAGCAAGAATTGGCCTTGCTGTCAAAAATTGCAATGATATGCACCTGTCAAGCAGGTGTGGAAAAATTGGTCTTTGGGTGTCGATGGTGGCTTCACACCGTAACCCTATACAGGTACTCTTGATAAAAGCAATAATTGGCCTTGCTATTAAAAATTGTAATTATATGCACCTGTCAAACAGGTGCGGAAAAATTGGTCTTTGGATGTTGGTGGTGCCTTCACATCGTAACCCTATACAGGTACTCTTGATGAAAGCCTAAAAAGTGATTTGAAAGCACCAGAAAACTGGAGTTTTTAACCACTTTTTTTGGGTTAAAAGCGCCCCGCTAGCGGCCAAAAGCGGCCAAAAGCGGCGCAAAAGCACCTCTTAAACAGTGCTAAAGTGCCGTTAAAATGAGCAGCGCAACGGCCTCAGTGTGAAAGGGGTCTAAAACAGAATGCACAACAAACAGCTAAATGTAAGAATTAGAATAATAGCACCAAAATGTTTGCAATTCGGCTTAGCTACTCTTAGGACTCATATCATTACCAGACTGTATAGCTAGTGGGTACATAGTTCTGAGCCTGCACATCTACTTTCTGTGTCACCTCTCCACTAGACATGTGCACTGCCAAAAAATGTGTTCGTTTTCGTTTCATTCGTTTATTTTTTTTTCGTTTTTCGGGTCATTCGTTATGGCTCGCAATTCATACATTCGTACATTCGTACATTCGTAAATTCGTACATTCCTACATTCGTAAATTTATAAATTCGTACATTTGGAAATTCGTACATTCGCGCATTCGTACATTCGTATATTCGTAAATTTATAAATTCGTACATTCGCACATTCGTAAATTCATACATTCGTAAATTCGGAAATTAGAAAATTCGTATATTCGTAAATTCGTTCATTTGTAAATTAGAAAATTTGGAAATTTGTAAATTCGAAATTTTTATAAATCCAAAAACCCGAAAATTCGAAAATCTGAAATAGTAACTAACTATTAAATTATAGGTATTGTAATTTCCTTTCTAATTTGGCTGTTAGTGAACGTAACAAATACGAATTTATCCGAAGTTACAAATTATCTGAAATAACGAATGCTGTATCTAAACAAATGGAACGAAACAAATTAATAATAAATAATAATAATAAAAAGTTTTTATTATTATTATTGTTATTTATTATTATTAATTCATTACGTTTCATTCGTTTGGTTACGGCATTCGTTATTTCGAATAATTCGTAACTTCATTCCGTCGGACATTCTGATCGTGTGTGGGCTTCATCGGACTTTTTCTTTCTAAAATTCTGACGGACCTAGAAATAGAACATGTTTGAAATGTTTCCGATGGACTCAGTTCCTATCGGGTAAACTGCTCGTCTGTATGCTATGCCGACTGACCAAAAATGGTGCAAGGGCAGCTATTGGCTACTGGCTATTGAACTTCCTTTTTCTAGACCCGTCGTACGTCATCGCGTTCTAAACGATCGGACTTTGGTGTGATCATGTGGAGGCAAGTCCATTTCAGCGGAACTCCATCGGAACTCCATCGGAAAGACCGTAGGAGTCTATTCTGACAGAGAGTCCGGCCGTGTGTACGTGGCATAACAGCCAAATTTGAAAGGAAATTACAATACCTATAATTTAATAGTTAGTAATAGTTAAGTTATTATTAGTTAAATATTATTTCAGATTTCCGAATTTCCGAATTTACAAATTTACGAATTCACTACTTTACGAATTTACTAATTTACGAATGTACGAATTTACGAATGTACGCATTTACGAATGCACGAATTTACGAATGTACGCATTTGCGAATGCACAAATTTATGAATGTTCAAATGTACGAATGTACGCATTTACAAATGCACAAATTTACGAATGTACGAATGCATGCATTTACGAATTTACAAATGTACAAATTTACGAATGTACGAATTTTCGAATATTCAAATGTACGAATATTTGGAAAGATTCGTTAAACGGGTTTTCGTTAATTCGGATATTTCCGAATTTACAAATTTGTTGAAATTCGTTAAAAAACTAATTCGGAACAAAACGAATTGCACATGTCTAATTTCCACCTCCAGTTTATTTAATAAGATAAAGGTCTGTGTAACCTAGCCATATTGGCTCACAGTCCTACAATCTCACTTTCATCCTCGCTTAATGGAATAATACAGTATTAGCATTATTTATTAACGGAATTCATGACATTTTGATTGACTGAATAACTCAATCACAGGTTTTTATACAGCATCTGCTGGAGTTTTACTTCAATATCTACTAGGAAAATATAACGGTAGACAAGAGCTTCTAAGGTGGCCACTGAATGATTAACTGACAGAATCCAATCATGTTCTATTACTTTCCTCTAAATCACGTGTATCCTGTCCAGTGCTGTAGTCTGTGTTTAGTGTTGATGATTGAAGAATGAAATTAATTGGTGACTTTCAGTGGTCCAGTGGTTTCTTGGCAATTCATGGCCTCCAAAAGTGTGATAGGTAATGAAGAAGTGAAATGAGAAATTTACGCACTTAGAAAGCCCGAATTGCCTTTTGGGGTCCTGTATGCGGTTAGACAGCCAAAAAGTCTCACACATGTGGTATCCCCATACTCAGGAGAAGCAGCAGAATGTATTTTGAGGTGTAATTGCACATATACCCATGGCATCTTTGAGCAATATATAATTTAGTGACAACTTTGTGTAAAAAAATAAATAAAAATGTGTAATATTCCAGAAACTTGTGGCAAAACATAAAATATTTCATGGACTCAACATGCCTCTCAGCAAATAGCTTGGGGTGTCTACTTTCCAAAAATGGGCCATTTGGGGGGTTGTGTGCTATCTTGACATTTCAGGGCCTCTGAAACTGTGATAGGCAGTGAGGAGTGAAATTAGCAATTTACTCCCTTTGAAATCCTGAAGGCGGTGATTGGTTTTCGGGGTCCCGTACGCGGCTAGGCTCCCAAAAAGTCTCACACATGTGGTATCACTGTACTCAGGAGAAGCAGCAGAATGTATTTTGGGGTGTAATTCCACATATACCAATGGCATGTGTGAGAAATATAACATTTCAGTGACAACTTTGTGTAAAAATATATTTTTGGTCATGTTTCAATCACTTTGTGACAAATAAATGAAATATTCAATGGGCTCAACATGCCTCTCAGCAAATTCCTTAGAATGTCTACTTTCCAAAAAGGGGTAATTTGGGGTTTGTACTGCCCTGCCATTTTAGCGCCTCAAGAAATGAGATAGACAGTCAGAAAGTAAAAGCTGAGTAAATTCCAGTAAATATACCATAGTTTGTAGACGCTATAACTTTTGCGTAAACCAATAAATATACGCTTATTGAATTTTTTTTCTACCAAAGACATGTGGCTGAATACATTTTGGCCTAAATGTATGACAAAAATTGAGTTTGTTGGATTTTTTTTATAACAAAAAGGAAAAAATATATTTTTGTACCCCCCCCCCCTTAACAGCCAGGCCATTTTTTGCGATACAGCACTGCATTACTTTTACTGACAATTACGTGGTCATGCAATGATGTACCAAAACAAAAATTATGTCATTTTTTTCCCACAAATAGAGCTTTCTTTTGGTGGTATTTGATCACCATTGTGTTTTTTATTTTTTGCACTATAAACAAAAAAGTACCAATAATATTTGTTACTTTCTGCTATAAAACAAATCCAAAAAAAAAATGAAAAAATCTAATTTCTTCATAAATTTAGGCCAATGTGTATTCTGCTACATATCTTTGGTAAAAAAAAAAAAAAATCCAATAAGTGTATATTGATTAGTTTTCACAAAAGTTATAGCGTCTATAAACAAAGGTATATACTTGTATACTGGATTTAGTTTTTTTACACTAGTAATTGTGACCAGCGACTTATAGTGGACTGCAATATTGCAGGCTGACAGTCGGACACTAACTGACACTTTGTGGGAACTTATGGGAAACTTTTACCATGATCAGTGCTAAAAATATTGTGAAAATATATCTGTGCTAGGAACCAAAACAAACAGCAGCTGTACACTATAACCTAGATCCCAGGCACAATAACAATAGCCTTCTGGTATACACTAGCTGTGGTCACCAGAGAGGACATCCGGGCCTTCTTTCAGTGGATCATAGATCTGACCAAGTGCTGTATGACCTCCCTGAGTAAGGGGGGGTCGCTGGCTTTCTGGTAAGCCTCCATTTTAGTCTTTGGTGTGAGGTTTCACACCGCCGGGTGTTTGATCATCATTTTCAACACATTCTTCTCTTATGGGATTTCTTTACTGGACTCAGTATTATGTGAACTTTTGTTTGCATTGTATTGCTTTATTACATGCAATATAACACAGTCACATGTGTTTGAGACTTCTCTATAGTCTCTACCTTTGTACTTTTTCATTGATCACGTATGACTGATTGCAACGATTGCACATTAATCATATATTTTTAAGATTTATGGTTTATTTGAATTTTTTCATTAATCACGCATTTTGTGTCATAGCACTTTATTTGTTTAGTGCTGCACTTTCATTATATAGTGCTAAAATATTGTTCATGTAACTTCAAAAATAATTCATGTAACTTCAAAAATAACTTTCAATACTTTAAAATCCGTATGTCCTGCTGACCTTGTTATTGACCCAGCTTCCACCTGACCTACTTTTGTCCTTGTCTGATTATGTTTTTTGCTTATCTCCGTTAACAACCTTGACCTGGAATAAGTTTTCGCCCATCCTATGGGAACTGTATTGTAAAGGTCCATAAGTACCATTCTGTGATTGATGTTTCAGACTACCATTCCCATGATCAATAGCATCTTGCATAGAAGTCTATAGGTTTTCCTGGCTATAGTTCTCCCTCTGCTGACTGGAAAGGATAGTGCAACACAACATCCAACATATCAGTTAAACAGACTGTAAAGAGCACAGTGTCTCCTTCTCCATGTTTCTGTAGTCCAGCCCCTTGCTGCAAAGATAACAGAAAAAAGACAAGCATTTTACTTTTCCTACTAGGGAGATGAATGTATAACAGGAAAGTTATCTGAAAGTGCAGGTCTGCAGTAATGTACGATAATTTATATTATAAGCACATTGATTTTCCCATGATAAAAAGGCTAGCAACAGTTAATTCTGGATTGCAGGCTCTTACCCTGATAAGAGATGTCTTATGCTCTGGGCTGCAAGGTCAAGCCAGTGTACTGTGGTTCCTCCTTGGATCATACTGGCCATTGTACTGCTATATCATACAGCAAAGTAACTTCTATAGAATAAGTACATATTAAATTTAATTGAATAAGAAGGTACAGCATGTAAGGATAATGTGCACTCCATCAAATTTAAGTTAACTAAAATTAGTGAATATAATAAATTCAGTTTGCTATGGGTTACTGCACTTCCTATTGTGTTTATTAAATAGGTCAGATTGCTTTTTAGTAATTTTATTCTTTACAGTTTGACAATGAACACAGGACTCAGTAGTATAGCAGACAATGTTGATTGCCTCATCTATTATATATATTACCAAGGCTTACTATAAAATGCTCCAGCAATATCCTCTTCATATCAATATTTACAGTGCAAAAATGCTGCTAAATAATACATGAGAACTTAAGCCTGGATCCTATTAATTCAGGTTATAGATCCATTTCTCTGCATAATGCCTATCAAGCTTCTGTTTTCTAACGATTGATGATTACTATTTATTTTCTTAGTACTGGGTTATTGAGGACTTGGTTGAGTTCAGTCGCTTTACAGACATCTAAAAATTGAATACTCCAGTCTTATCAGTGATAGATGGCAGTGTATACCAACAGCTCATTATGCCAACACAATTAAAGCATATCTAAACCTAAGAACACAAATGTATTTTTTGCAGCATACCAGTACTTATACATGGTCGCTGCATTAGTTAGATTTTTTTTACTTTATTTTTCACCTGGTTGTTCAACCAGTAACACACTTCCTGTCTAGAGATGGGCCAAATACCCTCCGGTTTGGAACTCTTGAACATCCCAAAAGTTCAGACCCGAATGACGAACCCCATTGAAGTCTAAAGGACCAGAACTTGAAAAATCTAAAGTCGCAATTTTGAAAGGTTATATGGAAGTTATTGGCCATAAAAAGTGTATGGAGGCCTGGCTACTGCGCTGGAGGACATGTAACAATGCATTTTTTTTTAAAGATACTTTTTAAAGGAGCAGTGATTTTAATGATGCTTAAAGTGAAACAATAACAATGAAAAATTCCTTCAAATATAGTGCCTGGGGGGTCCCCTTAGTCTGCCTGTAAATTGGTGTATCTGTACCGCGTGTGGAACCTGCTGCAGCAAAACTGACATTTATAAAAAAATAAAATAAATATATTTAAATTGCTGGCAATACAATACCATTGCCGGCAATACAAGAATGTTTAAAAAAACAGCGTGGGTGGTTTTTAATGGCCAAAATTTTAAAAAATGGCGTTGGGTACCCCCCAAAATCCATACAAGACCTTTATCTAAACATGCAGGCAGGTCAGGAAAAAGTCCCCAAAAGACCTGGTATGGATTTTTTTTAAACATTTTTGAATTGCCAGCAATGGTATTGTATTGCCAGCAATTTAAATGTTATTTTTTTTATGAGCAAGAAACAAAAACATGGATAATGGCACCTTTATCTTGCCTTCGGAGTGTTTCCAATGTACAGATGATGAACAAGCATCCCCATCCAGTGTCAGGAATCAAATTCTTTCAGCTTACCCAGTTCCACAGAAAAAATATTCTCCCATAATGGGGTATAAATTGTATTGCGTGACCAGTATAAATTGCGCCAGCGTGACCAGTTCATATGCCTGTGCTCCGTGAGCTCCGTGAGAATAATCCTGAGGATTTCAGGAATTTTCTCAGGATGACGGACCCCGTCTTTGAGCGTCTGCTGGCTATGCTGACCCCCTATATCAGCAGGCAGGATACCTGCATGAGGCAAGCCATCAGTGCAGGGCAGAGGCTAGTTGCCACGTTACGTTACTTGGCGACAGGGAGAAGTCTTCAGGAATTGCTCATTTATAAGATGCTCAAAATTGAGCTTTACTAAAGGGTCAAGTCAACATGTGCTATCTCCTATCATGGGAGAGCAATGTACGTGTTTTGTGTGTGCAATCCCATTTTTGGTTCCTCTCACCACCCAAGATTTTTCAGGATGAAGGGGTTGCAAACACAAAACAAGTACATTGCTAACCCATGATGGAAGATAGCACACGATGACACACCGTGTGCATCACACAATGTAAATTTGGGTATACCCCAAAAATTGAAAAAACAATCTTTAAAACAAAACAACTTCCCAAGGAAATGAAGAACATGATTGATGTTTTTAGGCCAAACGTGATTATATTCGGCCCAAAACATCAATCATGTTCTTCATTTCCTGTTGCATGGAGTCCAGGCGAAGTTGCATGCTGTGAATTTGGTCACGCATTTTATCGATCTGGCCATTCCACAGCATTATCTGGCCAATTAGTCTTTGCGCACTGTCTGTGGTGAAGTGCTCTGCCGCTTGGCCTTCCACAACCAGAAACTCACCTAAAACGAGTGAATAAAAACAAGGTTTACAATATGCACGCCAAAATACAGTAACTCAAGCTGGTGTGTCAGTCACTCACTTGGTGGGCTTGAAACCTCGCACACTTCCTCCACCTCTCCTTCCTCAAGGTCGTCGGGTGGGCGTGGTCTTGGGCTGGGGCTTGGGGTATCTTCTGCCTCAGGCTGGTGACTTGGGGGGGTCCTGAGATCCTTGGACTGTTGTCTGAGTCTTTTCTCCCCTATGAGATTTGAACAAAAGGTATAGTTAAAACACACTGATCTTTTAGGTTTTACTAAATAAAGTAAAACGTTGGTTATGATTTTTTGCCAATTTTTCATCATAATAAATGTTGAAGACAGGATGAACATTACCTCTGAACAACAATTATAAATAATGCTTATTTTCGGGCAAGTTTCACAGATGCTGACACCACAATGATCTCCTATGTGTATTACCCCTCTAAAGTTTCTTTATGGTCACCTAGTACACTAGAAAATGCATTTCCTGGGCAAAATGCGTGGGAATGCTGAACAGCTAAATTGCAAAAATGACCGCCATCAAAACTGCCCCATCATATTCCTCTATTATAAATCAGTACATGGTGTGTCTGTCCCCTCCCCCCGGACTCTGTAATCAGAGCTGAGATGCTCCAGCCACCTCCCCCCCGTGTATAACAGAAGTTTTGGTAACCATGGCAACAAAACAAACACAGTACACTCTGATTAATGGCTAAAATTTCCGGAAATGACCTCTAAACAAAAAGCTTTTTCTCAAAAAATGAAAAAGATATCAAAATGAAAGGATATAGCCAGATAGCTGAATATTTTGTGAACATTGTAAAGTTTGTTTGGTGTCTCTAGGTGAAAGTATGAAGGAGCTGAAACTTTTGGGAGCGGAAGAAGAATTTAAGGATTTCAAGCATGCTCCCATTGACTTCAATGTTTAAAAAAGTGATAAAAACCTTAATATTTTAAAAAGTAGAAATGGTAGAAAAAAATTTGAAAAAGAGCACACATCAGCTAAAAGAGACGAACATTTTAATAGTTGAATGGTTTTAATAGCTGAAAGTATGCAGAAGTTACGCAGAGCCAAAAAACGTACGGAATAAAATTTAAATTAAATTTAAAAAAAAATAAAATCGAAGAACAATAGTGGGACTGCTAAATCATTCCCACTAACTATAGTGCTCGTGAGTGCAGATGTGGAAACAGCTGCTGTGTCCTGTCCCTACATTACACTGAATCATTTTTGATGAAGCATTATATTTTCAAACACATCTACACCACATCAACTCATTGTGGGAATTCAACAAATTATCAAGCCATAAATGTATGTCCAACCCTGTCCCATCGTATTTGGCGAAAAAATAACGTCACTTTATAAAGTATCATATCTATTCAAAAGAACGGTATTTACGAACGATGCAGAAAAACCGCCAAAAATAAGGATCAGCATGCAAGTTCTGTATCTCAATAGTAAAACACAAGTACTTACTTTTTTTAAGCAGCTTCTTTATTCGCCAATATTGTTCTGGCTCCCGACTTTTGATGTCAGACCACCGCTTCCGCAATTGTTCTTTTGAACGTTTTGTCCCAAATTTCTCTTCAAGAGCGGTGACAATTGAGGACATTATTTTGTCCTTCCTCATATTGGGTCGTGTGTACGGTCCTTTTTTGCCATCGTAGTCCTCCCTTCTCAATATGGACACCATCTCCACCATCTCTTCAAAAGCCATGTTGGTGGCCTTATATCTCCTCCGGGATGTGGATGTTTGGGGCTCCGGGCTTTCCTCCGCGCTACTTTCACTTAATCGCTCCGCCATCTTTTGCTATCTACTCCCACTGCGCAACGAAGAGTGAAGGGGCGGGGCCAAATCGTACTTACGAACGTCAGGGGCGGGCGACGCAGGCGGAGCATGACACATGCGCAGTGTATATCAAGCTATTACGATGGCCTACGTATGTCCGTGCGGAAGTAGCGAGCGTCACAAACGAAGGTAAGATTAAAGAGTGTGTGTGTGTGTGTCCCCTAGATTACAACACAAACTAATCCTGAGATTTGGGCCTGACATTTAAGTTTTGATCTTGTGTCTTGTCTTCCAGAAAAAATGAATCCCTTTAAAGAGGAAGAATTTTTGTGCCATTTTATTGAGCTCTATGAGGACAAGAAAAACCTGTGGGAGGTCAAACACCCCCTATATTATAATCGGGATGTTAGGAAGGCAACACTGGGCACACTTTTAGAGTTTGTGAAGACTCGACTCCCCCAGGCAGACCTCAAGTTTGTGGACAGGAAAATAGGTATCTTGCGTAACATGTATAAGCGGGAACACAGAAAAATCCAGGAGTCGCTCAGATCCGGGGCAGCAGCTGACCAAGTTTATGTCCCCAAGTTGTGGTATTACCACAAACTGCGATTCCTGGATGAGCAGACCGAAGCCAGGCAATCACTTTCCACCCTTCCCCCCACCCTTCCCCCCACCCTTCCCTCCAGCCTTCCCTCCACTCTTCCCTCCAGCCTTCCATCCACTCTTCCCTCCAGCCTTCCATCCACCTCCACCCCAGCTGAGGAGTCCCAGGATGAACTGGGCCTTTTCACCATTGATAAAGTGGATGCGCCCAGCTTCAGCCAGGTATCCATTTATTTTTTCTTTGGGGATTGTGTAAATGTTATTAATGATGTTAAGGTGTTAATTTTGAAAGTGCTTCATAAAAAATCACTTCTGCACAAAGAGTAATATGTAGACATATCACTAGACAGTAGTGGCCAAATATATACTTCACTTCAGATCTTGTTGATCATCTGAAATAATGGTGTTGTCAAATAGATAGCCTTTACTATTTTGTGTAATTATATTTGAAAGTTATGAGCTGAAAATTGTGTGTGATTGCATAACAGAAAATTACAACTATGTCCCTTTTTTTTACACAGGATGACCTCAGCCAGGAGGAGGCCTTGCCCAGTGGGAGAGAGGAGGAGGCCTTGCCCAGTGGGAGAGAGGAGGAGGCTGTGGCTGGGCCAAGTAGAAGCCGCACGGAGTGTCAGGTGCCTCCCCTCCGCATTCTCCACAAAAGGCCCAGGAGAATGCCACCAACAGAGCAGGAATCCCTAGACCTCATACGGGAAGCAAGCCTCATCCTCAGTAAACCACCCAATGCTGAAGAGGCGTATGGCACCTATATAGCCAGCAGATTGCTGGAGTTGGAAAAGGGCCAACGCCTCCTCTGTGAGGGTCTAATTTTTCAGGCTTACCAGAAGGGCTTGAGAGGGGAGCTTACTGCTACCACGTATCTGGCAGATGAAGCCACTTCTCCTCCTCCTCCTCCTCCTCCTGCCCCAAGTACACCACCAGAGGCCCAGCCTCCGAGGAAGGCTGCAGAAAAGCGTGGAGGGAAGGTTGCAGAGAAGCGTGGAGGGAAGGCTCCACGGAAGAGTCGAAAGTGATTGCCTGGTTTGTGTCTGGTCTGACTGTGCTCCCTATAGTCGCAAGATACCAATTTTCTTGTCCTCAAACTTGATGTGTGTCCTGGGGGACGAAAGGCTTCCCAGATTCTAAAAGGGTCTCCAGTGTTGCCTTCCTAATTTTTTTGAGAATAACATAAATACATTTTTGTTTACCTTACATTCTTGCCTATGTCTTTTGATTAAAAAACGCCATTTTGTTTGGGAGTAGGCAGGTACAGGTCGAAAAGACTATGGGGTTGATTTGAGAAAAGCAAATAGTCTGTGCACTTTGCAGAGGGCAGTTGCCCTCTGAAAGTGCAATTGCTCCAGAGCATCAGAAATTCTTTAAAAGCTTGACTTTGCAAAGAGTACCCAATCCTGTGCAAGTAAAAGAAAAAAAAAAACATTTTTGCTTGCACATGATTGGATGATGGAAGTCAGCAGAGCTGCTTCACATTTAATAAAGCTTGGGAGCAACTGCTCTTGCAGAAGGCAACTGCACTTTACAAAGTGCACAGTCTTTTTCCCTTTAGTAAATCAACCCCTATGTGTGTTTTTGACAAAAGGCTTAAATCATTTAGAATATCAAGTGAAACGTTCACTTGAGAAATTGCACAGCAAGTGCACTTGTTGGAAGTGCAGTCGCTGAAAAACTGAGGGGAAGAGCTTAAATTCGGGGAAGCTCTGCTGATTTATTCCGAAAATCATGTCAAATAAAAATTAATTGTTTTTGTTTGGGCTTCCTTGCATGTGCCCCTCGGATCCACAGCGAACGCACTTCAAAATGCTCTTTATGTGGAATTATATGTATAATTAGCACTTGGAGTGAAAAATGATTTTGCCTTTGTTAAATACACCCCCCTATGTCTAATGAACAAGGGACAACAACCTCATTAAGGTTCTTTAAAACAACACAAAATATGAATGTTAATTGTGGTAACTTGAAAATACACACAAAAAATGTGGTTAGCATTTAACACACATTGTAAAATAGCTAAGTGTTGAAATAAAACAAACAAAAAAAAAAAGAGACCAAAATCAATTTTAAAATTTTAAAGTTATGGAGATCTGGCTGTTAAAAAATATTATATTAGTCATGGCAGGAGGATAAATCATGAAGAAAGTAGTTTGTGAGAACTCTGTGTGAATATAAAGCAGAAAAACAACTTCATTCCTCTCGCATTATCAATCCTAAAAAAAGGCTGTATTAAAAGACGACAGAAGAGGAATGTGGTAGCTTCAAGACGAAGGCTAGTTTTACCAGACCGAGCGCTTCCGTCTTGTAATTGCTTCAGAGCATGCGTCAGTTTGAGTTCGTCGGACTAGCACACAGACGATCGGTTTGTCCGCTAGAAAGAAGAGTCCGTCGGATAAATTTTAAACAAGTTTCAAATCTAAGTCCGTCCAACTTTTGAGAAAACAAAGTCCGCTGGAGCCCACACACATCGAATTGTCCGACGAAATCCAGTCCGCCGGGCAAAGTCCGCCGTAAAGTCCGCTCGTGTGTACGCGGCATAAGAGTAATGGTTGGGTATTGAGACAGATTGGTAAACCTGCTTCCAATTGTGCTATCAAATGGTATCTGGAATTATAATCTAAGTGAATGGCTTAATTCTCTGTAATAATTGTACCACATCCAGCAAGATGCTGTAGCTGGGCTGCTATAAAATACAACTTGGCATGTGGCACCGTCAAAATTCCTGTATTTTTACACAACTGTAAGGCTGATAATTTAATTCTAGGCTGTTTTCCTTTATACATCAAAGTCAGAAAAAAGAGAATCAATCTTTTTGAATCATATTTGAGTAATCCAAATAGGGGAGTTTTATAGAACATATAGTAATTGTGGGAACCAAATCATCTTCAGTAGGTTTACCCTTTCTATTATTGAGAGTGGTAATTGATTACATTTTTTGCTTTTAAGTAAAAATCTGGTTAACATTGGAGCCAAATTATAATGTAAATAGTCTATTTTTGGATGTATAATAATCCCTAGATATTTAAAGAATGTCACTACCCTAATCTGCTGGGTATCCGTATATGGGGGAATATTCTGTTTAATCAATGGGAGCAGGACCGACAAAATAATGGCAAAACCAGAAAGGGAACCATGCATCTCTATAACTGCCATGAGTGATTCTAAAGAGTGATCTAAAGAGCGATCACCTAAAATTATTGTGGGGTGTGATATGTTTGCTGAATACCTTACTGTCTAATTAATTTACTGTTTAATTAAGATCATTATTAGCTGTTAATTTGATTGGCATTTGATGTTTACACTGTCATGCTATCCTCAATAGGGGAATGTCCTCTTGTGGGGTATAAAGTACAGTATGTGTCTGAGTTTCAATGAACAGTCATTCCTTTGTTTCTATCCCAACATCTTATCTGTGTTTGATGAAAAAGGGCTGGTATTAGCTCTCGGTCTGCTCGGAACGGTTTGGTGGGCAAGAGGCCTATTTTGGCAGAAGGAAGCACCCAAGTGGGCTGCCAAAGTGGTTCCATCACAAAGCCCATCTCACAGGAAAGAAACAATATTCTCTTTTAATGGAGCTGCCCATAGACTGCAAGGCTCGATTAGGTCTAGGGGGGCACAAAAAGCAGTTTATGTTACTCAAAACTCTGTTTTACTCAGTAACAAGAGTTCTCCTCTACTCTCCTCTGCTCCTGCAGTAGAATGCCCTTGGCATCCTCATGTTCAATGGTTCAATGCATTGTTATGAGTTCTGCATTGGACTTGATGACGTCAGAAGGCCTGCAGCTGCCTTTGACCTGTAGGGGCAAAGAGGCTTTTGGGGCCAGTCTTACAGCCTAGTCCAAAAGAAGCATTTGACCCTTGTGGGGCAACCCCACTACAAGGAAGCATTTTTCCTTTTACTGGAGTTCAACTTTAAAGGCATCTTCCACGCATGTAGATTAAAGCGTTAGAGTTTTTTCAATGTCACCCTTGAAGTTGCATGTAAAGGGTTTGTTCCCCGTTGTATGGTATTTTAAAAATGTTTGTTTTGTTTGTTAAATGTCCATCATGGCAGTATCTGCCACATATGTCATTTTTAACAATCACTTGCCTATTACTCTTGGAAATGGCCAGAATTATGTATCAAGTTTCACCTCCACCTCATAGGCTTTAATGTGGTTCCAATGCTAAGTTTGGGGTTCACGGATTTCATGCAGGACTCAGCAAAACCCCCATGACTTAAACTCCCGGCAGATTCACTCATGCTTATTTCAAACATGTAACTTACTGTGCATTCATATCCACATCATTTCTCCATCCTTATGTCATTTTTATGCTCTAGATTATCAGTTATTGCTGTATTCATAGTCAGTGTATCAAATATTTACTTTGCCTACTTAGATACGTTTATTTGTGCAGATACTTGTCTATATCAATAAAATAGGGCCACCATCAAACATTTTATGGTTACTGTTGTTGTGTTATGCCCTGTACACACGATAGGATTTTCCGACAACAAAATCCATGTTTTTTTCCAACGGATGTTGGCTCAAACTTGTCTTGCATATACACGGTCACACAAAGTTGGTCGAAAATTCCGAACGTCAAGAACGCAGTGATGTACAATGCGTATGACGAGCCGAGAAAAATTAAGTTCAATAGCCAGTGCTGCTCTTCTGCTTGATTCCGAGCATGCATGGAACTTTGTGCGTCGGAATTGTGTACACACGATCGGAATTTCCGACAACGGATTTTGTTGTCGGAAAATTTGAAAACCAGCTCTCAAATTTTGTGTAATGGAAATTCCGATGGAAAATGTCCAATGGAGCCTACACATGGTCAGAATTTCTGACAACAAGCTCCTATCAAACATTTTCCGTCGTAAAATCCTATCGTGTATAAGGGGCATAGGAGGTGTAGGGTAAAGGAAATACAAAACTTTAAAAAATTGCTAATTTCAATTGTCAATACTTTGTGGACCAGCACATCTAGGCTGATAAATTTGTCCCATACATATAAAGGAAAATACAATGTATTGGATTCTCTATAAATTATATCTTAGAATACAACAGGGGTTGCATTATTTCTTCCAGCATGCATACGCATATTAAAGAAAAGCCAGTAATTGCCAACTGATTCTTAAATATGCTTACATAAATATATGATTTAATGTGCCATGGGATCATTATTATTGCTGTTGTAGAAATGGGATTATGTTAACTAAGCTTGTTCTTAAGTTCTAGGATGATTAAATATGTTCTCAATCACTTTGAACAATTTGAACTGTATACCCATGTAGACAAAACTTCCAAGAGCTTTGCCAATTAAAGCAAGTAAGACTGGAGAACTTTCGACTTCAGGGAGGGACAAGGGAGGGTTGAAAATGCAGAATAGACGCAATGCACCAAGCTAAGCGATGCTGGATGCAGTTTACTTGATTATAAGTCTTACCTAACCACATGAAGGGAGGACATGGGAGTGTAGTAATTATCCACTAAGGGACAGGATTTATACCCAGACACATTATTCATGGAAGTGGAATACATCCATCGCCAACAGCATAACATGGATTCTTATGGTCAGTGGTATTGTTGGCTCTTAATAAAAGGGAAATATTATTGGGATAGATCTTTTTCCGCATGCATCATGAAGCCAAATAGTGAGCCTATATACAAACTAAATGTCATTGCTCTGTAAGGGAAATTGTTAAATGTATTTCGATTTTACTTTTCAGGTGTTATACTCACAAAAAACACCTTTGCAGAGTTTTGAGTTAACCAACTAATTATAGTGAAGTTCACAAAATGTGTTTAGAGTGGAAGATGATGGGAAGAAAGTAGTCTGTACATAACACTTGAAGGGTATTTAAACCCCAAATTAAAAACTGAATATATTGCAGCTTACCAGTCCTTTATTGAGGTATGCACAGTTTTATTTTTTTTCAGGTTTTTTTGGTAACTTCACTTTCTTGGGGGAAAAAAATATCAAACAAAGAAATGATAATATAGTGTATACAATTGTGACATAAATCATATTGACATTGAATGTTATTAAGAAGTACCTTTCCTTTTCAATCTGCAGCCGCTGTAATTTTCTGAAAATGCAAGTCAATATGGCTACTGGGAGTTGTTCTTTACACAGAATGTGTAAGTAATGCCCACCAGAAATTAATTTCCTGCTGTTGTGATTGGCTCACCAATTTTCCAAGAAGTCTGCACTAAGATACAAGTCAGATTTCAGGCATCCCCTGCAACAAAAATGTAATTTTTGGTGAGATACTCCCAATAGGAAAACATCTAAAGGGATGCAGGCCCAGCAGCTTTCCTCATTAGTGCCCTGCAGGTGCACAGTTGATCAATAATTGTGAAACCACTCCCATTAAATTCACTTTCCCACATGGGCACAGAGAAACACACAGGGATTTCTTCAGAATAACAAAGGGTAGGAATCTGCAACAAAGTTTGTTAAAATCCTTGCAATGTACATAGATCACCCAGAGGGAAATGTTTTTTTCTCAACAAAAGTGGAGTTACTCTTTAAAGTATTTGGGCATGGAATACAGCCAAAGCAGGTTGCAAGAAAGGTAGTGTTATTTGTCTATCAAAATCAGATTATAATATTCAAAATATAAATGTTTTGGACCTTTTTATTTGCTTTGTTCTTTCTCATAGCGGGGGCAAGTCCTTAGAGTGGACTGCATTCTGGCAGCTGATGTATTGGCAGTGTGGCTCCTGCTGGGAGTCGCTGTTAATCAACACAGCAGGGCTGTATTGGGGAGCGTGGCAGCCAAGTTTACTATAGGTGATACAGACATATCATGCATGGATGCGGCATCCTCTATCTCAACTCAGAAATGCAATATATTTTATTTTTACTTTTGAGTTTACTTATCCTTTACTTTCTGGGTTTGGTTTGCCAATATTCTACAATCTGTATAATAATTTCTCATGCTCATCTTCATAACAAGCTGAGAGTGATCAGCATCAGGAAACATAAAATGGAAAATATTAAAAAAAAAGATTATCTTACGAATGAACATATAGAGCAGGAATATGCAATTAGCGGACCTCCAACTGTTGCAAAACTACAAGTCCCATCATGCCTCTGCCTCTGGGTGTCATGCTTGTGGCTGTCAGAGTCTTGCTATGCCTCATGGGACTTGTAGTTCTGCAACAGCTGGAAGTCCGCTAATTGCATATCCCTGATATAGAGGTACATTATAGCTACAGACAACAATAAGCGCACCCATCTTTTACTTAAACCCACAGGGTGGATTTTTCTTTTAAAGTGCATGTTTCCTGAACACTGTAAACCCACTTTTTTGTAACCACTTTATATTCCAATAAAGTTTATACCACTACATTTTCAATGCCTACTTGCCTACAGGTCATGCATTCCAGGTTTACAGGCAGAGGTGCATGGATCAATCCACTTGATTTGAGGTTCAAAGAAGATTGGGTTGATTGACAAACAGCGTATATCTGCTGACTTACAACACCCAATCCAATGGTTGTTCTGCCACAACTGGTCCTCTGATTTATTTTTTAAGTAGATTTAATCAATAACAAGTCCATCCCAAATTATATCAGATGAAACAGTAGATATAGGGGCTTATATCTCAGTCTCCCAGTAGGGTGATAGCAGACCACAAGTCCTTCAACATTTGGAGCAAATGCTCAGCCAGTGCTGAATTTATTAAAATTCTACAACCTTTTAAGGAAGCTGAAATTGTAGCTAGCTCTGAATATTGATCAAAGCATGCTTTCTACAACAATTGTGATTCTTACTAACCTTATCAGTATAGAAATTGTTCACATTTTTTTGCAAACCTGTGACAACAATGCTCAGGTTAATCAGAATACACTGAAAATGTACCATACCAACCTAGTTTCTCCTGTGAAAGCCATATTTGCATGCAAAGTTTGAACTGCAATGGTCTGGGTCACCTTTCGGTTTTTGAGTATAAATTGATGATTTTTCCATCATAAGAAGAAAACTGAAGCAATGACCACATTTAGGGAATAGTAAAAACAAAAGTCTACCCTGGATGCATTCCAATGTATGAAGCAAACTGGGGTGCCTCCAAAGATAAGGAGAAAAAAAAAAGAGACAGAGGCTGCAGAAACACATTGATGGTGTTTTATACTTTTCTATGAGCAATAAATATTGAATCAATAAAGAATCACTTTCTCAGCTTCTACATTCGGCTGCCTCGGCTGATAACATGCAGCCTGTTTATTCTGACTTTGTCTGTTAGGCCCCTTTCACACATGCCTTCAGTTTGTTTCATTCGTTCAGTCACGTTTTTCAAAGAATAAACGGATCAGTTTACAGCGCCGAAAAGGAGCTGTCATTTGGGACACCACTAAATTAAACAAAGGGGCGGGGTTACCCAGAGACATCACCCGATGACCCAGCCCCTTTGTTTAATTTAGTGGCGGGCCGAATGACAGCTCCTTCTGGGCGCTATGAAGTATAGAAAAAAACAATATAACAACCAGAGCAAAAAAGATGAATAACTGACCATTTGTCAGTTTATATTCGTGTCTGATGCGTTTTTGACGGATAAAAAAGGGCTTTTATCCGTTCAAAAAATGGATGTTGATGGAAGCTGATGAAAACGGATGAAAATATATAATCGGTTGTCATCCATTTTTCCATTGGAATGCTTTGGTGTCCTTTTTTCATCCATCAACGGATGGATGTAAAATGGACGAACGGTCCATATGTAGCAGTACTGCTGTGCTAAAAAAAAAACAAAAAAAAAAACAGCTAAAATATAATTATTTTTTTTCTCTTCTAAAATTCTGTTGACTTCTTTCTTAAAAATCATATACAATCTAAAATCATATATACCATCTGTCAAAATGCCATTAACATTGTCCAACTACAAATCTTTTTTCTTCAAATCTGCATTGAATATTCAACACAAATACAATGTTTTCCCTGTTAAAATACATTTTACATAGCTACTGCACAACTAGCATCAAATATTTATTTTCCTTTCTACAACTGTCTGTAGCTTTTATAGTGTGAATGTTTAACTGTAAAAATCTTAACCTTCGAATGTCCTATAATAATTCATAGTTTCCAACTGCATGAATGTCATCTGACTACATCATTGGTCCACTTCTATCAAAGGGTAATATAGAAGACCACTGAGTAAAATAATAAGGTTGACCTAGAAATAGCACACACATACATATAGAACATAGGATATAAATAAATAATTAAATAAATAAATAACAAGCAAACAGCTTTATAACTGCAATGGCACAAGGTAATTCAACTTTCCCAAACTAGATCTAAACCTGTCTGGAAATTTCCGTACTCAATGATGCAAACATGTTGGACGGAGATAAATCACTCCTGGTAACGTTTCCCTCTTGGAAAACCACATATGAGACTAAATGAGACGTTTTATATATATAGTAGCAAACAGTCATAGGTACATTTCATTTTGAGCATCCCATCTGTCTTGCTACCAGAACATTTTGTGACAGAGAAGAATGATAGCAGCACTTCATGTTATATTAAAAGGAGAGCTCATGTACATGCACCATTCTGACAGCTAAAAATATTGTGATTTTGAAAGTCCAGTCATCATGTGAAAGGGGACAAGTGCAATTAACACATCTAATGTATATAGTACAGCAGAGGAATACACAGTACTGTACAAATAAATGAATAAATATAAACTCAAGGCAAATAAAAAGATAGTCCCTCAGTGGAGGTTTAAAATAAAAAAAAATAAGCTCTGGCAGTAATACTCACCTCCTCTCTGGTGCTGACCCCCACATTAATTTCTTTCCGCCTCTAGATATGCTCAGTCTTCTGGGTTGAATGATGCCCTGCACATTGTATGTTGTATCATGTTGCATAGGTATCATGCATTATTTTTATAAAATCCTTAAGGGAAAATATTGATATTAATATTTAGTCACATACAGTATGTAGAATACCCATATTCAAAAGTCACAAAAATCACAAGTCACAAAGTCACAAAAATCTGTAGTCATGGTGACTAGATTAGCACAAACTGACCAAGAGAGCAAAATTAAATAAGGAATGTGTGTTGTTTACATTTAAACTGGTCAGATATCAGAAATGTTATTGCTTTTTTTTTTTTTTTTTTATTATATAATAATATCCTGCTGGAACTGCACTACAGAATACTATTCTGGTACTGTTTAAATTAGCAATAATAGTAATACATTCTGTGATTTAAATGCTTACTTCTTTTGGGATAGCAAAGTATATAAAAAAAGGTTACAATTTGGAAGGTTTGCAAAAATAATGATCTGTGTTTAAGTTGACCTGGAGTTGTTTGACTAAAGTAGACCTTTTGCTTTATCCTGTTAAGGCAAGGTTAACTTTATTTTGAACTTCACCTAACCCTTAAGCTAAGTGCACACTGATTGAAATAATGCCGGTTTAGCAGGGAAACAGCCAAATTTTGATCTGTCTGTAGACATCCTTGTTAGACAGAAGCGGATTGTTAGATCGATTCTGTCGAATGGGACTGCTCGAAAACCTGTTTAGATCAGCGGTGTGCAGCCATTCAGCTGCAGCACTGATCAGTTTATTCTGACAGCAGGGAGTACTTGGTTGGACTGCAATATAAGAGGGAGAGATGAGAGCGTTTTTTAATTTTGAAATAAACATTGGAAGGTAATATTTTACAGACAATAGCAACAAATATTTATCAATAGCTTGACAGTATGTTAGCAGCTTCATAAAGCCACAACGTAAAAGAGGAAAAAGGCAGGTTTTATTTTGAAATAAACATTAGCGTATATTATTGAAAGAGAATAACAATTTGTTTTTCAGTGTCTGGACAATAGGTAAGCAGCTTGGTTAGGTTGAAAAAAGAAATGGAGAGAAGAATTTTTTATCTTGAATTAGAAAGTACAGTAGAGTGTACACAATTGAGTACTGTCTGTGATAGCTTCTTTATTCTCCTGGAAAGTACTCTCCTTTAGCATGATGGTAGAGACAATAGCCAAAATTATTTTCAATGGCTGGAGACTATATAAGCAGCTTTATAAGGTCACAAATAAGAGGGAGAGATAAGGTAGGAGTTATAGTGAAATAAACAGAATGATCCCAGGAATGCATATCAATAATAATCAAAGTGATGTGTCAAAGTGCTAAGTGAAACATGAATCTAGACTTGGGATAAAATGTACACAATGATACCCCTGTGCCAAAAAAATAACACTGCCTAGAAATGATTAAAAAATATTCACATCCAAAATATATCACATGAAAATGATCCCTGTAAAAGAAGCCATATATGTGCAAAGGATGTAAGTGATATCATAAAAGTCATTTGAAATGCGATTGAATTCAAACATATCAAGTTCGATCATTCAGATGTGGTCACTGAATATTAGAATTCATAAGATGTAATGGTGAAACCAATTCATACGAAGTGATGATCACACACGACACCCAGGGATGTGCTTCCAAAACCAGGGAAAGGGGATGGGTACACTTACCCTGAACTGTGGACACACATGCCAGCGGCGGTGGGTCAAACAGGCATAAACAGCAATCAGGAACATGATCACTGACACCAATTCACACGAATAAGCTGGTAAGCTGCTCCCGGAAAAACAGCAGTTTTTAAAACTTTTTTTTGCCTTGATACATGTCCCCTGGGGTAGGACCCAGGTTCCCAAACACTCTTTATGACAATACCATGCAAATAAGCCTTCAAAATTAGCACTTTTGATTTCTCCCATAGACTTTTACAGGGTGTTCCGCAGCTTTCGAATTTGCCGCCAACATCCCAAATTGTTCGCTGTTCGGCGAACAGCCAATGTTCGAGTCTAACTCATGTTTGACCCGAACATAAAGCCCATCCCTATACACCATGCTTATTACTACCGGCTTTGTGATCACTTTTGGTACGCATCTTATGCGTTGTTTGTACTTTTATTTTATATATTTTAAAATAAATTTTAAACGTTGGATTGCAACGCTGCATGTGGAGGCCTTTTTTCCCTTTTTTCCCTTTTTTCAATATGATCCATGCTGCTTTTTGGAGGAGATGAGCACCATCTCCTTCGGAGACATTTCCACTGAAAATCCTGGCTGTCGTGTCACCTTCGACCTGACTGATGCTGATGTCTTCATATACCAGCTTATTCGTGTGAATTGGTGTCTGTGATCATGTTCCTGACTGCTGTTTATGCCACCGCTGCTGGAGCACCGGAATAGGCCACACATTTCATGGTGTGACACAGAATTTTCCCTGCAGCAAACATTAGAAATGTGGCAACTGAGAACCAGCTATGGAAACATTGTGTAGCACCTCTACAGCGCCTCTACAGCGCCGGAGCACCGGAATAGGGCAGCAAAGATGGTAGGAGTTGGTAATGGTGGCATATTTCCTTTTTTTTTCTCTTAGAGGCAGTGGTCTGGATGACACAGGGGTCTGGATGACAAGTTTTAACAGCAGAGGTTTTGTAGTCATTGGTAATCCAAGACTGTCTCCTTTAAATAAAAGTGAGCTGGTCCATATGGTCAATGGACAGGTAGATTTGCCTCTCCATAACAAAGCTTTCTTCTGCACTAAAGGCCCTCTCAGGCTAGGTTCACATTCTTGCATGTGGTTGCAGGTGCATAGCATGTAGATCGCACATATTTCCACACCCAAAAGCCAATACATGCTGCTCTTTAGCAAACGTGTTAGGTGCCATTTATTCTTAATGGCACACCTACAGATCTAAAAATGCATTGCATGGTGCAAATGTCTGTGTGGGGTGCCATTCATTTTTAATGGCACACCCACGGATCTAAAAATGCATTGCATGGTGCAAATGTCTGTGTGGGTTTGCTTTTAAGAAGGCATGGACCATTTCCCGGGGGTCAAGCAGCCCATTCAAATGCCCAAGAAAATGCGAGCCACACAAAGAGTGACAGTGGGAACCTAGCCTCAGAAAACACAGTGGCTGCAGGACAAGCCAGAATCTCCAGCACATACTGCACAAGCTCCAGCCAGTGATGCAGCCTGAGTACCCAAAAGTCCATTGTGGCAGCATTGTGGTGCAGCACAGGTCATACTTGAAGAAGGGTGCAAATTAGCTGATTCTGGGCTTGAGATTTATTTTAGGACCGCTCTAGCAGCTTTGGAAGAGGCACTGTCTTGGAAAAGATGTTGTTTGATATGGTGGTGTGGGTGTAGAGAGATTCTGCAGAGATTTAGGCCTTTACTTTTCCCTACTCAGTGTGACCACATGACCTGTTTGCCCACTTGATGTGCTATTTCCTAAGTCCTTGAAGACCCTATGAGGGACTTGTGAGGGTAAGCAGTTAGGAGGAGCTGTGACTTGTGTCATTGAGATGCTGCTCTCACCGCTCTGACCGGGTGGGCTCAGTCAGTGAGTCAGTCAAGCTTGAGATATTGTACAAAGTTTATTTAAGTAATAACATCACAATAGTTAGGTGCAACATATTGACCTTTCAAGGCCACAGTAGCAAAGAGGTCCTACGTGGCCTCAGTTTCCTACAAATCCCCAGATTTCATTTTTTTTTTAGCTGCTGTGCTCTAAGTTCCTGTTGAAGGTTGGCTACATTCATTCTCCGTGATCTCACTGTAAATAGAATTGCAGACACCTTTTCTTGCTCGCTTCTGAGATGGACAAGGGACTGTGAACAATGGGATTTGTAGTTTGCCTAGAACAGTGCACATGACTGCAACTAACATGTGCTACTCGTTCCAAACAAATGAAAATGAGGATGAAAAGAAAAGCTTTTATAGCTTCTGGTGAGCATTACAATTACAAGAAGGCAGAAAAACAGTAAGTAACGATTTCATGAAAGAAAAGAATACAGAGCCATTAAGTAGTGGATATGTATAGATTATCTTTGGGTAATAATGATATTGATTAGTGTTATTTTAGCCTAGGTTCACACTATGAATCGCATATAAATCGCACTGGAACTGCAACGCATTCCTGTACAATTCACATGCGATTCAGTGCAGTTCGATTTGAGCCCATTCATTTTTGAATTTCGCATCCGCACTAAAGTCAGGTATGCAGCAATTTTGGGAACACACTGCAACCGGATTGCATGGTCATTTTGTACTGTCTATACGACCTGCATTTGAGGTGTCATTAAGATTGCACTGACACCCATTGCATATCGCAAGAGCAGTGTGATTTGAATGCGGTTCGGGAAACATGCACGCAACGTGAACCGAAGCTTAAGCTTAGCAGGTCTGGAGCCCTTTTGTTAAAATCCAGTCCTGCTCAAATATCAATATGTTCATTTCAAACAATTTGAATAAAAAACAAAAGCTTAAGGAGATAAATAAAACAGTTAACTTTATTAACAGTTATCTTTATTGCGCTTTTTAAGGTTTATTGTGTGCAAGTCATTATATTTCCAATCACAGTCAGGAGAATAATGTAGGTAGTGTTATTTTGTTTTGTTTTTTATTGTGATATACAGTAATTAGTAGCAATGCTTGTCCAATTTGTTGCAGTATCTTTACGGCATGTTATCTGTGTGTGTTTGTTTATAGAGCCTCCTTGCCACATATATCCTGAGACAGTGCCAAATATCTCCAGGAACAGTGCCAAGTTCAAAATATTTTCCATCAAAAGGTTGGTCCTCGGATTTGATTAGATTCTGCTTGCCTTCTAGATTATATATTTTTGGTTAAAAATTTTTTCAAGGTCGAACTTCAGTCGGACGGCTAAATACACAGTTGGTATTGTACAGGACGCCAGAGATGGGACCTGGAAGGCAGGCGTATTTCCTCGTTATTTGGGTTATCGTCCCTTTTAAAGTGGACAGTAAAACACATTTTGAGTACTCAGAGACTCTTACACATGCAGTGTGTGTGTGTGTGTGTGGGGGGGGGGGGGTTCCAGGGTAGTCCAGCTGGCAGTTCTCTCAGAATTGGTAAATTCTCATTTGACATCCAGACTTCAGGGGCTTGCAGAGACTTTGGGTGGGAAAAATCCCTCAAATCCTAATTACAGGGACTTTGGTCCTGAAAGGGTAATCCACCCGTTGAGGAAGCTTGAAAAGGTTTAGGAAGGAGCCGACACCTGTATGTGAGGTGGAGAGGAGCAGTTCACAGCTGTGCGGACATTGTCTGCTGAGCTTCTGCAGCCTTTCCTTTACACTGGCTCGAACGGGAACCTTAAAGAGGTTCTAAAGCCAGGACATTTTTTACCCTAATGAATTCCCTGCATTAAAATAAAACATGTCTCACTATTTGTATTGCCCCCTCACCCCTCACTTGATCCAGCATTGTGCCCGTTTCTAGTGGCTCTCTCCTCTCTCCCTGCATTTGCAAGACAGAGAGACAGCAACTGGAGCCATTGCTCCTGATTCTGTCAATCAAATCCTGTGAGCAGAGAGTGGAGGGGGGAGCCAGTGTGTGTGTGTCAATGGATGCACAGAGCCCAAGTCTGGAGCGAGCCTGCATGTGCACCCCCAAAGAAAGCGGAAGTGGCTTCCTATGGTGGCACACAGGGAGGAGGAGGAGCCGGGAGCTCCAGCGGGGGACTCCAGAAGAAAAGTTTTGGGGCCACTCTGTGCAATACCATTGCTCAATACCACAGAGCAGGTAAGTATAACATACTTGTTATTTAAAAATATATATATATACAGTATAGTTTACAACCGCTTCAGCCCAGTTGTGGGACTGGTATACTGGCAGTGAGCCGTAGTATTGTTTACCAGAAATAAGGACTGTTTTTGCTTTGCTGAAGAAAGCTGTTTTATTTGTCTGATTTTGAAGGGACAATAAAGACTGTTTACTTTTACAAATGGTTGGTGGTTTTTTACAGTATACACACTGTATATACATTATCTATTGAAGAATGCTTAAAGCCTAAGTGCAGCTTAAATAAAAAAACTGAAAAATCAGTACAAGGGACATAACTTACAGTAAGTAAGATGTGTCCCTTGTGCTGATATTTATTCTTTTAGCTCAAATCCTCCTCTTTCCATGCCCCCTTCCCCCCAAGTAGGGTTGAGTTAGTGAGGTCAGCACTTATCAGGATGAATTAGGATGAAACAGTGTCCCTCCCACGCCGGCTGTGTGTGTAGTGCTCTGCTGGATGTAGAATTTGAGTACAGAATGGATTGTGCACATCGAGGAGACACATACAGTACTCTCTCCTGGTACCACAGGGGGCAGGGAATGGGAATGTAGCAGTGTGGCCAGGGAACCATTATAAGGATTCTCTGAGGAAGAAATAAAAAAAATCCATGTGTTATATTATTTTTATCTGATTTATGAAAAAAAATGACTTTAATTTCACTTTACTGACTCATGTTCGCTGATGACCCAGCTTCAGAAGATGGAGTTTTTTAACTTCAAGGTAGTATTGAGCCAGAATATCAGTGCATGGCTTTTTTTCCATCATTATCATCATCATAATAGGCAAAGGCTTTACTATTTGTGACAGATGATGATAACATCATGTGCGTTCATTTGTATTTGTTATAGTATTATTATAATTATATTCTAAGGTGAAAGCGTAGCTATACAAATGTTATACATAAACCTGGACGAGTGTGCAAAATTGATATGTTGTGTTTCCCTCCCCTTGTTTTTGTTGCCATTAAGGTAATGTGTGTTTTCTTTATGTCAATGTAATTTGTCATAATTTGTGCATTTAGACAATAGTATTTGATTAGTATTTGCATTTTCATCTAGTATCATCTTTCTCTTTCATTTCTTGCACAGTGAAATGGTGCCATTTACCTAGCATTTAAATTTAACAGCTGGGGTACTTCCCTCACTTGGCTCTACACCATCTGTTGTAGTTTAGGTGAAAGTTTGCACAAAGATGGTCTTTAAGGGTTACTGTAGAAAAGCGAGTATTGCACTTGTCTTATGCTTTCTCAAACTGGGTAAACTTAAGCAGTAAGATTTTAAAAGTAAAGCATATTGTAAGAAACAAAACAAAATTCCAAGCATAAATATTCGTTATATTGTATAAGTGGCCCTGTAAAATGATTACATCAGCTGGAACAAGATTTGGTTGAGATCAGACTGAAATGATTTTAAAAACAAAACTCTAGCATAACTTAAAATCACTATAAAGGAACTCTTCTGTCAGAAAAAAATATTACCCATTAAGACCCCTTTCACACTGGGGCCACGGCCGCATTCGCCGTAAAGCGCCACTCATTTTAGTGGCGCTTTACCATTGTTTAAGAGGTGCTTTTCGGACGCTAGTGGGGCGCTTTTAACCCCAAAGAAGGTGTTAAAAACTCCTGTGGTGGGGAGCTTCCAGGTGCTTTTCAGGCGCTTTGGAAGAGCTGCCCATTCATTCCAATGGGCAGGGCATTTTGGGAGCGTTAAATACAGCACTCCCAACCCGCCCAAAAGATTCTGCTTGTAGGACTTTTTTTACTGCAAGCGCACCACCCGAGTGTGAAAAGTCACACTGGAATGAATGGGAGGCAGTTTTCAGCCCCCGGGGGAAAGTGGTCTTAGGCCTCATGCACACAGGACATTTTTCTAAATCTCCTAGACTCCCTTTTCCCTAGCAGCAAAGTTTTGGCAGAATAAACAGTTGACGTTTGTAAAAACGTGTCACATGTTTAGGCACGTCAAGTGCTTGGGCATTAATTAATTTCATTGGCTAGAATAATTCATTATTCTCTAAATGCTCCTTTCTCCAAATTTCTCATAACCATTGCACAGAGCAGATAAGTTTAACATGTTTGTTATTTTTTTTTTATTCTTTCCTTTAGAATTACTTTAATTACATGCTTGAATGTTTACCGATTTAAGTGCCACACTCCTTCTTGTGCACAGTGCAACCCCATTCAAACTTTTTGGAACTTGTTTTGGAGGTTACAGTTACATAGTTATTCTGGTTGAAAAAGTCCATCTAGTATAGCCAATAGAAAAAAGTAAATAACTAGATAGAAAATCTCTATATACACAATCCTATACCCACAGTTGATCTAGAGGAAAGAAATAAAACCTTAAAGTGGAGTTCCACCCACTTTTACAACTCTTCAGCATCCCTCACTAAACTGTGCACTGTAAAAAAATTGGATATTTTTAAATTTTTTTTCTCAGCACCTACTGTATATCTGCTGTATTCATTTTTCACTTCCTCCTCCCTGGCCGCGGCCCATCGCACCATTTCCTGTTTGCAATGCCTTCTGGGAAGGGGCGGCAACTTCCTCTGAAACTGCCGTTGCTATGGAAACCTGACCTGAAACCTATTACACTGCTTGTGCTGCACTGAGCATGTGCGAGATCTGCAAGGATGTGATCCAGGAAGAAATACAGTCTGGCTTCAGATGCCCACACTTAAGATGGCCACGGCCTGCTGTAAGTTTATAAAATAACAAACTACTTCTATAAACTAACAAAACAGACCTTAGGTTACAGACTACCTTTACTAGAATACATTAAGCTTGTGTATTTTAGGCGTATTTTTATTTAAAAAGTATAATTTCGGCCGGAACACCACTTTAATCGCCTCTTCTCAAGAGAGAATCAATTAAGTTCAATTGATCTATCCTCATAACCTAGCTCCTTTATGCCTCTTACCAGTTTGATTGCTCCTCTCTGCACAATATCCTTTTCATGAACTGACATCCAAACTGAACTGCATATTCTAGAATAGCGATGGGCCAAACATACCTGGGTTTGGTTTGAGCAGGGTTCAGCAAGTACTACTAAAATGCCGAATCCGAAACCCAGTGAAGTCAATGGGAGCCGAATGTTTAAAAAAAGTTCTGGCTTTTTTTTGGGCTAATAGACAAGGAATTGTCCTGGGGGACATGTACCAAAGCATACATTCAATTTAGAAGGGATCAGAAATGTAAAACTCCTCCAAATAATATACCTGGGGGTGCCCTGACCCTGCCTGTTAGGTGGTGCATTTATGCAATGTATACAACCTACTAAAAGAAAATGAACATCTACAAAGAAAATAAAATGTTTTAATTGCTGACAAAATGACAGCTCCCAGTGGTTTTGTCCTACATATAAAAAAATACAGTAGCTGGGTATTCTATTCATCTATACTGGACCCTTATCCTGGAAAAAAAAATGCCATGGGTGTCAGGAACCATGAAACAGATGGAGACAGAAAATGTAGTAAAAATCACACCTATAAATTAAATTTTTAAAAATGGTACAACTGGTAAACGTAGTCAAAACATAGCCAGGGTTAGGTAGCCAAATCGCGCAATCAGAACAAGCCAGGAAATCAGGAAGCCAGAGATCAGCATAGTCAGAGGCAGCAGACAGGATGAGTAATAGAAGAAGGTATGTCAGCCAGGCAAGTCTTCAACAGGAACACATCAGAGTGCTCTAGATATGTTGACCAAGATAAAGGCATTTAAGAAATAAACCAGGCAGTTTAAATAGCCAGAAGGGGCTGGTTGTGGGCTTGACTGGAAATAATCAACAGGTAAGCCAATGTGGAACGATGAGTACTGGCAATTAACCCACAGCTGAGCATCCTGAGCACAGAGAAGGGAGGACTGAAAGCCCAGACCTGACAATGGATTTCCCCACCAATTCATCCCAAGCCCTTGGGTCTGGGAGGGATTTTATGGGGAACCCCACAGGGAGGGGGGTGGGAATGAGGATGAGGCGCCCATTCATTTGTTTTGAGTTTTTGTGGCCCTGATTAGTTTTTTTTACATATTCTTTTATGTTTTTTGTAACTTTTAACTTATAGTGTCCCTTTTGTGATTACATTTTAAAATGTCATTTTCTCATTCTTTATAGCTTTTTTAACTTTGGAAGTGAGCCACATAGGTTTTACTTTTAGCCTTTTAAACTTATTGCCCATGGGGATATACTTGGCAGTGAGTTTGCCTGCAGTCAATTTGAAACATTCCTATTTCTGTTTTGTTTTCTTCAATGACAATATTCTCTTCCATTATAAGTCTTGAAGAGCAGCCCCCAGTCTTGGAAAATCTCTGCTCTCTTAAAATTAAGTATTCTGTTTTACAATACAAAAGCATGTACAAGGCTGCTGTCCAATTCAACCGAACTGTGACAAGCCTAACTGCATTTGATTTTTGTAAAGAGTAAGTTAAACCAGTGTTTCTCAACCAGGGTGCCGTTTGGGTTTCCCCGAGGCCACAAGACTCGCTCTTCCCTGGATCAGCATTATGATTTTCCATTGTGTGGGTGGGCCAATAACAAGCTTCATAACATCCAATGACACCGTAGGGTAGGACAAAGTGTGTTTTTTTTATGCTATGGTGTTACCAGCCAGCCTGCAGGCACCATGGCAATGCATGATACTGATCCAAGGAAAGTAGCATTCAGGGACACTCCCAGCATTTGGGGAGGACAAAAACCCATCTCCTCCAGACTTGCTCCACCTCCTACCCTATGCCTTGCTGCTGCAGCCAAAAGGTAAGAATCTCATGCATGGAAGGGACTGTGTGATTAGGAGGCTGTGTGATGAGGGACTGTGTGAGGGTGGGCTCTGTGACAATGGAAATCTGTGATTGGGGACTTTGGTGTGGTGTGAAGATTCTGTGATAAGGGGACTTTGTGATGATGGGGAGACTCTGATGTAATATAGCTCTGTCAAGGGGGTACTCTGTAGACATGTGCACAACCAAAAAAATTTGTTTATTTTCGTTTTTGTTTCATTAGTTTATTATTTTTTTCGTTTTTCGGGTCATTCGTTATGATCGCGATTCGTAAATTCGTTCATTCGTAAATTCGTAAATGCGTTCATTCGTACATTCGTTCATTCGTTCATTCGTAATTCGAACATTCGTTCATTCGTTCATTCGTACATTCGTACATTTTTACATTTGTACATTCGTAAATTCATACATTCGTAAAATCATACATTTGTAAATTAGAAAATTCGGAAATTTGTAAATTCAAAGTTTGAAAATCCAAAAACCCGAAAATTCAAAAATCTGAAATAGTAACTAACTATTAAATTATAAGTATTGTATTTTCCTTTCAAACTTGACTGTCAGTGAACGTAACAAATGCAAATTTAACCAAAGTTACGAATTATCCAAAACGAATGCTGCATCTAAACTAATGGAACGGAACAAATTGATAATCAATAATAATAATAAAACGTTATTATTATTATTGTTATTTATTATTATTAATGCATTATGTTCCATTCCGTTTTTCGGATCATTCATAACTTCGGATAAATTTGTACGTGTTACGTTCACTAACAGCCAAATTTAAAAGGAAATTACAATACCTATAAATTAAAAGTTACTAGTAATTACTAATAGTTAAGTTATTATTAGTTAACTATTATTTCAGATTTGCGAATTTTCGAATTTACAAATTTACGAATTCACTAATTTACTAATGTACAAATGTACGAATGCACGAATGTACGAATGTACGAATGTACGAATGTAAATTGCGAATGTACGAATGTACGAATGCCCGAATTTACGAATGTCCAATTTTATCGAATTTACGAATATTCGGAAAAAATTCGTTAAACGAGTTTTCGTTAATTCGGATATTGCCGAATTAACGAATTTGTCGAAATTCGTTAAAAAAAACGAATTCGGAACGAAACGAATTGCACATGCCTAGTACTCTGATTTGAGTGGGGCTCTCAGGTATGGGGGGGGGGTCTAATGTATAGGAGGACTCTGATGTGATGGAGGACTCTGATGTGATTGGGGGCCTCTGAAATGAAGGGGGGGATCTGATATGATGGAGGGACCTCTACCTTGATGAAGGGCCTTTGATGTGAAGGGGGGCCTCTGACATGAATAGGGGACTCTGATGTGGAGGTGGGATCTAATGTGATGGGGGACCTCTGATGTTAAGGAGGGCTTCTGATGTGAAGTTAGTTTCATTAGGGCGGTCGTGTGCATCATCCCAGGCTCATGTTTTCTCATTGATAAGTAATATTTAAGTTTTTTACATTTTAGAATGCGGCACCTCAAGATTTTGCATTCTTTTTTGGGTGCTGATAAACGCTGAGTTAAACAATGTGTCTTTCTGAGTTTGCAGCTTACTGCATTGAAATTGCAGTTAAAACTAACATAAATGTTTATCTGCTTTTCTTTCAGTCAAAAGAACAATATGCGAATTAGCATATAAAACTATCAAAAACTATTTTTTGTTTGTGTTTGTGACTGCCCTGTCACTGCATCACTCTAAGGCTCGATTCACACAGGGGCAACACGACTTCAGCGCGACTTTGCAAGGCGACTTCAATGCGGCTTCAACGCGACTTCAGCGCGACTTTAAGCAAATTACAACGCGACTTCAAGACGCCTCCAGGACAGGCGACTTTGGCTGTGGCCAATCACAGAATAATCAGCTCTCTGTGAGGGAGGGGTTTGCCTGGGCAAACTAATTTTTTTCCCTGTAAAGTCGCTTCAATGTAGATGGAGATCCGACTTGGAGGCTACTTCCATTGAATTCTATGGGTACAGGTCGCCTACAAGTCGGATCCAAGTAGTACAGGTAGTACGCTCTGAAGTCGGAGCGACTTCAGTAGTGTCAATTAAGACGCTCTCATTCACTGTAATGTAAAGCTCACAGTAAAGCGACTTGGGGCAACTTGAGGGCTTACAAGTCGGATCCCAAGTTGTCCTAGTGTGAACCGACCCTTACTAATGGCAAAACAAATGTAGCCAAGTCTTGCAACCAGCTTCTCTCCCCTCACTCAGTCTGTGTCACATCCCCTCACTCCTTTTCCCTTTCCTCTCCTAGTAGGGGAGCGTGAGCCAATCAAAGAGCAACAATGTCTGAAGCAATTGGAGCATGAGGAAGAAAACTTGCTGTGCTGCAGAGCCTCATGGGATTTGTTGTTTTCTCAGAGGGGGAGCACAGATGGACTCTAAACTACAGGAGCCAAGATCCCTATATACAGAGGAGGAGAAGGAGGACTGTTTTTCCCAGGTGAAGAAGAGAGGTTGGATTAGTCTTGGGATGGGAAAGCCATTCTGAAAGGGCCTGCTGTAAGACGTACTGCTGCCGCATCAGAGAGGGAAAGTCTTGCAGAGGGGCCTTGCCACTGGAGCCTGACTGACTGTTCCGAAGGGAGGACAGACCTGCCGCTGAGGCTGCTGAACTGCCAAAGGCTGCCAGTGTGAGTTAAGAGACAGAGCCTCCAGGAACCTTTGGCCGGCTAACCACCAAGCATGTGGGACGGGACCTGTCACCTTCCTGGAGTAGTGAGAGGAGAACTCACATTGAATCCTTTGCTACACTGCGTTCCACACAGAATCTTCCTTACTTAAAAACAGCCATGTACCTCTCACTTTTAAAGAGACAATATTTTGTGCACTACTAAGAGAAGGGCCCCACTGAAGCCAGCCAACACTAGCATTAAGGAGCCAGGTACTTGTCAACACCTTTAGGGGGTACCCCACTTAGGAACATTTTCAGATACTTGTATCTGGGGTATCTTAATAGAGTGCTCTCAAGAACATTATCTGTGAGTTAGCTCAGGCTAATCTAGCTCAATTGTAGTCAGTCCAGTTAAACATTGGTTTAACTCTGCCATAGTACAGTTAGTCTTTCAGGTTATAGGCCAGTGTTCCATTTATTAATTTTTGCAACTTTAAAGGGTTTTATTTGCTTGACGTCATGTCTTGTACTGTTTACCTGCTTTGAGATAAAACATTTACTTAACCTGCTACCTGGTAATCTGGGACTATTTTTTTGTGCATTGTTGTGAATCTCTAACGTTTATGTTATCCAGGTATAAATAGTCCTCTACCTCTATCCGGGTGTGTCAGTGGGGAGCAAGCGTTTTTAAGAATCATAGCAGAACAGAGGACTCATCAACATCAGCGGCTCCTGCAGGGGTAAGCGCTATACTGATGTAAAAATTATTTTTGCAGCTTCTAATTTTTAAATCTTTTATCTACATTGTAAGTGATTTACTCACTCAAAAGGCCCTAAGCCAGGTTACCTTGAATCCAAAACCAAAGCTGATAAAGTTTCACAGTAGGTAGGGCTGCCGCCTCATGTCAAATGATTCTACCCCAGCCACAATTCTTGATAAACTCATTTGTGTCTTGGCAAGGCATGAGTATAAAGCACACTGACCTGCAGATTTTAGCTAGGGGAACAGCTGGCAGCACAAGATGAATAACAGGATGAATGCCAGCCTTTCATCAGGTAGTTGGACATCAACTGAGTCAGTTTAATTGCAAAAGTATAATTTAGAATTGGAGTGTAGCTTTAATGGTTGTGTTTAGAGATTAGCAAATCAATCAAATTTTCCCACCTCTGATTTGTGTAAATTAGACTGCACATTTACTTTGCTGGCAAATATCTGCACCTGTCAGTTGGCAAATCAGCAAATTAAGGCATGATGCTGCTTGTGCGTACATGGAGGAAAATGCTGGCTAAGGCTCCTTTTTATTTCCAATTCTCCATTCTTTCTGCATGGTTAAAAAATGGAGATGATTAAAAAAAGGGTGAAGAGGTGTCACAATCTGGCGCACCTTTTAGTGACAACACTACTAGGTTCACTTAACATTCTCTTAGAGGGTAAGCAGAAGAGCACTTGGTCCAGTGTACTGAATCATAATCTATTGGGACCCGTAGTTTGGGAGGCAGGGTAGTTATAGAGTTCTTTATTAACAAGTTCAGGCAACCATAAAACACGTGCAGGCTTCTGAGTATACCACAACAGGAGCAGGATGGGAACTAACTTGTACAGAGTATAGAAAGTATTATACAAGTAACAACTGTAAATCGTGACATCTATAGGCCAGAGGCATTAACACCACATAAATAATCAATCTTGCCCATCTACTAAAGATGTAACACCTTCGCTGTGATATCCACAAACTGAGTCACAATGGAGAAGCAGGTTGGGATTCCAATGCACAAAGAAAAGGACCAAAGATTTCTGGAAAAAGAACAAAACAAAAACCCCCAAAACAAATGACATTTGGTACCTCAAAGCCTAATGGTATACAAAAAGCCAAAGGCACATTAAACAATCAGTAGCAAAATGTCAAAAAAAAAAAAATGAAGGGAACAGCAAAAAGCAATAAAATGCTATTGCTGGGTAAATGCTATGGATAGGGCTTTCGATCAGTAGGGCCAAAATGCACAGGTGGTATTTTTTCAGGCACATCAAAGAGACAGCCTGTCAGAGGAATCTGTTTGAAATCCTACAAAATGCAACAATACTGTTGTGATAAGTGTGAGCCCAATAACAGTTTCTTTTAACTGCTTTCTGCCCACCCACAGTACATTTACTGCGGACTGGTTGCACAGCCCCCCCTGCTGACCCATGCAGTGATTGGACACTGCATGAGTTTGTCGGCAGATTTCAGCCAATGATTTTTGCTGAAACCTGCTGATCTGCTGTGGCCAATGACAGCACATTGTTCTGTGTTGACGAACATACAGAACTCTGTACACAGACAGCGATCTGTCTGTTTCTTCTCCCCGAAATCAACTTTAAGTATAGGGAGAAAAATCAGACAGATCTGTTAGTAAGAGCAGCACACGTTACACACATTACACTTGTTAGGCACATAGGTAACCCATTGATTGCCCTTTGATGTTAACCTCTTCCAAGCCAGTGTCAGTACAGTATCACTGATCAATAGGGATGGGCCGAACGGACCCCTGTTCGGTTCGCACCAGAACTTTCAAACACTGCGAAAGTTCAGACCCAAATAACAAACCCCATTAAAGTCAATGGGACCCGAACGTCAAAAATCAAAAGTGCCCATTTTGAACGTTTATATGTAAGTACTTGGGCATACAATGGTTATAGGGGTCCGGGTCTTGCCCTGGGGGACATGTATCAAAAAAAAAAAAGAAAGTGAAAAACGTAGTTTTTAAATGAGCAGTGATTTTTGGATTTCTAAAGTGAAGGCATAAAAATAAAAAATTCATTCCAGTATAGTGCCTGGGGGGGTCCCTTAGTCTATCTGTAAATTAGCAGATCTGTACCATGTCTAGAATCTGCTGCAGCAATAATTGCATTTATAAAGCCAAAAAAATGACATTTTCCCTGCAAGCTGCCTTTATTTTGCTCAGCAACAGCTGAGGAGCCAGTGTGTATGATGAGGCCACAATGTAGTGCACTGGGAACAAGACTAGAGATTTTTTTGACACATTCTGGTGTCATTTTGACTTTGGATAGAAGTAAGGGTGCGTAAAAATTGGTCTTTGGGTGTCGGTGGCGCCTTCCCACCGTAACCCTATAGAGGTACTCTTGATGAAAGCAAGAATTGGCCTTGCTGTAAAAAATTGCAATGATATGTACCTGTCAAACAGGTGCAGAAAAATTACTCTTTGGGTGTCGGGGCACAGTAACCCTATAGAGGTACTCTTGATGAAAGCAAGAATTGGCCTTGCTGTAAAAAATTGCAATGATATGCACCTGTCAAACAGGTGCAGAAAAATTACTCTTTGGGTGTTGGAGGGCGCCTTCCCACCGTAACCTTATAGAGGTACTCTTGATGAAAGCAAGAATTGACCTTGCTGTAAAAAAATGCAATGATATGCACCTGTCAAACAGGTGCATAAAAATTGGTCTTTGGGTGTTAATTGTGCCCATGAAACCTATACCAAAAACATTCTTCTAAATGAAATGATTGAACACCCTCAAAGCTAGGCAGCCTTGAAGTCAAAGATTCCACATCCCAAAAAGACTTAATCAGTGGCATTGACATCAGGGGCTTCATAGCTGGTAATCCAGGACTGATTCATTTTTATAAAAGTCAAACAGTCCACGGAGTCTGTGGACAGACGCGTTCTATGATCAGTAACAAAACCTCCTGCAGCACTGAATGCCCGTTCTGAAAGCACGCTGGATGCAGGGCAGCCCAATAACTCAATAGCATACTGGGCAAGTTATGGCCAGTGGTCTATTCTCATGACCCAGTAAGTCAGTGGAACATCAGCTGGAAAGCTCTCCATCTATGTTTTGGCCCCGGGGTAATCGTCCACCATGTGATGCAAATGCTGCTGATGGGATGTGGACACTTACAGCCCTGGGCGGCGAGGACTAAAAAAATTCTGAAATGCCTCACTTAGGCAGACACCTTCCTCAATGCTCCTCTCTTGACCAACTGAAGACTCAAAACTATATTTTCCATGACAGTGTAACCTACTGGAGTCAGGAAAACCATTAAATAAAGTTCTCCTAAGGGTCCTGGGGTTGGAAAGCCATCGCTTACAGATTGATGCATGTATTCCTCTTCTTCGAAGAATATGAAAGTGCCAGAATCCTCCTCCTCATCCTCCTCCCCTCTCTGCTCCTGTGTGTTCTGTGACATTGTGTCACTGATGCATGCACTGTCAATGCTCACCATCCTTGTGGCCTCCTCAAATGGTGACAATACAGTGCATGCATTCGTAATGATCAGCCATTGGCGTGGGGGAAAAAAGCTGAGGTGGCCTGAGCCTGTCCTTGTGCCGTACTGGCACAGGTACTCGTTTACGGCCCTCTGCTGCATGTATAGCCGCTGCAGCATTCCCAAAGTTGAGTTCCACCTGGTGGGCATGTCACAAATTAGGCAGTTTATGGGCAGGTGGAATTCCCGCTGAATTTCAGCCAACCAAGCACTGGCGGTTTATGACTGCCTAAAATGGCTACAGACTTTTCTGGCCTGCTTTAGCACATCTTGCAACCGTGCCGTGCCAGGCATGGCACATGTGTCAACTTTCCCTGTCTAAGGGTAAACAGGAGGTTTGAGCCATTATCAGACACCACCATTCCTGGCTTCAGCTGGCACGGTGTGAACCACTTCTGGGCCTGTCCCTGCAGAGCTGCAAAAATCTCTGCTCTGGTGTGGTTCCTGTCCCCTGAACACACCAGCTGAAGCACTGCATGGCACCTTTTAGCCTGACTCTTGGAATAGTCCTTTGAATGCTTAGGAGGTACCTGATGTTCATAGGACAATTCTGCAGAGGAGGGCATGGAGGTGGCGGAGGAGGAGGAGGGGGTAGAGCTCACTGGTCTGGCATCATCACCACCAGCTGTATGGAGACGTGGGGGCACAACAAGCTGCAGCACCGGGCCCTGTCCTGCATCCTTTCGAGTTGCAAGCAGCGTTACCCAGTGTGCTGGGAACAAAATATATTGTTCCTGCCCATGCTTGCTGCACCACGTGTCACCAGTAAGGTGGATTTTATGGCTGATTGCCTTGCCCAACGATGCCAAAACATTCCCTTTCACGTGATGGTAGAGAGATGGAACGGCCTTACAATGCCTTGCAAAAGTATTCACCCCCCTTGGCATTTTTCGTGTTTTGTTGCCTCACAACCTGAAATTAACATGGATTGTTTGAGGATTTGCATCATTTAATTTACAGAACATGCCCACAACTTTGAAGATGTTTTTTTTTTATATTGTGAAGCAAACAACAAATAGGACAAAATAACAGAAAAAGTCAATCTGCATAACTATTCACCCCCTTAAAGTCAATACTTTGTAGAGCCACCTTTTGTGGCTATCACAGCTCCAAGTCGCTTTGGATAAGTTTCCATGAGCTTGCCACATCTTACCACTGGGATTTTTGCCCATTCCTTCTTGCAAAACTTCAAGTTGGATGGTAACAAGCTGCAGCACCGGGCCCTGTCCTGCATCCTTTCGAGTTGCAAGCAGAGTTACCCAGTGTGCTGGGAACAAAATATATTGTTCCTGCCCATGCTTGCTGCACCACGTGTCACCAGTAAGGTGGATTTTATGGCTGATTGCCTTGCCCAACGATGCCAAAACATTCCCTTTCACGTGATGGTAGAGAGATGGAACGGCCTTACAATGCCTTGCAAAAGTATTCACCCCCCCCCCCCTTGGCATTTTTCGTGTTTTGTTGCCTCACAACCTGAAATTAACATGGATTGTTTGAGGATTTGCATCATTTAATTTACAGAACATGCCCACAACTTTGAAGATGTTTTTTTTTTATATTGTGAAGCAAACAACAAATAGGACAAAATAACAGAAAAAGTCAATCTGCATAACTATTCACCCCCTTAAAGTCAATAATTTGTAGAGCCACCTTTTGTGGCTATCACAGCTCCAAGTCGCTTTGGATAAGTTTCCATGAGCTTGCCACATCTTACCACTGGGATTTTTGCCCATTCCTTCTTGCAAAACTTCAAGTTGGATGGTTTGTGCTTGTGAACAGCAATCCGACCACAGATTTTCTATTGGATTGAGGTCTGGGCTTTGACTAGGCCATTCCAGCACATTTACCATATATACTCGAGTATAAGTCGTTCCGAGTATAAGTCGAGGCCCCAATTTACCACAAAAAAAATGGGAAAAACTTATTGACCCGAGTATAAGACGAGGGTGAGAAATGCACAGCTACTGTAAGTGGAAAAGAGGGTCAACAATGCCCATTTGCAGCATCACTGTGCCCATTTGCATGCCTCACTGTGCCCATTTGCAGCCATAGGTCCCCTGAACTTCAAACTCGGTAGTAAAGGGTTCCTAGATGCCCCCTAGCCGCAGCCAAAATTTGGGGTCTCTGAACCCAAAGGGTCCCGAAATGACATTGCTGCAGATGGACACAGTTGACCGAATTTGGGGCCCTGTATCTCGGGGCCACTTAGTGCTAGGAACCCCACATTTGGAACTAGCATCATAAAATGTCCAAAGCTGGGGTTTCTAGCACCAAGTGGTCCCGAGATACAGGGCCCCAAAAATCAGTTCAGAAAATGTCAAGCTCTTTTCTGCAGCAGAGAATGACATTTTCCGAACCAATTTTGGGGCCCCGTATCTCAGGGCCACTTGGTGCTAGGAACCCCATCTTTGGATATGTTATGGTACCAGATCCACTGGGTTTGTACACCAAATTTGGGCTTCCTAGCACCAAGTGGCCCTGAGATATGGGCCCCCAAATTCGGTTTAGAAAATGTCAAGCACTTTTTTTGGCGCAGAGAATGACATTTTCTGAACCGATTGTGGGGCCCCGTATCTCGGGGGCACTTAGTGCTAGGAACTCCAGCTTTGGATATGTTGTGGTATCAGTTCCACTGGGTTTGCACACCAAATTTGGGGATACTAGCACTAAGTGACCCTGAGATACGGGGCCCCAAAGTCGGTTCGGAAAATGAAATTTTTTTGCTGCAGAAAAGTGCTTGACTCGAGTATAAGTCGAGGGGGGCACTTTCAGCACAAAAAAAATGTGCTGAAAAATTCGACTTATACTCGAGTATATACGGTACATGTTTACCCTTAAACCACTCAAGTGTTGCTTTAGCAGTGTGTTTGGGGTCATTGTCCTGCTGGAAGGTGAACCTCCGTCCTAGCCTCAAATCACATACAGAGTGGTACAGGTTTTGCTCAAGAATATCCCTGTATTTAGCACCATCCATCTTTCCCTCAACTCCGACCAGTTTCCCAGTCCGGACTGCTGAAATACATCCCCACAGCATGATGCTGCCACCACAATGTTTCACTGTGGGGATGGTGTTTTTTGGTTGATGTGATGTGTTGGGTTTGCACTAGACATAGCGTTTTCTTTGATGGCCAAAAAGTTAAATTTTAGTCTCATAGACCAGACCAGAGCACCTTCCTCCATACATTTTGGGAGTCTCCCACATGCCTTTTCGCAAACTCAAAACATGCCATTTTGTTTTTTTGCTGAAAGTAATGGCTTTCTTCTGGCCACTCTGCCATAAAGCCCAACTCTATGGAGCGTACGGCTTATTGTCATCCTACGTACAGATACTCCAGTCTCTGCTGTGGAACTCTGCAGCTCCTCCAGCGTTACCCTAGGTCTCTGTGCTGCCTCTGATTAATGCCCTCCTTGCCCAGTCCGTGAGTTTTGGTGTGCGGTCGTCTCTTGACAGGTTTGCTGTTATGCCATGTTCTTTCCATTTGGTTATGATAGATTTGATGGTGCTCCTAAGGATCATGAAAGATTTGGATATTTTTTTAGAACCTAACCCTGACTTGTACTTATCAACAACATTGTCCCTTACTTGTTTGGAGAGTTCCTTGGTCTTCATGGCAGTGTTTGGTTAGTGGTGCCTCTTAGCTTAGGTGTTGCAGCCTCTGGGACCTTTCAAAAAGGTGTGTATATGTAATGACAGAACATGTGACACTTAGATTGCTCACAGGTGGACATCATTTCACTAATTATGTGACTTCTGAAGGTAATTGGTTGCATCAGAGCTTTTTATGGGCTTCATAACAAAAGGGGTGAATACATACGCACATGCCAATTATCAGTTTTTAATTTCTGAAAAAAAGTTTTATGCATATATTTTTCTAATTTTCCTTCACCAACTTAGACCATTGTGTTTTGATGCAGCAAATATAATTCAGATTAAAAAAAACATTGAACCAAAGGCTGTAATGTAACAAAATAGGTAAAAAGCCAAGGGGGGTGAATACTTTTGCAAGGCACTGTACGTGAAAAGTAGTAGCGACTGGTAACCTGCCAATGTGGTACAGCACACTGTGCAAATTCAAAGAATGGGACAAAATCCACCAGGCTGAAAGGCAGAAGTTGGAGAGCCAAAAGCTTTGACAAGCTTGCATTTAGACGCTGGGCATGTGGGTGACAGGGACTGTATTTTTTTTTCCGCTGCAGCAGATGGGGCAGAGAAATTTGCTGGCTACAGTCTACAGCTGGTGGTGTGCTGCTGGCAGATGTGCTGCTAGGACTTGGGACACCCTGTGCTATACCATCATCCCTGCCAGTGGAGGCTGCTGAAAGGTAATGTCTCGGTATCGCAGGGGCAGACTGAAGTGGGTAAGGAGGAAGAGGGACAGATTTGTGCCCCTTTTGTGTGGCTTTTAGGTGCTCGTGCGAACAGGCTGAGTGGATGGACGTTAAAGGCCTTGTTAAGCATGTGGTACCCAAATGGTTGGTGTTTTTGCCACGTTTGATGTGCCTGAGACACAGTTTGCAGATAGCAACAGTGTGATCTACTGCAGATGACAGACAGCTGAGCTTTGGGGCGTGGGCCGGAAGATAACAGCTGCAGAATGTGATGGAATAGGGTGGCTGCTCTCTGCTCTTTCTTGATGTCGGCCTCCTTGGGGTTGTGCCACCTCACCTTCAATTTCCTCCTCTGCTCTATCTGGCACCCAAGTCGCATCAGTGACCTCATCATCATCATCATCATCTCCATCTCCTCCATCTTCATCATTACCACTGGAGATAACTTGGCAATACGCTGTGGCTTGGAGAACATGAATGCCAATTTGTCTACCAGTGTTCCTCCCTCTCTCCAGGCTCATGTTCCTGTCACCCTCAACCTCAGAACCAACATCTGAATCCAGTAATGGCTGGGCATCATCAAGGAGCAAGTGGCTGACGCTGTGGTCAAATAACTTAGCTGACTCCTCAATAGGGATGAGCTTCGTGTTCGAGTCGAACCCATGTTCGACTCGAACATCGGCTGTTCGGTCGTTCGCCGAATTGCGAACGATATGGGCCGTTCGCGCCAAATTCGTGTGGCGCGTCACGGCCCATAATTCACTGCGGCATCGCAGTGCATTGCTGGCTGATGATTGGCCAAGCATGCACTATGACCCGCATGCTTGGCCAATCACAGCGCCGTCAGTAGAGAGAGCTGTAATTGGCCAAAGCCAGGGTGGCTTTGGCCAATTATGGCTCAGGGGATTTAGTACACACCCCACACTATATAAGGCCGCCTGCACGGCGGCCCTGTGTAGTGTGTGTTCCGGTGTGCTGAGAGATAGAGAGAGAGAGAGACAGTGTAATTTGATTTGAGTTAGATAGATTAGGCAGAACAGTCAGTCAGTTAGCTGCACTTACAGTGTATTGTGTATATATATGCATCCCAGGTGTTGCATATATATATATATACACTGTATTCAGTTTAGCTAGATCCGTTCCTGTTATCTTCTATCTAGACTATTTACATTTAGTGCAGTGTGTCCTGCTCACAGTGTTCAGCTAGATCCGTTCCTGCTATTTACATTCAGTGCAGTGCGTCCTGCTCACAGTGTTCAGCTAGATCCGTTCCTGCTATTTACATTCAGTGCAGTGCGTCCTGCTCACAGTGTTCAGCTAGATCCGTTCCTGCTATTTACATTCAGTGCAGTGCGTCCTGCTCACAGTGTTCAGCTAGATCCGTTCCTGCTATTTACATTCAGTGCAGTGCGTCCTGCTCACAGTGTTCAGCTAGATCCGTTCCTGGTATTTACATTTAGTGCAGTGCGTCCTGCTCACAGTGTTCAGCTAGATCCGTTCCTGCTATTTACATTCAGTGCAGTGCGTCCTGCTCACAGTGTTCAGCTAGATCCGTTCCTGCTATTTACATTCAGTGCAGTGCGTCCTGCTCACAGTGTTCAGCTAGATCCGTTCCTGCTATTTACATTCAGTGCAGTGCGTCCTGCTCACAGTGTTCAGCTAGATCCGTTCCTGGTATTTACATTTAGTGCAGTGCGTCCTGCTCACAGTGTTCAGCTAGATCCGTTCCTGCTATTTACATTCAGTGCAGTGCGTCCTGCTCACAGTGTTCAGCTAGATCCGTTCCTGGTATTTACATTTAGTGCAGTGCGTCCTGCTCACAGTGTTCAGCTACATCCGTTCCTGCTATTTACATTCAGTGCAGTGCGTCCTGCTCACAGTGTTCAGCTAGATCCGTTCCTGCTATTTACATTCAGTGCAGTGCGTCCTGCTCACAGTGTTCAGCTACATCCGTTCCTGCTGTTTACATTCAGTGCAGTGCGTCCTGCTCACAGTGTTCAGCTAGATCCGTTCCTGCTATTTACATTCAGTGCAGTGCGTCCTGCTCACAGTGTTCAGCTAGATCCGTTCCTGCTATTTACATTCAGTGCAGTGCGTCCTGCTCACAGTGTTCAGCTAGATCCGTTCCTGGTATTTACATTTAGTGCAGTGCGTCCTGCTCACAGTGTTCAGCTAGATCCGTTCCTGCTATTTACATTCAGTGCAGTGCGTCCTGCTCACAGTGTTCAGCTAGATCCGTTCCTGCTATATACATTTAGTGCAGTACGTCCTGCTCACAGTGTTCAGCTAGATCCGTTCCTGTTATCTTCCTACTGACAGGCAGGCTTGTCTGGTTACAGTATATAAAGCTACCTGAAGAAAATTACAGGTGTTCTTTTTGATCCTATTAGTACCACGGTCAGGCAGCTAGACTATTTACATTTAGTACAGTGTGTCCTGCTCACAGTGTTCAGCTAGATCCGTTCCTGTTATCTTCCTACTGACAGGCAGGCTTGTCTGGTTACAGTATATAAAGCTACCTTAAGAAAATTACAGGTGTTCTTTTTGATCCTATTAGTACCACGGTCAGGCAGCTAGACTATTTACATTTAGTACAGTGTGTCCTGCTCACAGTGTTCAGCTAGATCCGTTCCTGTTATCTTCCTACTGACAGGCAGGCTTGTCTGGTTACAGTATATAAAGCTACCTTAAGAAAATTACAGGTGTTCTTTTTGATCCTATTAGTACCACGGTCAGGCAGCTAGACTATTTACATTTAGTACAGTGTGTCCTGCTCACAGTGTTCAGCTAGATCCGTTCCTGTTATCTTCCTACTGACAGGCAGGCTTGTCTGGTTACAGTATATAAAGCTACCTTAAGAAAATTACAGGTGTTCTTTTTGATCCTATTAGTACCACGGTCAGGCAGCTAGACTATTTACATTTAGTACAGTGTGTCCTGCTCACAGTGTTCAGCTAGATCCGTTCCTGTTATCTTCCTACTGACAGGCAGGCTTGTCTGGTTACAGTATATAAAGCTACCTTAAGAAAATTACAGGTGTTCTTTTTGATCCTATTAGTACCACGGTCAGGCAGCTAGACTATTTACATTCAGTGCAGTGCGTCCTGCTCACAGTGTTCAGCTAGATCCGTTCTTGCTATTTACATTCAGTGCAGTGCGTCCTGCTCACAGTGTTCAGCTAGATCCGTTCCTGGTATTTACATTTAGTGCAGTGCGTCCTGCTCACAGTGTTCAGCTAGATCCGTTCCTGCTATTTACATTCAGTGCAGTGCGTCCTGCTCACAGTGTTCAGCTAGATCCGTTCCTGGTATTTACATTTAGTGCAGTGCGTCCTGCTCACAGTGTTCAGCTAGATCCGTTCCTGCTATTTACATTCAGTGCAGTGCGTCCTGCTCACAGTGTTCAGCTAGATCCGTTCCTGGTATTTACATTTAGTGCAGTGCGTCCTGCTCACAGTGTTCAGCTACATCCGTTCCTGCTATTTACATTCAGTGCAGTGCGTCCTGCTCACAGTGTTCAGCTAGATCCGTTCCTGCTATTTACATTCAGTGCAGTGCGTCCTGCTCACAGTGTTCAGCTACATCCGTTCCTGCTGTTTACATTCAGTGCAGTGCGTCCTGCTCACAGTGTTCAGCTAGATCCGTTCCTGCTATTTACATTCAGTGCAGTGCGTCCTGCTCACAGTGTTCAGCTAGATCCGTTCCTGCTATTTACATTCAGTGCAGTGCGTCCTGCTCACAGTGTTCAGCTAGATCCGTTCGTGTTATCTTCCTACTGACAGGCAGGCTTGTCTGGTTACAGTATATAAAGCTACCTGAAGAAAATTACAGGTGTTCTATCCCAGCTTAGTGCAGCTACAGGCCATTAGTATGTCTGGAAGGCCAAGAAGGAGAGGCAGACAGTCACAAGCCAATAAGAGAGGGCAAGCAGGCTCTGTGTCTAGTGCTGGTCGTGGAGACGGTGCATCCTCATCAGCACGTGGCCATGGGACACGCTTGGCCTTTTTTTCGGCAGCTGGCCGTGTTGAGCCGCAACATGCGGAAGACTTGGTCGAGTGGATGACCAAGCCGTCCTCATCCTCCTCATCCTCTCTCACCCATGCCCAGGGTGCTTTGTCTGGCAAAGCAGCGGCCTCTTCCCTCAGCTCAATGTCATCAGTGACTCCTTCCCTAGCTCCACCATGTCCTCATGAGGATTCCCTCAAACTGTTTGACCACAGTGTTGGGTACATGCTCCAGGAGGATGCCCAGCGTTTGGAAGGCTCTGATGATGATACTGAGCTCAATGAAGGCAGTAACATGAGCACGGACAGAGGGGGTGCCCAAGAAGGACAGCAATCTGGCAGTCATGCTCCCCCTGCTGCAGCATACTGCCAGGTTTGCTCCAGTGATGAGGAGGGAGGGGATGATGAGGTCACTGACTCAACGTGGGTGCCTGATAGGAGAGAGGAGGAGGAGGAGGAGGAGGAGGTGGCACATCACCAACTAGGCAGGATGCCCTCCAGGGGCCAGCCTAAGGGCAGCACATTGACTGCATCACACCCCAAAGCTCCACATGTGCAGGGCGCTGCAGTCTCTGCGCGTTATTCAAAAAGTTCTTTGGTGTGGGCCTTTTTTGAGACGAGTGCATCAGATCGCACCGCTGCTATTTGCAACATATGTCTCAAGCGTATCTCGCGTGGACAAAACATCTCCCGCTTGGGTACCACATGCTTGACCAGACATATGTTGACCTGCCATGCAGTTCGTTGGCAAGCGTATCTAAAAGACCCACACCAAAGAACAAAGACGATCTCTCCTTGCTCCTCATCAGCTGAGATTTCCAACCCCACTAGACCTTCAGTCCTCTCTGAGACCTGCAGTGAGAGGAATGAAGGTGTAGAATTAGGTGTGTCACAGCCAAGTACTTGTGGGCAATCTGCTTTTGGTACACCGACGTCAGATTGTACCAGGCAAATTTCCCTGCCCCAGCTGCTGCACCGCCGAAAGAAGTTTGCTCCCAGCCATCCACATGCCCAGCGGTTGAATGCTAGCTTGGCAAAATTGCTAGCACTTCAACTGCTGCCTTTTCAGTTGGTAGACTCTGCCCCCTTCCGTGAGTTTGTGGAATGTGCGGTTCCTCAGTGGCAGGTACCCAAACGCCACTTTTTCTCACGGAAGGCGATTCCGGCTCTCTACCGGCATGTGGAAGGCAATGTCCATGCCTCGCTGGACAGGGCGGTCAGCGGTAAGGTGCATATTACCGCTGACTCATGGTCCAGCAGGCATGGACAGGGACGTTACTTAAGTTTCACGGCGCATTGGGTGACTCTGCTGGCAGCTGGGAAGGATGCAGGACAAGGTGCAGTAGTGTTGGAGGTTGTTCCGCCACCACGCCTCCAAAATGCTGATTGTGACACACCTCTCTCCTCCACCCCCTCCTCTTCTTCTTCCTCCATGGCCTCTTCCTCGGAACCAGCGGTGCTCCGTAGGCGTTCAAGGGGCTACGCAAGTACGCAGGCCAAAAGATGCCATGCGGTGCTTGAGCTGGTGTGCTTGGGGGACAGGAGCCACACTGGGGCAGAGGTTCTGTCAGCTCTGCAGGGGCAGGTTCAGAGGTGGTTGACGCCACGCCAACTTAAGGCAGGAATGGTGGTTTGCGACAATGGCACCAACCTCCTCTCTGCCCTCCGACAGGGACAACTGACCCATGTGCCCTGTTTGGCTCACGTCCTTAACTTGGTGGTGCAGCGGTTCTTGGGCAGGTACCCGGGCTTACAGGATGTCCTGAGGCAGGCCAGGAAAGTCTCTGTGCATTTCCGCCGGTCATATAATGCCAGTGCTCGGCTGACGGACCTCCAAAAAGAGTTTAACCTGCCCAAGAACCGCCTAATCTGTGACATGCCCACCAGGTGGAACTCGACGTTGGCCATGCTGCAGCGGCTGCACACGCAGCAGAGGGCCATCAATGAGTACCTGTGCGACTATGGCACCAGGACAGGGTCAGGGGACCTTGGTTTTTTTTCCCCACGCCAGTGGGCCATGATCAGGGATGCATGCACTGTCCTGTCACCATTCGAGGAGGCCACGAGGATGGTGAGCACTGACAGTGCATGCATCAGTGACACTGTCCCCCTTGTCCACCTGTTGGAGCACACGCTGCGTGGAATAATGGACAGGGCACTTGAGGCAGAACAGAGGCAGGAAGAGGAGGACTTCCTTAGCTCTCAAGGCCCCCTTTATCCAGACAGTGTTCCTGCGTGCCCGCCGATCACACAGGAAGAGGACGAGGAGGAGGAGGAGGAGGAGGAGGAAGATTGTGTCAGTATGGAGGTGGAGCCTGGCACTCAGCATCAGCAGTCTTTAAGGGATCAGTCCCAAGGAACACATGGACTTGTACGTGGCTGGGAGGAGGTGGCTGCGGACGTTGTTGTCCTTAGTGACCCAGAGGACTCCGGACCGAATGCCTCAGCAAACCTACGCTGCATGGCCTCCCTGATCCTGCAAAGCCTGCGTAAGGATCCTCGTATTCGTGGTATCAAGGAGAAGGACCAATACTGGCTGGCAACCCTCCTTGATCCACGTTACAAGGGTAAGGTTGCGGACCTTATCTTGCCATCGCAGAGGGAGCAGAGGATGAAACATCTTCGGGAGGCCTTGCAGAAAGGTCTGTGCAACGCGTTCCCAGAGACTGGGAGGTTACAAACTCCTGTTTCTGGACAACGTGTTGCTGAGGCTTCGGTCAGTCAAAGAAGGAGCGGTGGAGAAGGTGGCCGTCTGACCGATGCGTTCAGACAATTTTTTGGTCCGCAGCCCCAAGGTATGATCGGTTCCAGCAACCATCGCCAGCGTCTGTTTTACATGGTGCAGGAATACCTAGGGGCAAGATCAGACTTGGACACCTTTCCCACCGAAAATCCTCTGGGTTACTGGGTCTTGAGGATGGATCACTGGCCAGAGCTTGCACAGTATGCAATTGAGCTACTGGCCTGTCCTGCATCCAGCGTTCTTTCGGAACGCACATTCAGTGCTGCTGGAGGCGTGGTAACCGATCACAGGGTGCGTCTGTCCACCGACTCGGTCGATCGGCTGACCTTCATAAAAATGAATCAGTCTTGGATCACCACCAGCTACCAAGCACCTGATGCAGATGTAACCGAATAATTTTTTTTGAAATCTCAGATCCCTTCAAAGACTGCCTATGCTGATGCTGAGTGACTATCCCTGAGTAATTATCCTCTTCCTCCTCAATCATCACGCTGATAGCTTGTAAGAACATTTTTGGTTCTGGGCGCCACCACCAGTGCCTAAGGCACAATTTTTCAGCCCCTGTTTAACAGGGGCGTGTAATTACAATTTTTGATGTAATACTTTGCAGCAGGGCTCGTTCCTGCATTCCAACTAGAGTGTCTGTGAGGGGTTGCAGTGTTGTGGCACCAGCACCAGTGCCTAAGACCCAATTTTTCAGCCCCTGTCTAACAGGGGCGTGTAATTACAATTTTTGATGCAATACTTTGCAGCAGGGCTTGTTCCTGCGTTTCAACTAGAGTGTCTGTGAGGGGTTGCAGTGTTGTGGCACCAGCACCAGTGCCTAAGACCCAATTTTTCTGCCCCTGTCTAACAGGGGCGTGTAATTACAATTTTTGATGCAATACTTTGCAGCAGGGCTCGTTCCTGCGTTCCAACTAGAGTGTCTGTGAGGGGTTGCAGTGTTGTGGCACCAGCACCAGTGCCTAAGGCCTAATTTTTCAGCTCCTGTTCAACAGGGGCATGTAATTACAATTCTTGATCTAATATTTCACAGCAGGGCCCTGTGAGGGCTTACAGTGTTTTGGCCACAGCAACACCTAAGGCCCAAATTTCTGCTGAGTATATAGGGCAGGACCCTACTTTCAAACATCTAACTTACAAACGACTCCTACTTGCAAACGGAAGGAGACAACAGGAAGTGAGATGAAATCTACCCCTAAGGAAGGGAAATTCTCTCCTGTAAGAGTTAATATGGGAAAACAATTTCTCCTTTCCACTGATGCTTTCCAATCCTTGTTCCACAAAAAAACCCAAATTTTCAAAAAACATTTTTCATTGGGACAAAAAAGTGAGGTGAAATCTTCTGAAGAGGAGGAAAGACGCAAAACAAATGTCACAGGGGTGATAACCCTTCCCTATGTTTTCCAAAAAGCTTAGAAAAGATTTTTTGGCTGGAGCTAAACACATTAAAAATGTTCAAAATTACAAACAGATTCTACTTAACAACAAACCTACAGTCCCTGTCTTGTTTGCACCGCCTGAATACTGCTGTTCAGAGTATATAGGGACCTTTCCTTATTTTAATTTGGGTGCGGGGTTCCCCTTAATATCCATACAAGACCCAAAGGGCCTGGTAATGGACTGGGGGGTACCCATGCCGTTTGTCTCACTGATTTTCATCCATATTGCCATGACCCGACATGACATTAAACCCGCAAGCAGTTTTAAATGAGATTTTTTCCTTTAAAAATGACATTTGGTGCAGGGACTGTTCTAAACATGGGAAACACGCGTCACTTTACAGGCATACTATAGACACCCCCCAGGTACGATATTTAAAGGAATATTTCACTTTTTTTTTTTTACTTTAAGCATCATTAAAATCACTGCTCCCGAAAAAACGGCAGTTTTTAAAAGTTTTTTTTGCATTGATACATGTCCCCTGGGGTAGGACCCGGGTCCCCAAACCCTTTTTAGGACAATACCATGCAAATTAGCCTTTAAAATGAGCACTTTTGATTTCGAACGTTCGAGTCCCATAGACGTCAATGGGGTTCTAACGTTCGTGCGAACTTGCGGTCCGTTCGCGGGTTCTGGTGCGAACCGAACCGGGGGGTGTTCGGCTCATCCCTACTCCTCAATGGCTGATGTTGGGGCTATGGCAGGAATAGATGTGGACAAAGAGCCAGGTTTATCCACTCTGGCAACTGCAGGGGACTGCACTCTTGTCTCTTCTTGCACGACAGAGGATGAGGAGGATGAGGAAGGTTTAGTAAGCCAGTCCACCACCTCCTCTGCATGCTGTGGCTAGATAGCATGGGCAAACTCACTAAACAGAGGAAATGATGCCCTGCCTGAGGACTGACCACAATGTCCACCTTTGCCTGTAGACACATTTGTTGCTGGCCCCCTTACAGTGCCAAGGAAACCTCTGCCTCTCCTTGTTGTCCTCCCAGACATTATTGGGAGGGAGAGGACAGTGCTTATAAGCAAATGTAAAGAAGAAGTTTAAATCTGTACGTAGATGCACTTTATTCAATGTAAAGAGGTGTTTGGTGCACTTTAATTTCAGCACTCACACTACACAGACACACACACCATGGATACACTATAATATACTACAATATAATGCGCCAAGCGTACAGTGACGCACAGAACTATATGGCGTTAAACTGGCAGTAACGCAGGGGGGCAGAGCTAGCGGCGGACATATAAGCAGCACTGAGTGAGAGCCGGGACGAATTCTCCTACGATCATCCTGAGTGTCAGAGATACAGATCCTGCACCAAATCTACACCCTAATACACCCTGGAGTGGGCGGAATGGTGGAAGATGGTTAAATACGGGCCAGCACCCATGGATTCGGCCCGCGGATCGTCTATCACGCTTTGCATGGGAATCCCAAGATGGCGGCTGCCACGAGGAGACGGACCAGAGTCCAGGCAATACACAGCAGAGCAGAGAGAATCAATCCCCCACTACCTCCAGTAAAGTAAGCCTGCTGCCCAGCAGGTCTAGAGGGCTGAGAAGGGGCCTTTCCTTTGACAGGCTGCCCCACACAGATCCAGGGGATCCAGCGCTGGCAGAGGGAGAAGGGGAGCCTTCCCTGAAGCAATTAATGGAGGCCATATTTACATGCCAAACCACCCTAACAGCACATATAGACGGCATGTGGGCAGAAATGTCTTTTATTAAGCAAGATGTTCAGAATATCAGGGAGAGGGCCACAGAAGCTAAAAATAGAATCAGTGACCTGGAGGATGTAGTCCGCCCATTAGAAAGTACAGCACAAACTATGCAAAGAGAAATCACTGCCCACACTGATAAATTAGGGGACATGGAGGACTGCCAAAGAAGAAACAATGTTCGCTTTCTGGGGTTCCCTGAGAAGGCAGAGAGTAAACAACCCAAGGATTTCTTGGAACTTTGACTTCAGGACAATATGGCAGATAACACATTTTCACGTTTATTTGCCATAGAATGGGCCCATAGAATACCATCTAAACCTCCTCCACCTGGTGCATATCCACGCCCCATTATAACACGCATACTGCACTTCAGAGACAGTGAAAACATCGTTCGTGCGGCACGTTCCCTGGGTGACCTACAGTATAATACAAACCGCATTTCATGCTACCCAGACTTGTCCGTGGCTACGCAGAGACAAAGGGCCAGTTTTGTTCATGTGAAGAAAAGGATGTGAGATTTACAACTGGCATATAGTATGCTATATCCTGTAAAATTGAGAGTGGTGGATAGGGGAAAAGTTTTCTTCTTCAACACCCACCCCGGAAGCATCAAGTTGGTTAGATGCTAGGGGGCGCAATAACCCCCCATGGATAAAGAATCTATATTGCTTTTAGCCCTTTACTGGTGGGACAGGCCATTCATGCACTCTATGGCTATATAGAAGTGTAGCTCTTTATTTTCTTCCTGACACTACATTCATTTTGCGTGAAGTCCCACGCCGACCGGTAAGCTGACTAGAAAACTGACTCCTACAATTCTAATGAACACCTGCATTGAGACTTTCTCTTTCTCAGCTCCCGGATAGACTAATTATACGTCTATAAACTGACTTAAATTTTTTCACCTATTTTTATTTTCTTAACTATGAATTTTCTTCTGCTGTCCAGTTCGGATTTTTGAACTACATTCTTTTGCTGTATCCCCTTTTCTTTTCTCTTGGGGATACCTTAAGGAAGAACTTGTTATATATAGACGTTACTGAGTTCCTTTAAGTGACTCTACACACTAGTGGGCTGCTACTGGTGTGGTACTAAAGACCAGTGACCCCCCTAGGTCGTTTAATGTTGCAATTATGGGATACAGGAGCACAACATGTTGGGGTTGTGTTTTATTGGTTAGTGCTGTGTTCTGTTTCCCCCTGTTTTGATTCCCACAGGATGGATGAGCTGACCAAAGACTGGTTGGCCACTGCTCTCCCAGGGAACGTTTACTGGTATCCTTCCTATCTAAATGGCGGGTAAGATAAGTGTACTGTCCTGGAATGTACATGGTATGAACTCAAAGTTAAAGAGATCCCTCATATATGATTTTATAAAGAGGTATAAACCCCATATTATCCTGCTGCAGGAGACACATATACAAGGGTCTAAAGTTATGGCATTAAAAAAAGACAATGTTATGAGAGTTATCCATGCCGAATATTCCACATATTCACAAGTAGGGAAAGGCCGAACACCCTCCGGTTCGGTTCGCACCAGAACATGCGAACAGGCAAAAAATTTATTCGAACATGCAAACATCGTTAAAGTCTATGGGACACGAACATGAAAAATCAAAAGTGCTAATTTTAAAGGCTTATATGCATGGTATTGTCTTAAAAAGTGTTTGGGGACCCGGGTCCTGCCCCAGGGGACATGTATCAATGCAAAAAAAAGTTTTAAAAACTGGCGTTTTTTCGGGAGCAGTGATTTTAAAAGCCTTTAAAATTAGCACTTTTGATTTCTCCCATAGACTTTTAAAGGGTGTTCCGCGGATTTCAAATTTGCCGTGCACACCCCAAATTGTTCGCTATTCGGCGAACAGGCGAACACCCGATGTTCGAGTCAAACTTACGTTTGACTCGAACATCGGGACCATCCCTATTCACATGGGTTTGCTATTCTGGTTACAAAAAAGGCAGCAGCACATATTATAAAGGTCAAATCAGACCCTAATGGTAGATACGCCATACTGGTATGTCAAATGTTCATTGTATACCTAACATTGGTTTGTGTGTATATTCCACTGCCATTCTCTTCCCAAATATTAGAAGACATTCTAAAAGAAGCTGTGCTGATCGCACAGGGCCCACTGTTGTTGATGGGTGATTTTATTGCGGTGTCAGATGGGGCTCTGGACACGCATGGATGTGCTTCTGACTCGCGCCACACTCTCTCTTCATGGCTGGAAGGATATGCTCTTATTGACTTGTGGCGTCAAAACAATCCTGGAGTCAGAGAGTAGTCCTGTCACTCGGAGACTCATAGGACACTAACCAGAATAGACCTGCTGCTATCCTCCATAGATGGTCTTCCGATTTTATCCGGGATCAGGTAGAGAATCAGGTATCAAGAATTCAGAGATTTCTCTGGCTTTGGAATTAATTGGTCTAAGTCGACGTTGTTTCCTCTAGTCCCACAGCCCAAATTAGTACCTCCTGTTCAATGCCCTCTAGCTGTGACATCCCAATTTAAATACTTAGGAATTAATATCCAACTACCAGTGGACTCATTTACAGAGGTGAACCTTTGGCTCGTAATTAGACAGGGTACAGAAATGGAAAGACCTCCCGCTCACGTTACTAAGCAGAGCTAATTTGTTTAAAATGATTTTCCTACCAAAATTTCTATATGTACTCTCTAATGCCCCGATATACATTCCAGAAGAAAAAACTTTCAGATACATTGACTCCCTGTTGACCTCCTTATGGGGAGACAAGGCAGCTAGAGTATCACTGGCCATCTTGCAATTACTGGTGGGGAGGGGAGGTCTGGCAATACCCGGTTCTATTTCCTGGCATCACAGCTGGTGCAGATTCATTGGCGTATGTTCCCACAGCTGAGCAATGCCGCAATTGCAGTTAAGGCATCTCCTATGAGGCACTACTAAACTTTTTCTTTAGAGGGGAAGTCCCTACAGCAGGAGGTATGACCATGCTCAGATCAGCTAAGCGGATGCTGGGGATTTGTATAAAACACTTAACTGACGGCCCTCTACATTTGTCACCTAATGCCCCATTATGGTTTAACTCATGTTTGAGGGAATTTTTCCACCTAGAGGACGGACATAGATGGGCCAAATTTGGACTTACATACCTGCACCAATTGTATGACAATGGCGAAATAAAGTAATTTGCACAGCTGAGGAGTGAGCTGGGTGTCCCCGATTCCTGGACATTTCAATTCACCAGGCTGAGACATGCAGCTCACGGTCAGTTCAGGATGGGGCCGGTACTTCTTGAAAACACTAAACTAGAAACACTCCTTGCTGCACCTGACCATACTAAACGAATATCCACAAACTATACTGCACTCATGGATAAAAAACACCCGAGGGAAAAGAAAATTAGAGACAGGTGGACTGCTATTGTCCCGGAACTTACAGAGGCACTGGAAGGAAGTTCTGACCTCATATATGCCCATGGTTATTTCAGCCAGGGACAAACTGATACAACTGAGATACCTGCATCAAATGTATTATACCCTACACAGATTATATAAGATGGGAAGAAATGAAGACCTCACATGTCATAAGTGTTTAGCAGCAGAAGGTACCTTTATACACATGATGTGGGACTGCAATAGGATACGGCCCCCCTATGGTCGCAGGTAACTCAGTTTCTTGTGTATACGTTTGATCTCCTGAACATACCCTTTTTCCCTGAAAATAAGACCTAGCGTGATTGTCAGTGATGGCTGCAATTTAAGCCCTACCCCCCAAATAAGCCCTACCCTGTTTTCCCGAAAATAAGCCCTACCCTGAAAATAAGACCTACAAGGACTTTAACTAGGGCTTATTTGGGGGAGTAGGGCTTATATTGCAGCCATCACCGACAATCATGCTAGGTCTTATTTTCGGGGAAACAGGGTATTTAGCCCACTGTTGGGTCTCTAAGGTATTATAGAAGATGAAGCCATGAGCAACAATATGAGAACACTCCTGAGACTGCTATTTTATTATGTTAGAAAGCCAATTGTCCTCAACTGGATTAAAAAAGACCATCTTACATTATCTGCTTGGAAAGGACTAGTTAATGCCAATATCACATTGTATAAAATGACTTCTGAAACAAGGGGATGTGCAAAAAAATTAAATAAAGTGTGGGGAAGGTGGATAAACTCCAGGGAAACTGTACCAAATGATATCTAAAAAATAATTTTTGTATGCAAAGGTGGAGTTATATATATAACGTAAGAAGAAAGAGGGAGAGCATGGTTCTGTGGTTTTGGGGAAGTGATGGCACACAGCACAATTGGTTCTGGAGGTATTTACCTCCAAGTTTTGTTCTTTATTTTTTACTTTTAATACGTTATAAGATGATGATAGTTTACATCACAGTTATTGACAACAACTGGTAAAAAAGAGCTATTTGTATTGATGCACACATTACCTTCAGTTGTGGGAAAAGTAAAGACTCCTAAATGGCAATATTATACTGACATATGCAACTATGACTGTATCCTGTTTGCATTATTTTATGCTATGTATGTACATTTGGCAAATAAAAACCCTTTAAGAAAAAAAAAAACATGGCAGTAATGCACAGAAAATTATATGGCGTTAAACTGGCAGTAACGCACACAGAAGTAAATGGCGTTAAACTGGCAGTAACGCATAAAACTATATGGCGTTAAACTGGCAGTAACGCACACAGAACTATATGGCGTTAAACTGGCAGTAACGCATAAAACTATATGGCGTTAAACTGGCAGTAACACACACAGAACTATATGGCGTTAAACTGGCAGTAACGCACACAGAACTATATGGCGTTAAACTGGCAGTAACACACACAAAATGATATGGCGTTAAACTGGCAGTAATGTACACAGAAGTAAATGGCGTTAAACTGGCAGTAAAGCATAAAACTATATTGCGTTAAACTGGCAGTAATGCACACAGAAGTAAATGGCGTTAAACTGGCAGTAATGCACGCAAAACTATATGGCGTTAAACTGGCAGTAATGCACACAAAACAATATGGCGTTAAACTGGCAGTAACGCTCACAGAACTATATGGCATTAAACTGGCAGTAACGCACACAAAACGATATAGTGTTAAACTGGCAGTAACGCACACAGACCTATATGGCGTTAAACTGGCAGTAAAGCATGCAAAACTATATGGTGTTAAACTGGCAGTAACGCACACAGAACTATATGGCGTTAAACTGGCAGTAATACACGCAAAACGATATGACGTTAAACTGGCAGTAACGCACACAGAAGTAAATGGCGTTAAACTGGCAGTAAAGCATAAAACTATATGGCGTTAAACTGGCAGTGATGCACACAGAAGTAAATGGCGTTAAACTGGCAGTAACGCATAAAACTATATGGCGTTAAACTGGCAGTAATGCATGCAAAACTATATGGCGTTAAACTGGCAGTAATGCACACAAAACAATATGGCGTTAAACTGGCAGTAACGCTCACAGAACTTTAGCCAAGAAGAATTCTTTAGTAAAGACAAAAGATTGATGTAATTATAGACTGAGGTATCAAAAATAAATTAATATTTATTACAATAAGTCACATACAAACAACCCTTATGCCCTGTACACACGATAGGATTTTCCGACAACAAATGTTGGATGTGAGCTTGTTGTCGGAAAGTCTGACTGTATGTATGCTCCATAGAACATTTGTTGTTGGACTTTCCGCCAACAAATGTTTGAGAGCAGGTTCTCAAATTTTCTGACAGCAAATCTTGTTGGCGGAAATTCCGAGTGTGTGTACACAATTCCGACGCACAAAAGTCCATGCATGCTCGGAATCAAGCAGAAGAGCCGCACTGGCTATTGAACTTAATCCTTCTCGGCTTGTCGTACGTCACTGTGTTCTTGACGTTCAGAATTTCCGACAACATTTGTGTGACCGTGTGTATGCAAAACAAGTTTGAGCCAACATCCTTCGGAAAAAAATCCACGGTTTTGTTGTCGGAAAATCCTATCGTGTGTACAGGGCAACACAGTTTGATTAACCACTTCCAGACTGCCCCACGTACATATACTGCAGCAGGGCGGCCCGGCTGCGCAAAATCACATACAGGTACGTGATTTGCGCCCGCCGTCTCCACAACCGATCACTCATCAGGTCCAGGCCAATGATTTATGGCCTGGACCCACTAATCGGTTCTGACCAATGAAAGAACCTCCTGTGCCTGTGTTTACATTACACAGGCACAGGAGGTTCTTTCATTGGTCAGATGCAATCTCCCCTCCTGGAGCCCTTTCGGTTCCAGCGCGTGAGGAGAGAGCATCCAACTGTGAGTACACAAGCACTACACTGACACCAGGACACATAGGCACATATTTCACCCCCTGATCACCCCTCCCCCACAGTTAATCCTTTCACTCCCTGTCACAGTGCCACCAAGGTACAGTGTTCAGATTTTTTACTGATTGTTTATTGGTGTCACTTAGCAGATATCGGTAGTTAGCGTTAGTCTCAGAGATAGATATATATATATATAATATATATATATATTCCCTAATTAAGGTTTAACCCCTTGATCACCCCCAGTTAACCCTTTCACTCCCTGTCACAATGTCATTAGAACAGTATACAGATTTTTTTTTCTGATTACTGTATTAGTGTCACAGGTGACGCTAGTTAGCATCAGCCTCAGTTAGCGTCAATCCCAGACAGCATCAGATTTTAACCCTTTGATTGCCAATAACACTAACACACACACAATATATACCTTCATTACTAGAATAGTGTCTGAATGGACCAATATGTTTGATCTGATCAGAACTATACTATCGTCACCAATAGTATAGTGTTCCCAAAAACGTAGTGTTAGCAGGATCAGCCCCTATACCTGCCGGCACCTGCGTTTATCCCCTCCGCACAACCCACTTAAACAAGTGCAGGATCAATAGATCACTGTAACTTCCTATACACAGCACACAATTCCACAGCGAGTCAGGCCTGATCTCTGCTAGCACTAGCAGTTATATTTTTTGTAGCGGTTTAAACAGTCCTCGAAAACCAGGTACTTTTTTACCTGTGAGTCACACTAGGTTCATGTAAATTTATTGGCCAAAATGTCAAACGAAAGGTACACTAGTGAAGAGGCCTACAGGATACTGAGCATTACAGAGAAGAGCGCAGGGGTGTCCTCACTGTCAGATTCAGGCTCAGTATTTAAACCTGTAGAGAGCAGTGGCACCCTGACAGATAGCTCTGACGATGGAGTAGTGGTCCCTGCTAAGGTCAGACTTACCCGACCCCGTTCTTCTGTTGCTGAGGTGCTACAAACGCATGATTCTCGTATGCAGCAGAGTGTCTGTAATAGAGCCGCTCAACCTTCTGGTTAACTGGCTAGCACCAGCGGCCTAGTACACCCTGGTCATAGACAAACCAGCACTGCAATAACACTTGGTGACGCGGCGAGTCCCATAAGTGCAGTTCGAGCTGGTGTGGTGGCTAGCACAAGTAGTGTCCCGCAGCCACCAAGAATTTAAACGCAGGCCTGTAGAGCCCATAGTGTCCTTACTGATGCGCTTGCAGCTTTGTATGTGCCCGAACAAGATGTCTGCGTTGATGAGTCCCTGATTACATTTTCTGGCCACCTTGTTTTCAAACAGTTTCTCCCCAGCAAGCGTGCCAGATATGGGGTCAATATGTATAAGCTCTGTGACAGGGCAACAGGCTATACATGGAGTTTTCAGATTTACGAGGGAAAAGATAGCAGATTGGAGCCCCCCAACTGCCCAGACTACATAGGGAGCAGCGGCAAGATTGTTTAAAACTTGGTGTCACCCTTATTCGGAAAGGGGTACCATTTATAGGTGGACAATTTCTACACAAGCATGCCACTTTTTAGACATCTCTTTCAATTAGGAATTGGCGCATGTGGCCCTGTGCGATCCAATGAATTGCTTGCAATGAGATGGAAGGACAAACAGAACATTTTTGTTCTGTCTTCCATTCACGCAGATACGGCAGTCCAAATTACTACGGCGACTGGTGTTGTTGAGAAGCCCCTCTGTGTCCACGACTACAAGCGCAAAATGGGAGGGGTGGACTTCCACGACCAGATGATGGGGCCGCACTTAGTTGCCCGTAAGGCCAGACGCTGGTACAAAAAAGTGTCTGTATACTTATTCCAATTGGCGCTGTTTAACACTTATGTGCTATACAAAGTGTCAGGAAGAACTGGATCATTCCTAAAAATCCAGGAAGAGATCATCACTGCCCTGTATCCAGAAGGTGCAGTGGCCCAATTTTCCAATCAAGATGTAGTGAGCCGGCTGCATGAGAGGCATTTTCCAAATGTCCTCCCTGGTACCCCTACCCACAGAGCACCCCAAAACAGATGCCGTGTTTGTAGCGCGGATACAGGCATGACACCTGATATTTTTGTCCTTTCTGGGTGAGCCTGGTCTCGGCATCAGGGACTGTTTCCATTGCTACCACACACTAGTGGAGTATTCGTATAGTGTACAGCATGGCACAGTCCTAGGGCACACTTTCACACAGGGACTCGAAAGATGTTAGATGGCCATTGCACTTTGAGAAACCCTAACCTGGAAGGTTTATAGTTATAATAAAAGGGTAAAAAAAAATTAAAAAAATAAATATTTTTTTTTTTTATTGTGTTTGCTTTGCAGGTATGTCATTCTACTGTTTTACTATACTGTTACTGTGATTTATTGTTAACCATTGTTTGTTTTGCAGGTATGCCATTCTATTGTTTTACTGTACTGTTACTATGATTTATTGTTAACCATTGTTTGCTTTGCAGGTATGCCATTCAGATGCAGCACTGATTTGTTTATTTTGACAGCAACAGGGTTTGCTCTCACGATACCTAAATCCGTGACTCCAGCACTGTAGGAGGTGATTTTACCACCACAGTTATGAAAAAGAGCATACATGGTGAAGCACAGGGGCAGGCTGGACATAGGGGTGGATTGCTCCTATGCTTCATTATATGTTTTTTACCCTTTTTTTAGCACAGATTTGAATTTAAACAAAGCTGTTTTATTGAGTTAATGTTTTATTGATACTGTGTTTTATTGTTAACCATTGTTTTCTTTGCAGGTACACCATTTAGCTGCAGCACTGATTTGTTTATTTTAACAGCAATAGGGTTTGCTCTCATGACAAGTAAATCTATGACTCCATCGCTGTAGGAGGTGATTTCACCACCATGTGAATGGAGGAATCTGTTAGGTTCTCTTTTTTCATTCAGCCGACTGGCTGCATGGAAAAAAAAAAAGATCACTTCATTATATGCCCAGCAACGACCAGCAATGTCCTGGTATGCTGCTGGACTTTAAGTGGTTATACCAGAATGATGAAGGTTTAGGCATCATCTTAGTATCATTTTTTTGCAGCCGGCGGTCGGCTTTCATATAAAAGCAATCCTAGTGGATAATTAGCTGCTAGACGGCTTTTACCTGACTTGTCATATATTCAGTTGCAAACAATACATTCAAAATCTCACCCAGAGGGTGTAATCTTCCTTCTTCATTACAGGATAATTATCAACCATGTGTTTATGCAAACATCACCTCCCTTGGCCACCGGGTGGCACTCTAGGACAAAAAGTGTCTATTCTAAGTTTATCTGGGAAATTAATCTTATAAATTAACCTGTTGTAGGGCAAATTAATATTTCACTATAACAAGTTCGACTAGGTGATTGTATGTCAAATAAATGGAATGCCTAGGCAAGTCTGGTAATTGCTAATTTATGATCATGACTCTTCTAGTGTAGCAGTATTCAAATGTAAACGTTTCTACAGCTATGGCATGACTTCATAATCAGATATTAATGATATACATAAAATTCCCACACTATAAACTATTATTTGAATATGGTAACGTATAAAACACACCTACATTTCTAAAAACATTGATTCCAAATAAACATAACTATAATAAGCTTAATAGATCCTCATAAGATAATATGTTATTTCATCCTGATTAAGTATTTTCATACATCATCATGTTTTATATTTAAAAACATTTATACACCCTTTGAGAGTCCTTTACACCAGTGGTGGCTGGTGCTCAAAATTTTTTTGGGGGAGCAAACAAACTGAAGAATTCTGAAAAAAACACATCAATTACAGCCACTGTGCCATCAAACACTGCCACTGTGCCATCAAACGCAGCCACTGTGCCATCAAACGCAGCCACTGTGCCATCAAACGCAGCCACTGTGCCCATCAAATGCCAATTGCAGCCACTGTGCCATCAAACGCAGCCACTGTGCCATCAAACGCAGCCACTGTGCCATCAAACGCAGCCACTGTGCCATCAAACGCAGCCACTGTGCCAACAATTGCAGCCACAAGTGGGGTCCTTCAAGTCAGCGTCTCCTACCGTCCTCCTCTCCCGACTCCCATTCTCTCCTCTTGATAGGCATCCAATAGCGGCGCCTGTCGTTTCAGCCAATCAGGTAACAGGTAACAGACTTGAGCACCTGATTGGTGGAGAGGCGGTTCAGTGTTAGGAAAGCAAAGATTAATTTGCTTTCCTAACACAGCTGAGTGAACTGCGAGCGCCAAATACGGTGCTCGCATGTCACCGTTTTTGACGCCTATTAGAGCCTATGGCTCTAATCAGGCGCTTCAAACCCCCCCCGCTGCTGTAATTCAGGCGCCCTGTGCCCACAAAGGGGCCGGACGCCTGAATGGGGGGTGGCAGCGGTGGCCATGGATAGATTCATGCAATGCACGAGTCTATCCATAATGCACAGAGGGGGTGGCTGGGGAGAGGGGGCGCCGTCCTTGGGCCCCTAGTGCACAGGCCGCCACTGCTTTACACCCTTTGTGAGTCCTTTTCAACATTGTATTTAGCAATATCACAATTTTGTTTGATACAATATTAAAGTTAAATTGACACCTTATTTCTTTCTCTCTGGATTAAGTTGTCCTTTAACCAGCCTCAGAATGTTTGTTCTTTAAACTTCCTTTGTGGGCTCTTTTCAGCCTAAAAACAATGACCAGTTAGGGCATTTTTATTACTTCCAAGTGCACTTGGAAGTAAAGTCGCTCTAGATCCTAGGGGGACATGCAAGGGAAATAAAAAACAGAATTTTAGCTTGCACATTATTAGATGATAAAATCAGCAGAGCTTCACTTCATTTCAGAGCTTCCCCTCAGATCTACAGCGACTGCACTTCCAAGTGCACTTCCAAGTGCACTTTCAGTGCACTTGTAGTGCAAAGTGGATTTGCCTTTAGTAAATCAACCCCAATGTGTCTTTACAAAGCCAAATTTTGAGAACTGGAATCCATGTAAACATTCAGTTTAGTTTGATTTCATGTGTTGTGGGAATACTAGAAACCCATTGTCAAAAAACTTTGGCTTTAGATAACTTATCCCCAACTTCTTTGTAGACTAAATTGTTCTAATTGAGAAAAACAAAATGTATCTGATGGGAAAGTCGAATTTCAGTGAAGATATTGGTCTCTGCTTATTTGGAACCTGTTTTAGACGGTCCAAAATTAAAAATGATAAAATTTATATAATTTTTTTTTCATAAAAAATTCTGACATTAGTTTACAGCATTTCTTGACACCTACCTAAAACTTTTACACTGTAATGTAGTCTGAGATTAATAGTTTTTTGATCCAGCCTCTCAAGGTCTCTTAAGCCAATAGGCACAGATGTACATCTCTTGAATCCACATGAACAACATAGCCACTGCCTCAAACATGTATATTGACTTACACATTTTTCCTAATATCATAGAACACCATGAGAACTGAACCATGGGACCTTGACTCCATTGTGCCTAGGAACATGTTTATTGAAGGCACAAAGCACTCTTGTGTCTAGATTTCATTAGTGGCAGATCATTTGAGGATAACTATAACTGCACAGATCTGAGTCCTAAATATCTTACGTCAGTATTAACCACACTAGAGGACAGACTAGCCCTACAGCTAGAGGCTAATTTTGCAGACACAGTGTATATTAAATAATTGGCAAAGTCACTGTACCAATATGTTCTTGGTTGACTCGATTCATTATTTGTGAAAACAAGAAAACATTTGAATGTAAATGGAGATTAAGTTATTTGTTATATACGCTATTGAATAACAGTGTACCAGTTAAAACAGTGGCATGGCTGCCCCGTTCTAAACTTTTGAAATTTAGGTTACACGCACATGGGCGCATTTGCCAGTGCAACGTAAAGAAACCGTTTATTGTTTTTGTTTTACCAGATGTCCTAGAGCTGCATACAGCCACCCATAGACATGTACAGTATGAGTGAAGCCGGCTGTACACAGCTATTTGCTTAAAGTAATGCAAGCATGCAAAGAGAATGCACCAAATGCACCTCTAGTGTGTTTGGTGCATTATGTCTATGCGCATACACTACTTTACGCAAATAGCTGCATACAGCCACCTTCACCCATTCATATCTTTGGGTGGCTGTGCGTAGCTCTAGGACACCTGGTAAAACAAAAACAAACAATGTCTTTACGCTTCGCAGGTAAATGGGCCCATGTAACCTTAAGCCGTGTACACACGGGCGGACTTTTCGACTGGACTGGTCTGACGGACTTTCTGACGGACTTTCAACGGACTTTTGACGGACTTCCGACGGACTTTTTAACGAACGGACTTGCCTACACACGATCACACCAAAGTCCGATGGATTCGTATGTGATGACGTACACCGGACTAAAATAAGGAAGTTGATAGCCAGTAGCCAATAGCTGCCCTAGCGTCGGTTTTTGTCCGTCGGACTAGCATACAGACGAGCGGATTTCTGGGTCCGGCGGAGTTACAACATAAAGATTTGAAGCCTGTTTCAAATCTAAAGTTGGTCAGATTTGCGACTGGAAAAGTCCGCTGAAGGTCCGATGAAGCCCCCACATGATTGGATTGTCTGCAGGACTTGGTCTGTCGGACCAGTCCAGTCGAAAAGTCCGACCGTGTGTACGCTGCATAACTCAAAGAAATTAAAACTACAGCAGCTATAAGGAATTTACCAACTTTCATCAAGCTTTACAAAATTATTGTGCATGCCTAGAATACAGTGCAAAATAGGGTGAGTGTGCAGAAAAATTGTGGTTAGGATTTGGAATAGTTGTCAAGTATTTTGGGCTCACTTCAATGGTTAGCTCATGTGTAATAGTATTAAAGTGTAACTTCACTCTCCCAATCAACATTGAATATTTTTAATATAGGAAATAGGAAATAATAGGAAAGTATATCATTTTTATTTGTTTTAAACTTTTTTTTTTACATTTCTTCAGTTACCTCCTGGTTTGCCTGTATGTCATACATTCCAAGAGTCTTCAGGAGCAGAAATGAGTTTTCTCAGCTAAGCACACATTCCTGCATGAATGCATGCTTGAGCTAAGGGCAGATGGATTCCAGAAAGTAAATGCTATATGAATCATTTGCCTTACTCAAGATGGCCACAGCCAAAAATGATAGGGGATTGTTTGTGAAAGTGCTTTCTCAACAAAATAAAGCATGAAAACATGGATGGATGGAGGACTTTGCTTTGAATAGTAGTCACTTAAGGTCTGCCCTATGGCAGTTTCACTGCTACAGGGTGGCATCTGTGCGCCAGATCACAAATACATAATTGAGCCAACCCTTCTGGGTAGGGGGCGCACATGCGTGCTGCCGTTTGCACACAGCGGAAGTCAATCAGTGGGTACATGGTACCCGATGTCCTCCGACACCCGCCAATCGTTAGGCAGAGAGATAGAACTGCGATCTGCCCATGTAAACAAGGCAGATTGCCTTTCTGACGGGAGGGAAGGGATGGAATTTGTGATCCTGCAAAGCCTTAGTAAAAGCACCTCACACAGTATAGTATAACACTGGCTAGGCACACAGTTAACCCTTTGACCGCCCCTGATCTTAACTTCTTCTCAGCCAGTGTCATTAGTATAGTGACAGTGCATATTTTTTTAGCACTGATCACTGATTTTTTTCACATTTTTTATTGGATGTGTTTTATAGCAGAAGGTAAAAAATATTGTTTTTCTTTTCAAAATTGTCGGTCTTTTTTTGTTCATAGTGCAAAAAATAAAAAAAACGCAGAGGTAATGAAATACCACCAAAAGAAAACTCTATTTGTGGGGAAAAAAGGAAATCAATTTTATTTGTGTACAGCGACCGCGCAATTGTCAGTTAGGGCTCGTTTACACTTGCTTCGGCTACAACACACATTAACGGCTAGTTTAACTTGCTTCAAAACAAGGCTTCAGACACGCTTTGTTAACCACTTCAGCCCCGGAAGATTTGGCTGCTCAATGACAAGGCCATTTTTTGCGATACAGCACTGCGGGGCTTTAGCTGACAATTGCGCGGTCGTGCGACACTGTACTCAAACAAAATTGACGTCCTTTTTTTCCCCACAAATGGAGCTTTCTTTTGGTGGTATTTTATCATCTCTGAGGTTTTTAGGTTTTGCACTATAAACAAAAAAATGCGTCAATTTAAAAAGAAAACACAATGGGGGTTATTTACTAAAGGCAAATCCACTTTGCACTACAAGTGCACTTGAAAGTACACTTGGAAGTGCAGTCACTGTAGATCTGAGGGGGACAGACAAGGAAAATAAAAAACAACATTTTAGCTTGCACATGATTGGGTGATAAAATCAGCAGAGCTTCCCCTCATTTCAGATTTTCCCCTCAGATCTACAGCGACTGCACTTACAAGTGCACTTGAAGCGCATTGTAGTGCAAAGTGGATTTTCCTTTAGTAAATCAACCCCATAATTTTATACTTTTTGGTATTATAAATATCCCCAATTATTTTTTAAAAAAGCTAATTTATTCCTCAGTTTAGGCTGATATGTATTCTTCTACATATTTTTGGTAATAAAAAAATCGCAAAAAGCGTATATTGATTGGTTTGTGCAAAAGTTATTTTTTTTACTAGTAATGAAGTCAGCAATTTTTATCGGGACTGCGACATTATTATGGCAGACAGATCAGACACTTTTCACACTTTTTTTGGGGCCATTGACATTATACAGTAATCTGTGCTATAAAAATGCACTGATTACTGTGTAAATGTCACTGGCAGGGAAGGGGTTAACGCTAGGGGGCGATCAAGTTTATGTTCTAACTGTAGGGGGGTGGGAGTGACTGCAGGAAATGACAGATCGTTGTTCCTAGCTAGTAGGAACTCACGATCTGTCTCTCCTCTCCTCACACAACAGGGATTTGTGTGTTTACACACACATGTCCCTGTTCTGGCTCTCGTGCTCGCGATCGTGCGTGGCCGGCACTCACCCCATGTAGGTGGTGCTTCAAAGCATCTTCAAAGCCTCCATAGAAGTCTATGTCAAAGCTCGCTTGAAGCCCCACTGAAGCCCCACTGAAGCCCCACCGAAGCCCCATGGAAGCCCCATTGAAGCCTTATCGAAGCACCAAGCAAAAGCAGGTATAAACAGGACTGTAAGCTAACCATTTTATTCAGTGACAGGGGCTTTGACTGGCGTTCAGAGAGCTTTAACAAAGCGTGTGCGAAGCCTTGTTTTGAAGCAAGTGTAAACTAGCCCTTAAAATAATGCAGTGTCGTATTGCAAAAAATGGCCTAGTCATGAAGGGGGTAAACCTTCTGAAGGTCAAGTGGATAAAAATTTATGAAATAGTGTTTTTGGTTTGTGGGGCTCAGATGCCGTGAAGATTGTTTGGGGCGCTGATGGGTACCAATAATGTGGCACTGATGAGGTGGCACTGACGGGCACTGATGATGGGCACTGATAGGTGGCACTGATAGGTGACACTGATGGGCACTGATAGGTGTCACTGGTATGCGGCAATAATGGGCACTCAAAGGTGGCACTGATGGGCACTCATAGGCAGCACTGATGGGCACTCGTAGGCAGCACTGATGGGCACTTATGGGTAGCACTGATAGGTGGCATGGATGGGCACTGATAGGTAGGCACTAATGGGCACGGATGGGCACTGATAGGTGGCACTGATGGACACTGATGGGTGGCATTGCTGGGCATCCCTGTTTTGTAATGTGCCACAGAGGTGCCAGTCAGTGCCCATTTGTGGGCACTGATTGGCATATTTTGGGCATATTTTTTCACATTTGGATGGCCATGGGGGATGTACCTGGCCATCCACATGCTGGGGGCTTCCCTGGTTGTCCTGGGGGCTTCTCTGGTGGTCTAGTTTGGACATCTGAGGGGGGGCTGCACTGATAAACAATCAGCGCAGACCCCCCCTGTCAGGAGAGCCGCCGATCGGCTCTCCTCTACTCGCGTCTGTCAGACGCGAGTGAGGAAAAGGCGATCAATGGCTCTTCCTGTTTACATCGTGATCAGCCGTGATTGGACACGGCTGATCATGTGGTAAAGAGCCTCCGCCGGAGTCTCTTTACCGAGATTGATGTAGCGGTGTGTCCGATTAACACACCGAAGCACCGATCGCCGCGATGCGCACCCCCACGGGCACGCGGCGGCTGTTATCCTGAAGGACGTCATATGATGCCCAGTCAGGATAACTGAACCACCGCCCAGCCGTCATTCTGCTATAGGCCGGGCGGGAAGTGGTTAAGTCACATTTTAGGGGTTAGGATAAGAGTTAAGTAGGCCTCAGGTATTTTGGGGCTAATTGTTAGGGTGTGCCTAAAACAGGTCAAAGCTGGATCAAAATTCAGCCTGTTCAGCAGGGACCAGCCAAATTTCGATCAGTGTGTGGCCATCCCTGCTTGTCAGAAGTCGATTGTTTGATTGACTTCTGCTCAAGGGAAATGTTAGAAAACTTTTCTTGATCAGTTACTGCAGTCAGTGGTGTATTCGGACAGCAGCAGGAGCCACTGTTAAATGAAAATATATGAGAACTGCCTAGTTAAAGCACAGGGTATGCCAGGTGTGCCTGGGCAAACCCTAATCACCTAGTGCACATTAGCATTGTCACTCTTTGTGGCAGCGGGGAGATGGGAAAGATTTCCCTCTTACCAGCTCTGCCATAAGATAAGTGCTACGTACATCTCTTTCACTGTGCTGGCAGGAAGATAAATGTGTCCGGCCATATATACAGTGCATATAGGCTGCGCACACCTATGGCACCCCCTAACAGTTAACCTTGCCTTTACTGGAAAGCAAAAATAAAATTTAAGTACAGCGCTACGTTTAGAAAGAAAGTGAAAAGCAGCCAACACACCTATAGACTCAAGGCAGAAAAAAACAAAAGAAACAAAAGTGTGGCGCTATATATCACATCCACAGCCGTGTGTATTACAATGAAGACATATAAAAATAGTGAATACTACCAAAAAATGTATGATCATAAAATGGATAGTGTCAAATAATTAATCAGTGTTGATCACATATAAAGTAAATACACAATAATGCTTAATCATCAGATGTGCCAGTGATTAGTAGAAACCCGTGCTGGTTCCATGAGCCAGACACCAAACATAATAAAACTTTAAAAGTCCATAAAAAACGTGTAGAAAAATAGTGAAGAAAACATCAGAGTTCAAAGGGGGTGATGCATGGCCAGATGGTATTCACAGAATTTTAGTCGCACCAAATCTGGCGAGTGGGCAGAAGTCGCACCAAAACTGGTGAGCGGGCAGAAGGGAAGTGTGCATAGATTGTGCGTCAGTGCCAGGGCCAACATCAGGAGTAGAGGAGGCTTACCGGAGAAAATTGACCTGAAATGGCGTACGCCAGACAAGTCAAAAAAGCATAATAACCACTGGTTCTGGGAAATGCGTCTTGTCAGATGTCATCAACAGATGGTGGAAAGAAAAAGGGGGGGGGGGGTCCACACGGCTTCCTCTCCAATAGGTAATCCAGCATAAGCCAAACGTGTAGTTTCATATGCCATGCAAGGAGCAAACAAAACTCACATAGCGTAATAACGTTTTAAAACACTAGTTTATTAAAATAATAAAAAACAAACTCACATTTGGAAGAACGAAACAGAGCTCAAATAGCAAATAGCGGCGATCGTGAGGGGTCCACCCAACATGTTTCAGCTAAGGAGCCGTCATCTGGGGTATGGACCACCCTCACCTCACCGCTTTATTAACAGAAGATGACCCCCACTGGGAGTGTCTACAAACCGGAAGTGCAACAAGTAAGAATCACTTCCGGTTTTCAGGGTCATAGGATGACTAATTGAATAGTTATATTAAGAACAAATTAATGAAACAGAGAACCATGTATCTCATGTTTCTAAATTAGGAGATTAAAAATTAAAAAATATGTACAAAAAAACGCTGTGCCCTGAATCAGTCCAGCTATCAAAAACTGGTCAGAGCGCTTGCCAAGCCTCCCTTTCAGCCAGCCTGCTCCTCAAGCCTCACTCTCATATGTGATGCACTTCCCATCACACAGAGAGGAAGAAATACCACTGCATTCCATAAGGAGGAAACCAAGCCTCAATCTGAGGTGAAGTGTCTGCAGAGAGGAGAAAAAAATCAGTGCACCGAAAAAAGGCATTGGCCTTAAAATAAAAACAGATTGAAAAAGAAAAAAGGGGATAAAAATTATTACACAAGGCTAATGCTAGCAAAAACATTACCTTATAAGGGTGACACAAGGACATTCTAATAAGGTTAATTAGTGATCAATATTAGAATCATGGACCATAATATTAAAGGGACACTGCCAATGGGGGACATCAACAGCGTACATAACAAAAACTGCATTCTGAATTAAACCATAATTATCCCGGATTCCATGACATAAATTAAGACAACCAATAATCATCTTGTATAGTAAAAAAATATATAACAGTATTCTTTGTCATTTATACAATAAGAGAGATCATATTTATATTCAAGCTTGGTTAATAAAAGAGTTGATGTCCCACTCCACGTTGATACCCTGTGGAAAATGGGACCCCCACTCATATACCCAGTACGTCTCTAAACGCGAGACACCTCTAAGAATCGACCCACCCCGCCAGGGGGGCACGTACCTATCTATAATGAGGAATTGAGTACCCATAGGGTTCCGATCGTGAACCTCCCTGTAGTGTCTAGGGACAGTGTGTTTAGTACTGCCCGCTTTAATGAGATTGATGTGTTCCGAAACCCGCGTAGTAAAAGATCTGATGGTCCGGCCGACATATTGCTTGCCACAAGGGCAAGTTAAAAGATAAACTATTCCTGTAGTGGCACACATGCAGAAATGTTTAATTTTGTAAGTACGGCCGGTCACGGTGGAAGAAAAACTATGACTAGCCCTTCTGCCACAGGTATTAAATTTACAGACCAAGCACTTTTTACAAGGATAAAATCCAATCAAGTTGTGGAAAAAGGATGGTCTCTCTGGTGGGTTGATGACATTAGGTGCTAACCTATTCCGGAGAGATGGAACACCCTTAAACACCACCTTTGGGGTCTTAGGCAACAGAGGTCCCAAGATTTTATCTGTTTTTAAAACATCCCAGTGATTTTCAAAGATTTTTTTAACATGCTTGTGCTGCATGGAGAAAGATTTCACCATTTGAATTCATCATTCGTTTGTCTAGGTCTATCCTCTAATAATGACTGACGGTCTGTTGCACAAGCACTTTCGATCTCATTATCTAAATCCACAGAGTTATAACCCTTCTCCAGGAACCTATCTTTCAAGGTCACGGCCTGTAGTCTAAAAGTGTCTGAATCAGTACAGTTCCTTTGTAATCGTAGGAACTGACTTTTGGGAACAGGTCTGATCCAGGAACTGTGGTGACAACTATCAGTCGATATGTATGCGTTCCTGACGGTGGATTTAAAATAAGAACTAAATATAAATGAGGACCCACTTCTTTCAATGACAAGGTCTAAAAAGTGGATTGAGGTGGTACTAGTTTCAAAGGATAAAGCAATACCCCTATCATTGTTATTCAAAGTTGTGAAAAAATCAACCAGACCATCATGACTCCCTGTCCACAGGAGGAGGATGTCGTCTATGTACCTGGCCCACAACAGAAGGTGTGGGTTCTCCATGGCATAGACGACATCCTCCTCCCACTTGGCCATGAACAGGTTGGCCAGGCTGGGAGCAAATTTTGCTCCCATAGCCACCCCTTTATGTTGGCGATAGAATTTACCACCAAACCAGAAATAATTGTGTTGCAAACTCAATTAAATCAATAATGAATTCTATCTGGGGTGAAGCAAGGGAGGCATCCCTGTTTAGAAAACAATGTACCGCATCCACACCTTCACGGTGTGGAATGCAGGTATAAAGGGACGCAACGTCCGCAGTGGCCATGATAAGGTCACCAGAATGGGACACATTCGATAACAGTTTAATCACATCCTTAGTATCTTTTAAGTAGGACGGCATCTTAAGTACAGATGGCTGTAGGAAAAAGTCAATATATTTCCCAATCTTTGAGGTGACCGAGTTGATACCACTAATTATAGGTCGACCCGGGGGATGGAGAGGGTCCTTGTGGACTTTAGGCAAGTAATATATAACTGGGATGCGTGGAGCAAGGGGGACTAGAAAAGATCTCTCTTTTTTGTTTAAAATACAGGAGTCAAAACCTTTAGCTACTAGGTTCTTCAGTTCTTTTTTGTACTCGAATGTAGGATCCTTTGGTAATTCTATGTACGTCTCTCGATCTCCCAAAATGTGATGCATTTCATCCATGTAGTCAGATTTGTTTAGTAGGACAATCCCCCCGCCTTTGTCGGTGGGGCGAATCACTAAATTCTTGTTGTCACATAACCTCTTTACACCTATTGAGGGTAGAGGGTTGTAGAATTTGCGCTTAAGTGGAATAGCAGCCAAATCTCTCAGCACCAATTTTTTGAACAAATTAATGGTAGGTGGAAGTTGTGTGGGGGGACTAAAGAGGGAGGGATTGTTTGTTCTGGGTACCCTCGTGAAAATCCCGAGGGGTCCGTGAATCGGAGTAAGGTCGTATATGTGGGGATGGATCATACCCTACATTAGGGAAAGGATAGACGTTCTCATTATGGTGATCACGTAGAGGGCAATACCTATTATATGTAGAAACCGGAGGGTGTCTATAATAGGATGGATTCTGATGATAGGGGTCCATAAGTCCATAAAAAATGTGTAGAAAAATAGTGAAGAAAACATCAGAGTTCAAAGGGGGTGATGCATGGCCAGATGGTATTCACAGAATTTTAGTCGCACCAAATCTGGCGAGTGGGCAGAAGTCGCACCAAAACTGGTGAGCGGGCAGAAGGGAAACCACAAGTGTGCATAGATTGTACGTCAGTGCCAGGGCCAACACCAGGAGTAGAGGAGGCTTACCGGAGAAAATTGACCTGAAATGGCGTACGCCAGACAAGTCAAAAAAGCATAATGAGGTGGATGGAGGAACCATGTCAGCTGGCTGAAAGAAAAAAAAAAACCTTCTATGGCCAGCTTTATTGAGTTAGTGAAGGGTTATGTTTTAGGGCAGTACTTAAATGAGATAGAAGAGAGTTATGTGCTAAGGTTGTCCTTTATTATAGTAGTAAAGGCAAGGTTAACTGTTAGGGGGTGCCATAGGTGTGCGCAGCCTATATGCACTGTATATATGGCCGGACACATTGATCTTCCTGCCAGCACAGTGAAAGAGATGTGCGTAGCACTTATCTTATGGCAGAGCTGGTAAGAGGGAAATCTTTCCCATCTCCTCGCTGCCACAAAGAGTGACAATGCTAATGTGCACTAGGTGATTAGGGTTTGCCCAGGCACACTTGGCATACCCTGTGCGCACGCCTATGGGGGGTGCTTTAACTAGGCAGTCAAGAGTTAGGGGGGTACTTTAATGAAATAGAGCAGAATTTTGTGCTTGGGTGTAATACAGCCAGGAATAAAAGTCAACTGAACACTGTGACCAGAAAAAGGCAGGCAGAGGACAAATGAGTATTCAGCAGTATTACGGGAGGTCGCCCTGCAGCTGATCTATCTATATTACTGATTTACCATGGTTTGTTCTATTCTGTGTCTCTGTGTAGGTGTACACAAATAGGTAGAGGCAGGGCTTTGCTTCCTCATGTCACAGTATCCAGCAAAGAGAACAGCGAGCAGCATAAAGCAGACTAGCAGTTATAGACAACAATGCCTTATGCCGCGTACACACGAGCGGACTTTACGGCGGACTTTGCCCGGCGGACTGGATTTCGTCGGACAATTCGATGTGTGTGGGCTCCAGCGGACTTTGTTTTCTCAAAAGTTGGACGGAATTAGATTTGAAACTTGTTTAAAATTTATCCGTTGAAATCGAGTCCGGTCGAATAGTCCGCCGTCTGTATGCTAGTTCGACGGACAAAAAGCCACGCTAGGGCAGCTATTGGCTACTGGCTATGAACTTCCTTGTTTTAGTCCGGTCGTACGTCATCACGTACGAATTCGACGGACTTTGGTGGATTGTGTGTAGGCAAGTCCGTTCGTTCACAAAGTCCGTCGGAAAGTACGTCGAAAAGTCCGCCGGGCAAAGTCCGCTGTAAAGTCCGCTCGTGTGTACGCGGCATTAGATCTACTCATATACAGCTAGAAGTGGCTAGGAATAAGGAAGAAATACCCAAAGCACACCAAAGTTCAGGAAAAAAATGTTTGACTTTTACCAAACATTCACGAGTGGTGAGTTATTTACTATAAATGAAAACAAATGTAGCAGGAAGCCAGGAAGATTCACCTGCAGTGAATGTCCAGTGAATGTCATTCACTGCTTTATAAATGAATTGACATATTTTCCTTTATTTTAATTTTCCTTTGAATGACAAATTTTCCTTTTTTTTTACTTATTCACGTTTGCTATAACCCACATGCCATCTACAGTATATGTTGTATGTTTCATAGCTGCAAAGAGAGGGAAATGTTAGAGGCAAATAGATTAAGCTAGTATATCTGTTTATGTGAGCCTGCCTGATATATTTTACTGAGAGATATGATTATAGTAAGAGATCACGCTGGCAATGTTCACTTGCTTTTATGAAATACACTTGTTTAGAGCCCATGAATTAGTGTCTTAGTGATGAGGGCTTACAGAGATATCTGTGCTTTTTCAAACAAGCACAAATATAAATGGTACCTCAGCAGAGGAGATGATCTGCTTTATGAAAGTTCAACATTTATCTATCACTACTTTGCATGAAATATGCAACTGTATTTAACTACTTCCAGCCCAAGGACGTCATATGACGTCTTTGACTTTCAGTATATCTGAATGATGCCTGCAGCTACAGCTATCCTCGTTTTCAGTCGGCAATTACTATAAACTTATTTGGTTCAGATGGTGTCATTTTGAGGGGGCAGCAAATTTACACTGTTATACAAGCAGTACACCACTACTTTACATTGTAGCAATGTGTCATTTCTTCAGTGTTGTCACATGAAAAGATATAAGAAAATATTTACAAAAATGTGAGGGGGTGCACTCAATTTTGTAAGATACTGTATGTAGTGTACAACTACAGAGTACTGCAAACAGTAATGAAAACATATCTTTTGTCATCAAAAAGCAGTTTTTAAGATAGTTACTGTATCTATTCACCCTCGCTTCTTCTATTAATGACCAGTGTTAACAAGACAGAAAGGAATGGACATTTCTAAATGTTATAGCAGGATTGGCTGCGAAGGGAGTTCTTTTAAAAGAAGACACCTGTTCCAGTAACAACTGTCTTAAAGGGGAATTCTTTTTAATCTGTAAAGATTTTCATTCACTTCCTGTTTTTTCTCCAGCAGAAGAAGAGATGCGAAATCTACCTAAAGGCATACAGACAACAAAGAAATAATCCCCACTCCAACTTAGTAATGTTACCCTTTGTACACAGGTCAGCATTATTTATATATTATCTTTTTATTAGTATGAATTATTCAAGTTAATCGACATGATTGCATTTTTACAGAATTGGTGTCTCCACCTTTCATTTTCAGTATAATGTTCTGCATTAAACATACAACCCCTCATCCCAGACCCCCCCCCCCCCCCAGAAAAAAAAAGGGGGAAAAAAAGAAAAAACAAAATTAAAATTAAGCAAATAAATAAATCCCGTAAACGCCCCTCCCGCCCCCCTCTCTCTCTCTCCCCCCCATGCTCCAGCATAGCTGGTTGGTAGGACACTGTATGGCCAAGCCACCTGGGTCCAAGCAACCACAGCTTTATTACTTGCTAGTGTGCTGGCAGCTGGGCCACAGCATCTTTATTTGTTCTGCATTCCAGCAAATAAAAGGTGGCAAAAATTGAGTGGCATGGGAGGGACTGGAGGTGTTGCAGTGGTGTAATCCTGAGGAGCGGCAAAATTGGCCAACCTAGGTGGCAAAAAAATTAGAAATGATCCTTTCGCAGAGGGTACTGATGGTGGAGTGTACTAGGCCAGATGACTGTGAGAAGGCACAGGTGTCATGGAGGCACACAGAGTGCACTAGGTATCACTGGGTGCCACAATGACACAAGATGCTCTGGGGTGCACTGGAGTTTCAGTGTGAACAGGGAACATTGGAATCATGAAATGATACAGAATGCTCTGGGGTACACTGGAGTCTCAGGGTGCACTAGAGTCATTAAATGACACAGGATGCTCTGGAATGCACAGGAGTCAAAGGGAAACCAAAACTGAAAAAACTCTCTCCTGCGCTCGGGTATCTAAAACCTCAATGAGTGGTAAGGCCAGAATGCTTCAGTGGTGTCTGCCATCTTGCAGCCCTCTTCAGAATAATGGGTATTCATGGGCTACAAAAAAAAGAAAGGAAGGGCCCTCCCTCCTCCAATTTATTTAATACAATTAGACTGAGTCCATCCAGGGGGTGACTAGTATCCTATACACATTGTCCTGGATGTGCTTGCCTATTTTGGATGCGTGCGCATCCACACAGCACTGCTCCCAGCGAGCGCTGGGGCCACAGCGGTCGGAGGTAGCGCGTGGAACGCACATCCACCTGCACTTCTGGGCCGTATCTACTGCGCATGTGCGGGCGGAGGTGATGTCCAGGCTAGCCGGAATTCGCTGGTGGAGCGCAAACGTACCCGCACTTCCTGGTCATCTAGGTGGCGTGCGTTCCACCAGCGACAGATGGCAGCTGAAGGTCCCTTGAAGTTTCTCCTGGTATGTGCTATTCCCACAACATTCTCTTATACGCGGCAACTGCGGAGGTGGTACAGATGGCATATTGCCTGGCCACCTCCGGCTGTCAGCTCATACATTTGCACATAGGACATGGCCAGGATTTTTGTTAGACTAGCTCCGCTTGCCTGCTTATGTAGTCTATTCCTGTATATTAAGATATGGTTTCTTACTAACCGCATTCATTGATTTATTGATCGATTGGTATTCTTGCCATGGATGTGTGGGGAATATCGCCATGGTGTTACTATGGCGATAGAATGACACCAGGGAGGGCTTTTTCATCTTGGTGGGCTGTGCTTCCTGTGTAGTGGGAGTGGCCTTTGTGGGCTGGTGCTGGTGTTGATTGGGATGCACAATTACACGCATATACATATATAGAGGAGCTCTCACTTGCGAGCAGTCATTACCCGCTTAGGCTCTAAAGAAAGGGGTTCTCCCCCAAAACGCATCAGCCATTGCCTCATCCACTTGATGTCCGGTCCCGGTTTCTTTCTGATGTCTGTCACTGCGCACCTGCAGCTATTGTCCATGCTTGTCATTCATGCTCATTTGTGAGTATCCATTTGCTGTTTTACTTTCTTAATAAATGCTATCAGTGGTAATGCACTAGGTCGGTGCGCCTTCTTTCCTTTCTTTTTTTCAGGAGTCAAAGGGCACAGATGGCATACTGGAGTCATAAGATTACAGAGGATGCTCTGGGGTGAACGGGAGTCCTGGGGAGCACACGGGAGCACTGGGGTCACTAGAGGACATAGGATGGTCTGGAGTGAACAGGAGTCTCTGGGTGCAATATGGTCAGAGGTACTGCAGACACTCACAGCTGAGGAAGCATGGTGGAACACACTGAAGGCTGGAGGCAAGCTGGGATTAAGCATGCAGGTAGAGATGGAAGGAGGCATAGAAGAGACTGATGCTGCAGGCACAGAGGATTCTAAACTTGAGGATGCAGGTTAGTCTCTGGCAGCATAGGGCTTGGATTAAGCATACCGAAACACTGATCCTAACATTGCATTACTGCAGTCTTACCAATGGCACCACAAGGCTCCTAGTTCACTCCCTGGTCATCTACCGCCTCGACCACTGCAACTCCCTCCTCACGGGATTACCTCTACATAGGCTATCCCCTTCAGTCCATCATGAATGCTGCTGCCAGGCTCATCCACCTTACCAACCGCTCAGTGCCTGCTACTCCTCTCTGTCAATCTCTCCACTGGCTTCCACTCACCCAACTAATTAAATTCTAAATTCTAACAACAACTTACAAAGCCATCCACAACTCGACCCCCAGCTACATCATTAACCTAGTCTCAAAATACCAACATACTCATTCCTTTCATTCCTCCCAAGACCTCCTGCTCTCTAGTTCCTTTGTCACCTCCTCCCATGGACTTTTCCTGAGCCTGTCCTATGCTATGGAACTCCCTACCCCAATCTGTCCGACTGTCTCCTACTCTGCCTGCTTTTAGACGATCCCTGAAAACCCTTCTTATCAGAGAAGCCTATTCTGCCTTCACCTAACAACTGTGCTTTTACTTTCTCCATCAGATCATCCCCCACAGTTATTACTGTTTGTATCATTTGACCCTCCCTCCTAGAATGTAAGTTTTAACGAGCAGGTCTCTCTGATTTCTCCTGTATTGAATTGCATTGTAACTGTACTATCTGCTCTCATGTTGTAAAGCGCTATGCAAACTGTTGGCACTATATAAATCCTGTATATTAATAATAATATTAATAACAATATCATTTTTCCCCTGTACATCATCATTGGTCTTCTGGACAATCACTAACATCTGTGTAATTTTGGGTAACTGGACAACAGGTTGAAACAAACAGAAACTCTATGCGGCTTATTCAGTAGAGCAGTTCACAATCCAATGGCGATGAATTAAATGCAGTGACCCATAGCAACCTATAATAATCTTCTATCGTATCTGACTACAGTAAGCTGAGTTTGGATTCCTTTTCATAAGTAACTGCTCTGCCTAACTGAGCACCAACATGTGATCTTAAATAAATTCACTGTAACTAAACATTTTTTCCATTTCATGAGTCATTGACCTGTGGATTGGATTGGCAGATTAGATAGTGTAAAGGAGTGACACCCTATGGCCCGCTAAGTTCTATTGTTCTCTGGGCACAAATGACACAATCAAGCATCCAGAGTTAAACACTAATAAGAGGAAAGGGACATACGGGAAATGGGACTCTTTCCTAAATGATGTGACAGGAAATGACAAGCTGGCCTTATGTAACAGCATTCTGTTGGAAAGGGGAAGAGAAATCAGGAGAGAGGGAGGAATAAAGGTCCTTCCTCTATGTTGAGCAGTGCCAGATCTCAGTAGGTGAGGATGATGACATAATAAAGTATTTCCCGTGTGTGTTTTTCATTAGCCTGGTCTTGTTTTTCTTCCAAGTGCCGTGGAAAGAGAACAGAAGCCCCAGCTTCAGCCAGGAGGCAATGGTCCACCTCCGATGGGAATAGCAGCTGCAAAAATAGGAGGGAAAAACCTCACAAGGGTTGTTTCCAACACCTTCCTAATGGAAATAATGATTTGCAAAGCCCAACTTATACCTTTGCCACATAATTAGTCGTCAAAGTACTGGAGATGAAAAAACATTGCACCGGCTCCCAAATCTGTGAAATCCACAAAGACCTTAATGTTTCACTCTGTCTTCTGATTCTAGAGCTACACGATTATTAAATGGGCAACATTGGTTACAGATTAAAATAGCATTTGAATCAGTCAGCACTTAATATTCACTTCTTTAATGCATTTTAATGGTTATTCCCTTTGGATGTAGATTTTTTTTAAATTGTAAAAATGATTGAAACCAGCTGAAAAAAAATATGTGATGGGACAAAGTCGAAAGCTGTTCTGTGCTGTGAACAATGTTTAAATTAGAGGAAGGTATTCAAATTATTTCATAGCTCCAACCTAAATGTCCTAAAGCAGATGCATCAATAAATTTTGGTTACTGTTTTTGTTTTTTCAAAGTTAAACATAAATACATTTTTGAAAATGATTGCAATAAATTGTATCTTTGACCTAATTTTTTTAAAATTTTTAGAGCAAGGAAGGGCTTGAATCTCTTTCAGTTTTTGTGTTGCTTTTTGTGCCCATGCTGTGGGGGTTCAACCACTTGATTTGTCCAAGTGACCATTGTCTCCAAGACCTTTTGCAGTTATCAGCAGAATAGTGGACATGTGCAACTTGTTGCAGCCTGAAAGTAAATTCAGACAAATTGTTGGTAATTTGGAGATTCGGGTGTATCTGAATCTCTGCCCTGCCCCAAAAGCATCCCACCCATGTTGAAGGCATGTGGCCTGGTATGGCTCGCTCCCCCCCCCCCTTTCCTGGCCTGCCAGGCTGCATGCTCAGGTAAGGGCCTGGTATGGATTAGGGAGGGGACCCCACACTGTTTTTTTTTTTTACTTTCTATTGCCGGCATTCTTTTGTTTACTTTTCAGCTCCCAGCGGGGTAGCCCGACAGCTGAGCCAGCTTCCCGGCCCGCTCCTTAACAACCAGCTATTCTTCACAACTTCAGAACTTGAATCAGTGAATCATTTTTAGTCCGATCCCAATTCGAATTGTTCAGAAGATTTGGAATTTATTAGAAGATTAATATACAAAAAGAAATTAAACTAAACTAAAACTAGACGAATTTCGCAACAAATCAGCAAAACAAAATTAGTAACATACCTAATCCATCCAAAACAAAACAAATCTGCACATGTCTACAGAAGAGGACAATAGCAGCAACTGTTCTGGTGACAACTCTGTAAGAGGGGATTTTCCTTTGCTTTGGAGAGATTCTCTCTCACTTCCTGAAGTATCTTTGGGACAGAAAGTGAAGAGAGATTGTTCTGATTGCACACAGACAAAAAAAAGAAACAAACTTAACCAGTTCTGGACCAGCCACCGCAGTTATACTGTGGCAGGTTGGCTCTCTTGGGTGAGGCGTCGTAGCTGTATGTCGGGCACGCGCGCACACGGCGCACTCGCGGCGATCGGATTTGCTTCAGAACTGATGAGTCTCCAGGCCCAGGCCAATGATTTCTGAGCTGGGCCTGGTGATTGGTTCTGGCGAATGGGAGACTGTCCCCTGCCTGTAAGTGTAAACACAGGCAGGGGAAGTGATGTCATCTCCCTCTCTGGAATTATATTCCATTCCAGAGAGAGGAGAGAGGACATCCAAACTAGGGATGGGCGAATGGTTCAGCCCGAGCATAAGTTCGGCCGAACTTTTGTTGTTCAGTCGGTCGGCGAACAGTCGAACAAATGGGTCATTTGACCGTTTGTTCGCCCCCCCCTGAACTGACCACAATGCATTGCGGTGCTGAACAGTGCATTGCAAGCCATGATTCGCTGAAGCAGTGAAAGCTTCAGCCAATCAGGGCACAGAGCACTGTCAGAGTCATGATTGGACACTGTCATCATGACTTTATCCAATCATGGCTCATTCTCACCCCACAGTATTAAGGTATTCTTTAATGGTAGCCATTTTCAATGTGATTTTGGCATGGAGAGAGATAGAACAGGGCTCTGTTCAGTGCTATTAGTTAGTGTGCTACACAGTGCTATTTTGCTTCAATTGTCAGTGTAGAATATTAGTGTCAGTCTAGGGACAGTGTGAGTGTAGTGAGGAGGACCATCATTCAGCTTTGCATAGTGTACAGCTAGAGTAGGGACAGCTCAGATAGTTTCACTGTAGTGTAGTGAGACCGTGTCATTCATACATACATTAGTGTAGAGTAGGGACAGCTCATATAGTTTCAGTGTAGTGTAGTGAGACGGTGTCAGTAATCTTTACATTAGTGTATAGCTAGTGTAGGGACAGTTCAGATAGCACAAGTGTAGTGACGGTTGAACACCGTCTATTTGATTGCGGTACTGCCAGTTTAACACCATTTACTTCTGTGTGCGTTACTGCCATTTTAACGCCATATAGTTTTGTGCGTTACTGCCAGCTTAACACCATTTACTTCTGTGTGTGTTACTGCCAGTTTAAGGCCATTTAATTCTGTGTGCGTTACTGCCAGTTTAACGCCATATAGTTTCACGTGCTTTACTGCCAGTTTAACGCCATATAGTTCTGTGTGCGTTACTGCCAGTTTAACAGGCAAGGCATCATTTCCTCTGATTAGTGAGTTTGCCCATGCTATCCAGCCACAGCATGCCGAGGAGGTGGTGGACTAGCTTACTAAACCTTCCTCATCCTCCTCATCCTCTGTCACGCAAGCAAGTATTCAGTCCCCTGCAGTTGGCAGAGTAGATAAACCTGCTTCCTTGTCCACATCTATTCCTGCCATAGCCCCAACATCAGCCATTGAGAAGTTAGCTGAGTTATTTGACCACAGCGTCAGCCACTTGCTCCTTGATGATGCCCAGCCTTTACTGGATTCAGATGTTGGTTCTGAGGTTGAGGATGACAGGAACACGAGCCTAGTGACAGGGAGGAATACTGGTAGACAAATTGGCATTCATGTTCCCCAAGCTGCAGCGTATTGCCAAGTTGTCTCCAGTGGCAATGATAAAGATGGAGAAGATGGAGATAATGATGATGAGGTCACTGATGCGACTTGGGTGCCAGAGCAGAGGAAGAAACTGAAGGTTTGGCGGCACAACCCCAAGGAGGCTGACATCAAAAACGAGTAGACAAGTTGACATATGTGCCATGCCTGGCACATGTCCTCGATTTGGTGGTGTAGCGTTTCCTAAGTACGTACCCAGGTTTGCAAGATGTACTAAAGCAGGCCAGAAGAGTCTGTAGCCATTTCAGGCGGTCAAACACAGCCAGTGCTTGGGTGGCTGAAATTCAACAGGAATTTCACCTCCCCGTAAACCGCCTGATTTGTGACATGCCCACCAGGTGGAACTCAAGTTTGGGAATGCTGCAGTGGCTATACATGCAGCAGAGGGCCGTTAACGAGTACCTGTGCCAGTACGGCACAAAGACAAGCTCAGGCCGCCTCGGCTTTTTTTCACCACGCCAATGGCTGATCATTAAGGATGCATGCACTGTATTGTCACCATTTGAGGAGGCCACAAAGATAGTGAGCAGTAACAGTGCATGCATCAGTGACACAATCTCTGTTGTGTTCCTGCTGGAGCAGACTCTGCGTCGCATTATGGACAGGGCATTGGAGGCAGAGCAGCAGGAGGAAAAGGAGGATTTCCTTTCCTCTCAAGGCCCACTTTATCCAGACACCATCATTCCTATGTCACAGAACACACAGAAGGAGAGAGGGGAGGAGGATAAGAAGGAGGATTCTGGCACTTTCATAGGCTTTGAAGAAGAGGAAGACATGCGTCAATCTGTAAGCGATGGCTTTCCAACCCCAGGACCCTTGGGAGTGGTACGTGGCTGGGAGGAGGAAGTTCCAGATGCTGTCATCCTGAGTGACCCCGAGGAGTCTGCTTATCGAACTTCGGAAAATTTTAGGTACATGGGCAACCTCATGTTTCAAAGCCTGCAAATACGTGGCATAAAGGAGAAGGATGATTACTGGTTGGCAACCCTCCTTGACCACCATTATAAGGGGAAGGTCTCAGAACTCATCCCCTCCCCACAGAGAGTTCTCGCCGCCTAGGGCTGTCAGCTTCCACATCCCATCGGCAGCGTCTGCATCACATGGCGGACGATTACCTCGGGGCCAAAACAGAGATGGAGAGCTTTCCAGCTGACTATCCACTGACTTACTGGGTCATGAGAATAAACCATGGGCCAGAACTGCTATTGAGTTGTTGGGCTGCCCTGCATCCAGCGTGCTTTCAGAACGGGCATTCAGAGGTGCAGGAGGTTTTGTTACTGATCATAGAACGCATCTGTCCACAGACTCAGTGGACCGTTTGACTTTTATAAAAATGAATCAGTCCTGGATTACCAGCTATGAAGATATAACCCCCCAGACGATGTCCAAGGAGACGAAACGCGTCGGTAAGGACTCCACTGCTGCCATTTGTTTTTAGAAAAAGCGCTGTTTTAACCTGCTAAATGTAAGTTTTCATACTTCATGAAATTTTATTGTGTATCCAAACGGAATTACGCTATGTTGTCATTTCTGTTACTCTGAGATGTCTTCTCATTTCTGTTCAGGTTTCTGGCGTCCAGCCTTAACAGTTGTTCATACAACACCAGCCCGTTTGACCCACAGAGCATATGCTCTTGTAGGTTCAAACACTCCGGTAAGCCTCCTAGTGTTTGGTGGTGGTATACTTCACTTCAAATATATACCCTGCTCATCGTTGTGTTTTCCTAAGAAGTTTTTGGAATCTTTTTCATGCAAATCTGACCTAGTTTGAGTCACTTTTCACTGGAACTTTTCTTTTTTTAGTCATTACTAGTCAAAGTTTTTTTTTATAAATGTTTTGTTTTTCATTTTTCATTCATGATTATTGGGGTTCAGTACCCTTTTGTCTGACTTGTGTGCCTACTCACGTTTTTTATATAAGAGCTACACTATATTTATCCATTACCAGCTATGAAGCCCCTGATGCCGATGTCACTGATTAAGTCTTTTTGGGATGTGGAATCTCTGCAGGATTTTGAGGCTGCCTAGCTTTGAGGGTGTTCAATCATTTCAACTGGAAGAATGTTTTTGCTACAGGTTTCATGGGCACAATTAACACCCCTAAAATCTATTTTTCTGCACCTGTTTGACAGGTGCATATCATTGCAATTTTTTACAGCAAGGCCAATTCTTGCTTTCATCAAGAGTACCTCTATAGGGATACAGTGGGAAGGCGCCACTGACACCCAAAGACCAATTTTTCAGCACCTGTTTGACAGGTGCATATCATTGCAATTTTTTATGGCAAGACCAATACTTGCTTTCATCAAGAGTACCTCTATAGGGTTATGGTGGGAAGGCGCCACCGACACCCAAAGACCAATTTTTACGTACCCGTTACTTCTATCCAAAGTCAAAGTGGTACAAGAATGTGTCCAAATAATCTCTAATCTTGTTCCCAGTGCACTACATTCTGGCCTCATCATACACACTGGCTCCTCACCTGTTGCTGAGCAAAATAAAGGCAGCTTGCAGGGAAAATTTCATTTTTTGGCTTTATAAATGCAATTATTGAGACAGCAGATTCTAGACATGGTACAGATCTGCCACTTTAGAGGTAGACTAAGGGGACCCCCCAGACACTATATTTTTAATTTTTATGCTTTAAAAATAAAAAAATCACTGCTCATTTAACCAGTTCCGGACCAGCCACCGCAGTTATGGCCCAGCAGGTTGGCCCGGCTGGGCGAAGCGTTGTAGCTATACGTCGGGTGCGTGGCCGCCTGGGGGGCGCATGCGCCCCCCTAGGTGGCCTCAACGATCGGATTCGCTTCAGAACCAATCGGTCTCCAGGCCCAGGCCAATGATTTATGGCCTGGACCTGGTGATCGGTCCTGGCAAATTAAATCCTTCCCCTGCCTGTGTAAGTGTAAACACAGCAGGGAAAGTGATGTCATCTCTCCTCGTGGAAGTCTTTTCCTTCCAGAGAGAGGAGAGAAGACATCTCAGAGTAAGTGCACCAACACTACACTGACACCAGTACACGTAGGTACACTTGTCACCCCCCCATCACCACCCGATCGCCCCCCCCAGTTAACCCCTTCACCCCCTGTCACTGTGTAACCCAGTGCAGTGTTCATATTTTTTTTTGATCACTGTACTGGTGTCATTAGTGATCAGAGTTAGGGTACTTAGTGGTAGGCCCAGATAGGTCTAGGGACCCCCCTAACCCCCCCTAATAAAGGTTTAACCCCTTGATCATCCCCTGTCACCAGTGATCACTGTATTATTGTTACGGGTGACGCTGGTAAGCTAGTTATTTTTTATATCATCAGGGCACCCGCCGTATATTACCTAAATAAATGTTTAACCCCCTGATCATCTGGCGGGTGATATCAGTTAGGTTTTAGCGTCAGATAGAGTCTGTGTCGCTCCAGGCAGCATCAGAAGGGCTAACACCCACGCACCATACACCTCCCTTAGTAGTATAGTGTCTGAACGGATCGATATCTAATCTGATCAGATCTATACTAGCGTCCCCAGCAGTTTAGGGTTCCCAAAAATACAGTGTTAGCAGGATCAGCCCACCCAAATGCAGTGTCAATCGATCACTGTCACTTACAAAAAACACTAAACACATAACTGCAGCATTCAGTCAGGCCTGATCCCAGTTTTTTGTAGCGTTTGAAGCACTTGCTGACAGTCAGGAGCTCTTTTTCCTGTGAGTCTCACTACTGTACCAGTAAATTTAGTGACCAAAATGTCAAATCAAAGGTACAGTAGTGAAGAGGCCTACATGTTTCTGAGCATGACAAATAGTGAAGAGGAAGCCACCCATCTGTCAGATTCACGCTCAGAATACGAACCCGTAGACAGCAGCGGCACCCTGACAGATGGCTCTGACAACGGAATACTGGTCCCTGCCAAGGTCAGGCGTACCCGACCCTGTTCTTCTGCAGTCATTGAGGTGCAAGGACCGCAGCACTCTCGTATGGAGCAGAGAGCCAGTACTAGTGCCGCTCATGCTTCTGTGAACTGGCAAGCACCAGCGGCCTAGTACATCCTGGTCGTACATCCAGCACATACAGCGTTGGTGATGTGGTGAGTCCCATAAGTGCAGCTCAAGCTGGTGAGGTGGCTAGCATGAGTAGTGTCCCACATCCACCAAGAAGAAGACAAAGACAGGCCCATCGAGCCCATAGTGCCCTTCCTGCTGCATTTGTCAATCCGAATTGGGAGCCCACCACTTCTGCAGTACCCGTACTTCCCCCATTCACTGGCCAACCCGGAATTCAGGTGGATACAGTTGATTTTACGTCATTTGATTTTTATTTGTTGTTTTTCACAGAAGATCTCTATAGATCTATTATGGACCAAAGCAATTTGTATGCTGGTCAATTCATTGTCGCTAATCCCCAGTTGACCCTTGCCAGAGATTGGAAACCTATTACGGTTTCCGAATTTAAGATCTTCCTGGGCCTTTCCCTCCTCATGGGCATAACTAATTCACCATATGCCCGTGTTCTCTGCCTCCATGACCAGCACATGATACGAGCAAATCTTGCGGGTCATGCACTTCAATGATAATGAACTCTGTCATCCTCGGGGTGACCCTGGATTTGATCGGCTCTACAAAATTTGGCCCCTCGTAAACCACTTCAACCAGCAGTTTGCAGCCTTGTTTACTCCCAATCAAGTTGCCTGTGTTGATGAGTCCTTGATTCTTCCCAGAAAGCGTGCCAGATATGGGGTCAAGATGTATAAGCTCTGTGACAGGGTCACAGGCTATACATATAGTTTTATGGTTTACGAGGGAAGAGATAGTCATGTAGAGCTGGAGAACTGCCCAGATTACATAGGGAGCACTGGTAAGATAGTGTGGGACTTGGTGTCACTCTTATTCGGAAAGGGGTACCACTTGTACGTGGACAATTATTACACAAGCGTGCCACTTAATAGTCATCTTTCTCGATTGTGGAATTGGCCATTGTGGCACCGTGCGATCTTATCACCAGGGCTTCCCCCAACGGCTTGTAGAGTCCCAACTTAGATGTAATAATTTGCTCGCAGTGAAGTGGAGGGATAATTGGAATGTTTTCGTTCTGTCCTCCCTTCACGCAGATACGACAGTTGAAATTCCAACGGTGACTGGTGTTGTGGAGAAACCCCTCTGTATCCACGAATACAACCTTAACATGGGAGGGGTGGACCTCAACGACCAGGAAGAGATCATCACTGCCCTTCTGTTTCCAGATGGTGCTGTGGCTAAACTTCCCAATGCAAATGCAGTGAGCCGTTTGCATGAGAGGCATTTTCCGTATGTCCTCCTTGGTACCCCTGCCCAAAGAACACCCCAAAGAAGATGTTGTGTCTGCAGAAAATGCAGATTTAGGCGTGACACCCGTTTTTATTGTCCCTCCTGTCCTGACCAACCTGGTCTATGCATCTGTGACTGTTTCAAATGCTACCACACACTAGTGGAGTATTAGCGTAGGGTACAGCACTACACAGTCCTAGGGCACACTTACACAGGGTTTCGAAAGATGAGATGGCCATCACATTTTGAGAGAGCCTAATCTGGAACGTTTACAGTTACAGTTTACAGTTTATATAAAAGTGCAAAAAACAAAACAAAAAAAAAAACACATAAAAAAAACACAAACAAAATAAAAAATAAATAAGCCAAAAAGCCAAAAAGAGTTGTCATTTTATTTTTCTTCTCTCTCTATTGTTCTCTCTCTTATGTTCGCTCTCTATTGTCCGCTCTATTGTTCACTCTTTATTGTTCCATATCTGTTGTTCTCTCTCTCTATGGTTACTGTATTTTGGAACTGTAATGTATTATTTTTACTGTGTTTTATTGTATTTGCTTTGCATGTATGGTTTTTCTTACTGTTATACTGTAATGTTACTTTGTTTTATTGTTAACCATCATTTGCTTAGCAGGTACGCCATTCAGCTGCAGCAGATTCGGATACTCAGTCCTTAAGTTCAATGCCTGCGGTTGATGCGGCTGTAGTGCGTCTGGCGAAAAATGTAACGTTGCCAATGGAGGATTCAATGTCATTCAAGGACCCCCTAGATAGAAGTATTGACCTAGACCTCAAAAGGAGCTATCTAGCGGCAGGGGCAGCTTGTAGACCAGCCATTGCACTGACATCTGTTTCCAATGCCATCAGGTCTTGGACAGAAAATGTTGAAACAGCCCTGCACCAAGACGTTCCCAAAGATGACATAATCCATATGTCCATAACCATAATCAAAGCTCTGGAGGAGCCTAAGTTGGCAGCGGATTTCATAGGAGAAGCTGCAACTGACACAATCTGCTGTTCGGCCAATTCAATGCTGCACTCAGTTATGGCAAAACAGGCCTTATGGCTAAAACCTTGCACAGCCGATCTGGCATCAAAGCAAAATTGGTTGAAGATTCCCTTTGATGGAAAATCTTTTTTTGGTGAGAAACTCGACAAAGCAATCTCTCAAGTAACAGGGGGCAAATCTGGCTTACTTCCTCAGGACAGGAAGGTCCAGAGAACAAAGGCCTATCTATCCCGATTCTGGCAATCAAATTCCAGAGACTTCAGGCAGTCTTCCCCCTTTAGGGACAACAAGAAATCATGGAGAGGCACTCAGACTTCTTTTTTGGAAGTCAGAAAGAACAAGTCCCTCACCACTCCCCAGGAGGAGACAAAGTCTTTTTGACGCCAAAGGGGCAGAGACGCCCCCAGTGGGAGCCCGGATAAAACGTTTTTTCCCCATCTGGGCCTCCAAGTGTCAAGACCCATGGGACCTATCAACGATCCAGTACGGTCACTTCTGGACTGTCTCTCATCAGCCTCCTCACACGTCTTTCAAGGAAACACAGTTACTGGCCTCCCCACAGAAAGCACTGGCCCTAAACCAATTTATGGAGTCTCTGTAGCGTCAAGGGGCAGCAGTACCTGTTCCTCCATCGGAACGATTTACAGGTTTTTAGTCCACCCTATTTCTGGTACAGAAAAAAAACAGCGACTGGAGACCTGTAATAGATCTGAAAAAACAAAATCGATACATTCATCTCGAAAGCTTCAAGATGGAGTCGCTCCAAACAATTATTTAAACCATACAACCAGGAGATTGGTTAATATCGATAGACCTGCAGGATGCGTACCTCCATGTCCCTATTCTACCATCCTTCCAAAAGTATTTAACCACTTGCTTACTGGGCACTTAAACCCCCCCTCCTATCCAGACCAATTTTCAGCTTTCAACCAGGAGATTGGTTAATATCGATAGACCTGCAGGATGCGTACCTCCATGTCCCTATTCTACCATCCTTCCAAAAGTATTTAACCACTTGCTTACTGGGCACTTAAACCCCCCTCCTATCCAGACCAATTTTCAGCTTTCAGCGCTGACGCACTTTGAATGACAATTGCGCGGTCATACAACACTGTACCCAAATGAAATTTTTATCATTTTTTTCTCACAAATAGAGCTTTCTTTTGGTGGTATTTGATCACCTCTGCAGTTTTTATTTTTTGTAAAAAAATGTAAAAATATTTATATATATCTTTATATTTTGTTATAAAATTTTAAAAAAGGTAATTTTTCTCATTCATTGATGTACGCTGATGAGGCACTGATGGGTGGCAGTGATGGGCACTGATGGGTGGAAATAATAGGCACTGATTGGTTACACTGATAGGCAGAACTGCTAGGTGGCACTAATTGGCACCACTGGTGGGCATTGATAGGTGGCACTTTTGGCCATTGATAGGTGGCACTTGTAGGCATTGATAGGTGGCACTCATGGGCATTGATAGGTGGCACTGGTGGGCACTGTCAGGTGGCAATGGCAGGTGGCACTGGCAGGGGGTACTTGTGGCACATATGAGGCAGAATTGCCTCTTCCTCTTCGGGACCGATGTCTCTTGCTGATAAGCCGGTGATCGGCTTTTTTTCTCCTCGCGCTGTTAGCGCAAGGAGAAAAAAAAAACGATCACAGAGCTTTTGCTTTGATCATGTGATCAGCTGTCATTGGCTGATGGCCACCAAGACGGCCTCCCAGAAATTCAGGTCCTCGCTGTAGCCGTCATTCGGCTATAGCGCGGATGTCAAGTGGTTAAGGTTCACAGTGGGTCATGTCCACCTGCAATTTCAGGCTCTCCCCCTCGGGCTGTGCACCTCCCCTCGGGTGTTCATAAAAATGTTGATATCTGTCTTGGCCCCTCTGAGAGAAAGGGGATTAAGAATATATCACTATCTGGACGATATGCTCTTGCTGTCAAACAACCCGAGCCAGCTTATAGCCCACAGAGAGATTCTTCTACAGTCATTGTCGGGGTTGGGGTGGTTGGTGAACCACCGAAAGAGCCAATTAGTTCCAACACAACAGATGATCTATCTAGGAACAATGTTCGATATGCACCTAGGCACAGTCTCTTTACCCCAACTGAAGATGGAGAGCATCATTCTGAAGATGTCCAAGACCATACAGAGGTTCCATTTATCAGCCTCACAGTGTCTCAGCCTTATTGGCCTCGTGCATACCTCTAGTTCCATGGTCTTACTGGCACCTGAGACACTTCCAGACAGGATTCTTAACACAATAGAGACGGCAACATCTTTCCCAGACAAACCGTTTAACAACACTAATGAGCAGGAGTTTGCACTGGTGGATGAATCCAGAGAATCTCTCCCGGTCCCATCATTTGGGTTCCCACTCGTGGACCACAATTACTTCAGATGCGAATGGCCAGGGGTGGGGTGCCCATTGCAGAGAATTCCAGATTCAGGGAAGATGGTTCTTTCCCACCAGAAGGTTCTGTCCAACGTCCTAGAAATGAGGGCAGCATTTCTAGCCTTAACCTCTTTTGCATCTCAGGTCAGGGGGCAGAGAGTATTTCTTTGTTTGGACAACAAGGCTGCAGTCTCGTACCTTCAGAAGCAAAGGGGCACCCACAGCAAGACACTTCTGAGGGAAGTGGAACCTGTAATGGTTTGGGCAGAGAGGAACCTGGTAGACCTCAGGGCAATATATCTCCCAGGCAAGATGAACTTGGAGGCAGATGTCTTATCGAGGAGGTTTGGGGATAACAACAAGTGGTCTCTCCACCCCCATGTGTTCACCCAAATCTCCCATCTATGGCAGACCCCACAAGTGGATCTCTTTGCTATGCAGGAGAATTCCAAACTCAGGAGTTCTTCTCTCGCCTCCCACACCCACAAGCGGAGGGAGTAGATGCGTTATTGTGTCCTTGGAACTTCAAGACAGCTTACTCCTTTCCTCCTCGCCCACTCATTTCAAGGTTTCTCCTCAGACTCCTGAGGGAACCAGTCCAAGTGCTAGCAGTGCTACCCTATTGGCTGAAGAGACCTTGGTTTCCACTAGCCATGCACCTCAGTTTGGATCCTCCTATCAGAATTCCCCCTTCCCGCAGAGTTCCCTTAAGGTACAAGTGTCCGCAATGTCTGCAGCAACTAACACCAGGTGGCCAGAAGATCCTCTAGTGGTTACGTTCCTCAGGGGCGTATTGAAGATGTGTCCTCTACCCAGACGTTCCTTTCCAAAGTGGGATCTTCCTCTAATATTGGAAGTTCTATCTTCTAGTCCGTTCTTGCCAGTTGAAGAGGTCTCAATTTGGAACCTTACTTTAAAAACAACTTTTCTGTTGGCTATCACATCCGGCAGGAGGATTTCGGAACTCCACTTTCTGGGTGTGGGGGATGAACACATATCCTTTTTCCTAGACAGGGTAGAACTTTACTCTCTCCAAGGTTTTACGCCTAAAGTCACCATAACGGCTATTGGAACCATGGGCTTTACCAGTTTTCTTGGACTCAGAATCAAACTCTTGTCATGAGTTAGACATATCCAAAGTCCTCAGGGCCTACTAGGAAGCCACAGAAAGTTTCAGGATTATTTATCATTTCCATAGTTGCCAACATTGTAAAAAAATTTTTAGGGACGCTTTTTTGGCTGTAGGCAGAGTCACATTATAATTAGGTGGTGGGGGCATGTGTTTGTAGGTGTGGGACAGGGGAGAAAGAGTAAATGCGGCACGCGCTGCGCTGAAAAGTGGGTGTTGTTTATGCAAAATAGTGGGCGTGGCTTAAATGGCCGTGCCTCAAAGGGGGTGTGGTTAGAGTCTGAGATAAATGAGGGATGGAGAGGGAAAGGGGGAAAGGGGGGGGATGGAGGGACAGCAGCCCCAGATCCTACACCACAATAGAAATATGTGTATTCCAGAGTTTAACAATCAGCAGATAAAGATACTCCAAACACCTGGTGTTAGCGCGTCAATCAACCCGGCACCATGATTGTTATGGTGTCAGGATGACTGAAACGCATTATTTCTATTATTACATTGTAATATAAAATTAAATCATTCAACTCACCATAATGCAGAATCAGTTGGACCCCTGAGCGTGTCACCTGCCATGTCGCCTGCCACCAGATGCCAACAGGTGCCCCCAGCAGAGTCCCTCCTTGCATCAGGTGCCCCCAGCAGAGCCCCTCTTTGCATCAGGTGCCCCCAGCAGAGTCCCTCCTTGCATCAGGTGCCCCCAGCAGAGTCCCTCCTTGGATCAGGTGCCCCCAGCAGAGTTCCTCCTTGCATCAGGTGCCCCCAGCAGCAGTGGCGTAGCGTGGGTTGTCAGCGCCCGGTGCAAGGCAAGAAATTTGCGTCCCCTAACCTACAGACTTTTAGCACTCTCTAAATACCTTCCCTTCCTACAATAGTACTTACCAGCCTGATTCCTACACTGACCTCAGGAAACTCCTGGGAAAATAATCGGGACAAGCTTAAATCGGGACGAGGGTCCAAAAATCTGGATTGTCCCGGGAAAATCAGGACTGTTGGCAAGTATGAGAACAGTTGCGGCCAGACTCAGTGGAGGGAGATTTTTGCAGCATATTTGACAAGTACAGAATCACAGTATATATATTAAAATAATATGCAAAGTGGTTTGAGTAAAGCTTCAGAATGGTAAAGATATTTTTATTACAAATTATGTGAGCAGGCTGCAGTTCCTCTTTAAGCTTCTTGGCATACCTCCCAACATTTTGCAATGGGGATGAGGGATAGCTACTAGCAAACGTATGTAGGCATAGGACTGATCTGTAGAACTACAAGAGCCAGCATGCTTTGTTTGCTACATAATGGCATTGCATCATCCAGCATGGTCTGGGGTCCCTGATACTAGTAACACCAGTAGACACGTTGTCTGTAGAACTACAAGAGCCAGCATTCACTGGGGTACTTAGAAAACGTTGCCACATTTACAGATATCTAGTCTATAGAACTACAAGAACCAGCATGATCTAGGGTTCTTGGTATAAGAGACAGCATCCAAAGAAAACTAGTCTATACAACTACAAGAGCCAGAATGCATTAGGGTACTTGGTATACTTGGAGCATTTACAGATAATTAGGCTGAAGAACTACAACAGCCAGCACGCCTAGTTTGCTATATAATGACATTGCATCACTCAGCATGGTCTGGGGTCCCTGATACTAGTGACACCAGGAGATTAGTGGTCTGTAGAACTACAAGATCCAGCATGCACTGGAGTGCTTGGTACAAACTAGGGTGAAGAACTACAAGAGCCAGCATGCCTTGTTTGCTATATAATGACATTCCATTACCCAGCATGGTCTATGGTCCCTGGTACAGGTGACAGCAGGAGATAAACGGGATAAAGAACTGCAAGAGCCAGCATGCACTGGGGTACCTGGGAGAAGTGGTGGCATGTGATAAACAATCAACAGAATAAGAAGAACCAGAAATCACTGGGGTACCTAATGCAATCTACAGCATTTACAGATACGTTGGCTTTAGAACTACAAGAGCCAGCCCGTCCTAATTGCTATACACTAACATTGCATCATACAACGTGGTCTAGGGTCCTTGTTAAGTGACAGCAGAAGATAAGTGGTCTGTAGAACTACAAGAGGCAGCATGCTGTGGGGTACGACCATGCTGGATGATGCAATGCCATTATGTAGCAAACAAGGCATGCTGGCTCTTGTAGTTCTACAGATCACATATACTGAATGGTGCAATGTCTTTATATAGCAAACAACCAATCCTGGCTCTTGTAGTTCTTCAGCCTTGTTATCTGTAAATGCTGCAATCATACCAACATACCAAGTACCTCGGTGAATGCTGGCTCTTGTAGTTCTATAGACTAGATATCTGTAAATGTGGCAACGTTTACCAAGTACCCCGGTGAATGCTGGCTCTTGTATTTCTCCTGGTGTTGCTAGTATCAGGGACCCCACCCATGCTGGATGATGCAATGTCATTATATAGCAAACAAGGCATCTGGGCTCTTGTAGTTCCTCAGCCTAGTTATCTGTAAATGCTGTAATCACACCAAGTCCCCAGTGCATGCTGGTTCTTGTAGTTCTAGAGACCACTTATCTCCTGGTGTCACTAGTATCAGGGACCCTAGACCATGCTGGGTGATGCAATGTCATTATATAGCAAACAAGTCATGCTGGTTCTTGTAGTTCTACAAACCACTTACTGTATCTAATGGTGTCTATGCTGGATGAAATGCCATTTTAGTATAAAATCAAGGCAGGCATGCTGGCTCTTGTAGTTCCTCAGTAAATTGGTTTACACCCAAGGCAGGCACAAATAATAAAGCCATGGACATAAATATAACAATCTCAGGCAAACATCTCAGAGTAACCCCTTAATAAATCACCTTGGAATTACATGGCTCTTCCAGGAATGCCACATTGGCATTAACAATAAAAAAAACAAGTATCTAGGCAGGGTTATCAGCATGACATGTTTTCCTCACTCACATTCCTTTGCTTTCTCCCATACTGGAAGGAGGATTTGAGCCATCATTAATCTGAAGGGGAGCGGTCACATGTTGCTCCACGGGGGGCGGAGGGTTGGAGCCAGCTGATCTCTTCCTGCTGTGTTCAGTGGAGAGGGGAGGCATCTCCAATCCCTGCAGCACTGAAGAGAGAAGTAGATTGGCTGCCCTCTCCTCTCCACTGAACACAAGGGGAAACAATACTCCTGGCAAAGGCAGCCTCCATCTTTGTGTAGCCCGCTGCCGTTTTTAGCCCAAAACATTCCCGATTTTCCTGGGACAAAAACAAAATCCCGGGAAAATTATCGGGACTAGCTTAAATCGGGACAAGGGTCCAAAAATCGGGATTGTCCCGGTAAAATCAGGACTGTTGGCAAGTATGCATTTCATGGGCAAGAATAGAGGAAAGGAAGCTTCTACCAGAACCTTGGCATCCTGGGTTGTCAAGTTAATTCAAAAAGTTTACAGGGTGAAAAACTTGGAACCTCCGACTCAGATGAATGCTCATTCAACAAGATCGGTATCAGCTTCTTGGACAGCGAGAGCAAATGTTTCTTTGGAAACAGTATGCAGGGCCACTTGGTCTTCTCAACACACGTTCCTTAAACATTATCGTGTTGATCCCGGAGCTCTTATGACAGTAGAGTTCGGGAGAAGAGCACTTTGTGCTGCCATGTCTGTGTCTGATTACATTTTTTTTTTCGTTAAAGCATTAAACTCACCCGTGTGAGCTAGTTATTTTTCGCATGTATGCTGCCATGGAGGCACCAGGAAAACAGAAAATTGTATCATACTTACCGTAATTTTCCTGGTGCCAATCCATGGCAGCATACGCTCCCACCCTCAGTATTCTATATTACGAAGAATGTTGGGGGAGGGGCTATGCTCTTTAATTTATGCTATTCATTAGTCCTGAAGGCAGAGTAGAGGCGGAGCTCTATCACATGTATGCTGCCATGGATTGGCACCAGGAAAGGAAAATTACGGTAAGTATGATACAATTTTACGTTATTTATTCTGACAGCAACAGCGTTTGCTCCGACGATACATAAAGCCGTGACCCCAGCACTGTAGGAGGTGATTTCACCACCACAGTTAACAAAAAGAGAATATACACCAAAGCATGGGGGCAGGTGTGGAGGGGCAATTTGCTCCTAACATTAGGAGCAGATTGCCCAATGCTTTGGCATATATTTTTTAGGCACAGATTGCGATGAAAAAATAAGTTGTTTTATTGAGTTAATGTTTTTTATTGTTATCATTGTTTGCTTTTCAGTTAAGCCATTCAGCTGCAGCTCTGATTTATTTATCTTGACAGCAACAGTGTTTGCTCTCAGCATACGTAAATAAGCGACTCCAGCGCTGTAGGAGGTGATTTCACCGCCACAGTTAAAAAAAATGGTGCATGTATGCCCATCATTAGAAGTGGACGGATGAAGGGCGGTATTCTAATGGTGGGCATACCCACCGATCAATCTCTTTTTTTCGTTCAGCCCACAGGCTGCATGAAAAAAATAACATTACTCTATATGCCCAACAAGGACCAGCAACATACTGGTATGTTGCTGGACTTTGAGTGGTTATACAAGAATGATGCCTGCAGGTTTAGGTATCATCTTGGTATCATTCTTTTCAGCCAGTGGTCAGCTTTCATGTAAAAGGAATCCTAGTGGCTATTTAGCCTCTAGACTGCTTTTACAAGCAGTGGGAGGGAACGTCCCCCTCACGCCCCCCTTCCCACTCTCTTCCATGGTTTTCTCGGGCTCTCCTGTCCCACCAGGGAACCCGAGAATCCAGCCGGTGGTTCCGCCAGCTGAACTGACCATAGAGCTGATCGGAGACCAGAACAGCTACAATCATCTCTTTGGCCTAAGAAACCGATCTTGGTGTGGTCAGATGCTTTGAGGGCAGAGGAGAGATCTAGGGTCTAATAGACCCCAATTTTTTCAAAAAAGAGTATCTGTCACTACCTATTGCTATCATAGGGGATATTTACATTCCCTGAGACAACAATAAAAATGATTTTAAAAAAATGAAAGGAACTGTTTAAAAATAAAAAAAGCAAATAAATAAATAAATAAATAAATAAAAAGCACCCCCCCATGCTCACGTGCAAAGGCGAGCGCAAGCGTCGGTCTGCTGTCCGGTGCAATTGCACCGTACATGTTAGGTATCACCACGAAGGTCAGATCGAGGGCAGTCATTTTAGCAGTAGACCTTCTCTGTAAATCTAAAGTGGTAACCTGTAAGGATTTTAAAAGCTTTTAAAAATGTAGTTTGTCGCCGCTGCACGTTTGTGCGCAATTTTAATTCAATCTTATTTTATTGAGAAAGAAAAGGTGTATAGTATACAGTAATGTAATACAAAAACACATAAAAGTAGAAATAGATATCATTGCGATATTGGTAACATATCGTCTTATGTCTTAATCAATTTGTGAGCTTTTATTAATTGGTTTGATATTTAGCCTGCGTAGCTATACCGTCTAAACTGAGTATAGTGCAGGTGAGCACCACTATCCACTCACCGAGTGGCGTCCACCTATTGCAAACAAGCTAGGGCTATTGTTGCTGTGCTAAATTATTTTTCTCTGATGGGGAAGCTCAGTGTGTGTCACATTACTTGTCTGATGAGATTAGAGAGAATGATTTAGGTGATCGTATAGCGTTGTAACATATAAGGGGAGAAAGAGTAAAAGAGGGGTGGGAATAGAGGGGACAAGGGAGAAAGGGAATACAGATATTAAGAGAAAGACATTCCACCCTGGTCACACAGTTGCATTGGTGGAGTCCTCTGTAGCCCATGAAATAAATTCAGCGGAATAGCGGAAGATAGACCACGAGGTCCAGGTCTTGGAAAATTGTTCCTCCTTACCCGTTTCCTGCGACAACATCCGTTCCAGACTTTCAATTTGGTCCACTTCAGTTGCCCAATCCCCCAGGGAAGGCATGCTCGTCGACTTCCAATGTCTGGGCAGTACCGTTCTAGCTGCCGCCAGAAAGTGACGCAGAACGTCTTTTTTGACCGATTTAAGTGGGCCAGGGAGCATAGATAGCAGGGCCACCTCAGGAGAGGATGCAACCGAGGTCGCCATGAGTCTGCAGTACAGATCGAGGATCTTTTGCCAGAACCTCCGCACAGGGGGGCACTCCCACCAAATGTGGAGTAGGGTTCCCTTTGATGACAAACAACGCCAGCAGGTATCCGGGAGTGTCGGGTTTATCCTTCGTAATGTCGAGGGGCATCTATACCAACGGGTCAGTAATTTGAATCCCTTTTCTTGCGATTTGGAGGCTAAGGATATTTTATGAGTCAAAATGAAGCATTTTTGCCAATCTACAGGTGAGATGGGGTGGCCCAATTCTTCCCTCCAGGCCTGTGTGTATGGGGGGAGGTCAGGATTATAGACTATATGTATGAGAGAGTATAGTTGAGAGACCACATGCGTAGGAGGGTCAATCTGGAGCAGCATGTTCTCCAAGTCTGTTGTATCAGTAAGTACATCAGGTAAGGATGGGAAGGTTCGAATAAAAGATAGCACCTGTTGCCTCTGCAGCCAGTGCGTCGAAGCATGGGAAGGTGGGCCGGTGGGAACGTCTTGAGTCAGAGAAGGATCTGACCGCAGGACTTGGGCAAGTCGTCTGTGGTCCTTCTTGCACCAAGGGCCAAAACTCTCTACTTGTAGGGCTGGTGGAAAAGCCAGAGTTCCAAACAGTGGAGTCATGGGTCCTTTCAGAGGAGATAGGGTCTTGGAGGAATTCATTCGAGTCCAAATTTGTATAGTTTGTCGGGTGAGGTCACTCAGGGGTAGTCCCCCTTTTAGGAATTCAGTAGGCGTCCACGGTAGTGCGCGGAGATCTATTGAATTGAGATGGCTCTCTATTTGTACCCATAATTTGGTGGAGGAATGATGGAACCAATTAACTATACGTGTTAGTACTGCTGCTCTATAATATATAGAGGCATCCGGAGCTCCAGCTCCACCACGAATCTTGGGAAGCGACAGCGTCTCATAGCGTATCCGAGGACGAGCCCCCGCCCAGATAAAGGAGGAGAACAGTTGGCGGAGTTTCTTAAAGAACCAGGAGGGTATTGAAATGGGAATCGTCTGGAACAAGTAAAGAAACCGAGGGAGGACATCCATTTTTAGAGCATTCACTCTACCTAGCCACGATAGGCGTTTTTTCGTGTAGTTTGATAGATCAGACTTGGTTCTAAGCAGAAGGGTAGCATAGTTCAGAGAGAACAATTGGGACTTTTCTGTGGGTATTTGGATTCCGAGGTAACGGATGGAAGTGGAGCCTGTTCTAAACGGAAACTTGATGGAGACTTGGCGGAGGGCCTCCTGAGATAAAGAAATGTTCAGTATTTCTGACTTAGTATGATTCACTTTGAAATTGCTCATCTTCCCAAACCTCGTGAATTCCTGCATAATATGTGTTAAAGATAGGTGGGGTTGGGTTACAAACATTAGTAGGTCATCCGCAAAGAGAGCCAGTTTGGAATGAATAGGGCCTATCGATACACCAGAGATGTTAGGGTTATTGCGCAAGGCAATTGCCAGGTGTTCCATAACAAGGACATAGAGAAGGGGAGATAAAGGACAGCCTTGTCGTGTCCCATTATGAATGGGAAGTGAGGGTGATAATGAGCCGTTCACCCGTATTCTAGCAGAAGGAGAGGAGTAAAGGGACATAATTCGGGATAGCATTTTGGGGCCTAGACCTATCTGTTTCAAAGACATCTGGAGGAATTGCCAGTCCACTCGGTCAAATGCCTTTTCCGCATCGACCGTCAATAGACATAGGGGGACATCATGGGTGCGTGCATAGTCGGTAAGAAGCAGAGTTTTTAAGGTGTTATCTTTTGCCTCACGACCGCTTACAAAGCCCACTTGGTCCAGGTGTATAAGGCGGGGGAGAAGCGGCTTCAGCCTAGTGGCTAAAATTTTGGCGTATATTTTCAAGTCCACTCCAATTAACGATATGGGCCTATAGTTAGCGCACACAGTAGGGTCCTTATCTGGTTTTGGGATAATAGTGATGTGGGCTTCAAGTGTTTGTGGAGGAAACGCCAAGCCTTCTGATATGGAGTTGAATACTCTAGCCAAGAAGGGGGTCAATAGGGGAGCAAATGTCTTGTAAAATTTAGGGGTGAAGCCGTCTGGCCCTGGGCTTTTACCGGACGGGGTGGCCGCTATCGCCCCCAAGACCTCATCTGTTGTAATTACCTGTTCTAGCTCTTCTACAGTATCGCCGTCCAATGTAGGGAGCTCCGTCTCCTCAACATAAGACTGTCTATCGGTGTCAGGTGTAAGGGTAGGGCTAGAAGAGACGCCGGGCGAAAGATTGTATAGTGTGTGGTAGAAATCTCTGAATGTTTGTGATATCTTGGAGGGCTCACTGAGCATTTGTCCAGAGGGGGCCCGAATCTGGGGTATAAATGTGGAAGACGTGTTTGGGTGAAGGGTGCGAGCTAACGGTCTACCGCATTTATCTTGGAATCGGTACTGATGTAATGCAAGTCTGTCCGCATAGGTGCGTGCCGAAGCCTCATATAAGTCCTTGAGTTGGGATCGAGCCGTTGAGACCTCTGTAAGAGTCCCCACCGTTGGAGCTCGTTTATGTTGGGTCTCAAGGTCTCGAAGCTTTTGCATTGCTGAGGTTATTGCGGCTGAGCGAACCTTTTTCAAGCGGGTCCCCATCTGAATAAAGGTTCCTCGCAGGACAGCTTTAAGTGCCTCCCATTGTATGGGTAGCGAGGTAGTGTCTGATGCATGATCTTTTAAAAAATTTGAAATGGTTTCTGAGACCTTTTGGGAGCAGTCAGAGTTTGTGAGGATGGAGTCATTCAGCCTCCACGTCCACTCCCTCACCGGTGTGGAGGGAATCATTAGTGTCAGATATATAGGCGAGTGGTCGGACCAGACCATGGAGTCTATCTCACATTCAGGTGACCAATCTAAACAGCTGTGGTCAAGAAGAAAATAGTCTATACGACTATAAGAGTGATGGACCTGTGAGAAGTGGGTATAGTTGCGGTTTCTGGGGAACAGAACCCGCCATATGTCGATTAGGCGTAAATCATATATAGCGCGTTTAAATGCCCTTAACTTAGTAAAGGAGATGGATGAGCGAGATGTTGATGAGTCTAAGAGTGGATCCAGGGGGGCGTTAAAATCCCCGCCTATGATTATTTTACCCTCTGCAAATTCCGACAAGATCCTCATGTACCGCAGAGCAGACGATATTTGATTGGTATTTGGTAGGTAGAGATTGGCAATAGTGAATTTCGTGCCCCATAAGGAGAACTTTACGAACACATACCTTCCCTGGGGGTCCGAGACTTGGTCTATCAGGTCAATCGGAAGCGTTTTGTGGAAGGCGACAGAAACGCCTTTGGTTTTCTGAGATGGGTTTGTACTGTGAAACCATCTGTTAAAGTACCTGTTGGAGCAGGAAGGGGTGGAGTTTGTGTGGAAATGAGTTTCCTGTAACAGTAACACATTGACCTGTTGTTTATGCATTTGGTAGAGGATTTGTCCTCTCTTGGATGCTATATTGAGGCCATTTACATTATAGGAGCAAAATTTCAGGCGAGGATGGGATAGTACTGTGTGGGCCATAGTGGAATGAGAAGAAGAGAGTCAGTTCAGAGATAGCAGAGGGAGGAAGAGGGATGGGGGGGGGATTATAAGGTGGCAAAAATATACCAGGACAGAACTAGGTAGGGGGGACACCTAAATAAGGAGCCTAACAAGTCTAAGGGGTCCACGAAAACGGGACACCACGTGAAAAATCACGTATAAAGGCACTATCCGTGCCCGGCCTATTGAGGGTGGGAGGTCGAAGTGGAGAGTCTGAGCCGTGAGCCCAGTAGCATGACAGGCATATGTAGCTTACTTGAGGCACATCAGTGTAACAAACATTTAAACAGCAGAACACACATCAGATCGTCTGTGAAGGAGGGTGGCGGTCCGCGTGGGCAAATGACTCCGCACAAGCCCACCCTCCCTCCTTCACAGAGGAGACATCAATCCGCAAAATAACTTCCTGGGAAGGGGGAAGTAAACATTTTCAACATATGCTATCCATAGACCCCAACAGGGGTCCCGGAAACAATTCTGTGTAATAATACTGAAATTAGTAACAATGTGTAATAACATTTTAAGGTGAGACTAAGCAGTGTATGAGAAACCGTATACGGGGAGCTAGAGGTGTCCATGTGGATAATGGCTAGAGACCGTGGACCCATCCAGTCCATCCATCGGCCCCTCTCCCTGTATCCAGGTGGAACATTTCCCCCAGGTACCTGAATATAAGGCCATTGTGGTAAAATATGTTAGAAACTCAATAATAGCCTAACCAAATCAAACATCAGAAATTTGCAGTCCTTTAGCCTCTCCCGAACCCCAGCCAGGTACAATACACTAGCGAAGGGCAGGGAGAAGGCCTGCCTATGTATTGCTCCCTCTATCCTGAGACATTGGGTTACGGAGCAGGTCATCTTGTCTCTTAGTGTAACATAGCTTGCTGAAATCCGGTGGAACAAAGGAGGAAAAATGTAAAAAGGGAAAAACAAAAAACAAACAACAACAAAAACTCCAAAAATTCTGTAGAGAGGTGGTGGGGATTCCAAACCTTGATCTGATCAGGAGACAAGAGAGGAGCAGCGCACTTGGAGGGTGCTAGTCATATGGGGAACGTTGAAATGGCTTCAAGTAACGTCTTAAAGGTACCTTAAGCTTCTGGGGAGGTAGGCCGACGTATTCTGGGGCCTATAGAATGTGATCTGGACCTCGGCTGCCTGCGTCGTTGTGGGAGAGGGTCCCGTATTTGCACCCTAATTCGGTCATCCGGCGGGTCCAGCCAGTTCGGTACCTCAATTGGGTCTTGTTCCAGAAAGCTGAAAAAGGCTGGGAGCTGATCCGGGTCGGAGAGGATAAATTTGTGCTCAGCTCTGGTCACCTTAATACTGAAGGGGTGTCCCCATGTATACGTTGCTCCGGTTTGGCGTATCAGATCTAGTAGTGGGCGGACTATTCGGCGCATGTGGAGTGTGTTGCGAGAGAGGTCTGGGTATAAGTTGATAGCAGAACCATCAAAGTCCACGGGACCCAAACGCCATGCCTTGCGCATAAGTTCTTCTTTAAGGGTGTAATAATGAACCCTGCAGAGGACATCGCGTGGGCGGTCACTTTGTTCTCTCCTCGGTCCCCCCACTCTGTGCACCCGGTCTAATTCAATGGGAGATGAAACCTCTCTGCCCAGGACTATGTTGAGGATGGCAATGACGGTAGGTTTTAAGTCTGTACCCGCTGTGGCCTCCGGTATGCCCTGTAACCGTATATTGTTCCTGCGGCTCCTATTTTCTCCGTCTTCTATGCGTAATTGATGTTGTCTTATACGGTGCAAGTGCTCCCTGGAGGCCTGTTCAAGGGACGTGATGCGAGCTGCATGATCAGTTTGAATGTCAGTTAAGGCAGACACTGCGGTCTTATTAGTCGAGACCTGCTGTTGGAGGGCCTGGAGGTCTTTGTGGAGTGAGGTCTCCATTTTTATCGCCCAGGACTCAAACTCCGCTCTGAAGGCTGCCAGAAGGGTCGAGGCCTCGGATCTATTCGCTCCTCCTGAAGCTTGAGGGGCCACATCTCTAGGACCCGTGTCCGAAAGAGGTGCAGCAGGGGTCTCAGACCTGGATGCCACAGCTGATAGGTCCGATTGCAGGATGGAAGGACCATCCGAATCCTCGCTGCTGTCTGTCGCCGGCTGAGTGGGAGGAGGAGGCTTGCTTTTCCCCGGGTTTCGAGCGGACGTCATCTTATCTTTGGGAGTGCGGGAATCAGACTGGGTTGTGCGGAGCAGGTATCGTTGGATTGTGCCCTGTTGTAGGTCCGTGGACTCAGTAGATCGAGCACCGTGTGTGGACATGCTTTTCAAAGATGTGCGGCGACTGAAAAATAGCCTGTCAGCTACGGGCAGTTACGGAGCTCAGCAGCTCATTGTTTAGCCATACATGGTCTGTCCTGCTTCTCTGCAAAGTTGTATGGATGGGGACCACTGGTGGGCGCCGACCCCGCTGGGCCTCTCTTGTGGCTGTGTAGAGAGCGATCCAGGCTCAGAGGGGTAAGAATACCAGGAGCCTATGTAGATACCGCAGCTTGGGTGGAGCAAGATGGCCGCCACTTGTGTTCAGGGCCGTGGTGACAGTTCATGTACTTATGGGGGTATATGCTTGCTAGTGCCTCGTCTAAGGCCACAGTCTGTCAGATTAGGGTGTCCCCAGGTGGTGGGTGAGGCTAAGATTAGGCCCAAAGGAGACAGGGGGCTGCCAGGGTGTAGCAAGATGGCCGCCACATTCAATCTCTGGAGCCAGGGCAGCACCACAGGTACATGCTGGGATGATTGTTCATTAAATACCCTGTCGGGGGTCTCAATTAGCCAGGCCAAGGTATTTCTGTGGTTGGCGGGGGCTCAGATTGGGCCTAAGAGAGGTAGATAGGCCGCTGGGTGTAGTAAAATGGCCGCCGGCACTTACCAGGTCCCTCTGGCAGGCCTCCTAGAGCGGTATGGAGGGGATCACAGGTCCCCAGTAGCAGGCTGGATGTCCCCAATGTTTGTGGAGGAGGTAGGGCATGTGTAGCGGCCGGGGACAGGGCCGGCACGGCCTTTGGGTGCAGCAAGATGGCCGCCGTTCCCCGTGAGTAGGCCGGAGCCGCGGCCTTTCCTGACAGTCGGCCCGGAGCTCCGCGATCGCCGCGATCGCCGCGGACGCCGCGATCTCGGTGTCAGACAGCTCCCTCCTTGTCTGCACCGCTGTCTGTGGCACAAGCAGGGTCGGCGCTGGTCCGTGGGTGAGTATATCTCCAGGTGTCTTGTGCGCAATTTTAAAGCATGTCATGTTTGGTATCCATGTACTTGCCATAAGATCATCTTTTTTATTTCATCAAACATTTTGCCAATATAGTGTGTTTTAGTGCATTAAAATTAAAAAAAGTGTTTTTTTTTCAAAGAAATTGCATTTGAAAAATCGCTGCGCAAATACTGTGTGAAAAAAAATTGCAATACCCACCATTTTAATCTGCAGGGCCATTACTTTAAAAAAAATATATATAATGTTTGGGGGTTCAAAGTAATTTTCTAGCAAAAATAATATTTTTCCATGTAAACAAAAAGTGTCAAAAAGGGCTTCAAGTGGTTAGAAGAGTGGGTGATGTGTGACATATGCTTCTAATGTTGTGCATAAAATGCCAGGACAGTTCAAAACCCCTCAAATGACCTATTTTTGGAAACCAGGCTATTTGCTGATAGACATGTTGAGTCCATGGAATATTTTATACTTTGCCACAAGTTTCGGGAAAATTAAAAAAAATTTTTTTTGCATAAAGTTGTCACTAAATGATATTTTTCTCAAACATGCCAAAATACATTCTGCTGCTTCTCCTGAGTATGGGGATACCACATGTGTGAGACTTTTTGGAAGCCCAGCCGTGCACAGGATCCTGAAAACCAATCACCAAGTGTGGGCTTCACCGGACCTTCAGCGGACGTTTCCAGTCGCAAATCTGATGGACTTTAGATTTGGAACATGCTTCAAATCTTTACGTCGTAACCCCGCTGGACCCAGAAATCTGCTCGTCTGTATGCTAGTCCGACGGACAAAAACCGACGCTAGGGCAGCTATTGGCTACTGGCTATCAACTTCCTTATTTTAGTCCGGTGTACGTCATCACGTACGAATCCGTCTGACTTTTGTGTGATCGTGTGTAGGCAAGTCCAGTCGTTAGAAAGTCTGTTGAAAGTCCGCCAAAAATCAGTCGAAAGTGTGTCGAAAGTCTGTCGGACGGGCTGTCGGACTTTTGTAGCTGAAAAGTCCGACCGTGTGTACGCGGCATTAGGGTGTAAAATGGTGATTTCATTTCCTCACTATCTATCACAGTTTTGGAGGCCATGAAATGTCAAGATTACACAAACCCCCCACAAATGACCACATTTTGAAAAGTAGACACTTTAAGCTATTTGCTGAGAGGCATGTTGTGTCCATGAAATATTTTATATTTTTCCACAAGTTTTGGGAAAATAAAATGTTTTATTTTTTTTACACAAAGTTGTCACTTAACAATATATTGTTCAAACATGGCATGGTTATATGTGGAATTACACCTCAAATTACATTCTGCTGCTTCTCCTGAGTATGGGGATACCACATGTGTTAGACTTTTTGGGAGCCTAGCCGCATACAGCACCCCAAAAAACAGGCACCGCCTTCAGGCTTTCTAAAGGCATGAAATTGTGATTTTACTCCTAATTACTTATCACAGTTATGGAGGCCCTAAAATGTCCAGATAGCACAAAAAAAAACAAATGACTCCATTTTGAAAAGTAGACACCCCAAGGTGTTTTCTAAGAGGCATGGTGAGTATTTTGCAGCTCTCATTTGTTTTTGAAAATGAAGAAAGAAAAGAAAAAATTTTTTTTCTTTTTTCAATTTTCAAAACTTTGTGACAAAAAGCGATGTATATACCCATGCCTTGTGTGAGCAATATATCATTTAGTGCCAACTTTGTGAAAATATTTTCCTGAAACTTGTGGCAAAATATAAAAAATTCCATGGACTCAACAGGCCGCCTCTCAGCAAATAGCTTGGGGTGTCTACTTTTCAAAGTAGGGTCATGGGGGGGGGGGGGGGTTGTGCTATCTGGGCATTTCATGGCCTCCGAAACTGTGATAGGCAGTGAGGAGTGAAATCAAAAATTTACGACCTTAGAAAGCCTGAAGGTGGTGATTGGTTCTCGGGGTCCTGTACGCAGTTAGATTGCCAAAAAGTCCCACACATGTGGTATCCCCATACTCAGGAGAAGCAGCAGAATGTATTTTGGGGTGTAATTCCATATATAACCATGCCATGTTTGAACAATATATCATTTAGTGACAACTTTGTATAAAAAAAAAAAAGTTTGTCATTTTCCCGCAAATTCTAAATTATTTTTTAAATTTGTCACAGCCATAACGACACATTGTATAAGCACGTAAATGAATCTCTCTAATTTGTTGAAACTCTTACCAAAACAAAGCTTTCATGAATTAAGTGCACAACTTTTTAGATGAACTATACCACCAGAAAAGTGTTGCAAATACTTTAAAGAATTCCCCCACCAGCACCATGTATCGTACTATCATGCATTGCGGAAGTATCACAAGTACCACAAGTATCAAGTTTCTCACAGTTTCCAGATGAAGGGGACCCTGTGCGGCCCCAAAAAGGTTGCATACATTGTTGTAATTAAAAAAAAAAAAAGTTATTTTAATGATATCTTGGTGTGGATGACATCTACTTGCATCTGGAGTATAGCACCACCCTTCGTTATCTCCCCAACACCTGAAATAAACTAGGTTAATTACTAAAAGCAGTGTTGGTCTCCAGGGTAAAAAAAATACTCTTTCTTTGTATGTTGGGGAAGGGTGTGAACCTTTGTTAGGTTTTCTTTACTATCACGGTTTCTTGTTCCGATGACAACAGTTCCCTCATTTCTTGCCCTGTAGTCAAAGACTGTCACAAAGAAAAGGAAGTGAATTGAAAGCTTTTAAACAGTTCATGGACAGCTAAAATGAATTCAGATGGAATAACGTAATTTTTTATTCACTTTTATTTCTTAGGTCCTCTATAACTTTACACTCATCCTTTGACTCTACTCTGTCTTTGAAAAAAATTGGGTGGTGTGAACCTTTATGTTACTGTTCCAAATCTTATTTTCTTAGGACTAAAACAGGTATTATATAGCATTAAGGATGCCTTTATCATACTCTATCACTCTCCAGATAATTTGTAGTTGAATTATATCTTCCAAAACATCATAAGACTAAATGACTTAACAGCTTACACAAATAATGATGTGTACAATGCAGTGATAGACATGATACTACAGTTCACCCGTCTTTTCTTGACAGCAAGTAAAAATATACTGCCAGGCCATAATTGGAGAGAGACAATGCTAATTTAAAACATATAAGTTTAGTGGAGGTATTTCTTATGCAATTCTCTACTCTATACTCGACATTGGAAATAAATAACATTCATCCAGACAGAAAAAACTACTTTGGCTATATGAGTACACACAGGATTGCAAAGCCCTTAATGAAAGATATAATTCATCACCAGCAGCAGTCAATGAACATACTGTATTTTCATGCAAAAGCCTTTAAACCATGACATGAATATAATTGTTGCCTGTGTTATTGCAAGTCTTCATCCGAAAATATTCCTTTTTTTATTCTGTCTTTAAAGTAATTATCAAGTAAATATATACAATTAAATAACATTTCTATGTGAAATTAGAGATAAATACTAATATGATTGCATGTTTATTATGATGTTCTGCACTGGTCAACTTGAATGGCTTCAGTTTTACATACAGTAGGTGCGTGTTAAAGTTGAAGAAAAGATAAATTAATTATACTCACTTTGACAATGTCATTATAAAGAACAAAACTGCAAGTTACCTTCTAAGAATTGCTAGCCCACAATAGCAGGCTATTGTTGCTGTTGTTATAGTTTGGGATAAGAGATGGTTGCTAAGCTCCTGCATTTCAGTAATACTATGCATTAGTTAGCACAAAACATACTATGTATTAATTCATGGTGTGACATATTGCACAACAACTATAAAGAGATCCCGTCACCTTGCCCATTCAGGACAAAGTGATAGCGTCTCTGTAATGCCCACCCCTGACAACTTTATAGTCACTTGTCCAGCTTTCTCTTGCTGTACTTTTCTCTGTTACAGGTACCACCAAAATACTCATCGATTGCTGGTGTCCAATCATATGCCGTATACACACGACCAGTTTTGCCATCGGGATAAACTCCGAAGGTTTCTCTGAAGGAACTCCGACGGAATTCCGCTCAAGTGGTCTTGCATACACACTGTCACACTGTCCTGAAGAAGCGTTCCTTGTCAACGTGAAACATGTAGAGCAATTAGAGATTATACCACCTTGGAATACCAGACCTGCAGTGTTCTTTCAATCCCAACTCCACATTCCTCCATCACTTTACATCAGGGGAAGTTTATCCTTGTTTTTACTTGGAATGAATGTTTAAATTGTCGATTTATAGTTACAGAGGATTATATAAGAGACTGCAGGACAGGGTCCACTATGGTGTATTTAACTAAGTTGTATGCAAAAATCAGACTTGTTTTTAATTTTTCATGTTTATTCTTTGTCTTTTTTGTATGACATTAATAAAATTTTAAAAACCCCATTTTACATTTCTGTAGTTTAAATATCGTTGTGCCCCCAAAGTCCCATTGCTTAGTTTCTTGATGCTCCTTATACAATATCGGGGACGTTGGCACATATGACTATCAAGTACCTACAAAGTCACCCTGTATTTTAGGTACTTTAGTACTAGGATCTCCCTTTTGTTAAATGTTTGTATTTGCTAGGGGGAACCGAATGAGTACAAATGCTTACTTTATACCTTGCTCCCATAGGCTTTCTTCTCCATATGTGAATGGTCCCCCAAAGTTTCACTTCATTGCCCAGCTATTTACAGCTCTCTGGTGTCACCATTTACAATGCAGGGCCAACATTCCTGCATTTGTATGGAAGGATGATGAGGCCCTGACCACATTTTGGAGCATTGGACAGAAGAAGAGAGCACTGGCTTTAAAACATCTTATGGACATTTAGTTAAAAGGTTACATGAGGATGTGTATTCTTTATCAACTGATGTGTATTCTTTATCAACTGAAATATTCTACCAAACACACTAAATACACTAAGAGGCAAATGTATAAAGCAGTGAATCTGACACTGAACAAACATTTACTGCAGATAATTCTTCTTATGCTTAGAAGTAATAAAACATTCCTTTGACTCTTTCCCTTTAAGGAAATGAAATTGCTTCTTTGGTGAAAATGGTATCTCAGTCCCTTTAGGCAAACATTCCAGTACAAATAAACATTGTAAATTGGTGATCCCTTCATATGAACATCCACTTAAACTTTACAGTCTGATTTATTTTCAAACCTTACAGTTCACCAGAAGGCAATGAAGTTCACTGCTTGTGACTCCTAAAATGTAATACATTTAAACATGTGTTCCTCTTCTGAGTTTTCATCTGAAAAACATGCCATGATAGACTTCATTTGTATGGCATACTTACTGGAAATAGATACGTAATAAAAGTCTGAAAACACTTCCAAACTTTTTGTTTCATAGTTCCCGTAAATTGCTTTGTGGGTCGTTATGCTATTTAACGGCCCAGTATATCAATCTTACGATGTATTCCACAGCATAAGCTTTCAAAACTAAACAGGCTTCTTCATCATCTTATTTTTACAACCGCATTGTAACACATTTGCAAGTTCAAGTGTCTTTGTATCACCACCAGTTTTAAGGGAAGGACTGAACTTTTTAAATGTATTTGAACTGAACAGTGAAGTTTTTCATCTCCAGCCATGTAAGGCCTTTTCAAATGAATCATCCCCTGGGCTAAATATGTACTTAGATTCATAATTTGAATATAAATGAATCATCAAAAGACACATTGACCTTCTTTAGTGTGTTTCAAACTCTCTGTTGTCTAAGTGCCGGTTCACACTATAGCGACTTGGGATACGACTTGTCAGACCTCAAGTCGCTTGACATCAGAAATTCCATTATAGTTAATGGGAGCCATCTTAATGTACACTACTGAAGTCGCTCTGACTTCAGAAAAGGTTCCTGTACTACTTCAAGGTGACTTCTAGGCGACTTGTACCCATAGATTTCAATGGAAGTTGCCTTGAAGTCGGATCCTCGTCTATACTGAAGCGACTTAACAGGAAGAAGAAAAGAATTTACCCAGGTACAACAATGATGTCACAAAAGCTAATAGGCTCTGATTGGCCACAGGCAAAGTCGCCTGTCCTGGAGGCGACTTGAAGTCTCGTTGAAAGTCTCTCAAAGTCGCACTGAAGTTGCGCTGAATTCGCCTCCAAGTTGCCTTTCAAAGTCGCGCTGTAAGTCGTGTTGCCCCTGTGTGAACCGTCACTTAATCATAGCTTTAATATACATATTGCATCATTATATGCAGTGTTGCCAACCCCCCGAAGTTAAATTTACTGACAGGACATCCAAAATTTACAAATGGCACCATTTTTTTTTCTGCCGGAAATCATGAAATTTACTGACAGAGCCACATTTGATACTGACACTTCAAAAACATACATTAAAATTACTGTTTTTGATGCAAAACAGTGCAAATATCATTATTTAAGCTACAAACATGTAGCTAGTGTGATGAGCAATGTGTTTAAGGTATAACAAAAGGCAAAAAACATATTTCTCCATTTTACATGAAGGTCGGGTTACTATACCAGAGTATGGAGGTGCATGGACAGAGAAAAGTATGAAGGTGCATGGGCAGATTACAGTATTGAGGTGTATGCGCAGAGGACAGTAAGAGGACAGTATTGTGTGTATGCACAGAGGACAGTAAGAGGACAGTATTGAGGTGTATGGGCAGAGGACAGTAAGAGGACAGTATTGAGGTGTATGCGCAGAGGACAGTAAGAGGACATTATTGAGGTGTATGGGCAAAGTGCTGCTTTGCATGTATGGAAGTACCTCTTAGATTTCTTTTGTTCAGTGTGCAAGCTGCATGTATGGCCAGCTTCAGAGGCTTTAGGTCTGCTTTAAAATGAATACCTTCACTCAATAAAACTCAGCATCTACCACGATCATCTATTTACATTTTTTTTACATTTAAAAAGAAAAAAAAGGCGACACATGTCTGCCTCTCATGTCCATGCTGATCAGCTGTCCTGCCTGCTTCATAGAAGGTGTCCAACACCATAGTCTTATTCATTTTTACTACAACCATTCTCAAATAAAGCTCATTCTAAAAAATAAAAAACAATGCTTTCCTTTAAAGCTTTTGCCTAAAATGTATGTGATAGATTGTTTTTCCTTTTTTTATATTTTGGATGAAGTGTGAAGAAGACAGACCCTAGGTCAAGTTTTTTTCAGACTGTGTGATTCATCCCTCTCTGTTTGTCAGGAAATCCACATTTTTTGAGATTTCATCAAAGCAAGAGATGAGGGAAAATCTTCCAATGGAGACAAATGTTCTGATGACAAATGTCTAAGATGGGAACTGCCCTCACTTTGGGGAGATTTCCTCTAATTTTCTGTTGCATCTCTAGGACAGGAAGTGAAATCTCCATATCAGGATACAGGCAGCAAAAAAATGCCTGACGTAGATTTTAACTTCTCTATATCCAGAAATAAAAAAAGGTTCTATTTTTCATATATTTTAAGCTATCAGTGGACTCTTGTTATTCTGCAACAACTAAGACTTCCTCTCCATTGTACCAAGATGGGAACCCAGGATAGGTCTCTGATAATGTAGCTTATGTATTTAAATATAGTGGCATGCTAGACAGGCCTATATATTTGCATATATAGAGTTAGTCTTCTAGGTTAAATAAATAACAATGAAACATATGTTTAATACTTTGCAAGATGATATTCAAGAGTTCCATTTTTAGACCAATGTAGAAGAACCATTTGAAATAGGTAATTTATTTGTAAGCCAGCTAATTTATTATAACTTAATAAATAATAGAAATATTTAAAGAGAAATGCAGGCAGCACTTACAGGACCACATTAAGGCATGGAACACATCTTGTTTAACCTTTTGGTATGTTAAACATACTATTGAAAGTATTTTGTTATATCTGTTTGATAAGTTCAAAAAAATACCTGTTGATCTTGCCAGAAATCTTACTGTGTTCTTTGCCTGTGCTTCATTGGAATAAGATACATTATTTTCTCAGGACTACATAGCTGCATCAATCTATGTAATAGAGAATAGGGGTAGGGAGGGGTTCTGTAGTCCTATTGTGTTTCTGTTGTCCTGATGCAGAAGGGTAAGTGAGCGTTGTCATTCTAGGACTGGAAGTGTGTTCCTAGGAAAAATTGCTTGTAAAATTAAAGAAAAAAGCATGAAAAAGAGCTGATTTGACATTGCTAACACTATTGTTGCAGCAATGGTTCCAAAAACACCTGTGATTTCCAACTTGGTCCTATACCCCTACCCAGCCTAAACCCTTTTCCTTCCCATGCTCCCACTTGCCCAGATTTGGCTTCTTCTTGCCCTTCTCTTTTTATTTTCCTTAACTTTCCTTTGCCCCACATCTCCCTACTCACTTTTCCTGTCACCATTATCCTCTGTCCCTCCTTCTGTCTCCTTCCTTGCTTTCTCTAGTCCCAACAACAGAAACATACCCTATACGCTACACCCTAGTGTGCCTTGACATGTTCAACATGTTCCTTATTCATTTGACTCTCTGCACCCTGTAAACATCACATTTCTTGTAACTATAATGTATTACATCAACAAAACTTTTTACAGCAGAAAAAAAAAGAAAAGAAAAGAATACAGCCATCACATCTAAGGACGGGTAAGTTGCAATATATTTTCGATTTTGGGTTTAGATACACTTTAATACACAGAAAAGTGGTCCAATGAAAACCGAAGATTTGATCCAGATTAAAAACTGCTTTATCATTCCTTCTTTCTTACTTTACAGATAAGAAAACAAATCTGTCCCTGTTTACATATAAAGGACTCCTTTCAGTCCCTCATTACTATTACACACAGTCCTTTGATGGCAAATGAATATGTACTGTTTACAAGAGTAATATGATTTTAATTAAAAACAATTTAAACCCTCATCTTGTCTAAGCAGACAAGGCAGCATGATCAGATGGGCTTCATGATATATACTCACAGCTATCAATTCTAATACATGCAAACTTTCTAGGATACATTTCTGATATATCCTGACATTTTAAAATATGTCCTTTTCTGTTCTGCCGACTAAACGCAGATTGTTCAGTCTTATATCACTGTCACAGCAGTATTAGAACAGATGGCTGCTTCATCACAAAATCAAGAATTAGGATAATTTATGCTGTTCACTCTTACAAGAATGTAGATATGTAAAGCGCTTGTAATCTGCATACTGAACATAAGAAGGAATGTAAGCCTGCTGAAGTTGGCTTGGACTGAATTCTTTGAAAAAGGTGCAAAAAGGCCTTTAGTGAGCAGGAACCACTCCTAATACAATGCTAAGGGAAAACATCAATGGCATTTCTTTGCTTGGGCCATATAGGCAATTACCTCTGTGGATTTGGTTACATTCTATCCTCCTCCTGCACCAGTCAAACACTATGTAGGAGCTTGCAGTTAAAAGTGGAGAGCTGCGAGTATGAGTATGCTTTCACCTCTCTGACACTTGGACAAGTCAAGTGTATGCACCTGTCAGCACAGGAAGTGATGAGCAAACAGTGGAGACACAACCTGCAACACAACAATTTTTTTTACGTAAAATGGGAAAAGTAAAAAACATCTGCTCCCTTTATTTCTTGTCCTCCAGGCACAGGGACAGAATGGGAGATCTCCCCAATAAAGTCTGAGATGACAGAACTAGACAGCTTTTTACTTATCCCAGGTCTATCAAAAACAAAAAGAAACGTTTTTTGACTAGCGTTGTTTAAAACATGTGTAATCTTGCAAATATAATAAATTGTTATATTTTTTTTAGTGGGTGTGGAATTTTGACAAGATGGGTAATCAGCCGAATTATCAAACAGGGAGTAAATGTAACTTGAGTTTACTAAACAGCTTCAAAATTAGAAGGAATAATGCAAAACAGGTTTAGGGTGGCAAAAACACGCATACCCTGCAGAATAATGAAAAACAGGTTGATGATGACTAGGGATGGACTCGATGTTCAAGTCATAATACAGTTCAGAGTATATAATGCAGTCAGTGTAGTATATATAATACAGTTAAGAGTATATAGTGCAGTCAGTGTAATATATAATACAGTTCAGAGTTTATAGTGCAGTCAGTGTAGTATATATAATACAGTTCAGAGTATATAGTGCAAACCTTGTAGTATATATAATACAGTGCAGAGTACTTTAACAAGGGGCCCCCAGATCCCGGCCCCCCCATGTGAATGGGTAGGGGTACATTGTAACCCTACCCATTCACCAAAAAAAGTGTCAAAAAGTAAAAACCACAAGAGACAGTTTTTGACAATTCCTTTATTAAAAAGGAAAAAAAAAAGTGTCCTGCAAAGTACATCCATTTTCAATCACGCCACCGGACCCGAAAAATAGAAAGAATTAAAAAAGCTCAATGACTGCTGTCTCTTGGCTTTGACAGCTGTTATATAGGCAAGGGCGGGCCCACCTGGTAATGTAACCAGGTGACCCCGCCCCCTTCTGACATCATGTGACATCAGAGGGGGCGGGCCTTCTGGTTGTGTCAGCGGGTGGCCCCGCCCTTGCCTATATAAGAGCTGTTAAAGCGAAAAGACAGCAGTCGCCGGGAGGCCTCCCATGGGGACCCCACACTAATTTTTTTAAATTTTGGCATGGAGTTCCCCATAAAATCCATACCAGACCCGAAGGGCCTGGTATGGATTGGGGGTGGGGGGAACCCCACATCTTTTTTTTTCATTGATTTATTATCTATATTGCCGGGAGCCAGCAATACATTACAGCCATGAACAAGTTTGAGTTACCATATTTATCGGCGTATAACACGCAAAAGCATATAACCCCCCCTTTTTTAAGAGGAAAGTTTAAGGGGAAAAAAATTTTACAGCCCCCTTTACAGTACACAGTCCCCCTTCCCCTGCACAGTACACAGCCCCCCTCCCCAGTACACAATCCTCCATCTAGTACACAGCCCCCTTCCCCCTGCACAGTATACAGCCCCCCTCCCCCTGCACAAAACACAGCCCCCTCCCCCTGCACAGTACACAGCCCCCATCCAATACACATCCCCCATTCAGTATACAGCCCCCCTGCACAGTACACAGCCCCCCTCCACAGTACACAGCCCCATTCAGTACACACCCCCCATCCAGTACACAGCCCCTCATCCAGTACAAACCCCCCCTCCCCAGTACACAGCCCCCCTCCCCCTGCACAGTACACAGCCCCTCATCCAGTATACAGCCCCCTCCCCCTGCACTCCCAGGGGACCCCAGTCTCCTGGGAAAGCACTGCCAGCATACTCTACAGTTAAGAAAAAATCACTGCCAGCCCTTCTACACTGCTCCTCCTGTGTGACTCATTGTAAAATGAAGCCTCCATATACCTCATTAGCTCATGTGAACCCTCTCCTCCTCCAATCTAAAGCTACACTTGGAGGAGGAGGAGAGCGAGGAGGAGAGCAGCCAGAAAAACTGAGCTATTGAGATATTTAGAAGTTTTGTTTTACAATGACACTGACACAGGAGCAGTGTATGAGAAGGGGCTGGCAAGTGATTTTTTTCTTAACTTTAGACTATGCAGGCAGCACTGTCCCAGGGCCAGGAGAGGCTAGGCAGCCGGCCTGACACCCCTCCATATGGGTGGCTCCCAGGGCAGACCGCCGATCCCCGCCCCCTGTTGGTAAAACACAGGGCTTTTTTTCTCAGAGAAAAGGTGCAGGAACTCAACCATGCCCACCACACACACATACCTGCCAAATGGCATCAAATAGTAGCTCTTCCCTCTGCATACAACCCCTCTCTCCACTGCCCTCATCTTCTCCCCCCTCCTTAAAAGTTCCACCATCTGTCATATGTCTTACCTTTGTTGCAATATTAAGCTGAAGCACCTATCCGGCTGTAGTACCTCCCAGCATACTATACTACAGTCACTTGCAAGGGAGATCATGCAGTAGGAGCATCAACAACTGGTCACTAGGGAAAAAATGGAGACCACAGAGGGTGCAGCCTACCACACACCCTCTCCTGCCCATGACTGCACTGAACCCTGGGCACCTGTTCTGTATGTCCCTTGTCCCTGTCCAGCACTCGTGGGAGATAAGCTATCTCTTGTAAACCCAGAAGCTGGACTTCAATGTTACCAAGTGATAGTGGTGAGCAGGGAGCAGAAGACCAGAGCCAGAGGTGGTGGAACTGAGTTCCCCCTAGTTCCTGCTGAAAAAAAGCCCTGGTAAAACATATTATCGGTGTATAACACGCAGGCACTGTTTACTCTCTGTTTTCAGGGGAAAAAAGTGTGTGTTATACGCCAATAAATATGGTACATTTTTTCTTTAGATATGTCATTATTGCTGCGGCATGTTCTACACATCGCACAGATGCGCCACTTTACAGGCAGACTGAGGGGACCCCCAGGCACCCCCCAGGCACGATATTTAAAGGAATATTTCATTTTTATTGTTTCATTTTAAGCATCTTTAAATTAACTGCTCCTAAAAAAACTTTGTGCAGCTTTCATAATTTGTTTTGTAATAATCTGCTGTCTCTTAATGTTCTTTGCATTCTGAACATGTTTTGCAATATTGGTTCTAATGTTTTACCTGTTTAGTAAACTACAAGTTAAGCTAGCTACACACTAGTAGAATTTTGTTCCAAATTTTCTAACCATTAGTGGGGTCAAACTGACTTTTTTTTTAACACAGTGAGGAGAAAATTCGAAAGAGAAGGATGGAAAATGTTTCTAGAACAAATACATTTCTAACAGTGTATGTGGTTTTCTTTTGTGAAATTACATTCATTACACAATTGAATGTTAAAAGCCAACAAAAATTTGAAGTACTTTTGAATGCCATTGATCGAGTCATCAAATGTACAAAAAAATTTCATACAAATGGTCATATGAATAGTCATACAAATATTTGTATTAATGTTCATTCAAAAATATTCTAGTGTTTAGCCAGTTTTACAGTTACTAATTGAGCAATGCTACTTTTTTTAATCTATTTTATTGTCAGCATCTAAATGTAAAAGTATTTTTAGCTTTAGCCTGAACTAAGCACTTTCTTCCTAATGTACTTGATACCTTTCAATACTCATATATTTTTTGTGGCTGTGGCTGTGGCTGCCTATTTTACAAAGTTCATCAGAATGGCAGATAGTTGTTATGCAGAAGCAGTAACTCAAATAATGTGAGATGCCATTTTTCTCCAAGTCTTGCTGCTCTGCTGCCTCTAATAGCAACCCAGAGCTCAATTTCCTCCTCGAGAACATTGCATTTCATGTGGAATGTCAATTATTAAAAAGCATTGTCCCGTGTCTTACTTTCCACCAGATGAATTAACTTGCAGAACTTGCTAATTTAAGTAAGTAATCTATGACTTTCCATGCAATATGCTCAAGGCCCTATGCCAGGATTTTTATAAGCATCAACAAATTCATATTTTACTATATACTGTATTGTAAATTAAAGAAAAAATATCATGTACATGCTTGTTGGAAGTTGGATGTGCATATGTATTCCAACTGGTATTAAAATATCTGTAATTAACTTTGCTCACTTCTCACTAAATAATTCTAAATCAGCAGTACAAAGAGCTTCCACTAAATCTTAGGAATGCTAGTAATATACATGAGCTTTCAATATACATAGTGAATTGCAGATCATAAGTAGTTTATAAAACCGTGTACAAGGAATCAGCAAAAAACTGTTATTTGTACACTCTTGTAGCTTTTACTACCCCAGCTCCAGCTGCAGGAAAAATGAAAAAAAAAATGAAATGCTCACAGAACCTTAGGGCAACATTGACTCCTCTTTTCTCTGAGCTACAATAAACATAGACAGACATACCCAGTTTCATTGTTAGTTTGGTTTCAACCGATCCCACCTAGGAGAAATGTTGGTGAACAAACTTACACAGCTGATTCTACATTTGATGCTTTCCAGGTTCCAGTGCACTTTAGATGTCGTACACATTCAGAAAATTTGTTGAACGCAAACTTATATCATACTTCCCACCTTTCTGAAATGAGAAAGTGTCTCTTTATTAGAACAAAGAATGTGAAGTACACAACCATGTCACATTCCCAATTACATAGACCACAAATAATTAATACACTAAAAATTATTGGTTAAATCCACCAGGGCTTTTTTTAACAACCACTTTTAATTGGCACTGGTGTTTAATAATCAATGCAATAATGTAAAGGTTAGATAAAAAAAATAATAAAGTATTAACCACCTCAATACTAGGCACTTACACTCCCTTCCTGCCCAGGCCATTTTTCAGCTTTCAGCGCTGTCACATTTTGAATGACAATTGAGCAGTCATACTACACTGTAACCATGTGACATTTTTATCACTTTCTTCACACAAATAGAGCTTTCTTTTGGTGGTATTTAATCACTTCTGGGTTTTTTTTTTATTTCCTAAAAAAAAAAAAGACTGAAAATTTTGAAAAAAAAAAGGTTTTCTTAGTTTCTGTCAGTAAATTTAGTAAATGAGTAATCTTTCTCCTTCACTGGTGGGTGCTGATCAGGCAGTACTGATGGGCACTGATAGGCTGCCCTGATGGGCACTGATGAGGTGGCACTTATGGGCACTGATGAGGCAGCACTTATGGGCACTGATTAGGTGGCACTGATTAGTTGGCACTGATGAGGAGGCACGAATATGCTGCACTTATGGGCACTGATAGGTGGCAATGATATGTGGCACTTATGAGCACTGATAGGCGGCACTGAGTTGTATTGGTGGGCACTGATGGGTGGCACTGGTGGGCACTGATGAGCAGCAATGGTGGGCACTGATAGGCGGCACTGGTGGACACAGATAGGCGGCACTGATGGGCACTGATGGGCATTGATGGGTGGCATTGATAGGCAGCAGTGATGGGCATTGATGGGCACCACCGAAAGCCAGCACTGACAGGCATCACTAATGGACACTGATTGCTGGCACTTGTTGGCACTGATTGCTGGCACTGGTGGACACTGTGGGGGCTTTATTGTAATCAGGGCACTGATGATCAGTGCCCTGATTACATACCTAGATGTCCTCTGCGAGGAGATGTCGCTGATCGGCTCTCCTCTCCTCACACTCTGCCAGTGTGAGGCGAGAAGCGCCGATTACCAGCATCTCCGTGTTTACATGTGACCGGCTGTGATTGAAAACAGCCGATCACATGGTTAAAGAGCCGCAGTTAGGAGGTGGAAGGGGCTGTGTGTGACGGTGAGCAGAGCGGAGGCAATTTCAATGTAAGCTGTAACAGCGTGCTATATCGCTCGGTGATCCCGTGTCTCTCCTCTTCCTCCCTGCTCTCTTCCACTGGGGCGATCACTGGGAAAATGGATCACGATCAACCCCGCCTGTCGGCGGTGCTCACCCCCCCACTCCCAGGCAACTCAGCTCGCATGCCCTCATTTTCCACTCGCAAAATGCGAGTAGGCTAGTGGAATATTTGAGGGCTGCCTTAAATATGTACTGCACACCTTAACAAAAGATATTCAAATTATAAAAAACAAATATTAATTGTCAGAGCACATAATAACAATGTGTAAAAGAATGTGTAAATCAAGCAAAATAAAGCATAGAACGATAATCTGTATTTCAATGTGTAATCTTGAATATCAAATAAATCCACTGGTGTGTATCACTTAGTACTCCAATCAGAATTACCACCTGTTTAAAGGTTTGTCACATGCACTTCATAATCTCTTTTATTGGAATCACACTTCTCTCTATGGTATTGGACTCTGTAAAGATTGATAATCCACTCACTTATTAGCACATTCTTGTACCAGCATATAGGTGTGCAAGAGGCTTTTCATAGTGTAATTGACTTATTATTCATAACTAGGTTAAAAACAGCAAGGGACACTCAAATGACATAGGCCCCTATAGAGCTATCGGGTAAGCTCAGAAAGGACTGCTGCTATCTGTGTGTGAACAGTGGTCTCTCTGCAGTGGTCCCATGTGCTCCCCACTAAGTTAGAGCTAGGCAGTCAGTAAAGCTCATGCTTCTTGATTGGAGAAAAATAATCAAATTATTTGCATATTATTTGTATAACGAATCATAAAACCTCTAAACGATACCATTTAAGGTCATTTCAAAAACAATATTTAATATTTTTAAAATCTGCATCTTTTATATAAATTTTACTTGTAATTCTGCCCATTGTATGGTGACAATGCTCTGTCCTTTTATATTTGTGTTGTCAGAAGGGGTTTCAATGTAACTATAAATGGTGATTTCAGCACACATAACACAGGCATGGTACAAAGTTGTCACCATAAGGGAACCCTGAGCAATGCCATGCAGCCATTACTTGAGCACATGCAGACAGGAGAGAGCTGCAAAGAGGCTACATTAAACCCTAGTATCTAAACTCACCTCCCTCAATATTGTCTTGGAGAATGAATATAAAGTTCAGATAGAATTAATATATAAAAATAATGAATTCATACATGTACAGTAGACTGAATATTTTGTTAATTCAGATGGTTTTGAAAACCAGGGATGCATCTAGGAACACAGCTTTCTACTGACAAATATACACAGACAATTGTCATATCTGCTGTTACTACCCAACGTGAACTTGAGCCTTGTGCACTACAACTAGACATGATTCATCCAAATATTCAAATGATGCACAAGTCTGACACAAGAATTGAAGAAATACAGCAGCGCTGAACTCATGTGCATCTCACCATATGATTGATATCAAGCATTTTCATAATTAAACACTTGTTTCAACCTTGCTGTCGTTCCTGACCTTGCTAAAGGTATTAATCTTTCCAGTAATTCAGTACATTTGTTTCTGCCACATTACTACCCCAAGATTTAAATTTACCATTGTGTTCAGCAGCTAAAGATCTATGTGCAAACAGTGTAGCAAGTCAATAGATAAAATAATTCTTATGAAGAATATTGTGCCGAAAGCATATTTTCTTTTTTGTAACAATAGATATTTTCCAAGCCTTGTCTATTTTTTAGTGTAACTGAATTTTAGTGTTACTGAATCCATAAAATATAAAGCAAGATCATATATACTGTAAATCTATTGCAATGCGATGCATTTATTTCTATAGATTAAAGTAGCTCTAAAGCCAATAATCAAAAATCTTTACCAGGTCAACATACTACTGAAGGCTGTTTTGATTCTTTAAATCTAAATTTTTCATTAAGGGACAACTTGACCTTTTGTACAAGTTGCCCTTTAAGGCATGCCCCTACACCCTCATTGCAGCCCATCTGGTCCAGTCCATACCTTTGTCCCGGTTCCAGTCATCTTCACTGCGTAGCCCTGCCCAGAGATGCAAAGCTTTTTTTTTCATAAAGAATTCTGCCAGATCCTCACCATACTTTTCAGGACCGCCGAAGCTGCAATGAGTACAGTTCCCCATAAGAATGAATGCATCCATGGTGTGTGTGAGAAGGATGAGGAGGATCCAGCTGGGATGCTTTTAAAAAAAAAGCTGTGTAGCTCGAGTCAGGGATGTCCAGTGAAAATTGCTGGAACTGAGACAAGTAAGTATTGGACCAAGTGGGTAGGGGCATACTTTAAAGGGTAACGCGTACCAAAAGATATAGTTGGGCTTTAAAAATATATCTTGTGATCCTGACATAAAGTTATTTGTTAAGGCACTTCCTTTTAAGAGTGGCAACTGTTTCCCAATTCTGCTCTTCTGTTGTCATCCTGTCTTTCACTCTCGTAGAGAATACAACTGATTGTGCCAACATACAATGCACAATCATAGACCATCATTATCACTGTAGGGGAGTTGGCCCAAAGCAATGAAATGCATCCAACACTGGAACGACTGCAAGTAGACAGGCAGTGGTTACAAGGTGGCTCAAGGAGATCAGCAAAAGTGATAGGCAAATGTGCTGCAGTTCAATTTAAATAATTTGCCTAAATTATTATAATTTTGGAAGTTGTGAGCTTTAATCTGAACCCCATCAAAGTCAGTGAGGGCCAGGACCAAATCTTGAAAATCAATTCTGACCAGAACTTCTGGTCAAACCTAACAGGCAAAGGATTGTCAAACAAATGTCATGGGGTGCTGGCAGTGCCGGGACAAGGTCCTCTAGAGCCCAGGGCGAACATTCCAAATTTCGCCCCCCAAGATGCATGATTATGTGTCAGCAAAAATCCCCCCCCCCAAAAAAACCATTAAGCACTAATCTGCTTGCATAAAACCCTCCTTCCTCCCAGTACAAATCCACGCCCTTGCTGAAATCTCCTCTCCAGCCACAAATCTTTGCTCCACCCCCCCAGCTCTCTCTTTCCCAAAACCTCTCCCCCTCATTCCAAATCCCCTCCCCCTGGCACAAATACCCCCCAATCATCCCTACTAGCATAAATCCCTCCCCCATAAAAAAATTCAGATCTTAGCAAAAATCCCCCCTCCCTACCATATTACCTTTTCTAGCACAAACCCCCCAAATCCCCCATCCTAGCACAAATCCTCTTCACTCATCCCCCCTTCCAACACAAATCCCCCCAAATCACCGCTCCTAGCACACATACCTAAATTTCCCCTCCTAGAACAATTCTCACCCCCTACCACCCCCCCAAAATTCCCCCTTCCAACACAAATTTCCTCCCCCCAATCTGTTCGTGGTGCCCCCCTACCCCACATGATACCACAGTGCCCAGGGCAGCCGCCCCTCCTACCCACCCCTTGTCTCGGCCCTGGGTGCTGGGTACTGCCATGGGTGTCATGTGCCACTGCTAAAAACAAAAGTTAGGAAATATTGTTCAGCAAGAAGGGGGCCCTCTATTTTAAACAACTTCAAGGGAGATATGAGAAAAACAGCAATCCTTCAAATTACATGCTTGGGAGATGGCGTTAAGCTGTACAGTACAATTCTCATGGAAAACGTACTCTGGCATCACATAATTTGCATATTTTGGTTTACTTTTAATTACATTATGGCTTACATACAGCATCAGCACTCCATTTGAAACAAGTTTTTGATGCAACACCTGGGTTTTTGATCTAGCAGTAATAGGCCAAAATTGAGCATAGAAAGTAGCAGACACAGCCGATCTGAAAACTATTGAAAGGTTACACTTAACTTAAAATATAAAATGGAAGCCTTCAATTTTATACCAATTGGTAAACAGTGGTAAAACAGTTTCCTACCATAGCTTGTAATATTCTTTTGTTCACTATCACATTGTATTGTCTACAAAGTTTAATAAATTGTCAACAAAGAAAACACTTCAAAACCAAACCCCATATTCCAAAGATAATTCAGTTGTCATGCTGAAATACAAACTACAGTGCCATATTTCAGAATTAATAGTCAGACATATAGCGCAATAATGTAAGTGTCTTTACCAGGCACCACTGTAAGAGGGGGAGACGAGGCAGGTTTTATTGAGAATAACAATTTAGAGTGTATATTTTCTGAAACAAAGGCTGGAAATATTGTACAGACTCCATAGTCAGCATTTAGGCAGTTGGAGTAGGCTACATTTTATAAATGACACAAAGCATGCAGCTTTCCATCATGAAAATCCATTTTTGGGTATAAAGGACATGTAAAAAAAAAATGATATGTTATAATATAACGTGATCTATATCAACAAACTAAAAGCCGCATGCAGAAAAGACTAATATATAAAGTGCACAAATATAAATCTGCTGAAACTAAAGTGCTCAAAGCAAGACTCCCCCCATGTGAAATCAAAAGCTGAAACACGTGACCTCCACCAAAATATAAAACAATAACTCATCAGAGAATGATACCCTCAATAAACTGGGATCAAATGTGCACTATAAACCAAAATTTTGTACATTTACAGCATGTGAAAATTTGTAAAGCTTTGTAAATTCACAGCATGATTTTTTAATAAAATTAGTATTTGACACAAACTGTATGGGAATGGGCGGTACCGCCCCAAGATTTCATTGAAATCTCGGTACCCCGTGGATACAGGCTAAATCCTGGAACCCAGTGCTGGAACAAGTTCCGGCACTGGGCTCCAGTACTCTCCCTGCTCCGATCCCGCTCCAATCCCCCTGCATTGCAACAGGATTCTCCTTCTCTCTGTCTCATTGGCTGCACTGCAAGGGTATCAGTTACAGCATCTGTGCCCAGTGCCCTTCCCCTCTGGTTACTGCTCCCCCTGAGTGCTCCCACTTCTCAGATCCCCGCTGTGTGCTCTCCCTCTAACCTTCTCCTCTTCCTCCCTCCAACTACAGTTTTTGCATGAAAAGCCACGCCGGCGCCCACCCCCACTTAACCTTGAAGCTCTGATCCTCCTGTGTGCCCCTCTCCCACAGCACTGCCTGCTCTCCTCCTCTCCCTCTGGCTGGCTGCAGCTGCTGTGGGGCACAGGAGGATTGAGTTCAGGATGGAGAGTGGGAGGCCAGTAAATATGTCATATTTACTGGTCCCTTCCTTTCCTGAATAAATACAGTAGGCGATCGGTACTGATTGTTCCTGTGTTCATTCATAACTGAGGCATAGTAAACTTTTTTTTTACTATGCTTCAGTTTGTGAATGAACAGGAAGCCACTATGTACAGAGCTCTTCACTGTCCAGTGCAGCTGAGGCTGCACAGAGAGGGACCGAGGAATATATATCCTCAGTCCCTTTCTCTGTCTCAAAATTCAGACATCAGGGGTCTGTTTAGATCCCTGATATTTCACCAAAGCCCCCCCAACAGAGCTGTTGAAATATAAAAAATAAACAAACAAATACATTTCTAAAAACTGTAAAAAAAAAACACGTAATAAAATAATTAAAAACATTAACAATTAAGGGTTTGTTCACACATGTTTTGATCTCTGAAGAGTAATCAACATTCAGATTGCTCTTCAGCGAGCATTTGACAGGTGGTAGGGAAGCTATGGATCGCCTCCTCACCACTTGCTTTAACCTCCTTATCCACGCACTAGCATGCCGCAACTGTGTGCATTGCATGCAGTTGTGTGGTTCTTGCTTGCAGAGCAACACCGTTCACTTGAATAAGTGAAGTGAGGTGTTGGTTTTGTCAGGGTTATTCCTGCCGACTGACACCAGGGTCTCTGTAGTCATGATGTTGTTTAAGATTTGTGCCCATTCCACTATATGTAGGGTTATACTATCTGACATTCACATTGTGACAGGAGTCACTTTGGGTGGTATGCTCATGGAACTCAGCTTACTTTAGAGAGGTCGGGAAACAGCTCCACAGGCCCTTATTAGGTTATGGAAAAAAGGATGAACAACTACTTAATGGACACTAAGAATGTGGTTTGGATTACCTCAAATGGGACAGTAATATTTATCAACAATATCCCTCAATAAATCTATGATACATTCATTCCACTGTATCAGAATGATGGAACATTGTATGAGCTTTGCCTCATAGACTATTGTAGTTAGGACCTGGACAGTCTGCTGCTGTATTAAGATATTATGTGTTTTCTGCTAAGCTTGTCTGTTCCATGGTTAATTGTTAATTGTGTCACCTATTGTCTTCTAGCAAACTATTAAGAGATGTGTTTATACTTGTAATAATGTGTATTGTACTTTCTGAGCTAGAAACCGGCAAGTCTGACCTGGAATGAGACCTCTGAGTTATCCAGGTGGCTAATTAACGTAATGTTTATAGTGTATGTCGGTTGTTGTAATTATATTCCTATGTACAGTTTGTATTGTTAGGGTAATATGATCAGGATGGGGGATGTCCTCCTGTGGGATATAAAAGTATTTTTTTGAGTTTCAAATAAAGAGTTCCAGCTTTGCATCCAGTCCTGCCTAGTTCTTGGCTACAATAGGCAGCTATAATATCTGATATTTATGTTCAGACTGGAGGAAGCAGTATATGACAAAAGCACTCAAGTGGAGTGTGGGACATTCCTTTACACATATATCTTTTATCTTTGTAAAAAGGTGCCCATCTCATTGGAGCATCTCCAGGACTGACTGGAAATAGTAGAGTAAACATGGGGAGGGGGGTCTGATATCAGAGGGAGCCAATATTGTAACTCTTTCCATAGAAATAGGAAGACATGGATAGTTTGTGGATGAGGACAAAACACTTTCATATTTAAAAAAGCCCTGACCTAGGTAGCACTTTCACAGGAACAAGAAAGGAGGTTTGCTCCTGGAGGTCCCCTCCCTCAACTGGTGGTAGACTTGTGAAACCATGTGGGAGGTTGGGGAAGTAGCAGAAATGGAGGTATTTAAGTGGGGTGAATTTGAGAGTTTGGGGCATGTGTTCCTTTTGTTTATTTGTACAGTATATAAAGCTATGGATTTGTAGGGATTTAAACCAGTGTGATCTTTCTGTCATCACCTTTTCTGTCTTTCCTGAGCCATGGGTAGTTTAGTTAATACATGTCAAAGTTGTGACCTTGATGCCTTGGAAAAATATAATACTTCAGGTGTCTCTAATTCTATGCCAAAGGCAGGATTGTCAGGTAGAGGAGTGAGGGGGCTGGCTTGATAGGATAGCTTGTTGGGTAAAACAAACTGGTCCCATATCAATAAGGGGGAGCAGGTCAGGTGAAGGCAAGAACTGGGATAAGGGACTCAACAGTGGAGAACTCTCAAATCTAGGATGCAGAGCTCTAGTTGGAAAATTTGCTTAACAGAGCGACAGTAAAACCAGTCAGCAAATCTACTGAGGAGAGACGCCTTGTGATAGAGCTCGTAGTCTGGGAGTCCAATTCCATCTTTATGTTTCAGTGTTGTGAGTATGGAATATTTCAGTCTAGACTATTTGTTCCTGCACACAAAACCAATAGTGCAAGAGCGAAGTTCGGCAAAAAAAAAATAGTTTGGGAGCAATTATGAGTATGGCATTTAAGGAAACAAGGTAAAATATTCATCATTAGGGAGTTGATTCTACTGAACCACAATACATTTTTAGTTTTCCAGTTGGAAAAATATTGAGAAGTTTCAGTTAGCAGATTATCATAATTAAGGGTATACAGTGCCTTGAAAAAGTATTCATACCCCTTGAAATTTGCAGATTATCATAATTAAGGGTATACAGTGCCTTGAAAAAGTATTCATACCCCTTGAAATTTTTCACATTTTGTCATGTTACAACCAAAAACCTAAATGTATTTTATTGTAATTTTATGTGATAGACCAACACAAAGTGGCATATAATTGTGAAGTGAAAGGAAAATGATAAATGGTTTTCAAAATTTTTTACAACTAAATATCTGAGTATGTATGTATGTATGGTGTGCATTTGTATCCAGCACCCTTTACTCTGATACCCCTCACTAAAATCTAATGGAACCAATTGCCTTCAGAAGTCACCTAATTAGTAAATAAAGTCAACCTGTGTGTAATTTAATCTCAGTATAAATCCAGCTGTTCTGTGAAGCCTTTAGAAGTTTGTTAGAGAACCTTAGTGAACAAGCAGCATAACGAAGGCCAAGGAACACACCAGACAGGTCAGGGATAAAGTTGTGGAGAAGTTTAAAGCAGGGTTAGGCAAAAAAAAAAAAACCTTGAGCTTTTAACATCTCACAGAGCACTGTTCAATCCATCATCCGAAAATGGAAAGAGTATGGCACAACTGCAAACCTACCAAGACATAGCTGTACACCTAAACTGATAGGCCGGGCAAGGAGAGCATTAATCAGAGAAGCAGCCAAGAGGCCCATTGTAACTATGGAGGAGATGCAGAGATCCACAGCTTAGGTGGGAGAATCTGTTCGCAGGACAACTATTAGTCGTGCACTCCACAAATCTGGCCTTTATGGAAGAGTGTCAAGAAGAAAGCCATTGTTCAAACAAAGCCATATCAAGTCCTGTTTGCAGTTTGCGAGAAACCATGTGGGAGACACAGCAAACATGTGGAAGAAGGTGCTCTAGTCAGATGAGACCAAAATTTTACATTTTTGCCTATAAGCAAAACGCTATGTGTGGCAGAAAACTAAAATTGCCCATGAACACAATATCCCCACCGTGAAGCATGGTGGTGGCAGCATCATGTTGTGGTATGCTTTTCTTCAGCAGGGACAGGAAAGCTGGTCAGAGTTGATGGGAAGATGGATGGAGACAAAAACAAGGCAATCTTAGAAGAAAAACTGTTATGCCGCGTACACACTAGCGAACTTACCAAAGGGCTAAATCCTGTCGGCATTTCCGACGGAAAGATTTAGAACATGTTCTATATCTGAGTCCATTGGAAATGCCGACAGAAAAAGTCAGATGGGGCATACACACGGTCGGAATGTCCGACCAAAAGCTCCCATCAGACTTTTTCTGTCGGGAAGTCCGGCCGTGCGTATGTGGCATTAGAGTCACATAGTTACATAGTTACATAGTAGGTGAGGTTGAAAAAAGACAAAAGTCCATCAAGTCCAACCTATGTGTGTGATTATGTGTCAGTATTGCATTGTATATCCCTGTATGTTGTGGTCATTCAGGTGCTTATCTAATAGTTTCTTGAAGCTATCAATGCTCCCCGCTGAGACCACCGCCTGTGGAAGGGAATTCCACATCCTTGCCGCTCTTACAGTAAAGAGCCCTCTACGTAGTTTAAGGTTAAACCTCTTTTTTTCTAATTTTAATGAGTGGCCATGAGTCTTGTTAAACTCTCTTCTGCGAAAAAGTTTTATCCCTATTGTGGGGTCACCAGTCCGGTATTTGTAAATTGAAATCATATCCCCTCTCAAGCGTCTCTTCTCCAGAGAGAATAAGTTCAGTGCTCGCAACCTTTCCACATAACTAATATCCTCCAGACCCTTTATTAGCTTTGTTGCATTTCTTTGTACTCGCTCCATTTCCAGTACATCCTTCCTGAGGACTGGTGCCCAGAACTGGACCGCATACTCCAGGTACGGCCGGACCAGATTCTTGTAGAGCGGGAGAATTATCGTTTTATCTCTGGAGTTGATCCCCCTTTTAATGCATGCCAATATTCAGTTTGCTTTGTTAGCAGCAGCTTGGCATTGCCTGCCATTGCTGAGCCTATCATCTACTAGGACCCCCAGGTCCTTTTCCATCCTAGATTCCCCCAGAGGTTTTCCCCCCAGTGTATAGATTGCATTCATATTTTTGCCACCCAAATGCATTATTTTACATTTTTCTACATTGAACCTCATTTGCCATTTAGTCGCCCACCCCATTAATTTGTTCAGGTCTTTTTACAAGGTTTCCACGTCCTGCATAGAAGTTATTGCCCTGCTTAGCTTAGTATCATCTGCAAATACAGAGATTGAACTGTTTATCCCATCCTCCAGATCGTTTATGAACAAATTAAATAGGATTGGTCCCAGCACAGAACCCTGGAGAACCCCACTACCCACCCCTGACCATTCCGAGTACTCCCCATTTATCACCACCCTCTGAACTCGCCCTTGTAGCCAGTTTTCAATCCATGTACTCACCCTATGGTCCATGCCAACGAACCTTATCTTGTACTGTAAACGTTTATGGGGAACTGTGTCAAATGCTTTTGCAAAATCCAGATACACCACGTCTACGGGCCTTCCTTTATCTAGATGGCAACTCACCTCCTCATAGAAGGTTAATAGATTGGTTTGGCAAGAACGATTCTTCATGAATCCATGCTGATTACTGCTAATGATACCGTTCTTATTACTAAAATCTTGTATATAGTCCCTTATCATCCCCTCCAAGAGTTTACATACTATTGATGTTAGGCTAACTGGTCTGTAATTCCCAGGGATGTATTTTTAGCCCTTTTTAAATATTGGTGCTACATTGGCTTTTCTCCAATCAGCTGGTACCATTCCAGTCAGTAGACTATCTGTAAAAATTAGGAACAACGGTCTGGCAATCACTTGACTGAGTTCCCTAAGTACCCTCAGATGCAAGCCATCTGGTCCCGGTGATTTATTAATGTTAAGTTTCTCAAGTCTAATTTTAATTCCGTCCTCTGTTAACCATGGAGGTGCTTCCTGTGTTGTGTCATAAGGATAAACACTGCAGTTTTGGTTACTGAAGCCCCCCGATTCACTCGTGAAGACTGAGGAGAAGAATAAATTCAATACCTTAGCCATCTCCCCATCCTTTGTAACCAGATGTCCTTCCACATTCTTTATGGGGCCAATATGGTCTGTTCTCCCTTTTTTACTGTTTACATACTTAAAGAATTTCTTGGGATTTTTTTTGTTCTCCTCCGCTATGTGTCTTTCATGTTCTATCTTAGCTGTCCTAATTGCACCCTTACATTTCCTGTTGCATTCTTTATAAAGTCTGAATGCTGATGATGATCCCTCAACCTTGTATTTTTTGAAGGCCTTCTCCTTTGCTTTTATATGCAAAGGACTTGAGACTGGGGCAGAGGTTCGCCTTCCAGCAGGACCACAACCCTTAACATACAGCCAGAGCTACAATGGAATGGTTTAGATCAAAGCATATTCATGTGTTAGAATGGATAATTCAAAGTCCAGACCTAAATCCAGTTAAGAATCTGTGGCAAGACTTAAAAATTGCTGTTCACAGACGCTCCCTGTCCAATCTGACAGAGCTTGAGCTATTTTGCAGAGAAGAATGGGCAAAAATGTCACTCTCTAGATGTGCAAAGCTGGTAGAGACATACGCAAAAAGACTTGCAGCTGTAATTTCAGCGAAAGGTGGTTCTACAAAGTATTGACTTAGGAGGGCTGAATAGAAATGCACGCTTCTCACTTTTCAGATATCTATTTGTAAAAGATTTTGAAAACCATTTATCATTTTCCTTCCACTTCACAGTTATGTGCCACTTTATGTTGGTCTATCACATAAAATCCCAATGAAGTACATTTTCATTTTTGGTTGTAACATGACAAAATGTGGAAAATTTCAAGGGTATGAATACTTTTTCAAGGCACTGTATAGGGTGTTCAGATCAGAGGGCATATGGGTTCATAGACAGGTTATGAAACACAGCTGTGTGGTTTTGGGGAGGGTGATATTTAACATTTCCAATTTAGTAGTGTTTACTTTGGAATTGCTGAGATTGGCAAAGAATTTGAATTCCAGCAGAATATTGGGGAGACTAATGACTGATTGATTCAAATAACAGTCATTGGCAAAAGTCAGAGTAGAGTAGAGAGTTAGCTTGTGAATTTTCGTACCAGCTCGGAGACCTTAATAGATTTGGTGTCTCTCAGCTTTAGGCCAGGTGTTCCATCACCAATGCGTAAAGCAAGGGTGATAGTGGGCAGCCATGGGCGGGTGTTATTAGGTTTGTAGAATGGGTCAGAGAGGATGCTGTTTGATCTAATCCATGCTCAACAGCTTGTCGTATAATACCAAGATCTTGTGGAGGAGGAAGTTGCCTACTCCAATTTCATGTAAAGAGGCTTCTAGGAAGGATCTACTAACCTTGGTCGAACATGTTCTCAGAGTCAACTGTAAAGAGACAATGGGAGGTTGACTTAGATTGAGCATGGGAAATTAGGTCAAGTACCTACGAGGTGTTGTCCCTAGCTTCTCAAATTATTATAAAGCCTACTTGATCGTTTTGGATTAGACTAGGGAAATGAGGCAGGATTAGGTTGGTGAACATCTTTGTAAATATTTGGCAACTAAAAATTAACAGTCAATAATTTGATACAATTGAAGTCTGGTATATGATAATTTGAGGAGATAGAAAATACAATATTATTAAGCATGCACCTAGGCGCAGGATTCCACTGTCCCAATGGGAATGAAAATCATAATAAGGCACTAGATAGGTATGTGTCAGAGCCAGAAAAAGTAATGGTAGAGAAACATCAGTTGTGGTTTCCTCCCACGATAAACATGTTAAATTAGAAATCTGTATACAACAAAAGTGAGGCAGACTCTGGCAGTGTCTTGGAAGCCAAAGAGTTGGTTCCATGTGTCAGGATCAGGGGAAGGAACAAATAATAAATATGCAGGAAGCAAAGCAACTTATGGAGACTGGTAATTAGTTGGAGGTCAAGTTTCATTAAGAAGGAAAGTTTCAGATTTCTTAGGAATGGTGGCACTATCTCGAATATTCTGCTTGCAAAATGCTTTTTGGAACATGGTGAATGATGGCAGACTTTACATTTTTTAATGCTATGAGTTGAAAAGGATAACCCCAGCAGTATTTGTATGTATATCACGTTTTAACGGTTCGAGAACTGCTTTTTAGGGACTGATGCACGATCAGTACTTGTCTAGAAAGGTTTGGCAGTAGTTGAATAGGAGTGCCCATAAATACAGTATGATTTTGTTTTTATCTATATATGTTTCTCTATTGGCATACGCAATGAGAAATTTCCCCAACAGAAAAACATAAAAACAGAACCACACATTTATGAGTATGAAGAAGCGTTATGATGTACACATTAGGCAAAGACAATTGGCAGGTAGACTTCCTCAAACCTTCCTCTGAAACTTCTTTCTCATCTGCTTCTCAGATGAGGGCATTTCATATTATTCCTGAATGACCCAGGAGGTTGTAGTACACCAACCTGTTAAGACCTCAGAATCTTCTGTCACAAAAACTGATTCATCATCATGTTTCTTGGACACAGCTGTTGAAGTACAGGTTTCACTCCAGGGTCATCTCTGAATCTGAGATCCCTTTCAATTTTGTTCAAAGAACAGTTATTTACTGAAAGGTTTATCACTGAAAGTGGAAGGCCTATGTCACTTGGTGTGAATCTCAGAACTTCCACCCTAGGTGTTTCTCTGTGGTATACATCCTCCCCTTCCTTGGTCTTGGTCTGCACTGGTGTTTGGCATCTCTACAGGGAGTCTCCTCTGTAGACCCCCCATTTGTTTCTATGTGACTTTGTGGGATCTGAATCTGGTTCTCTCTGTGCTTCCGAAAAAAATGTCTATTTGGACCCATTACAGACACTCTTCTCTCTACATTAGATACTCAAGATAGTGTTTTTTTTCGCCATCACCTCTGTGTGATGAGTTTTGAATTGGTGGCCTTATTCTTCAAGGAAACCTTTCTGCCTCTGCACAGTCAGAAGACGGTGTTGAAGTAAAGGATTTTTTCTTGATTAAGATGGTTTCTGCTTTTGACTTCAACTGGGACAATCTCCTTCCATACTAGTGCACCAAAAGGTTGTTTGCTCCCATTGGCCAGACCTGGTTTGGGCTGTGTTGGTCTATTTCTCAGCCATTGCTTCTTTCAAGAAGCCTGATTCTTTTTCTTCCTCCCAGATGGATCCTGTACGGTTATACCAGCTATTGGATCCACCACCATCTCTAGGTGGCTCAGACTGGTCATCACAAAATCTTAAAGTTTGAGGGATCAGTTTGCACCCTATCCCATCTAGGTCCACTCTACTAGTTCTGTGCATGCTTCTTTTTCTTTTTGGCATTAAGCAATTTTTCCCAAATTTCCTAGGTTACCACCTGGTCTTCTGTTTTCTTTTTTTTTTTTTTTTAATTCTTTATTTAATTTTATATATAAAAATACAAAGGTTATACTCTTCAATCATACATATCCTTGAAAAACACTGATAAACCCCTTAGTAACCCCAGACTTTCCCCTCCCTCCTCCCTTATGCCCCTCCCCCCCCCACTCGCAGAATCTTTCCGTTCAGAACAAGATAACGAGACCCAGAAGTGTAGATAGGCATATATTAATTCATGATAACTTCGGCAAATCTCTCAGATTTCTTGAAGGCTACCCAATTACCCATCTACCACCACTATCTTCTTGATCCCCAAACAAAGAGTCTACTGCTTCACTCTTCTCTAAAACATAAGTTTTGTTAACCCTTGAAATGCATTCCTGAATCTTAGGCCCTTCTGCTTCCTGCCATTTTTTTGGAATTACACTTTTCGCTGCATTCAAGAGCACAGGAATTATAGAAGATTTATACCCTCTATTCACTCCCTCAGATCCGTGAAACAGGCAAACCCATGGGTCATACGGAATAGCTTTGCCCGTAATCTCCCCAGTAAGCTGAATCACCTCCAGCCAGTATTTTTTAATTATTGGACAACCCCACCAAAGATGAGCCATTGTTCCCAGGGCCATACATCCTCTCCAACAGTTTGGGGATTTATCAAGTTGGAATTTGCTGATTTTAACAGGTGTTGCATACCATCTAGCTAGGCACTTGTAATATGTCTCACTCATTTTCATGTCTACCGCCGAGCTATGTGTTGCCCCTAAGATGCTCCCTACCGAACACTTATGACAGGCTACCCCCAATTCCCTTTCCCATTTTTTAATGAATGGCGGCACTACCAGCCCTCCTCTGTTTAACAGAATTTTATATAGCGCAGAAACATTCCTCCTTGATGTTTCCCTACAAAATAGCTTCTCTATTGGTCTGAGGTCTTCTTCCTCTTTTATAGGCCCTGGAATGCTTCTCACAAAATGAGAGAGCTGGCCGTACCGCCATCCATTTATCTGCATTAAATCCCTACATGTAGCTATGTCCTGAAAAGTGCAAATTTTTCCTTTCTTAGTGATATCTTTTAATTGTACATCTCTGTTTATAATCCAATTTCCTCCCACTTCCTCCATCCCAGGGGGGAAGAACACATTGTCTTTTAAATAAATTAAAGGTGAATTATACTCCCAATTGTTATTAGAATAAATATGGTCCCACATTTTAAATGTGTGATGTGTTATAACGTGTGTATCTGGACCTAGGTTTCTATATTGAGGAGGGTTCCAAAACAAGTATTTCAACCGTGCCCTACTTAAACCCATTTCTAAATGTACCCATCTTTTATTAGTGCCCCCTTTTACCCAATCTATCGCCCGTGATAAAACAACCGCATTGTAGTATTTTTTAAAGTCCGGGATGGCCACCCCCCTGTGCTTTCTCTCTACTTAACACCGTGTACGCTATCCTTGGTTTCTTATTATTCCAAATAAAACTACTAATTAATCCTGTTAACGTTTTAAAGTATGTTTGAGGCAAAGGGATTGGTAGCATCTGCATCTTATAGAACACCTTTGGGGCCAGCACCATTTTAACTGTGTCCATGAGATTGGGCGATGCGACATTCTTTTTATTTCTAATCTAATTTAATCTAATAATGGGATAAAATTCAGCAGATAAATCTTCCTCAGAGAACCTGCTAACCTAACCCCCAAATATTTAATGTTTTCCCTCCACAGGAAATGAAACACCTCTCTAAATCTAGCTACTTCCTGACTATCAACATTAATGTTTAGGGCTTCCGATTTTCTGAGGTTGATTTTATAGTTTGATAACTCTCTGTACTTCTTCAATGTAAACAGTAAATTGGGGATCAAGATCCTAGGTTTCGTAGTGTAGAGAAGAACATCATCGGCAAAAGCTGCCAATTTGTGCTCCTCCTTCCCCACCATGCAGCCACTGATGTCCGGATTTTTTTGGATCGAGGCCAATAAGGGCTCTAATGTCAAAACGAACAAAAGAGGAGACAACGGGCATCTTTGCCTAGTCCCGTTCTCCATTGCAAACTGTGCAGAGGCTAAATTATTAACTTCCACAAATGCTGTAGGATGATTGTACAAGACTTTGATCCATTTTAGCATTGTTGGTCCGACGCCCATGGCTTCAAGCGTTTTGATCATAAATCCCCAGTCTACTCTGTCAAAGGCCTTCTCGGCATCTATTGACAGAAATAGACCTGGGGATCTGCTGGATTTAATGGCCTCTGAGATGAGCAGAGACCGCACCCCATTATCTCTTCCCTCTCTCTCTGGAATAAAGCCCACCTGATCCGGGTGGACCAAGTAGGACATTTTTTCCTTGAGCCGTAATGCCAACACCTTGGCATATAATTTGATATCTGCGTTTATAAGCGCTATCGGCCTGCAACTAGAACATAGGGTGCGGTCTTTGCCCTCTTTGAAAATTAAGGTCACTAAAGCCGTTAAAGCACCCTCACACAGTTCTTCTTGCTTCCCCAGCCCATTCCAAAGCTGACAGAGCCTTGGGATGAAGGAGTCTTTAAATCTTTTGAAAAAGTAAGATGTGAAGCCATCTGGTCCAGGACTTTTACCCGGAGGAGATGATTTCAAAGCTAAGCAGATTTCTTCTTCGGTTATAGGTCTGTCTAGTTCTATTGTGTCATTTTCAGACAAATTAGGTAGCCCCGCCCCTTTCAAAAAATCTCTCACCATCTCCTCTTTTTTCCAACCGCTATTTTCACTCTGTCGGAATAGAATAGAGGAATGTAAAATACTGCCTAAATTCTTCACCTATCTCTCTAGATGTAAACCTCATTTCACCTTTTTTATTTTGAATCTTATCGATGAAATTTATGTCCCTTTTTTTTCTCAAGATTTTTGCCAAGTGTTTACCCACTTTGTTTCCCCACCTGTAGTTATCTCTTAGATGTCTATTCATGATCCTGTTTGACTCGTTCTCCATTAAGTCTTTAAATTCTTCTCTTTTAATTGTCAGTTGCTGCAGCAGGGGCCTATAGATTCCTTTACAGGCTTTATGTATTGGTTCTAGATTATAAATTTCTGCGATAAGATTCTCTTTCCTTTTGACTCTTTCTTTTTTCTCTCTCGCTCCAATAGAAATCAAAACCCCCCTTATATATGCCTTAAAGGCCTCCCACAGGACTGCCCCCGAGATCTCTCCGGTATCATTTATCAGAAAAAACTAATCGATTTCCTGCTGCATTTTCCCGTTAGCCATGTATACAGGGGACTTTGTAACCCTTTTATGCTCACTTTCATCATAACAGGGGCATGATCTGACAATGTCCTGATCTCTATCTTTGTTTCCCCTACTGAGTCCAATAAACTGTGATCCACCATCAGATAATCCAGTCTTGAATAGGTCCCGTGCACAGGAGAGAAGAATGTATAATCCCTAACCTTCGCACGTTGTACCCTCCATACATCTATCATCTGACAATCATGTAATTTGTGCCCTAAGCTCATTAAGAGATTTTTACTAACTCCCTGTGCACTTGACGAACTATCTAAGGCTGGATCAAGGCAGAAATTAAAATCTCCCGCTAATATCACTTCCCCCACCCTAAATTCCATCAAACTATTTAAGATCTGAGAGAGATATTTGATCGGATTTCTATTCGGACAATAAACATTGGCAAAAGTAAAAATCCTTTCCCCAAGTTTAACCTTTAGGAAAAGAAAACGGCCTTCCGGATCTGTTTTCCTTTCTATCAATACATAATTAATCCTTTTAGAAAAATCGATTGCCACTCCCTTCGCCCGTTTTATGGGGGAGTGGCAGTAGATCCAGTTTGGGAAGTTTCTTGAATACAGCTTAGTGCCTACCTCCAACGCCAAGTGGATCTCCTGCAAGAAAACCACATCTGCTCCATAGTGCTGCAACTCTCTGAGCACTTTGTGCCTCTTACTGGGAGAATTCAGCCCTTTTACATTATATGTCAAGCAATTAATATCCATCCGACCAGATCTTTAGGACTCCCCTTATTTCAGGCTTATGCACATACCATTTACACTCCACTTGAAAAGAATCTGCGGGGGCGCACAACCTCTCTCCCCTCTAAAAATTTCAATAAAATCTTTTTGGAAATTAGAGTGTTATTTTTTTTATTTTTCTACAGGCTTCAAATAATTTCTGAGGGTTAAAGATCCTTTCAACTATTCTGGACATGTTTTTGTGCCAACAACATACCCTCGTTAGTCTCAATATTACACTGTTAGAATAAACGTATTATTAAAAACACATTTTTTCACAAAAAGAAAAAAACACAGTGTAAAAATTAAAGTAACCGTACACAAATATAGATCAAGTACAAAAAAATGGAAAAACACTATAAAATAAAAACTATTTCCTTTAAATAAAGAAAAGAGGAGTAAAGAAGCTCAGTGCCCAGTAAATAAAATCACAAATGTTTAAGGAAAATCAATTTAGCTGAAATCAGTCTGCTCATCCTTATTTATGACAGTATGATTGTTAGATGGGAATGGTGGAGGGGACCATAAGATTGCATACAATGTCCTGAAATCCAGTGATAGCCATTATTATTGTCTTGTTGACATCTAATTAGGGCTTTGTAGAAAACACAAATAAATCATATACTGTATATCTACATGCACTGCTTCTTTCCTGCAACTGGTGTGGGCTGCACTGCATAGTTTGAGTGGCATTTGCACTCAGGCTAGACTGATACCGGAAGCCATTTTGTTCTTTTCACATAGAAGCTCTAGTTGTGAAGAAATGGCCCGTGTCGATGGGCAGGTGACTGGAGTCATTGAGACTAAACAAAGTGCAGAACCAAGCATAGAGGAAAAATAGGTTAGAAAATGTAAATGAAAATTGGAAGAATGTACAGCAAATTAATTACAAGTAAAAAAATGTTTCAATGGTGAACTGACACTTTTAATGAAATAAATGAAGCTGAAAAGCAAGCGAGAGATACAGAAATATGATCGGATTGTCTTTTCACGGAATCTGCCTTTTTTCAGTTTTGTGCCTACAGCTGTGATTGTTGAAGTGTGACTTTAATTTGCAGCACCATGCCAGGGTATTAATAGACAATTATTTATTGCAAATCTCAACCATTTATAATATTTACTATCTGACAAGATGTAAAATTTTGATCGAAATGTTAATATGTTCATGACATTGCATAATTTTGCACCACGTCCAAGAATTTTTTTTAACCTCTCATGTAAATGAATCAGACTTTCTAGAGTAGGAAATTGTGTTTTAATGGATGATTGATTTACAGCTCAAAGTTAGCAAACTGTGTGCTCACTGAACTGTACTAGCAGGCTGCAATTGGCCAGACAAATATCTCTACAAAAGCTAGAGATAAAACTAGCTTAATTTCACAATGGAATGGAAGAGATGGAAATGTTGATATTTATGCTATATCCTTTTCAGTTAAAGGTTAACCATGTCACACACAAGAAATGGCTGGAATGGTTTTCTACTCTTTTAATACTTCATTTAGAGGATAAGTTCAATTATCCCTTTTGCCACCCTCACTGACCTAAACTAGACTCCTCCTCAGAGGCATAAGTACCTTGAACTGATGGCCATGACTTCCGGCATTTATTTAGATCCTGACCTGAACATCCTTTGTGCGCCATTTGAACATGCGCAGATGTTTTACATAGACTTCTATAAGAGCATGTCCTGCTGCCAGAGGTTGAAGGTTTCTTAAACAAGTTTTGGCCAGCGCACACAAGATGATCGCATCAGAATGTAAACAAATACCAGAGGTCGCAGCCAGTGAATAGAGGTACAGTAAGTATTCATCTGGGGGAGGGAGAATACGTGCACATATCCTTTGAAGTCTAAATAAAGATTTTTGTTGTAATTTTAGATAAAATAGAGAAAAGTTAGAACCTCTGTCAGTTTTTTTATTGCTGTTTATATCTCCATTAGCTCTGGTTTACACCGGTGCGATTTGTCATGCAATTTGTCGGTTCCAAATTGCATGACAAGTCGCGCCCCATTGTCGGCAATAGAACCATTCTTTTCTGGTGACACAAACACTAGGCCAAGAAGTGAGGAAAAACCCTAGTAACAGTAAGGACATAGACACTGATTAAATAGGATAGTGGTTTCTTAGTGATTTCTTCCGTTTTATGTTCTACTAAAAAAATATATTGTTGCTGTTGTCTTTGTGATTGTTGAGATTTCCCATTACTTTCAGATTTCACCCTGCTAATACTCTGGATTGCAACACATGGGAGAACTTGGATCTGAGGATTCTTGTTGTTGAAATGACTGAGTTATGTGATCAATGGTAGGCACTCAGATGTTTTATACTAATGGCAGGCTGACATTGGCCACTGCTGTTCACATGACCCGGCCATTCCAACAGCAGGAATACATGCAAACAGCAGCAGCCACTCTCAGCCCTCTATTATTTTAACCACTTGCTTACTGGGCACTTTCACCCCCTTCCTGCCCAGGCCAATTTTCAGCTTTCAGTGCTGTCGCACTTTGAATGACAATTGCGCAGTCATGCAACACTATACCCAAATGACATTTTTATCATCTTTTTTCACACAAATAGAGCTTTCTTTTGATGGTATTTAATCACCACTGGGTTTTTAATTTTTTTGCTTAACAAACAAAAAATGACAGACAAAAGACACATTTTGGAAAAAAAATTAAAAATTATAGTTTGTTATAAAATTTTGCAAACAGGTAATTTTTCTCCTTCACTGATGTGTGCTGATGAGGCAGCACTGATGGGCACTGATGAGGCAGCACTGATAGGCGGCACTGATGGGCACTGATGAGGAGGCACTGATGAGGCTGCACTGATAGGCGGCACTGATGGGCAATGATAGGTGGCACTGATAAGTGGCACTTATGGGCTCTGAAAGGCAGCACTGAAGGGCACTGATAGGTGGCACTTATAGGCAGCACTTATAGGCGGCACTGCTGGGCACTGTTGTTACTGCACTGATAATCAGAACACTTGTAATTAGTGCCCTAATTATCAGTGCTGATGTCCCTTTAACACAAGCCGGTTATCGGCTCTCTTCTTCTCTCCTAATGCTGTCAGCATGAGGAAAGAAAAGCCTTTAACCGGCTGGTGTTTACATCCGTGATCAGCTGGACACAGGGCCGATGTGATTGGCCCTTTACCCCAATCTGTGATCAGCTGAGTCTGAAAGACTCAGCGATCAAAAAGCGCATTGCCCGCGTGCCACCCACGCTGCAGGGGGGCATGCAGCAGCACGATCATATACACGTCAATAGATGCCCTCCTGGCAAGGTAAGCCTGTGCTGTAGCTGTCATTTGCCTATAGCGTGGAAGGGAAGGGGTTAAAGGAGCTGAGCAGCTGCTGCTGATCGCATAACCCAGTCATTCTAGCAGCAAGAATCTGCAGATTCTTGCTGCAGGAAACTGGTGGCCGCACCAACCTGGTCGTGTGAAAGGGACCTTTTATTGCTCATGATCCCCGCCGCATCAGTTATAGTGTCCCTTGTTCCTGCCACACCAGTTACAGTGTCCCTGATCACGACCACACTAGTTACACTATCCCTGATCACTATCGTAGCAGTCACAGTGTCCCTGATCACCATCACAGAAGTCACAGTGTCACCATTAGGGACTTGTTCACATGTGCAATGCTTTCCAAAGCCATACATATTCAGATAGCATTTGACAGGCAGCGGGAGGCCTTGTATTGCCTCCTCACCACCTGCTTTAACCATTTGGACCCTGCACAAGCAACCCTATTGACTTGAATGGGCCATGATCTGCAGAAGTACAGGAGGTAGAATTCCTGCCACAGCTGTGAAGCAAAGCCTTTCAGCCATGACATGTACTAACCCTGGCCTGTTTATTGAGCACATTTCTGGACCAATCCTTTACCTGTTTGCTTACCATGTCTCTGCCCGCAACTGAACTGACTCATCTGCACATCCCATTAACTATGTTCCCACAGACAATTGCACTCCTGGATACACAGGGACTCTATTGTTCTTACTTGGTTTAGCCTCCAGTACTTCCTGACCGGTCAACATGGCATTCTTGGGGGTAGCCACATACCAGTGGACTAGGATTGCTTGGCTTATAGGAACAGGGACTGCTATAGGTGACGCTACACCAAGCTATATTCTCTGACAACTTATACAGAGGTGACCAAGTATATGGTACACAGGTTTTGATACAATTGGTTTGTATGATACCCATGATGCAATGGGGTTGATTTACTAAAACTGAAGAGTGCACAATCTGGTTCAGCTCTGCATAGAAACCAGCTTCCAAGTTTTTTTTGTCAAAGCTTAAAAAGCTGAAGTTAGAATCTGATTGGCTACCATGCACAGGTGAACCAGATATTACACTAGTTTTAGTAAATCAACCCCAATGTCCATATAATTAGTCCAAGCATTGAAAGTCTCACACATGAGGTATTGCCATACTCAGAATGAGTAGCAGTATGTGCTTTGGGGTATAATTCTAAGTACACTCATGCTGTGTGTGAGAAATATCTTAATAAAATGACAACTTTGTTTTAAAAAAAATCATTCATTTTCCATTTTGTAAAAACTTGTGGCAAAAAAAATGAAGTCTTCAGAAGACTCACTATGTCTCTTAGAAAATACCTTGTGGTGCTTTTTTTCCAAAATGTGGTCATTTGATGAGTGTTTCCACTGTCCTGGTGCTCCATGGCACCCAGAAATGTGATAGGTAGTCAGGAAAGTAGATGGGTAAGTTATACTCCTAGAAAGTTTGAAGGTATTCCATGGATTTTGGGCTCCTCTATGTGACTAGGCTGTGAAAAAGTCTCACACATGCAGTATCTCCATACTCGGGAGGAGTAGCAGAATGTGTTTTAGGGTGCAATTCTAAGCAGGCCTATAATGTGTGTTAGAAATATATTATTAATTGGCAATTTTGTGTAAAAAATTCCATTTCTTTCCTGCATTTTCCAAAAACTTGTGGCAAAAATAAAATTTGCAAAAGACTCATTATGCCTCTTAAAAAATAGTGTTTGCTTTCTAAAATGGGGTAATTTTGTGGGTGTTTCCACTGTCCTGCTTCCAAAAATGTGATAGATAGTCAGAAAATTAGATGTGTAATTTATGCTCCTTGAACGTCCAAAGGTGCTCTTTGGGTTTTGGGCTCTTTTTTGCGTCTAGGCTGTGATAAAGTCTCACACATGTAGTATCCCCATACTCAGGTGGCATAGCAGAATGTGTTTTGGGGTATCATTTTTTCACTTATATAGCAAAAATAAAAAACCCAGTGGTAAATAAATACCAATAGAAGAACGTTCTACGTGTCTAAAAAAACGAAAAGTGAATTTGGGTAGAGCATTGCATGACTAGGCAGTTGTCATTCGATGTGTGATAGCACTAAAAACTTAAAAATGGCCTGGGCAGGAAGGTGGTAAAATTTTGGAGGTAAAAAAAATGCTTCGCAGAAAAAAAAAATAAAAAATGCTATGGGCAGAACAGCAGCTGAAATTGCTGACCTCAATTTAACTACAAAATAAAATGAAGGACAAAAGTAACAAAAAAGGCAGCATAGAGGATGATTGCCCCTAGAGGTAGCAATCAGAATGAAAGCACAGTTTCTGGGGAGGCGCATGGGTGGAGCCCGACTGAGCATACATGCCAGCTTAGAGCTCTGCTCCTGAAGGGATGTTTCTGTCGTATTATACCGTGTCCCATCTCAGCTTCACCAGGTAAATATTGTTACTCGGTCCACCCCTGCCACTTAACGTAATGGTTCTTGGGAGTTCTCGTCTGAAAAACAAAGCCAACAAAAAAAAAGTGCTGCCTCAGGCTTCAATCAGAATGGTACTAGCTGCATCCTCTCCCCCCTGGTACCTCACACTCAGTGAAATCCTCTCAGCGCTCTAAAGTATCTGTGGCTACACAGGGGGAATATGACTCAGATTTATCTATACAAACTTCACAGATTACATATTTTACAGACCCTGCTTATTCTTCTGTTCTGAGGCAATTTGAAAAAATGCTTCACAAAGCCCTTAAACAGACCTCAGATAATATAACAAACAGTCCGACTAGGGAAATCAGAGAACTGGGCCAACTGTGGGTTGATGAACTTAAAAATAACACCCAGGCTTATGCAGTTGAATTAGAAAACCTCAAATAGGAAAACGTATTCCTTCAATCTCGTTTAGAAGATTACGAAAATAGGGCTCGGCGTTCCAATATCCGTATACATGGAATACCTGAATCTGTCACTGATTTGCAAACCACTATTCTATCCCAATTTCAGGAACTACAAACTTCCATACCATTCGAACGAATGGTGATGGACAGGGTTCCCTCACACCTCGCAAAGCCGATAAACCATCGCACGATATTATCGCCAAATTTCACTATTTCGGTATAAAGGAACAACTTCTAGCTGAAGCTAGAGCAAAAAATTCACTGATTTTCCGAAGACATAACTATCAACTTTTTGCTGATCTATCTCAACTCACCATCTCTAAGCATCTGGCTTTGAAGCCATTACATCAAGTTTTACAGCGACATAAAATCACCTATCAATGAGGCTTTCCATTATCAATTCGCTTCACTTACCAAGGATTTAAATATGTCTGCCGTTCTGCTGAAGAACTCCAATCTTCTTTACAAAACATCCAGCTTGTAGAATGCCCTTTTAACCAAAGCAACCCACTAAATCGAATGGTCACCCGTTCCCTGCAAAAATCAGCTGGTACTGAAGGAAATAAAAGTCGCCAGGGACAATCAAAATGTGGTTGTTTTTCTTTTCCTACGCCAACTCGCGAGAACTCTATGGACTGACTTTTTTCTTTTTGTTTGACTCAGTGTCAGGTATTTTTATATCTTTAACTTCCGACTAACTAGATGTTTGGTAAACTTTTTTTTTTTGTCTTACCAGCTTAGAACTCACTCGATGCAAACTTTGTCTATTGTTTAATTCCTTACGTTTCTGCTAGTCTATTTTTTTTACTGACAGTAGCGAGTTGTTTGCTATATTTCTTTACATAGCCTCAAGCTATTATTAATTTTTTGAATGTTTTCTGTGATTTTTTTCCTCTTTACACCTTATCCCATCCCTTCCATCCCTCTTCATTTGCTTTATCATGACACATTGATGGGTATAGAACTTTTTGGGACAATGGGACAATGGTATCATTTCTATTTATGTATTACTTTTAATTGTTTGCAGTGTTCCCTTTGGTGGTGTTTTTGCACCTCCAGTTTGCTACGCTTGGATCCCCATTATTAAGTGGGCTTCTGACGGTAGCTTTTTGGCCTCTAGTGGTCACTCCTCCAGTACGCTATTAGCTCTCTTTATTATTTTACAAATCTTAGTAATATCTGCTTGACGAGAGACAATTCCTTTCCTTTTCTTCCAGCCTTTCCTTTTTCCTACCCCCTATACTGATATGTGTGCGATCCTACTGTCAGAACATTTTTATTATGCAACTCCTTATATTACCAATATGGCCCCCTTAAACATTTTGACCCTAAATGTCCAAGGTCCTACTATACCACAAAAATGCTCTAAAACATTCCGTTTATTTGCCGCAGCTAAAATCCACATTTTTTGAATACAGGAGACCCATTTTACTGAACAATCTACTCCTAAGTTTTTCAGCCCCTTGTCCACAGGTACAGTTGGGACAGAAAGTATTCGGATCCCCTTAAATTTTTCACTATTTGTTATATTGTAGCCATTTGCTAAAATCATTTAAGTTCATTTTTTTCCTCATTAATGTACACACAGCAACCCATATTGACAGAAAAACACAGAATTGTTGACATTTTTGCAGATTTATTAAAAAAGAAAAACTGAAATATCACATGGTCCTAAGTATTCAGACCCTTTGCTGTGACACTCATATATTTAACTCAGGTGCTGTCCATTTCTTCTGATCATCCTTGAGATGGTTCTACACCTTCATTTGAGTCCAGCCGTGTTTGATTATACTGATTGGACTTGATTAGGAAAGCCACAAACCTGTCTATATAAGACCTTACAGCTCACAGTGCATGTCAGAGCAAATGAGAATCATGAGGTAAAAGGAACTGCCTGAAGAGCTCAGAGACAGAATTGTGGCAAGACAGATCTGGCCAAGGTTACAAAAAAATTTCTGCTGCACTTAAGGTTCCTAAGAGCACAGTGGCCTCCATAATCCTTAAATGGAAGACGTTTCGGACGAACAGAACCCTTCCTAGAGCTGGCCGTCTGAGCTATCGGGGGAGAAGAGCCTTGGTGAGAGAGGTAAAGAAGAACCCAAAGATCACTGTGGCTGAGCTCCAGAGATGCAGTCAGGAGATGGGAGAAAGTTGCAGAAAGTCAACCATCACTGCAGCCCTCCACCAGTCGGGGCTTTATGGCAAAGTGGAAGACGGAAGCCTCTCCTCAGTGCAAGACACATGAAAGCCCGCATGGAGTTTGCTAAAAAAACACCTGAAGGACTCCAAGATGGTGAGAAATAAGATTCTCTGGTCTGATGAGACCAAGATAGAACTTTTTGGACTTAATTCTAATGTGTGGAGAAAACCAGGCACTGCTCATCACCTCTCCAATACAGTCCCGACAGTGAAGTATGGTGGTGGCAGCATCATGCTGTGGGGGTGTTTTTCAGCTGCAGGGAGAGGATGACTGGTTGCAATCGAGGGAAAGATTATTGCAGCCAAGTACAAGGATATCCTGGACAAAAACCTTCTCCAGAGTGCTCAGGACCTCAGACTGGGCCGAAGGTTTACCTTCCAACAAGACAATGACCCTAAGCACACAGCTAAAATAACGAAGGAGTGGCTTCACAACAACTCCGTGACTGTTCTTGAATGGCCCAGCCAGTGCCCTGACTTAAACCCAATTGAGCATCTCTGGAGAGGCCTAAAAATGGCTGTCCACCAACGTTTACCATCCAACCTGACAGAACTGGAGAGGATCTGCAAGGAGGAATGGCAGAGGATCCCCAAATCCAGGTGTGAAAAACTTGTTGCATCTTTCCCAAAAAGACTCATGGCTGTATTAGATCAAAAGGGTGCTTCTGCTAAATACTGAGCAAAGGGTCTGAATACTTAGGACCACGTGATATTTCAGTTTTTCTTTTTTAATAAATTTGCAAAAATGTCAACAATTCTGTGTTTTTCTGTCAATATGGGGTGCTGTGTGTACATTAATGAGGGAAAAAAATGAACTTAAATGATTTTAGCAAATGGCTGCAATATAACAAAGAGTGAAAACTTTAAGGGGGTCTGAATACTTTCCGTCCCCACTGTATATACAGCCTCAGCAGCTACTAAACAACGAGGTGTTCTTATTCACCGTATAACCCCATTTGTACATTCATCTGAAATGAATGATCTTGAAGACTGCTACCTTTTTGGGCACATTTCTGATGTTGCTGTAATCATTGTATCATATTATGCTCCTAATAAGCATCCATGGGGGCGTGTGAAAGCAATGTGAGAGAGCTCAGCTGAACCCGCGGCTTCTCAATATGAACACCGGTGTTCTAAAGCCTAGAAATGGGCAGGCTCACTAACTGCTCCTTGGAGACATGATCGATACGCTAAGCTGCGGTGTCGGGTGCCCGCAATATACCGGACATCTTCAATTCACTGTCAGGCAAAGGAGAAGCCACAGCCAAGATGGCGATGATCAGCCACGAGGAGGATTACAGCAAGGAGTCACAATTGGCTTCAGAGGACATGGTGAGACACAATGATACCCCTGAACACCCTCTGTCCTACTCAGACAGGTCTGTGTTTGTGGCTTACATTAACAACACCCTCTCATCAGCTATAACAGAGCTATTGGCCCTCACTGAAAAGATGGCGACTACAGAAAGAGCAGGCCATAGGAGGGAAAGGCTATATCACGATTGGAATCTGTCACAGACATACACACCTCTCAATTGATTGCAGTTAATCACCACCTGGAAGACTTGGATAATAGGGGCAGGAGACAAAATCTTAGAGTGAGAGGTGAGCCAGAAACAGTAAACACAGATCAGATCACTTCAGTGCTGTTCTCCATTTTTAATAATGTGTTAGAGCGACCTGTGGATACACAGATTGAATTTGAGTGAGCTCATAGAGCTCTCAGGCCACGTCCGATCGATGCTGCCCCTCCAAGAGATATCATCTGTTGTCTCCCAAACTACAAGTTGAAAGACGAGATATTAGCTTAAGCACACCAAAATGAACTTATCACCTTTAATTACCATAATATTTCTTTATTCCAAGATTTATCCCCGATCACATTGGATAATCGCAGGGCTCTGCGACCATTGCTCGAGATATTAAAAGAAAAAAAATCTTGCATACAGATGGAAATTTCCATTTGCTCTGGCAGTGACACATCAAGGCAAACAGCTCTATCTTAAAACCCCTGAAGATCTGCCAATGTTTTGTGAGACTCTGCAGATTCCAGTTCTAGAGCTCCCTGACTGGTACAGGGAATTTCATTTCCCCACATTATCGCACAGCGCTCCACATACACCACAATCAACTCCCACTAAACATCTGTCCAAAAAAGGGAAACTTCAGAAGCCACAGGGACAAAGCTCTGGCCATTCCCCACAAGTTATTACAAGTTCCAGAACCAGGGAACCAGAGTGATGACTTGCTGATTTTGTGATTTCGTTAAGCACCATAACTCATTGTCATGTATCCCATGCTCCTGTTTACAAAGGTTCTCGGCCTTTTGGCTAAGATCAAGTGTAGTATCTTTTCTTATCAGTTTCCAGAGGAGGTGCTGTGGCACTCTCGTTGGGAGGCCCAGCAATTCCAATGGTGTTATAGTGCCTGGAAGGGCAGTCTTCAGCAGGGACTATGCTGAGTGGCCCAACAGATAGATTGGGGACCAGCCAATGGTTGAGTCTGAGCCGTCTGGAAGGGTGCTCCTGGTGAGAATGGGTGCTGCATCTGGGTCTGGCCGCAGGGTCGGGTCCCTGGCCTTCTGGCCTAGATTGGGGTAGCTCTAGCTACGGACAGTTATTCGGGAGAGAACGCTTACTCCTCCTTTGCGAGGGGGAGTGGTTAGTATCTACCCAAATGTAATTAGGAAGTGATAGGAACGATGGTGGAGCCTGATGGTAAATGGCTCCCACCAAGCAAAAAAATCACTGTGAGTGGCAGTCACTTTGATTTGAGGCACCACGGTGACACGCTTTTTTAGCACCTGCCTCTTGGGCCGGGCCTTTTGGCTGGGACCAGAGGAATTTTTTTTATTCCTGGCCGGAGGGCCAGGTCATTGTTTTACACAATAGCCACCTTTTTCACTCTCCTCTTCACTATCACTTCCCCACTAGGGATGAGCTTCGAGTTCGAGTCAAACTCATGTTCGACTCGAACATCGGCTGTTTGCTAGTTCGCTGAACAGCGAACAATTTGGGGTGTTCGCGGCAAATTTGAAAGCTGCAGGACACCCTTTAAAAGTCTGTGGGAGAAATCAAAAGTGCTAAATTTAAAGGCTTATATGCAAGTTATTGTCATAAAAAGTGTTTGGGGACCTGGGTCCTGCCCCAGGGGACATGGATCAATGCAAAAAAAAGTTTTAAAAACTGCCATTTTTTTCAGGAGCAGTTATTTTAATAATGCTTAAAGTGAAACAATAAAAGTGTAATATTCCTTTAAATTTCGTACCTGGGGGGTGTCTATAGTATGCCTGTAAAGGGGTGCATGTTTCCCGTGTTTAGAACAGTCTGACAGCAAAATGACATTTCAAAGGAAAAAAAGTAATTTAAAACTACTCGCGGCTATTAATTAATTGCCGGTCCGACAATACACATAAAAGTTAATTGATAAAAATGGCATGGGAATTCCCCACAGGGGAACCCTGAACCAAAATAAAAAAAAATGATGTGGGGGTCCCCCTAAATTCCATACCAGGCCCTTCAGGTCTGGTATGGATATTAAGGGGAACCCTGGCCAAAATTTTTTTTTAAATGGCGTGGGGTCCCCCTCAAAATCTATACCAGACCCTTTAGGGGTCTGGTATATCCTCATCCCCACAACTCTTGCCCGGTGGTTGTGGGGGTCTACGGGCGGGGGGCTTATCAGAATCTGGAAGCCCCCTTTAACAAGGGGACCCCCAGATCCCGGCCCTCCCGCCTGTGTGAAATGGTAAGGGGGTACAAAAGTACCCCTACCATTTCACAAAAAAAGTGTCAAAAATGTTAAAAATTACAAGAGACAGTTTTTGACAATTCCTTTATTTAAATGCTTCTTCTTTCTTCTATCTTCTTCCTTCTATATTCTATCTTCCTTCGGTTTCTTCCTCCATCTTCTTCTTCTTCTGGTTCTTCTGGTTCTTCCTCCGGTGTTCTCCTCCGGCCACCCAGTGACCCCGCCCCCTCTGACGCACGGGGACTTGACGGGGACCTCCCTGCGGCATTCCCCGTGATGTCAGAGGGGGCGGACAGGGAAGTCACTGTGCATCAGAGGGGGTGGAGTCACCGTGTGGCCCCACCCTCCATTATTTAAGAACCGTCAGAAGAGGAGAAGCATCACACAGCGGGAGCCTCTCATCATGGTGGATGCGGAGCGGCCCGGGAAGACGAAGGGAAGAAGACGCCGGTGCCGCGGAGGAAGATGCCGGACGAGAACACTGGAGGAAGAACCAGAAGAACCAGAAAAAGAAGAACATGGAGGAAGAAACCAAAGGAAGATAGAAGATAGAAGAAAGAAGAAAGAGGATAGAAGAAAGAAGAAGCATTTAAATAAAGGAATTGTCAAAGGAGTGTCATTTTTAACATTTCTGACACTTTTTTTGTGAAATGGTAGGGGTACTTTTGTACCCCCTTACCATTTCACACAGGGGGGAGGGCCGGGATCTGGGGGTCCCCTTGTTAAAGGGGGCATCCAGATTCCGATAAGCCCCCTGCCCGCAGGCCCCCGCGACCACCAGTCAAGGGTTGTGGGGATGAGGCCCCTGTCCTCATCAACATAGGGACAAGGTGTTTTGGGGGGCTACCCCAAAGCACCCTCCCAATGTTGAGGGCATGTGGTCTGGTACTGTTCAGGGGGGGCGCTCTCTCATCCCCCCTCTTTTCCTGCGGCCTGCCAGGTTACGTGCTCGGATAAGGGTCTGGTATGAATTTTTGGGGGGACCCCACGCCATTTTTTAAAAAATTTTGGCTCGGGGTTCCCCTTAAAATCCATACCAGACCTGAAGGGTCTGGTATAGATTTTGAGGGGGACCCCACGCCATTTTTTTCTTAAAATTTTGGCCGGGGTTCCCCTTAATATCCATACCAGACCTGAAGGGCCTGGTGTGGAATTTAGGGGGACCCCATGTAATTTTTTTTATTTTGGTTCGGGGTTCCCCTGTGGGGAATTCCCATGCTTTTATGTGTATTGTCAGACCGGCAATTCATTAATAGTCGCGAAAAATAAAGAGTGGGTGTGGCGCTAGTATAGATTTGTTCCTCATTCAGGTCAGGCCCACTGAAGAATAGTCGGGGGACCAAACGTACCCAGTGAGGTATTTAATTGAAATTGGGATTTTTTGACAAATCCTCTAATGTAAATCAGTAAAAAAGGCCAAGTGTTCCCTATAATTTATCTAATGAGAATAGGTATATAAATACCAAAGGTATAGGGAAAAACGTAAAATAATAAACGTGATACTGATATTATGATGTCGTGAACCGACGACCAATATGTTAAATCATAACAAGTGATGTGTTAGGTACATATATAAATAATAGATGAAAAACCTATGAAAGGGTAAAACTCCATATACATGTACTCATAGATCAACAGTGTTCATACACAAAACTGAGTAAAATAAAAAGTGAGTTCCAAATGCTGGACCGATGAAGGTGCACCCAAATACTTGATCACTTGGGCTTCCTTTGGACCGCCTAGATGGTTCCCATATATTCAGATGGTAGGCGTGATGTTGGGGATATAGATATGTAAAAAATACTCTTACCAAGAGTGATGGACTCCCCAGCCAGCGGCTTGGGAGTCAGAGTAGGCTTGAGATGGAACGAACGGCAATGAGTAGAATGTAGCTTCGTCCGTCATAAAAAATGCAGGAAGATGAGGGTCTCCACAGGATGATCCCCCTCATTAAGATGCTCCGTTCACCATACAGCTCCCCCGATGGAAAAATCAAGAGAAGAACTCCACATAGCGTAAAACTGCTTTGAGGTGAATTTTAATAAAAAAGCTTTGCAGTGAAAGAATGTACACTGGCTCAAGGACAAGGTAAAAGTATATTGGCCCATAGACCACAGCAAAAGTCGAAGTGCCAAAACATACAAAATCAGTTAAAAAAGCGCTTGTTCAATCGTGGCATAGCAGGCATATCGGACCCGACGCGTTTCGTCCGCTAGGACTTCAACTGGGGTGTATGCCTGCATGCCACATTTATGCCTCTATATATATTAAAACATAATTGTAAAAAGAAGCCGCACCTGCTTCCACCATGTGAGACGCCGCTACCGGGTGCCGGAAGATGACGTCAATGCAGTATTGCCCTATCATAATGGGCGGCAGTAGAAGTGTGAGACTCGGTAAACACAATACCAATTGGCCGCTCACCATCGCTAACATGATTGACAGCGAACTAGGCCAATGCCATCACTGATGGCGCGCCCTCAACGTCCGGATCTACTCAACGTGACGCATTGAAGGTCACCTGACAGTCGCAGACGGAGGGTCACGGGTTGGCTGATGTCACGTGAAGCCGGCGGCCAATCAGGGCTCACGCGTACAGCGCGTGACGACTATATCGGAAGTGAACACTAATATCCTGGTGAGATGGAGCGCAAGTGCGGTGCAACCCTCTATCTCAAATGAGTATTGGGCACCTCTAACACCGCGAGAAGTGTATGGACCGCAAGTGCGTTCCATCGATCTGTCATTCAACTACAGCAGGCTTCGTGGGGAAAAACTATAATTCAGAAGGGCTCCACAGCCTCAAAAGCAGTACCCCACTCAGTGGGGCTCCACAATCTCCAAAAAAAGAGCGCTGCATGATGAAACTATAATTCAATTGAAATAGCAATTTAACCACTATAGAACAGCTCAATTACACAGGGATTAAGAATAAATTGAACCAAATAAAAAATAAAAAATATTAAAATAAAATGAAATAAAAAATAAAAACTAATTACTGTAACTGTAAATTTGGAAAAATCTATAGACTATATTCCAAATATAGCCATCTCTAATGCTACAAGCTAATTGGTAGATGATGGTATAAAAGTTACACAAATGTCTGTAGTGGGGTTTGACAGCTCAGCGGTAGGCAAATCCCAACTATAAAAAATGGGGCGTCTCACAGGGCGCAAGCAGTGCTCACTTCCAGTGCTAATAGTGAACAGTTATTATAAATCACCATGGTTCAACACCTGGTACTGATCAGAAATAAAAATCATACAATATACAGATACAAGTCACATAATAATTAGCGCATAAGTATTAACCCTTTTGTTATAGCCTAGGGACACAGAGCTGAGATGAGTAGGAAAGCAACTGTTTAGGCTCGATTAATAAATGCGTTTATGTCCCAGTCGATGTTAAGGCCGAATGGCGAATAACACCTTAGTTGGTGGATCCAAAAAGTTTCCAACCTGGACACACCCTTTTTGAGGGATTCCCCCCTCCAGTGCGGAACAAATTTATCTATCACCTGGAACCGAGTTCCAGTTGGATTCTTATCGTGACACCTTAAAAAGTGCTTCGGGACACTATGGTTTGTCAGGCCTTTTTTGATGTTAGCAATATGTTCATTGCCTCGTACTGAAAAAGTGCGTATGGTTCTACCAACATATTGTTTGTTACATGGACATGTGATCAAGTAAACCACATAACGTGTTTCACATGTCAGAAAATGTTTGATCTGATATTCTTTTCCAGTAGAGGTGGAAATGAACGTCTCGCTTTTCCTCCTTCCACAGACACTATGTAGACAAACATTGCAGCGTCGGCAGGGAAAAAACCCTTTCATGTTTTGAAAGAAGGGGGGACGTACTGCCGGGGGGTCAACAGTGTTGGGAGCAATCTGATTCTTAATTGATGGGGCTCCCTTAAAGATGATCCCACTGCGCTCGGGGAGCACCGGACCCAATACAGGGTCATTTCGAAGGACCTTCCAATGTTGGGAAATAATCTGTTTTATCTGTTTATGTTGTATAGAAAAACCTATACAACATAAACAGATAAAACAGATTATTTCCCAACATTGGAAGGTCCTTCGAAATGACCCTGTATTGGGTCCGGTGCTCCCCGAGCGCAGTGGGATCATCTTTAAGGGAGCCCCATCAATTAAGAATCAGATTGCTCCCAACACTGTTGACCCCCCGGCAGTACGTCCCCCCTTCTTTCAAAACATGAAAGGGTTTTTTCCCTGCCGACGCTGCAATGTTTGTCTACATAGTGTCTGTGGAAGGAGGAAAAGCGAGACGTTCATTTCCACCTCTACTGGAAAAGAATATCAGATCAAACATTTTCTGACATGTGAAACACGTTATGTGGTTTACTTGATCACATGTCCATGTAACAAACAATATGTTGGTAGAACCATACGCACTTTTTCAGTACGAGGCAATGAACATATTGCTAACATCAAAAAAGGCCTGACAAACCATAGTGTCCCGAAGCACTTTTTAAGGTGTCACGATAAGAATCCAACTGGAACTCGGTTCCAGGTGATAGATAAATTTGTTCCGCACTGGAGGGGGGAATCCCTCAAAAAGGGTGTGTCCAGGTTGGAAACTTTTTGGATCCACCAACTAAGGTGTTATTCGCCATTCGGCCTTAACATCGACTGGGACATAAACGCATTTATTAATCGAGCCTAAACAGTTGCTTTCCTACTCATCTCAGCTCTGTGTCCCTAGGCTATAACAAAAGGGTTAATACTTATGCGCTAATTATTATGTGACTTGTATCTGTATATTGTATGATTTTTATTTCTGATCAGTACCAGGTGTTGAACCATGGTGATTTATAATAACTGTTCACTATTAGCACTGGAAGTGAGCACTGCTTGCGCCCTGTGAGACGCCCCATTTTTTATAGTTGGGATTTGCCTACCGCTGAGCTGTCAAACCCCACTACAGACATTTGTGTAACTTTTATACCATCATCTACCAATTAGCTTGTAGCATTAGAGATGGCTATATTTGGAATATAGTCTATAGATTTTTCCAAATTTACAGTTACAGTAATTAGTTTTTATTTTTTATTTCATTTTATTTTAATATTTTTTATTTTTTATTTGGTTCAATTTATTCTTAATCCCTGTGTAATTGAGCTGTTCTATAGTGGTTAAATTGCTATTTCAATTGAATTATAGTTTCATCATGCAGCGCTCTTTTTTTGGAGATTGTGGAGCCCCACTGAGTGGGGTACTGCTTTTGAGGCTGTGGAGCCCTTCTGAATTATAGTTTTTCCCCACGAAGCCTGCTGTAGTTGAATGACAGATCGATGGAACGCACTTGCGGTCCATACACTTCTCGCGGTGTTAGAGGTGCCCAATACTCATTTGAGATAGAGGGTTGCACCGCACTTGCGCTCCATCTCACCAGGATATTAGTGTTCACTTCCGATATAGTCGTCACGCGCTGTACGCGTGAGCCCTGATTGGCCGCCGGCTTCACGTGACATCAGCCAACCCGTGACCCTCCGTCTGCGACTGTCAGGTGACCTTCAATGCGTCACGTTGAGTAGATCCGGACGTTGAGGGCGCGCCATCAGTGATGGCATTGGCCTAGTTCGCTGTCAATCATGTTAGCGATGGTGAGCGGCCAATTGGTATTGTGTTTACCGAGTCTCACACTTCTACTGCCGCCCATTATGATAGGGCAATACTGCATTGACGTCATCTTCCGGCACCCGGTAGCGGCGTCTCACATGGTGGAAGCAGGTGCGGCTTCTTTTTACAATTATGTTTTAATATATATAGAGGCATAAATGTGGCATGCAGGCATACACCCCAGTTGAAGTCCTAGCGGACGAAACGCGTCGGGTCCGATATGCCTGCTATGCCACGATTGAACAAGCGCTTTTTTAACTGATTTTGTATGTTTTGGCACTTCGACTTTTGCTGTGGTCTATGGGCCAATATACTTTTACCTTGTCCTTGAGCCAGTGTACATTCTTTCATTGCAAAGCTTTTTTATTAAAATTCACCTCAAAGCAGTTTTACGCTATGTGGAGTTCTTCTCTTGATTTTTCCATCGGGGGAGCTGTATGGTGAACGGAGCATCTTAATGAGGGGGATCATCCTGTGGAGACCCTCATCTTCCTGCATTTTTTATGACGGACGAAGCTACATTCTACTCATTGCCGTTCGTTCCATCTCAAGCCTACTCTGACTCCCAAGCCGCTGGCTGGGGAGTCCATCACTCTTGGTAAGAGTATTTTTTACATATCTATATCCCCAACATCACGCCTACCATCTGAATATATGGGAACCATCTAGGCGGTCCAAAGGAAGCCCAAGTGATCAAGTATTTGGGTGCACCTTCATCGGTCCAGCATTTGGAACTCACTTTTTATTTTACTCAGTTTTGTGTATGAACACTGTTGATCTATGAGTACATGTATATGGAGTTTTACCCTTTCATAGGTTTTTCATCTATTATTTATATATGTACCTAACACATCACTTGTTATGATTTAACATATTGGTCGTCGGTTCACGACATCATAATATCAGTATCACGTTTATTATTTTACGTTTTTCCCTATACCTTTGGTATTTATATACCTATTCTCATTAGATAAATTATAGGGAACACTTGGCCTTTTTTACTGATTTACATTAGAGGATTTGTCAAAAAATCCCAATTTCAATTAAATACCTCACTGGGTACGTTTGGTCCCCCGACTATTCTTCAGTGGGCCTGACCTGAATGAGGAACAAATCTATACTAGCGCCACACCCACTCTTTATTTTTCTGATTCACAATTTGTCTAATTGTTGTGTTGGCAGCTGTCCATATATATTTCTTTAGGATTGGCGCAATATTTTCATTATTTTTTCTTATTAATAGTCGCGAGTAGTTTTAAATGGCTTTTTTTCCTTTGAAATGTCATTTTGCTGTCAGACTGTTCTAAACACGGGAAACATGCGCCCCTTTACAGGCATACTATAGACACCCCCCAGGTACGAAATTTAAAGGAATATTACACTTTTATTGTTTCACTTTAATCATTATTAAAATCACTGCTCCCGAAAAAACTTTTGTTTTAAAACTTTTTTTGCATTGATCCATGTCCCCTGGGGCAGGACCCAAGTCCCCATACACTTTTTATGACAATAACTTGCATATAAGACTTTAAAATTAGCACTTTTTATTATTCATGTTCTTGTCCCATAGACTTTAACGGTGTTCGCGTGTTCAAACGAATTTTTTGCCTGTTCGCATGTTCTGGTGCAAACCGAACAGGGGGGTGTTCGGCTCATCCCTATTCCCCACTTTATTTTATTTATTTTAATTAATTGATGCCTATGTTTGTCACTTTTTGTATTTTTATGTTTGTACACGGTTTGTTGCACTGTGTGATGAGTAGGGATGCGGGTCCTCGGGCCAGCCCTGAAAGTTTTGGGAAGGGGTGGACATGGCCTTCTGGCTTAGTTCGCCCTCTCTCATGGGGTCTCCCTTCGGGGGAGCCTCACCTAGTACTTGGGCGGGTTCTGTTTCAGCAGGCCCTCCAGAGAACGGGGTCTGTCTGTTTTCGGCCAGATGGACCAATTGTAAAGTACCCTTGTCTCCGTCTGGAGCCTAACGCCCTGGGGGATTCAGGGCATTGGCATGTCTGTGTATCCGTTGCACTTTTTGGTGTTTCACTCTTTATGTGTGTGCACATTTCTTTGGCACTGGGTGAAGTTTTTTGGGTGTGTTATGCACGCCATAGGCTTTCAAAAATATGCTCCTGTTTACAAAGGGTGTTTTACACCTTTAAGGGACTCCACCCACTCCGACTCCAAACGCCTTTTTGAATGACTGCCAGCTATTTTAGAAATGGACTAAGATACTTGGAGGAATGAAGACATTGCTCTTTATCATGCTAATGAGGAGATCTGTTTATCAACCCCTATGCCTTGTGAAGCACCAATGTTATTCAACACCTCATGTTGAGTATTTGCTTCTAGGACATGTTTAGCAGTTTCGCTTGATTACCCTACTCTACCATAGTTATTGTTGGTGTTATAAGGATATTTTGCTTTAAATAAGTCACATTATATATGGTAATTTACATATGGTTATATACTTTTTTAGTTTGAGCATATGCTGACTTTAATATATTTAGGAGACTACCATAACCGGTGTCCTTTAAGCGCATTTAAGTCTCTATGTGTTAATCTAATTTATATATGATTAACGCATTTTGTATGAAGTCACGGGTATATTGAGATGTTTCTTTCACGTTATTGATTTTTATTGGCTTAATTACCCAATCAGTTCCTCCCACTGCCCCCCAACAGTGTGGTTTAAGAACTTGTTAACAGTCTCAAATTAAGCTGCTTACACCACACAAATTTGTAGTTTCTTCTACAAATTAGTAGAAGTATAACACTCAGAATTTGTTGTACATGTATTCCCTGTTTTAGGGAACTTTGCCTTTAATTTCTCTCTCTCTATGCTCATATTTCACCCCTCCTCCCCCCCTTTTTTTCTCTCTCCTATCTCTATTTTTTCTTATTTTTCTCCCCTATCTCCCCTCTGAAGCCCTTTGACTCACTATAATACAAACTAAGACCCTACCACTAACAAGATGGCATACGCTTCCTTGGGAAAGTGCCCCACGTTAATTTCACACAATGTGAAAGGACTTAATACTCCCGAAAAGAGAACATTGCTTCTGAGAGAATTAAAAAAGGCCTAACCCTTCTTTTGTTTTTCTTCAAGAAACGTACTTTAAGTCTTGATCTGTACCAAAATTATATGATAAACATTGCTCAAGGGTTTACCACGCGCTGAGTCCACTGCATAAAGCTAAAGGTGTCTCAATCCTAATACATAAGCAGGCAGAATTTGAACTATCTCAACAACAAATTGATCCCTGGGGTAGATTCCTCTTCTTAAAAGGAATCTGGCGAAAGTCATTAACACTGGCTAACGTCTACTTCCCAAATCCAGGACATCTTGCCTTCTGTAGAAATATTGTTGAAGAGTTAAAAAGTTTTGCTAAAGTCTGTATCTTGCTTGGAGGTGACTTCAACGTCCCTATAAACCCATTACAGGACACCTCCAATAGCAAATCCAGTATAACATGCAAGATTTTGAAAGGGATCAAAAATCAGTTGAACTCTCTAGCATTAGTGGACACATGGCGCTTGGTGCACCCAATGGGAAAAGACTATACCTTTTATTCTGCAACGCATAAAAACATTCTCAGGTTGACTATGCCTTTATCACAAGACGAGACCTTCCTTTATTACACTCAGCTAATATTGGGATACAAACTTTCTCTGATCATTCTCCAATATCTGTGTCCTTAAAAGTTTCAGACTTGCCACATAAGTCGTGCAACTGGCGATTAATTCCTACTTTATTAACGGACCCAGCTACACTTAAACAGGCCACTGCATATTTTCAACTAAACATCTCGGACGAGGTGTCACCATTGACCGTATGGGAGGCACACAAGGGTGTCATACGCTGTGAATTTATCCGCATGGGAGATAAAGAGATAACATTGCCACCCCTCTTTGTTTTTGTGGGGTTTTTTCTGTTTCTATGCATGTTCAAATCTACATTTAGAATCATTCTGAATTCTGGATACTCTGATATAATACGATGCATCCCTATCTGATGTGTGACACACAATTATGGGTTATTGCAGGAAATTACGAGATTTGTCCAACTTTCATCATGACTGTTGTATATCATAAATTGAACATCTGTAATACAATGCAGGCTCGCATACCCTTTCTGGATGTTATCCGTTTTGTTTTATTTTTTGTTTTACTATATACAAGGTTGTAACCTTTTTCTCTTTCTCAATAAAAAATTTTATTGTAAAAAAAATAAAAAATAAAAATAAACATCCATTATCATTTCTTTCCCATCTTTTTCATGTAATTGATTCACACAAGTTAGGTACCTTCTGACCATAGGGCAAATCTACACATAAATGTGCTAGGACTGCAAAAATCCACAGGATTTGTCTTGAACCTATGGTATCACCAAACCCGAATGTCATCTCTAGTAGAAATGTATCAAGTTGCAATTAGCTGTACTGATAAAAGAATAATGTGTGGATATATAAAGTATTACCTTCTTCAAGTGAGCTGCATTTATAGGTCGTAACATTTTAATAGAGGTACATACAAATCATCCTAAATGCATTTCAGCAAAATCTCATTATTTCACTTCTCCAATTTCTTAGCATTTGTATTGTTTCCCAGGTCATTATTCTGCTAAATTTATCAGAGGTACCTTAGATCAATAAATGTTATTTCCTTAGAAATGTATTTATTATAATTTGCATCCACTAATAGCACAATATTACCAGCCAATTTGCAAACTTTGCAAACTTTATGAAATAATTTCTTTCTTTCAGTTGATGTTAAAGCTGAACTAAAGGCAAATAGCGAAATATGCAGATAGAATGCATATACAGAAGCTCTTCATCTGCCGAAAGATTTATATTTCTGTCCCTCCAGTACTGGGATTTGCATAGCTCTGCCACTCATCACAGCCAGATTGGTGATTTGACTTTTTTGTACAGAGGCTGATATTAACCATTTAAGCCCTGGAAGGATTTACTCCCTTAATAACCAGAACACTTTTTACAATTTGGCACTGTGCTACTTTAACTAGTAATTGTGCAGTCATGCAATGCTGTACCCAAACAAAATGTGTGTCTTTTTTTCCCCACAAATAGAGCTTTCTTTTGATGGTATTTGATCACCTCTGGGATTTTTATTTTTTGTGATATAAAAAAAAATTATATTTTCAGATTTTTGTTATTAAAAAAAATCCAATAAAATCAATTTTAGTTATACATTTAGGCCAAAATGTATTCAGCCACATGTCTTGGGTAAAAAAAATTCAATAAGCGTATATTTATTGGTTTGTGCAAAAGTTACAGTGTCTACAAACTATGGTACATTTATTGGAGTTTACGCAGCTTTCAGTTTATGCCTGCCTATCTCATTTCTTGAAGTGCTATAATGGCAGGGCAGCACAAAACCCCTCAAAATGATCCCTTTTTGAAAAGTAGAAACCAAATACTAGGCAGTATAAATCGATCGGCTGTAACCCGGCCATGGCCTTGACTGCAGGAAAGGCTGCTGAACACACACAGTGTTCAATCAATTGAAAATGTCACCTATGATGAAACGCGTCTGGGAGGTCACGCACTGACGGCACTGCGCTGTTTGTGAGGAGGACAGGCTCCTGTGTTGCCGGCCGGCATTTGTTTTTAATGCAAAGTTTTATTTATTCATGTAAGTGCAATACTTTTTGTTCTCTATTAAACCTGGTAGACTGTGTTACGCTATGGTCAGTTTCTCTTTCCATTGAGCTTACCTGGAGTACATCCTTGTTATGGCCACGATCCAGTGAGATGCTTAAGCGGTTGCTAATACCAGGTCTGTTGCCAGGTGTTCTCCTGTGTGTGTTTAGCCGCCGTTCCTGTAGTCAAGGCAGTGGCTGGGTTACAGCCGATCGCTTTATATTGCCTACTATCTGGTAAGCAGGCAATTTATATGGTGTCGGGCACTTTCTTCATTATGTGTGAACTAACTGTGGTACATATCAAGAAATGAAGTTTTGGACTGTGATAAATTATGTTAATTTGTGGGGACAACCTCTCCCATCCTACCTGTTTATTGTTTGTATCCCACATTTGAGTTGCAGCCTCTGTTTTCTTATAAGTCTAGCACAGTTCTTCTGTTTTTTCTATACTGCAGTTCTGGTTTGTCTACAACCAGGACATACTAGGCAGCTGGTGCTTGCCAGTTCACTAGAAGGTTGAGCGGCACTAGTACTGGCTCCATGCGGTTATTGCATCTCAGCAACAGAAGAATAGGGTTGGGTACGCCTGACCTTAGCAGGGACCATTACTCCATCGTAAGAGCTATCTGTCAGGGTGCTGTTGCTCTCTACAGGTTTGTATAGTGAGCCTGAATAAGATTGTAATTCTGACAGTGAGGCTTCCCCTGCGCTCTCATCTGTCATGCTCAGTATCCTGTAGGCCTCTTTACTACTGTACCTTTCGTTTGACATCTTGGCCACTAAATTTACAGATACAGCTAGTGTGACTCACATTAAAAGAGCACCTGGTTGTCAGAGACTGCTTGAATTGCTACAAAAATGAACTTTTAGTGCTAGCAGGGATCAGGAGTGACTCTGCTGACACTGCAGTTTTGTGTGCTGTGTTTTGTAAAGTGACAGTAATCTATTGATACTTTGGGTGGGCTGGGCGGAGAGGCTAAACGCAGGTGCTGGCTGGTGTCTGGGCTGATCCTGCTAATGCTGCATTTTTGGGAAAACTATACTACTGGGGACGCTAGTATAGATCTGATCAGATCAAAGATATTGATCCGTTCAAACATTATTCTAGTAAGTGAGGTGTATGCTGTGTGCATGTGTGTTAGTGCTACTGGCAATCAAAGGGTTAAAATCTGACGCTGTCTAGGATTGACGCTGCCACTAACTGACCCTAATACCTAACTGATGTCACCAGTGACACTAATACAGTGATCAGAAAAGAGATCTGTACACTATACTAGTGACACAGTGACAGGGAGTGAAAGGGTTAATTGGGGGGGGATCAAGGGGTTAAACCTTTATTGGAAAATATATGGCGGTTACCCTGACTCTATACAAGACTAACACTGCCACTAACTAGCTAACTAGCATCACCCGTGACAATAAATACAGTGATCAGAAAAGAGATCTGTACAGTATAATGGTACATGACGCCATCACGCTATCTGTAGCGTTCTTGCCGACCAACAGACCCACCCACCAGCCCTGATCACACAGGCCTGCAACCACAGCGGCCGTTTGAATTCACCCGCGGAAACCGCACGAGGGGAGGATTGACGGCATCAGCCAATCGGGTCTTGCCTGCCACAACTATCCGGGCTTACCCCTTCCTACTGTTCCTTCGTTACCAGCGATGGAGGTACACTACGGATGATCTCTCGCAGGATCGAACCACTTGCAACGGCTGGATGTGATAGGTGGCCATCTGTGTCTGAACATGACTGTTTTGTCCTTTTTAAACTGGTAATGGTACCTGTGTTTACAGGATATTTTTGGGTTGGTGTTTATAGTGAGTTTTTTCATTAAACAGTATTTAACTAATTAACTTGACTCTTGCATGCTCCTCATTTATGAATTCACTTTCTCTCTTGTTTTTTTTTGCTATATACTGGTGACACTGTGACAGGGGGTGAAAGGGTTAACTGGGAGGCGATCAAGGGGTAAACCTTTATTAGGGGTTATATGGGGGGTACTCTGAACCTACCTGGGCCTACCACTAACTGCCACTAACTGCCCTAACGCTGTTTAGTGTCACAAGTGACACCAGTACAGTGATCAGTGAAAAATATGAAAACTACACCTCCTGGACACTGTGACAGGGAGGGTTAACTGGGGGGGCGATCAGGGGGGCGATCAGGGGGTGAAAAGTGTGCCTACGTCTCCTGGTGTCAGTGTAGCGCTTGGTGTACTCACTGTAGATGTCTTCTCCTCTCGCGCTGGAACCGAAAGGGGTTCATGAGGGGTGATGACATCACTTCGTCTGTGTTTACACAGGCAGATGAGGCTTTTCATTTGTCAGAACCAATCAGCAGGTCCAGGCCAGAAATCACTGGCCTGCACCTGTAGATCGATCGGTTCTGTAGCGAATCAGATCACTGTGGCGATTGCGGGGGCGCGCGTAACATATCGGTACGTCGGTTTGCGAAGCCAAGCTGCCTTGCCGCAGTATATCTACGGGAGGCAGTCGTAAAGTTGTTAAAGTATCTGTGAATGCACTGCTAACAATGTATATGGTAATGTAGCAAATATTATATCTGCACTATAATCACGTTTATGGTTACAAACCTAGTTTCTAGTTACCTTTATTTTATGCTTTATTTGGCAATCACATGACCGCACAACTCACTTTCTTGTCTCTCTTCTCCATAGCAGAGGGTGTGGATGCTTATTTGGTGGACAGCGTATGATGTCACACACAGAGAAGAGGTACATGTGTGTGCAGCACTTCCTTCCATGGGTTCGCTATGTTGGTGATAAGGCGGAGCTGTGTTTGGCAGAAGAGAGTCATGTGACCTTTACTGCTGGGTAAATCATGAACCCACCATGTTGGTACACCTGAGTCCTCACTGGCTGGGTACCATGTTACTACACTCTAGACCTTTCTGACTGGCATCCATGTAGGCATTGAAAGAAACGCTTCTAGTGGTGCTGTCAATCAATACAGCATGGCTGGGGGCATGGCAGCTAAACTGCATGGCGTACCTGTATCTGTCAATAGAAGTCCCAGGGATGCAAAATGAGCATTGATCTGCTTCAATGCTTCCCATGGCCAGATTGCAAAAGTAAAGAAGGGAGGCCGCCAGGATTTCATAGTATTTCACTGCAAGCAGGGGGTAACATACACTTTAAAAGAATAGTTCATCTTTACCCCAAAAAAATGTCTATGCAGGTAAGGGAGTGTCTGTAAACAAAAGTAAACTGTGCAGCTTTGACTAAAGTTGGATCATGCTCTTGCCATAGGTGTAGGCTATTTAAGTACCCCCTAAAACCTGGCTAAAAAAGACAGCGTCATCCTTTCCTGCCTTGTTGCTAGGATATTGCTAAGACAGTCCCAGCCATTACTGCTCATCTCCTCCATTACAGGAACACGCTCTTAATCAGTCACACATGTGTGATCTACTCCTCTGTCGCAGCACTGCTGAGATGAGAGCTACTGTGATGGGAGAGAGATATGAATCAGCTGGGAATGTCTTGGAAACATCCTAGCAACAAGGAGGAAGGATAAATACCATTTCTGGGAGTTTTACGGCAAGGCTTTGGGAGGTATTTAAATGGCCTACACCTATAGCTAGGGGATTATTTAACTTTGGTCAAAGCAGAACAGTTTGTTTTAATTTACAGGCACCCCTTACCTGTATAGGCAGTTTTTTGGTAAAGATGAACCAACTTTTTAAGTTATACTGAGGTGCCTTTATTAACCTCCCTGGCGGTATTCCCGAGTCTGGCTCGGGTTGGATTTTTCCATACCAAAAGCGGTAACCCCGAGCCAGACTCGGGCTTGCATCGCAGGATCCAGGAAGAGCATACTTACCTTGTCCCCTGGATCCTGCGATGTCTCCCCGCTGTGATCGGTGAGCCGCTGTGTCTCGCTCGATTCACAGTGCCGAGCTCCGTTCCCTGCGAGGGGTGCGACGCACGGGGATGGAGTTCGGCGGTAAATTCAAAAGTGAAACACATAGTATAGATACAGCATACTGTAATCTTACAGATTACAGTACTGTATCAAATAACTACACATCCCCCTTGGTCCCTAGTGGTCTGCCCAGTGTCCTGCATGCAGTTTTATATATATAAAACTGTTCTTTCTGCCAGGAAACTGGAGATTGTCCATAGCAACCAAAACTGTCTCTTTACATCAAAAGTGCTTTTAGACCAGCTAGAAAAAAGCGATAATAAATTAGAATCACTCACAGAATTGAGTGATAGTGATTTGTGGGGAAATCCGTCACCAAACACTAAAAGTAACAAAAGCGACAATTCTGCAACTGAGCAAATTTCCGTGTTTTTGATTTGATTACATTATTATATAATTTTTATTATTATTATATTATTATTTGTTATAATTATTTATAGTTATTTATTATATTATAATTTTTTATTTCGTTTTTCAAACTTTATCATACCCGGGATGTCTACTAGACTCTTGTTTGGACAGATTTAAGTGAACTATTCCTAAGAATTACAGGCCTACAATATAAAACGCCAAATTTCTGTGCAAAATAATTGTACCGCTTTCAGCACCTAAAATCAGAAATAATCATACCGCCAGGGAGGTTAATGGTATTTAAAAATAAGTTTTTAATCACTGCATTCAGTGTTTTATTATTTAGTGTCTTTCTTGAGTTAAACTTTAAACTGGATATCCAGCCCTCATAAATACAATGTATTAGGCGGGAGCTTCTGACCCTTTCATAAAAAGAAGTCCTAACTTTGACTCTGTTGTTGTTGGAAATTATAAAGTCAGTTTTCCTTGCAATGTCTGCTTTGGGTGTAATAAGAAAATGCAGTTACATGATTTAGGTAAATGTTTGCTCTGTAAACATAATTATAGCTCAGAATTTTGTCCTCTGAGAATGTGAAGTGCAATGAAAAGACAAAAAAAGAAAGCACACCAATCTTGTCCATTAAAGCATATGTATTGTCAAATTTTAAAATCATATATTCACTTCCACATTATATTTCAATTATTTCTAGCCTACTCCTATTAATCTGAACGTAAAGACTCCACGCCTTTGGTCTCTTTGACTGTACTTATCACTGGTTCTCACCCTACCTATCCAACCGCACTTTTAGCGTTACTTAAAATTCTACTTCCTCCTCTCCTCTTCCTTGCTCTTTTGGGGTCACTCAAGGTTCTGTTCTTGGACCTCTCCAATTCTCGATTGACACCTCCTCCCTGGGTCAGCTGATAGCCTTCCATGGCTTCCAATACCATCACTATGCCAATGACACCCAAATTTATCTCTTTACCGCTTAGCTCACTCCCTCAGTCTCCTCATGTATCACTAATTTACTAACAGACATATCGACCTGGATGTCCTGGAGCTCATAATTTTTCCTCCCCCACGTGCCTTTTCCACTGATCTCTCTGTCAAGTTCGATAGCACAACTATTGGCCCGTCCCCACATGCCAAGGTTCTAGGTGTAATCCTGGACTCTGATCTATCCTTTCAGCCCCACGTTCAATCACTGTCCAAATCTTGCCGTCTCAACCTCCGCAACATTTCCAAAATGCTCCCCTTTTTAACCAATGACACTACAAAGCTCATAGTTCACTCCCTAGTCATCTCCCGCCTCGATTATTGCAACTCCCTTCTCATTGACTTACCTTTACATAGTCTATCCCCCTTCAGTCCATCATGAATGCTGCAGCCAGACTCATCCCCTTTCCAACCGTTCAGTGTCTGCTACTCCTCTCTGCCAATCCCTCCATTGGCTGCCACTTACCCAACAAATTAAATTCAAAATACTAACAATAACTTACAAAGCCATCCACAACTTGGCCCCGAACTACATCACTAACCTAGTCTCAAAATACCAACCTAATCGTTCTCTTTGTTCCTCCCAAGACCTCTCTAGCTCCCTTGTCACCGCCTCCCATGCTCTCCTCCAGGACTTTTCCCAAGCCTCTCATCCTATGTAACTCTCTACCCCAGTCTGTCCGACTATCTCCTACTCAGTTTGCTTTTGGACAATCCCTGAAAACCCTCCTCTTCAGAGATGCCTATTCTGCCGCCACCTAACAACTGTACTTTTATTTACTCCATCAGTTCATCCCCCACAGCTATTACCTTTTGTATCACTTGACCATCCCTCCAAGATTGTAAGCTCTAACGAGCAGGGCCCTCTGATTCCTCCTGTATTGAATTGTATTGCAACTGTACTGTCTGCCCTCATGTTGTATGGGCAAACTTTTGTAACGTGATTGGAATTTGTAAACTTACTTTGTGAAGATTCCCACACATTTTCTATGAAATGTATTCACTATGCCCAGTGAGTAGGCACTGCTGTGTCACACATGCCACGGAGTCTGCTTTCTGAAATTGAAAGTAAACAGCAGAGGAAAAGCTAAGAGGCATGCAGGGAAGTTGTGGAAAGAGACGGCCAGCAGAGAGGCAGCACTAACAAAATTAAATTCGATTTTTTAAGCAGACTTATGTTGAATTGTCAAAAACAACTATTGTTTGTATTGCTATTACAATTCTGGTGTTATAAAATGTTTTATTTTTAATTTACCCATCATACTTAACTAGGTGGATGCAGCATTGGACCGATGCTGCATCTGTCCCCTGGCACCTCTGCACTGAGAACCAAGCCATCGAACATCACGATGGCTCGGTTCTCACAGATCCCCGAGCAGAGAGATGTTGACTGTCATTCAGCAGCTCTCCTCTCTGCTTCTCCGTGCTCATTGGAGCACTGAGCTGTGGAGGGGCGGGGAGCAGCCGTCTCAGTCTCTCAGTGGCTCGCTAAAAGGCTGAGACAGGCATCAGTCCAGGGACCTGGCAGATCCAGACTTTATTGTTGTGATGACGCGGTGCCTGGACTGATTTCATTGATGTCAACAGAGTGTGGACTTCAGACTGCTCTCTGCTGAAAATGGGTCACAGAAGTGCAAAACAAATTGCACTCCTGTGACCCATAGGAGAAGCCCAGCCAAACAAGCTCAGGCTGGACTTTTCCTTTAATGAAGAAAACTTTTAATAATAAAATTATATTGGATGCACTCACATGGGCATAGCCCCCACTGTCCCTAATTTCGAGGGACTGTCCCTCATTTGGAACAAAGTCCCTCTATCCCTCTTTCCTCCTCACATGTTCCTCATTTTAGTGTGATCTACATAGTTGTATATAAAATGCACTATTTATCTTTCAAAAAGTTTTTCCCAGTGGTACACTATTCATCCAGTTTCTAAATGTCTCCATTGGCAAATGCCAAAAGCCAATATAAAGGAATAGTAGTGGTAAAAAAAAACACATGTGGGTTTAACTATTTTTTTTGTTTAATTCACCTTTAAGAGGGTGTGGCAGGGGGTGTGTCATATGCCTACATACTTTTGCTAATAGGTGTCCCTCATTTCCATCTCAAAAAGTTTGGAGGTATCAGCAGGGATGTGTACAGGTATGGAAAGTCATGTTTATACTGTACACATCCCCGCTGATCATGGGATGGCAGATACCAGGGCCAGCTGTACCATCAAAGGCCTTTGTTCGGGTGTTTCCTGTTATTGGGTGACATCTGTCTCCATATTCCAAATGTGCTCCTTGGTAGTCACCCTGTCACATTCACCCTGGATTCAGTCTACTTGGATGTGCTAATATACATTACTCAGATGCTGGATATCCCTCTGAGTTTGAGGGATATACTGTATATAATAGAGATGCAGCCAATGTTCATCATCTTCTTGGATGAATGGGATGCTAAATCTTGGGCATATTTTTGCTCAGTTATTTATGTCTAATATCTGTGTGGTAACCACCCCCAAGGCATTTATTTTTTTATTTTTTGGTCTCATTACGCATCTGCTTGGCTAACATTTTATGGCATAGGATCATTATACCAATTATTGAGGGGTAAATATCCCTCTTTTTTCCCTTTGCTTTCCTCCTTTTGGGAGTTCTACTATAATTCTAAAGTATGTATTATTTGAAAGAAGCCTTATTTAGTAGCAGTTCGTTTAGAAGTAATTCCTCGGTTTCTGTCTCCATTGCTTTAATATAATTTTTTTGTAGAATTTTTGTTTTCCAGTTCATGCATGGTTCTCCTTCCAGGGGGAGCTATGGTGCAGTTTGTTGGTTTCCAGGCTCTGAATCCTATGCTTGATAATTAATAAAGATGTTTATAATATTTGTATGTAAAGTGCATTAAAATTTGATTGTTGGAAATAAATATTGATTTACAGTTTAGAGTTTCACAGCACCTGAAGAATTGGGGTTAATGATACCCAGAACACGCGTTGTGATTTATGGTGGAACTCCCGCTTAAGCTGGCCATATACCATACGATTTTCTTACACAATTTCCTTTAGATTTACCTTCAACTGCCTGATTGCATACAAATTGAAAGTGTTTGGGTTTGACCTCCTATTTTATGGTTTTGGTAAATCTAAAGGAAAGTTGCACAAGAAAATTGTATAATGTATGGCCAGCCTTAGGAAAACTGTTTTGAACGCCTTCAGTATTGTATTTATACAATAAAGAAGGTCAAACACTAATGTGTAGGGTGGGATAGACATCGATATACAGTGAAACATTCTCTTTACGCTTGTCCTTATCCTTAAGGAAACGCTTTGGTATCATGTCATACATTTTTATCAATGTTTTTATGGGTTAAATAAATATTTGGTAAAATGATGTACAAATAATATATGAGCAGGCACCTTAAAAATCCCATTGTTTTGGTGAAGTTGTTTGGATAAATCTCTGTCGTGGTCAACCGTCGTTCACCATCATGAAGCTCGTCCAGTGCTATGATGTATAGACAAGGTCGGGTCGAGTGCATACAGACAGGAAATGGCTAAAAGCGGCTCGAGGAATTCAGCAACACTGAGGTGCAACAACAAAAGATGAAAAAAAGTGAAAATGGTATTTAAAGTGTATGTGTATGTTATGTGTAAAATATTTTTTTTCTATGTGTGTATTCACATACAGTATGTGTATTTTATAAATCGCATTCTCCATCAATTTCATGTACTTCTTCCATCTGCAGTAACTGGTTGGTCCTGCCAGTCACCTTTCTTCCTTGTTCTAAATTGACCACACAAAGCACAGAAGCTGTCCTGTCCTTGCATGGTCAGTTTTCATCCTTGCTTGCTGGCCTTTCTGTGGTACAAGACACTGTGCAAACACACAGCATGCCTGTATTGGGTAGTTTGTTCAGCCATCATGCCCTTTGACCAATCACAGCCTGCATCTGGAACACTCCTCCTGCTCTAGTACCGCCTGCATATTGCATCAGGCTGAACAGACTTTGGAATACAGGCACACTGTGTGTCTGCACAGTGCCCTGTAACCCCGCCCCCTACTATTGGGAAGAAGAAATTCGTGGTCACTTTTTAACCTTGTAAAAATGGTAAGAAAGATCATTTCTGAAATAAAGCAAAAGCGGTTATGGTGCCTACATAGTTATAACTGCATTAGAAAGTGTTAATAACGTATTTTAAAAATTGGTTTACAATAAATGTTGCTTTAGCAAACTAAATGTCATCCAATTGGGGTGTTTTCTAAAAAAAATGTATCTGTATTTGTAATGGTATTGATTAAATATTTTGCATATTGTGCCTTTTACACAAGTTTTTAAGAAATCCTACCAACTTTAGTTGGTGAAGTCATAAGTTACCAAGCTGACTAATAGGCTGTGTACTGACAGGCAGCCTTTCTAGACAAACATGCTTCATTTAGATAAATATAAAACAATCATCTGGCAGGAACAGCTCCGGCTCTTGCCAATCAGTGTTGTTGAGGAAAGAACATAGCCTTTCATTGCAGTACCGCTATAAAATGGAAAGTGTTTAAAACCAGCAGATGGTACTCTGTGCAGTGCATGGAATAAAACAGAGAATTAAGGTGCCCTAAGGTGTGCATAGGAAAGGCAATTACATGAAACGAATGGGCCCACGGCCTAGCTGACGTTCTAGTATGCTACACAGGAGACAGATAGTACATCTGGTGAACAGGTTTTATCACACACTAGAAAGCCATAAAGCGTCCCGTCCAAGTTCAGACCTTGGTCTCCCAATGACATTTTACCTGGCTTGGCATTCACTCTGCCTCAGTTTAAAAGGTGCTGTAATCTGCAAATTGTGATTTAAACAACTTCTTGCCATAGTGCTCTAACGAGTCCCACTTTCAGACAGCTTTATAAAAAAAGTAGAGGGTTCCCCTGGAAGCATATGAGGTGGTCCAATCAAGAGCTTGTTTTTTTTGCCTCGATACTGTATATCAGGTCCTAGACGTCCAGGTGATAAAGTTACACCTTTACTACCTGCTTGTGAATTTTCAGGATCAGGTTTGTTTTTTCCTCCCCCAATGGGCAGTTTTTCTGTGCTGGCCTTCCCCATGCATAATATTAGATACTCTATTTAGTCGTAAAAAAAAAAAGAGGTGATCCCATTTGTAATAAATATATAGAAACATTTCAGTGAGAGATAAGCATATGGCTTAATGTTTATATTGTGATAACATGCTTCGCAACATCTGGGAATGATAATTTGGCGCATACTCTAAACCTGTCATGAGAGGCATTGGAGGCTGCTTTTGCTGACCTCCTGATGAAAATGCAAGTTGCTTGGCTATCATGCGGACACAAAAGCATCAGTACTTAATCAAAGACTGTCCCGGAACAAGTATGCAGGTGAGAAAAGTGAAAAAATGTCATATTTAAATAAGTTAATAACAATAAATAAATTATATATACAGTGGATATAAAAAGTCTACACGGCCCTGTTAAAATGTCAGGTTTCTGTGATGTAAAAAAATGAAACAAAGATAAATAATTCCAGAACTTTTTCCACCTTTAAAATGTATAACTCAAATGAAAAAGAAACTGAAATCTTTTTTGGGGGGGAGTAAAAATAAAAACAAATAAAATAATGTGATTGCATAAATGTGCACACCCTCTTATACCTGGGGATGTAGCTGTGTTCAGAATTAAGTAGTCACATTCAAACTTATGTTAAATAGGAGTCAGTACACACCTGCCATCATCTAAAGGGCCTTTGATTAACCCCAAATAAAGTTCAGCTGTTCTAGTAGGTCTTTCCTGACGTTTTCATAGTCGCATCCTACAGCAAAAGCCATGTTCGGCAGAGAGCTTCCAAAGCATCAGAGGGATTTCATTGTTAAAATGTATCAGTCAGGAGAAGGGTACAAAAGAATTTCCAAGGCATTAGAAATACCATATACCAACAGTGACATTACCAAGAACTGGACGTCCCTCCAGAATTGATGAAAAGACAACTGGTCAAGGAGGCTGCCAAGAGGCCTACAGCAACATTAAAGGAGCTGCAGCAATATCTGGCAAGTACTGGCTGTGTGGTACATGTGACAATCTCCCGTATTCTTCATATGTCTGGGCTATGGGGTAAAGACAGAAGCCTTTTCTTACAAAGAAAAACATCCAAGCCTGGCTACATTTTGCAAAAACACATCTAAAGTCTCCCTAAAGCATGTGGGGAAATGTGTTGTGATCTTATGAAACCAAGATTGAACTTTTTGGCCATAATTCCAAAAGATATGTTTGGCGCAAAAACAACACTGTACATCACCAAAATAACACCATACCCACAGTGAAGAATGGTGGTGGCAGCATCATGCTTTGGGGCTGTTTTTCTTCAGCTGGAACAGGGGCCTTAGTCAAGGTAGGAGGGATTATGAACAGTTCCAAATACCAGTCAATATTAGCACAAAACCATCAAGCTTCTGCTAAAAAGCTGAACATGAAGAGGAACTTCATCTTTCAGCATGACAACTACCCAAAGCATACATTCAAATCAACAAAGGAATGACTTCACCAGAAGAAGATTAAAGTTTTGGAATGGCCCAGCCAGAGCCCAGACCTTCATCCCATTGAAAATCTGTGGGGTGATCTGAAGAGGGCTGTGCACAGGAGATGCCCTCGCAATCTGACATATTTGCAAAGAAGAGTGGGCAAATATTGCCAAATCAAGATGTGCCATGCTGATAGGTGCTTCAACAAAGTTTTAGTTTAAGGGTGTGCACACTTATGCAAGCATATTATTTTAGTTTTTTTTTTTTTACTTCCCTCCTCATAAAAGATTTCAGTTTGTCGTTCAACTGAGTTGTACAGTTTATAGGTCACATTAAAGGTAGAAAAAAGTTCTGAAATGATTTACTTTGTCTCATTTACTGAAGCAGAGCATGATCCCCTCCCTTCGGAGACTGGGCCGCAGGGCAGTAATCCAACATGATAAGGACCCCAAACAAACCTCCAAGATGACCACTGCCTTGCTAAAGAAGCTGAGGGTAAAGGTGATGGACTGGCCAAGCATGTCTCCAGACATAAACCCTATTAAGCATCTGTGTGGCATCCTCAAACAGAAGGTGGAGGAGCGCAAGGTCTCTAACATCCAGCAGCTCAGTGATGTCATCATGGAGGAGTGGAAGAGGACTTCAGTGGCAACCTGTGAAGCTCTGGTGAACTCCATGCCCAAGAGGGCTAAGGCAGTGCTGGAAAATAATGGTGGCCATACAAAATATTGACACTTTGGGCCCAATTTGGACATTTTCACTTAGATGTGTACTCACTTTTGTTGCCAGCGGTTTAGACATTAATAGCTGTGCGTTAAGTTATTTTGAGGGGACAGCAAATTTACATTGATATACAAGCTGTACGCTCACTACTTTACATTGTAGGAAAGTGTAATTTCTTCAGTGTTGTCACATGAAAAGATATAATAAAATATTTACAAAAATGTGAGGGGTGTACTCACTTTTGTGAAATACTATACAGGCATAGCCCACTTTTAAATACACAATGGGGTTTATTTACTAAAGCTGGAAAGTGCAAACTCAGGCTCGCTTCTGCATAGAAACCAAAGAGCTTCTAACTCCAGCTTGTTCAATTCCGCTTTGGTAATAAAACCTGGAAACTCATTGGTTTCTATGCAGAATTGAGCCTGATTTTGCACTTTCCAGCTTTACTAAATAAACCCCATTGTGTACTTAAAAGTGGGGTATGCCTGTATATCTATCTATCTATCTATCTATCTATCTATCTATCTATCTATCTATCTATCTATCTATCTATCTATCTATCTATCTATCTATCTATCTATCTATCTATCTATCTATCTAAATCCAAAACAGGTACGGAGGCACTCATGGGTCTTGCAGTAGTAATAAATCAACGCAATAGCATTTTATTGTCAATGTTTCAATGGAGCTTAGTCCACCTTAATCAAGATGAGAAAAATGGGCTAAGCTCTATAGAGGCGTTGATGATAAAATGCTGTTGTTTTGATTTATCTCTGCTGCAAGACCCATGAGTGCCTCTATACCTGTTTTGGATTTGCTTTGGATTTGTGGGTGAGCAGCTAGGCATTCCCCTCATACATGGAGTACGGTGCCTACCCTCGGGACTATATATACAGTGTATATATATATATATATATATATATATATATATATATACATACAAATATATATATGCTGTATATAGTAATAATAAATAAATACACTGTATACTTGTGAATTAGTGACTGAAAATATAGAAGAAAGAGGGTCAGAATGAAAACCAGGAAAATAGGATTTTCAAATTGAGAGGTAACCAGTGACAGCCTCCATGTTGCTCTCTCTTGAAGAGTTCCTTTTAAAAACCTAGAGTATTACAATAAATAAACACTCCAGTTATAATAGATCATATGCATGTAGGGCAAATGGTTAGTGTGCAAGGGACCTGGATTGGATGGTGATTTGAGCCAAGCTGAACCATCCTCTCCCGCTTCTTCTCCGGATGGGACACACACATACCTGTCCATTGGGAGAAAGTCCACCATATTATCTCACTAACTCTCCTGGTCCGAGGTCCTCAAACCAAGCTACAGACCTGCTAAGTGAGGGTGAGGGGTAGCATGGTTCTTCCACTTTCTCCCTTGTGAGTCTATATAGAATCCTCCTGGCAGTCCTGCCCTGCAAAGGTCTCTCTCACTCTTGTATACAGGACATAGACCTACATGGTGTTGGTCAGTGGTGTCCTGTTCCTATACATGAACTCACTGGCCCCACCCACAGCAGCTAATAAAAAGGGCACAGACTCCACCCATTAATACACCAGGGGAGTGGAACCACTTAAGGGGCACTACACCTGCCAACAAGTGCACTTAAGGTTTAGCATGACTGTCAGGCAACTATCCTTTTTCTGAGAGGTCAGCAGTGGTAAACCCCATGCTTATCTTATGGCAGGTTTCCTTCAAGACCAAACTATTTAGGCCTCAAGCACACAGGATGTTATAAAAACGCCAGTAGCATTAGCTGTAGAAAGCTGAAGTTGTAGAATGAGTTTTGCAGTGTTTTTTCAGTAGCGTTTTTCAGTGTTTTTTTTAGCTGTAGCATTTGATAGATTTTTTTAATAGCAAAACTATACTCCTACAAAAGTTTATGGCTCAAAAACGCTGATAAACGAAGAACAGTCGTGTTTTTCAGCGTTTTTACAGCTGAAAAACTCCTCTTAAAATCCAATAGTTCTGGGAGTTTATTTTCCAGCCAGAAAACGCTCCTGCCAAAACGCTGATAACAGCCTATGTGTGCATGGACACATAGGATAACATGCTGGGGAGTTTACTGGCTACAGAAAAAAATGTCTGAAGCCAAAAACAGCAGCTGTAAAAACATCCAGTGTGCATGAGGCTCATGCACACGGTCGGAATTGCCGACAACAAATGTTCGATGTGAGCTTGTTGGAAATTCCGACCGTGTGTAGCCTCCATCGGACATTTGCTGTCGGAATTTCTGACAACAAATGATTGAGAGCAGGTTTTCAAATTTTGTTGTCTTTTCTCAAAACAACAAGACAACTTTGTTGTCGGAAATTCTGAGCGTGTGTACACAATTCCGACGCACAAAAGTCCACGCATGCTTGGAATCAAACAGAAGAGCCGCTCTGGCTATTGAACTTCATTTTTCTTGGCTCGTGCATGTTGTACGTCACCGCGTTCTTGACATTCGGAATTTTGGACAACATTTGTGCAACCATGTGTATGCAAGACAAATTTGAGCCAACATCCGTCGGAAAAAAATCCACGTTTTTTTTGTCGGAATGTCCGATCGTGTGTACAGGGCATATGGCTTGCAAAAATCAGTATTTTGGCAAGCTGAATGGTATAAAAAGTCCCTTCAAGACTAATTTTTTTTTGGAGTTTCTTCCAGTGTGCGTGCCACCCCCTACCATAACTATAGGTATGGTTATCATAAAAGTAGTCATTAAATAATAAAAGCATTTCAGCATTTATGTGTGCCTATTTTTGTATTTCTGAAGCAATTTGTAATGTTACTTTTTACCTTTATTTATCTGTCCCAGCTTACAATTCCAAATTTAAGAAAAGTGAAAAGAGTTGGAGTCACACTTTGGGGTTGATTTACTAAAAATGAAGAGTACAAAATCTGGTGCAGTTGTGCATTGTAGCCAATCAGCTTCTAACGTCAGCTTGTTCAATTAAGCTTTGACATCAAACCTGGAAGCTGATTGGTTTCTTTGCAGAGCTGCACCAGATTTTGCACTCTCCCAGTTTTAGTAAATCAACCCCAGAAAGTCGAAATGTTACATGAGCACATTGGGGGCTCCAATTTTCTTGGTGGTTGTTAAAACTGAACTGAAATGTATCTATAGTTACAATAGGTTCAGCTTGGACAACTGTAAATATATATTTACCATGCTGGTGGGATCTCCATAGAAGCTTGCAAAGTGATACCACAGTGATCTCCACTACTAGCTTCTGGTCCTGTGCCAAGAGGCTGCTATGCTGCATTGTGAACACAGGAGATTACTTGATCAGCATGGGAACCATTCAGGGAACACTTGACATTTTCTCCAAGAATGCAAAGCATTCTCTGATTGGAAAAGGTGGAGATTATGATCTTCCTGCCTGACCTCTTCATTTCACTCTAAATTGTCAAGCCTGGAATTCAGCTTTAAATGTTTAGTTATTTTAATTGTATGAATTTTTGCACTACAGTAATTTTATATAAGCCACTAAAGTTTTGATTGAGTTGTTCTGACAAAGATCAGTGCAAAGAGGATTAATGCTTCATTAACCAATCGCATTTCAGATTATGGCAATGAGATCAGTGAGTGGTGACCTCTAATTAGTTGCTATTTGTTGCACATTTTTATTGCCTAATTGTCAGCACTCTAGATTTTTCTTGTATGGACTTTATGTATCACCAATTAGATGTGATTTACCTTATCATGCACCCCTTGTATAGCCTTTCTTACCACTGCCCATTAAAATGGTGCATATTACAACATCAGATTGGCAGCAGAGTATGCTCAGAGGTTATATAACCAGAATAAAGTGACAACACGACTGGGTTAAAATGCCTCATAAAACTTCTCATTTAGTAAGCTGTCTCCTGCCATATGGCCCTTCCAGTGCTGGTATATATCTGTCACAGTCCTTTCAAGTTTATAGGCGGTAACATGTTTTTCTACCTCTTTCAAAGCAGAAGACAGCTGATAATAATGTCTGGTAATCTAATAACACACAATCATCCGCTGAATTCATCCAATTAAAATTCATTATACACTATGATGTTATAGCAGCAATTGTTGAACATTTGTTGATTCCCGTAAACTGGATGTAAAATGTAGACATATATTGCAGAAATCACCAAAAACCATTGCCAAGCAGCTGTGCTCGGTATATCAACATTCATTCATTTTAATACTTTATGGTAAGATTTAGGTCTTGCAAAAATGGATAACCTGAAATGTAATATCAATAAACTGTATGCCTTTTATTCTAAACATTACCCTATCAATTCAACAAAATAATATATTAAAGAACCCTACTCCATCTATTTTACATAAGGAATTACCTTAAAATATGTCATTGTAATCTGCTATCTACAATGTTGATGAGTTTGCTGTCTGGTCAGGAACTTTACCTATAGAATGCCTATTGAATTTGGAAGCAGTTGCAGTAATAGATAGAAAATACGCCAAGGGCGAGCTGGCATATCCTCTGAATGCAAACAGAAATAGAAACATCTTCATTAGTCAGGCACAAAAAAGTTTGTGAGTTAAGCTAATGAATAGAAAAATTTGGTAATCACAGCAGGCACAAAGAAAGGGAAAGCCATTCTCTTCTTATGCCCCGTACACACAGTCGGACTTTGTTCGGACATTCCGACAACAAAATCCTAGGATTTTTTCCGACGGATGTTGGCTCAAACTTGTCTTGCATACACACGGTCACACAAAACACGTACGTCGGGACTATAAATGGGGCAGTGGCCAATAGCTTTCAATTTTAATTTATTCTGAGCATGCGTGGCACTTTCTGCGTCGGATTTGTGTACACACGATCGGAAATTCCGACAACGGATTTTGTCAGAAAATTTTATATCCTGCTCTCAAACTTTGTGTGTCGGAAAATCCGATGGAAAATGTGTGATGGAGCCTACACACTGTCGGAAATTCCGACAACAGGGTCCTATCACACATTTTCCGTCGGAAAATCCGACTGTGTGTACGGGGCATAAGTCAACAGAGTTTGCATAGCATTAAAATCACTCATATTATGTTACAGCTGTTCCGTTTTCTTTTATGCACCATTTTACAGTAACTGAGTACCAGTCAGTAATACCCTTTCATTGCCAGGCCATTTTTCAATTTTCAGTGCTTTGATACTTTAACTGACAATTACTCTGTCATACATCACTTTACTTTTTTTTCTTTTTTACTATACAGTATATAGGAAAAAGATAAAATAACCTGTTTCTCTACTTTCTGATAAAAATAAAAATGTCACGAAATTCCCTAAAAATTATCCCTTTTGAGAAAGCAGATACCCCAAAGTGATCTAATTTTCTGCCACAATTTTTGGAACTTTCAGGTGATGTATTCTGATATATTGGCATGTTTGCAATTGTTACCCTATGTGTAAGCTCCTTATTGAGTGAAACACATTTGGGTTCTTGCACCTCAGATGGATGGATCTGTTCGTAGGCTCAACTAATAAATGGTTTTGAGGCTTTTAATATGGTGAGCGTCTCCCTTCTCTTTTTTGAAGCAACAACAGAGATTATCCTATTGTCTTACAACTACAGGGAACCAGCTCCTCAATGGAAGCCTGGGGATCTGAGCCTATAGTGGACCTTTTTCTCTCTGTCTGTTGAGGTCAATGTACAGATTACTTACAGCAGGAACCGGATAAATTTCGATCCATCTATAGGCAGGCTGGTTGTACTGAAGTTGATCTTTTAATCGACTTCAGTACAACCAACCTAGTGTGTTTTCTGGGTTGTGATTACTACCACCAGCTATAGCCATAAGTAGTATTTATTGTATTCTGATGTCAGGAAAACCCCCCACTGTCAGAATTCAATAGCGCAACGGGAGAGATTTGAGCGATTTTCTTTCCTTCAACCCGTAGTTGAAGGGAAGAAAATTGCTTAATGTATGGCTAGCTTAAGGGAGGATATTTTTTACGGGCAACCTTTTTTTTATTCTTTTTTTTTTCTGATAAAAATAACTCTGTCTTCATTTTTTATTTCTTAGCAAATTCATATCTGAAAATTTTATATCTATCGTCCCAAGTATGACCTCGCAGAAAAAAAATATCTTCCAAATACTGGTAAAAAATGTCATTAATTTATACTGTTCCACGAATTACAGTATGAAGACAAAGAAAGCCTATAATCTGAATTTCTCTTTAGATATCTTGGTATCATAAAACTGAATGAGAGGTGAAATTGAGAACTTCATTTCTCGCGAATGTTATTAGCGTTACACTCATTGGGGGATGGTGGCGAGGAAATGGAGCTTATGTCTCTATGAAGATTTACCTTAAAAATAGATTTATGGCGAGTCCGAATGCCCATGTACAGTACGTGCATGTCTGATTGGAAATAAAAGATCTGATATATTGAGCTTTATAATTTGTAGTTTTTGATGAGCCAAGAAATCTGCATTTTGAGTTTAATTGACCAAGATATTATTTCTCATTTCTCTCTCATATGAAGCCTCTAATAGAAGAGTCGTAGAACAGCCAAATAAGCATATAACACTTTTACAGTATAAAATTAAGTTCACTTTAAAATCTGCCTGCTCTAAGGACAAGAACACATTTAGCTTCTGATGTATCTAGCACTATGATTGGGGGGAGGGGGGGATTTTTTGTTTAATTTACAGGAGTGCATACTTTTAAACCAATTAACCATGTCCTCAAGTGAACCTGTAGGGACAGTTATTAAGGCTGATATTACTGGTATCTCCCTCTTACAATGCTAATTATCTGACAGTCCTGGCTTCAAAACTATTTGAGGCAAACCTAGATCAAGCACACAGGACTTTGCTCATCCCGAAGAAGGTCAACAATGGAAGCCATCAGATTTTTTCGGGGTCGCTAATAATAAAAATACTGTTGCTATAGTTTAAAACTGAACTCCAGGCATATAGCTAAATGCACCAAGCTAATACATATATGAGGGCTGTCTGACCTGCCAAAAGATTTGTATTTATGTCTACCCAATCTTGGGATTTACACAGCTCTGCCTCACAGCACAATAATGACTTACCTGATATTTCTCTGTGGCAATTTAGTAACATTTACAGGTCTTGTCCCTCCCCCAGACTGTGATTGGACCATGAAAGGAGAAGCAGGAAACTGATAAGCTCATCTCTCTATCTCTGTTCTCTCCTTGTATCGGCATGTCAATTGTTATAACAGCATTGCAGCACTGATTGGCTCCTTGTGCTGCTTTTTCTTCTCTCTGTGTAAGCTCTATCTATAGGGACTGCTTTCTTTTTATAGCTCTTTATTTTTTCGCTCTTTATATAGGTTTATATCCGGCTTGGATGTAACATATCCATGGGGAAAGAAGAATTAAGCCCCATACACACAGACTGAATGTCAGGAGACACTGGCCGGTTAAAAGAAAACTGACATTCGGCTCGTGTGTATGTCGGTCTGTCCGCCTTCTGTTGGACTAGCATACTGGAAAACAGCAGCGACTGACTCCCAATCAGCGCTTTCAGCCAATGGCAGAGATCGCTGACTGGAGTGTTCTGGCAGGGGGCTGCTCATCAGGGGAGATCGCTGTACTACCTTTGGATGAATAGTACAGCGGCTCCGACCAGAACTGAGAGTTTCTTTTTGTTCAACCCACTGGGTTGAATGAAAAAAAAACTCATAGTGTGTACCAGGCTTAAGGCAGCAGAATCACAATGAAGTCTGTGAAGAGAAGTAAATCACACAGTGACCAACTGATAGTATGTTGGCTGGAATGGGATCAGATTGCATGCACCATGTTCAGTCTATGTCTGCCAGAGAAATCTTAGTCCCTAGTATTATGTTATGTTCACAGTCTTTTTCAGATGTACTGTAAATATTGTGTTATGTGCATAAGATATGAACAAATTGTTTACTGTTTGTATACTACCCTAGCCTGGAATCCAAGCATACAAATATGTCAAACTGTGAAAAAGAGACAAGCTAGACTTCAAAAGACCAAACTACTGAGTTAGGGCTCTTTCCCACTGGCAGCCAGTGGGTAGTAAAATAGATGGCTGAACCTCAGTTTTACTGCCCCAGCCCCAGTTGCCCACTAACGTTACAACAGGACAGGGTTATATACATGCTGCTGCATTTTTAACTGCAGCCTTTGACAGGTACAAACACAAGCCATTTTCATATGGCATCGTAGGACATATTTGTACAATTATTGAAATTTGCACTGCATTATTTACATATATTGATATTGCCATGGAACATCTCCTGGTGGAGATAGAAAGTAGTTGGCAAATTGTTCCCACATGGCAATGTAGGATCTCCTTGCACGTACTCTGCTGTACTGTAGGAGGGCAGGTGGAACTCTTCCTCTTCCTCAACGTGGATGCCCTCCTTATCCCAGACAATATTATGCAGAATGCAGCAGGCCTGAATTACTAACTCAGCATTCTCAAGACTGAGTTGCAAGGGTGTTTGGAAAACACGCTATTTACTGGACAATATGCCAGATGTACATTCAATGAGGCGTCCTGCGCGGCTCAGCCGATAGTTAAAGATCCTCTTCTTGTCATCCAGATTACTTCTGGCATAAGGCCTAAGCAGATATTGAGAATGTGCGAAGGCCTAATCTGCAACAAGCATGAAAGGCAGGTCTGGTCCTTCAGTTCCAGGCAGAGGCTGATCAGATGATATGTTGAATCGCCCTTCTCGCAGTCTTCGACCCATTACAGACTCATGGAACACTCTGGAATCAGAATGGCTGCCATATGCCCCAATGTCCACAGCGATACATTTATAATTGCTATCACAGATAGGCATGAGGACCAATGTAAAAAATTTCTTGTAATTATGAAATCTGGACCCAGAACAGGCTTTTGGATACGGATATGCTTTCCATCAAGGGCTCCGATACAATTTGGAAGGTTTGCTGGGATACTGTCGGAGATGAATGTAGTGTAGAGCCACAAAACCTTCAGAAGGCCGCTTCAGTAGCATGGGGTGGGTCCAAAATCGGCGTCTCCTAGCCACAATCTGCTTTTTCTTGCTCTCCATTCTCCTCATATAGGCAAATATGACAAACAATGTCACGCTGTCCCAAAAGTTGTGGGAATCCATCGCACAATGCAGATAGCACACACAAGGACAAGGACAAAGGAAGGACACAGCAAGGACAAGTCACTGAAAACTGCAATGCAGCATGGAAGGAGCAATGCTTTCTGGGTAATGTCATCAAAGCCACAGAAACTGCTGTAAATGGATCGAAACAGATGCAAAAACGGATGAAAATGGGTAGATTAACGGATGTAAACAGATGTTAATGGAACTGAAGACGGATGAAAATGGAGATTAATGGAACGGAAGACGGATGAAGTCGGATGAAGCAACAGATAAGAACTGATACGTTTTTAACGTGGCTAAACTGACGGTGCCCGTGTGAATGAGGCCTTATACTGCCCATATTATAGTTTACATAATAAATTTTGTGCTGCATATTTATTTGTTGAATAACAACAATGCAAACCCTTAAATAACAAGCTGAAGCTGAACGCCGGCTAGATAAAATAAAAAAGTTCTTCCAGGTATACATTTATAAAAAAAATAATAATAATTAAGCATATTTTAATTATAACTAGGTGTTCCAACTTAAATTTTGCAGGCATAGCTTATTGTTGTCACCACCCAGAATCCCCTTCTGAGAAATGCCCATGCAACCACTGATGGAGTGGGGAAGGGAAAGAAACAGTGCAACCACTCTGGTGTAGTAAGTTTCAACAAGGTTTAATTACAAAGAAAAGTAAAAAATTAATACTCACAAAAGTATACAAACCACATACACACATATACAGTATCTCACAAAAGTGAGTACACCTGTCACATTTTTGTAAATATTTTATTATATCTTTTTAATGTGATAACACTGAAGAAATGACATTATGCTACAATGTAAAGTAGTGAGTGTACAGCTTGTATAACAGTGTAATTTTGCCATCCCCTGAAAATAACTCAACACACAGCCATTAAGGCTAAACCGCTGGCAACAAAAATGAGTACACCCCTAAGTGAAAATGTCCAAATTGGGCCCAATTAGCCATTATCCTCCCTGGTGTCATGGGACTCGTTAGTGTTACAAGGTCTCATGTGTGATTGGGGAGCAGATGTGTTAAATTTGGTGTGATTGCTCTCACTCTCTTATACTGGTCACTGGAAGTTCAACATGGCACCTCATGGCAAAGAACTCTCTGAGGATCTGAAAAAAAGAATTGTTGCTCTACATAAAGATGGCCTAGGCTATAAGAAGATTACCAAGACCCTGCAATTGAGCTGCAGCATGGTGGCAAAGACCATACAGCGGTTTAACAGGACAGGTTCCACTCAGAACAGGCCTCGCCATGGTCGACCAAAGAAGCTGAGTGCACATGCTCAGCATCATATCCAGAGGTTGTATTTGGGAAATAGACATATGAGTGCTGCCAGCATTGCTGCGGAGGTTGAAGGGGTGAGGGGTCAGCCTGTCAGTGCTTAAACCATACGCCGCACGCTGCATCAAATTGGTCTGCAGGGTTGTCGTCCCAGAAGGAAGCCTCTTCTAAAGATGATTCACAAGAAAGCCCGCAAACAGTTTGCTGAAGACAAGCAGAGTAAGGACATGGATTACTGGAACCATGTCCTGTGGTTTGAGGAGACCAAGATAAACGTATTTGGTTCAGATGGTGTCAAGAGTGTGTGGCGGCAACCAGGTGAGGAGTACAAAGACAAATGTGTCTTGCCTATAGTCAAGCATGGTGGTGGGAGTGTCATGGTCTGGGGCTGCAGGAGTGCTGCCGGCACTGGGGTGCTACAGTTCATTGAGGGAACCATGAATGCCAGTATGTACTGTAACATACTGAAGCAGAGCATGATCCCCTCCCTTCAGAGACTGGGCCTCAGCGCAGTATTCCAACATGATAATGACCCCAAACACACCTCCAAGATGACCACTGCCTTGCTAATGAAGCTGAGGGTAAAGGTGATGGACTGGCCAAGCATGTCTCCAGACCTAAACCCTATTGAGCATCTGTGGGGCATCCTAAAACAGAAGGTGGAGGAGCGCAAGGTCTCTAACATCCACCAGCTCTGTGATGTCATCATGGAGGAGTGGAAGAGGACTCCAGTGGCAACCTGTGAAGCAACCTGTAAGGCAGTGCTGAAAAATAATGGTGGCCACACAAAATATTGACACTTTGGGCCCAATTTGGACATTTTCACTTAGGAGTTTACTCACTTTTGTTTCCAGTGGTTTAGACATTAATGGCTGTGTGTTGAGTTATTTTGAGGGGACAGCAAATTTACACTGTTATACGAACTGTACACTCACTACTTTACATTGTAGCAAAGTGTCATTTCTTCAGTGTTGTAACATGAAAAGATATAATAAAATATTTACAAAAATGTGAGGGGTGTACTCACTTTTGTGAGATACTGTATATATATATATATATATATATATATATATATATATATGGGAGTCCACGGGAGAGGGTGAGCCTGAGGTGAAAGCACAATCCTAAAAGGGTGCAGCTGGATGGATGGATGATGAGCTGCTGCAGGCACAAAGTCCGGATCTCTGTGCTGCTGACTGTTAGTAGGGAAATGGCTCTAACAGCCCAGCAAGCATGTGCAATGCCGCAGCTTCCTCATTCCCAATGCTAATGGCCAATGGATAGTGATGTCCACCTGAAGTCCAGGGTCACAGGATGCATTTCAAGGGTCCTTCCTCTTCCTCCGATATTTGTAGGTTGGTTTAACCATTGATGGAGTGCATGAAGACAGGAAGTGGCCTTCAGAAGAGGCAGAAGAAAAAAGTATGAAAACTTTATTATGCACAGTGCTTTAACAAACTAGATGTCCTTCAGTTGGAGTTTACTGTACTTTCTGATTGGTTGTTATGGTATACTGCATATCACCAGTGTTCTTTTTGCTGCACCATTGAACTAGTTTTATGTATATGTAGCCTTTTTTAATCGATAAAAGGTATGTTGGACTTCAGACCAGCTGTGCAGACTGTCAGGACAACTGTTACACTCTTGACCAAAAAAATAGTCTACAAATCTTCAAAATACAGCAATAATTCCACAGTAGCTTATAGACACCACGGGTTTACGGTTGGAGACATATCTTTAATGTCCCCCAGCTGCAAAATATGAGAAGTCAATTTATGTACTTTATTTATGATGGGAAAATCCTACTGTATTATATTACTTAAATACTAGAGATAATAAAAATGTCTTCAGCTGGGAATCTGAGAGACACTGAAACACAGTTTTCTCTGTCTGCATGTACTTGCAGCATTGCTGACAAAGACATTTCTAAACCATGGGAGAGTTGTTAAACGTGAAGCTTGTTCACTGTCCTCAATATTCTGATTTTCACAATCTGTAGTTAGGTTGGGGTTTCCTAAATTGTATGTTCACATTTGCATCTAAAAACATAAAAAATACTCTGTAGATATGTCATTTTAGAAAGGACTTATAAACCCAACCACTTACAACTTTGATTCGTTTGTCCCATGCACAGGGCTTTTTTTATCAAACAATAGGTGCTGAAACTTAACCACGGCCCCACAAAACCCCTCCCCCTACACACACCCTTCAAATCACATCAAATAGTGGGTGTGTTCAGTCAAATTTCACAAAAACAGTAGGAGGGTCTTAAAGGGGCATTAAATACCAGGACTGCATTGCATACAGAGTGCAGAGCTGTCACTTGTAAACACAGAAACCAGACTTCTTTGTTTACAAGTGATTGTGGTGAGCAGGCACCAAAGGGTCTGAGCCAGAGGTGGTGGAACTGAGTTCCTCCAAGTTCCCCCTGAAAAAATGCCCTGCCCATGCACAAGGTTTAAAGCCTGGGGCTCACTGACACTTACTGTGCATCCCTCAGAGCTCCTGCAATACAGTATGTGTTTTCCTTACGTGTTTACTCAGGCCAGTGAGGGAAAAATATTCTTTAGACTGGCATTTAGTAGTAAAATGGTTTGGTTTGTTTTACACAATCAATGGAGCTGTAATAGCAGTAATCTCTAGTAGTCTCATGTATTGTGCTTCCAGTCAACAACTGTCTATGGAAGCACATCTTCAGTCTTCAACAACTCAACTCCTATAGCAGGTTCTCAGTCTCCGACCATCTCCTGTTGCATGTCTGCAGACTCTGATAGTTTCTGTATTAATACTTTCACTGAATATTTTCTGTGGCCTTTGATGATACAAGGGATCACATGTGAGGCTCCCATTATCAAGAAAGTTTACCAACATCAGTTTAAAGTGTATTTAAAGCAAACAAAACGTATTTTTTAATTTTGGATAGAGTGTTGTCAGGTATTGATTGCTATCTGTCCTATCACCAATACTGAAAATCCAAAAGTTCAAATAGTAACAGGAGGGATTTGTTAATTTTGACATCAAAGTTCGATTTTGTTTAAGTCATAGTCTTTTGACTAAAATGCCATTTTAGTTTTAGTCGTATTTTAGTCATCTGTATTGTTTTTGTTTTAGTCGTATTTTAGTCATCTGAATTGTTTTATTTTAGTCTACTGAATTCTCCAGTACATTTTAGTCAACTAAAATCTCCTACATTTTAGTCAACTAAAATCACCAGTACATTTTAGTCGACTAAACCCTAATGGGTTTAGTTGAATTGTAATGCATTATTTAAGCATTTCTCTAGACTCATTATATACCTGGAGTAAAAATCTAATAACATGATACCTGGAGTAAAAATCGAATACTGTAACATGTTATTATTTATGGTATTAAAGTGGATGTAAACCCTCACATATACCCAGTGAAGTGAATAGCCTCAGATGATACACATAGATGAAACAAATCCCCCTACATAAGTTTTACTTGTATTTCTGCTGTCTTCCCCTTTCTACACTCTTTGAAAAGTGCAGATTGTGTTAAAAAGCTTTCTTTATTATTCAGCAGTACATAAGGGTGGGAGTCTGTATTTGCACTGTGTGAGAGCTGATTGGAGGAAAGGGACACACCCCCCCACCACACCACATAGGCAGAGGAACGAAGGAATGTGCAGTGCTGTATTCTGAATAGACAAGAACCCTGAATATCTCCCTCTACGCACCCTAACCAACACAAATTTTCAGCTACTGTTATCTCACGTGTCGGAGAACTTGTCAGAAGTTACTAGGGATGAGCTACGAGTTCGAGTCGAACATCGGCTGTTCGCAAGTTTGCCGAACAGCGAACAATTTGGGGTGTTCGCGGCAAATTCGAATGCCGCGGAACACCGTTTAAAAGTCTATGGGAGAAATCAAAAGTGCTAATTTTAAAGGCTTATATGCATGGTATTGTCATAAAAAGTGTTTGGGGACCTGGGTCCTGCCCCAGGGGACATGTATCAATGAAAAAAAAAGTTTTAAAAACAGCTGTTTTTTCGGGAGCAGTGATTTTAATAATGCTTAAAGTGAAACAATAAAAGTGTAATATCCCTTTAAATTTCGTACCTGGGGGGTGTCTATAGTATGCCTGTAAAGGGGTGCATGTTTCCCATGTTTAGAACAATCCGACAGCAAAATGACATTTCAAAGGAAAAAAAGCCATTTAAAACTACTCGCGGCTATTAATGACTTGCCGGTCTGACAATACACATAAAAGCATGGGAATTCCCCACAGGGGAACCCCGAACCAAAATAAAAAAAATGACATGGGGTCCCCCTAAATTCCATACCAGGCCCTTCAGGTCTGGTATGGAAATTAAGGGGAACCCCGCGCCAAAATTTAAAAAAAAACGGCGTGGGGTCCCCCCAAAAATCCATACCAGACCCTTATCCGAGCACGCAACCTGGCAGGCCGCAGGAAAAGAGGGGGGATGAGAGAGCACCCCCCCCTCCTGAACCGTACCAGGCCACATGCCCTCAACATTGGGAGGGTGCTTTGGGGAAGCCCCCCAAAACACCTTGTCCCCATGTTGATGAGGACAAGGGCCTCATCCCCACAACCCTGGCCGGTGGTTGTGGGGGTCTGCGGGTGGGGGGCTTATCGGAATCTGGAAGCCCCCTTTAACAAGGGGACCCCCAGATCCCGGCCCTCCCCTTGTGGGAAATGGTAAGGGGGTACAAAAGTACCCCTACCATTTCACTAAAAAACTGTCAGAAATGTTAAAAATGACAAGAGACAGTTTTTGACAATTCCTTTATTTAAATGCTTCTTCTTTCTTCTTTCTTCTATCTTCTATCTTCCTTCATCTTCTTCTTCTTCTGGTTCTTCTGGTACTTCTGGTTCTTCCTCCGGTGTTCTCGTCCAGCATCTCCTCCGCGGCTTCTTCTTCTCTTCTTCTCCTCGGGCCATCCATGGCATGGAGGGAGGCTCCCGCTCTTCTCTTCATCTTCTTCTCTTCATCTTCTTCTCTTAATCTTCTTCTCTTCATCTTCTTCTCTTCATCTTCTTTTCGGGCCACTCCGCATCCATGCTGGCATGGAGGGAGGCTCCTGCTGTGTGACGCTTCTCCTCTGCTGACGGTTCTTAAATAACGGGGGGTGGGGCCACCCGGTGACCCCGCCCCCCCTCTGACGCACAAGGACTTGACGGGACTTCCCTGTGGCATCACGGGGAATGCCACAGGGAAGTCCCATCATGTCCCTGTGCGTCAGAGGGGGGCGGGGTCATGGGGTGGCCCCGCCCCCCGTTATTTAAGAACCGTGGAAGAGAAAGTGCAGGTAAGTAAGACCACTTCCATATTGGGGTAAATTGTGTGGCATGTATAAGTATTATGTTGCAGAAAAAAATCTGAGACAATTCTGCAACAGATTTATGCATGTCTTCTTAACAGTAACAGGAATCTGTCGCAAGTTGTGCCATTTGTCACACTACCATGAGACAAATTTCTAATATATGACACTCTTCATAATTTTCACAGATTGATTCTAGAGATAAATGAATAATGGAAAATCCACTCTGTGATTCAACACAGTCCCATATACACGTTTTTACACTAGCAGCCACAACATCTGAAGTTTAACATGAAAAAAATAGATCTTCAAGATTTACTTAGATCAGCACACATACATTGATGGCCATAACATTATGAACATTCACCTAATACTAAGTAGGCCCCCCTTTTGCTGCCAAAACAGCCTGACCCGTCCAGGCATGTACACCACGAGATCACTGAGGGTATGCTGTGGTATCTGGCACCAAGCCAGATTAGTAGCAGATGCTTTAAAGCTTTGTTTCTTTAAAAAAAATAAATAACAAACATATCATACTTACCCCCACTGTGAAGCTCGTTTTACACAGAGTGGCCCCGAACACCGTCTTCTGGGGTCCCTCGGCGGCTCTTGCGGCTCCTCCCCACATCAGATAACCCCCTAGAAGAAGCGCTCTCCCGGGGGGTTACCTTGCGGGCGCACTCCCGTGTCCATCATTCGGTGTCCATAGCCACCGAATGTATGACTTGGCCCCACCCCCCGGTGCCCGCATCATTGGATTTGATTGACAGCAGTGGGAGCCAATGGCTGCACTGCTCTCAATCTATCAAATCAAGAGCTGAGAATCCCGGGGAGAGGACGAGCGCATCCCCGCCGGATGAAGTTCCAGGGCTCGGGTAAGTAAAACGGGGGGGCTGAGGGACCGGTCACTGCCAGGTGTTTTTTCACCTTAATGCATAGGATGCATTAAGGTGAAAAAACACAAGGGTTTACAACCCCTTTAAGTCCTGTAATTTGTGAAGCGGGTCCTCCATAGATTGGGCTTGTTTTTCCACAGATGCTTGATTGGATGTAGAGAATGTGAAGGCAAAATCAACACCTCAAACACTCTGTCGAGTCCCTCATACCATTCTTGTACCATGTTTGCTGTGTGGCAAAGCGGATTCTCTTGCTGAAAGAGGCCACTGCCATCAGGGAATACTGTTTCTATAAAGTGGTGTACTTGGTTAGTAACAATGTTTAGGTAGGTGGCACGTGTCAAAGTAACATCAACATAAATGGCAGGACCCAAGGTTTTCCAGCACCAGCAGAACATTGCCCAAAGGCTCACACTGCCTCTACCTGCTTGCCTTCTTCCCATACTGCAACCTAGTGCCATTTCTTCCCAGGTAAGTGGTGTACACACACCCGGCCGTCCATATGATGTGAAAGACAATGTGATTCATCAGCCCAGGTCACCTTTTCCATAGCTCTGTGGTCCAATTCTGATGCTCACATGCCATTGTAGGCACTCTTGGATGTGGACACGGGTTAGAATGAGGCACGTGGGTATAAAAATATATAGATTTATTAGTATATATGGATAATATGATCCATAATGGTAATCATGTCATATAATAATAACAGTTGATGTAAATACATATGTACATACAATGGAGGCAGGGGGCCACATGATTGCACACAGTTAATCACATAATACTGAGCATAGTCTGGTAAAGCATAAAACATAAAATAGATTAAAACACGACATATAACAGTTCTACACGTTTCGTAGATTGATCCACCTTTCAGGAGAACGCACGTGTATTGAGTCTGAAATGTACTGATGAACTGGATTTCTATGAGGTCTGACCCTGACAAGGAAAAAGAAGGAGTTAAAATTATTAAGATAAAAGTGAAGCTAGTATAACCCCCACTCTCTAAGATACTTACAGATATAGCTAGATTATAGGGATGTGGCACCGGAGATCAGAGACATCACTGCCGGAAATTTAGGTGGTGTTGACGTCCAAAGCCCAACAAGAACAACATCCATGGAGGGCAAGTGTCCAGGAAGTGAAAATGGTCATAAGTGACCAAAAGTGCTGAAACATCAAGAGAGGGACTGCGTAAAAAAGGCATAATTATAATGTGTGATATATCCTGTACTTGGTAAAGAACAGGACAGGGTGGTAGGTAGTGTAAATGAGGTCCAACCAATAAAGGTTGAAAAGAATAGGATGGTGAAGGATAGAAATCAAAACATCAAGAGAGTAGGCAAGAACCCACCCCTGACAAGTGCCAATAGACATAATAATAAGTGCTAAATTACCAAGTAGTCTGGTGCTAGAATAGGGACCTAGAATCCAGAGTTATGTGAAGTAAATCAAAAACGACAGATGGGGCCACCAAGGTGAATGAGCCGTCCAAGAATGGAGCTTATAAGGGCATGGCCGCCGCACGCCCACCGACACGTAAGCATGCATGGGAGGGAGCTACGATGCGTGCTGCGGGCTTTCCTCCTCCCCCGAACAGGGTGGGTGGATGCCCTTGCACCATGCATCAACAACATGTCCCTTGCGCCGGAGGTGCGGCGTCACGACGTGGCCCCACCTCTCCAACGTTGTTTTCACATGTAGCGGCTAATGGGAGGAATTTTGGCGCCAATCCCGAGCGACTTGTCTGCCCGGGTTCAGATGCCTCCTCCCTCCCATGCATTAGGATGCACCCGCCGGCATCCTAATGACCATGACTCATCCCTGCTGGCAGTGGGGAATTCCCCACTAGTAGCAGAATGTAAACAAAAGAGTTAAAAAAAAAGGCATGAGAGTCCCCCCTCTTTCCATACCAGGCCCTTCGGGTCTAGTATGGATTTGGGGGACTTCCCATCAAAAATTAAAAAATGGTGCGGGTTCCCCTTAAAATCCATACGGGGGATGTGTGGTCCCTCTCTTGAACCATACCAAGCCACACGCCCTCAAAATGGCAGGGGGGTGCTTTGGGGGGTGTTGATGAGGACAATGGCCTCCTGCCCACAATTCTGGCCTGTTGGTTGTGGGGGTGCAGGGGTGGTAAGGTATCGGAGTCTGAAAGCCCTACTTATACCTCATTCACACCAAAAATTACAAGTGTAAATAAACACAGAACAAAGTTTTTGACAAGTCCTTTATTAAAAAATATTAAGGGGCACAAAGTCCCCCAGTGGCATCATCTGGTGACCCCGCCCCTGCGGAGCTGCATGCTTGGATAGGGGGTGTGGATTTTAAGACAATTCATTGTTTGTCTTAAGTAAAGCTTTGTATTGATTTGTATTGATCTTTTAGACTAAAAAATTTTCTAGATAGTGTTATTTTGTTCTCCTAAACTCATAAAGTCCCGTAGTGTTTTCTTTTGTATTTGTATTTACATTCATTGGGTCCGCTTTCTGAAGGGACATGGGTGTAAATGGATAATCATACGTTTATATCAATTTGCACCCCATCCTTCCCTTCAATGAATGGATGAAAAATGGAGAGGAAGAAAAGAACGGCTGCACACCACAGGAACGTTCCAACGATTTTATTAAAAAAAATAGCAATAAACAGCCAACAAAGACAGAGCGTCCGAACCCAGGAGGTGACACATGCGTTTCACACTGACCTCAGTGAATTTTCTGAAAAATGGAGAGACAGAACGTGCAATAGTATTGCACAGAGCAGCCCACGCCTCCTTTTCTGGGACCCCCTCTAGTGATCTAGGCCGCTTCCTATGGGGGAGACATGTGGGCTCACTCATAAGCGAGGCTGTCTGCGTCCATTGACACACAGCCCAGCTCGGCCCAGCCCCCGTTCCCTATACGCTGGATTTGACTGACAGCGGCAGGAAACAATGGCTTAACCTGCTCTCAGCCAAACCTGTGAGAGAGTGAGGAGAAGACCTGCAGTTTGTCAGAAGCATCTAGTGCTCCTGCTCCTCATTCCAGAATCTGGGGTTTTGGCTATGGCACTCTCCCTGTCTGTCCACCTGCAAGGTGATTAATGTGATCAGTCTCTGGGCGGAAACCAAACCTGTTATAAGTCAGCCAAACCCTCACTTGCATGCTTGTGATAGAGAGTATTACGTGTGTAATCTCTGATCAAGCTCCCTGTCTGTCTGCCTTGCTCTGTTAGATTAGATTTCCCTGTGTATGACCTTGGACTGGATTTTGGACTATTCCCTGAACTCAGCCTGCCTTTTTACCTGGACTGTCATAGAATCACTCTGATTGTCTGCCAACCGCAAGTACCTGTTTGCTTTGTTCAGTTCGCGCTTGCCCTGGTATGGTGGCTAGCCACCATAGCATTGTATATAAGACCTGGGGGCAACCGAGTACTGGTAGGCCTGCTTGCCTTATGGGAAAGGGGGTTGCATTAGGTGAAGAACACAGTAGCCAGCTATAGTATCTGACCACCTGCGTTGGGGTAGATGAGACATTATCACAAGCCTTTAACAAAAATACACAGGCTCGTTTATTTGCTGAGGAAATTAGCAAACTGACACGGCAAGTCCATGAACTGTCCTTGCTCGTAAGCGCACCTCCAGCAGTAACGCAGGAGCCAGAGCCCAAAGTTAACCCGCCTGATCGTTTTTCTGGTGACCCCCATATGGTTTCCAATTTTAAAAATAGTTGTATGCTATACTTTAAGCTTAAGCCACACTCTTCTGGTTCTGAAGTACAGCAGATCAGCCAGATTATTACATGGTTGCAGGAGGATTCCCAGTTTTGGGTTTTCAGTCTCCCCACAAATGACCCAGCCAGAGGGTCAGTTGAAGCTTTTTTCAAGGCCTTAGGTTTACTCTATTGCTGCGTAGACACGATCGGACATTCCGACAACAAATGTTCGAAGGGAGCTTGTTGTCGGAAATTCTGACCGTGTGTATTCTCCATCGAACATTTTTTTCTGAATTTCCAACAACAAAAATTTGAGAGCTGGTTCTCAAATTTTCCGACATCAAAATCTGTTGTCGTAAATTTCGAGCGTGTGTACACAATTCCGACGCACAAAATTCCATGCATGCTCTTAATCAATTACGAGACGGAAGCGCTCAGTCTGGTAAAACTAGCGTTCGTAATGGAGATAGCACATTCGTCCTGCTTCAAATTTTGAAATCTTCTTTATAATGCTAGAATTACCGTATTTATCTGCGTATAACATGCGCCGGTGTATAACACGCACCCCAAGTTTAGGAGGGAATTTTATGGAAAAAAATGTTTTAAGGAAAAAAACTTACATTTAAATGCCCATCAATGCAGCCTTGCACAGCATCCATCTACAGCCTTGTCAGTGTCATTTGCAGCCTTGGTGTCATTTGCAGCCTTGGTGTCATTTGCAGCCTTGCAGCCTTGGTGTCATTTGCAGCCTTGGTGTCATTTGCAGCCTTGTCAGTGCCCATCTGCAGCTTTGTCAGTGTCCATTTGCAGCTTTGTCAGTTTCCATTTGCAGCCTTTCCCAAGCTGCAGTTAAACTGCAGTGACTTGTCAGTGTCACTGCAGTTTGAAAATGGCGCCGCCGGCACTGAGATACACAGAGCCGGTGTCTTGCGGCGGCTCTCGGCCACTTTCGGCTCCTCTAGCAGGCCAGCCCGGGATGGACGTGACTGTGAGCGGAGCCAAGTGCCGCCCATATACATAGATAGCCGAGTGTACTTGGCTAGGTTCAGCTAGCTCCGCTTACAGTCACGCCCAGTCCATGTGTCTATCATAGGGCTGGACTGGGCGTGACTGTGAGCAGAGCTAGCCGAACCTAGCCGAGTACACTCTGCTATCTATGTATATCGGCGGCTGGCGCTCGCTCCGCTCACAGTCAGCGGGGATCGGCGTATAAAACGCACCCGGAAAAAAGTGCACGCCGATAAATACGGTATGTAGTTGTTTTGCTGCTGATATTCACCCAGAGTTCTGACAAACTGATTTCTTTATTATTTCTTGTGATCTCATGAATAATATTTTTTATTTTTTCGCCAGATCATCAAAATAATGTTTATAATTTTTGTTTATAGTGATCTCCTTTTTTTTTTTAATCAAGATCTCCTGTTTTTTATTTTTTTTCTAGTGATCTCCATAATATTTTTTCTCGTTTTGTGTGTCAAGTTACCACAACACCATTATTATCTTGTATTTTTTAACCTCAAAGAGATTGGTTGGTGTTGGTATCCCTTGTTTATTTGACATTGTATTTTTGAAATATACCTGCCTACTCACAAACAAACTGTCCTTTTTTGTTTATCACACATAGCCAATGATTTAAGAAAAAAAATATACATTTATTAGGGGTCATAACAAAATAAAGAGGAAGGCAACGCTGGATAAACTGGTGAAATTAGCGAAGCCTTTGTACCCCAGGGCACACATCAACTATTTGACAGGCAAAATTGGGAGCCTGAGTAGTCCATTTAATAGGGAGCACAATCCGGTCCAGGACTCCGAGAGATCAGGAACAGCAGCATGTGACATATATGTCCCCAGCCTGCATCTTTTGCCAGACCAGACCAAACCCAGGCCATCACTCTCTTGTCTTCCTTACATGCTTGCTTCCACGCTCACACAGATGGGTTTTGCTTGTGAGTTTGCCCCTCAACCCCTTATTTAGGGCCATATATATCACTTTCTCACAAAAGTGGCATTGGCCCACCTCCATTTCCTGCATTTTGTTGCTAGCCATGCAGGCATAGGCCTCAAGAAGACTGGGGGTGGTTCTGAGGGCCGCAGGAGCCTGCCGAATTAACCCAAGTGCTGACTGCTCCACGCTCCTCCCCTTCCTGGGCCTTTTTTGTTGAAGGCAGAGGGGAGGGACCTGGGATTCAGTCAGGCTACTGGGCCCGGCCAACTCCTGGCTGCCACTTACCCCCGCTGCCACTCCTGGGTGCCACTTACCCCCGCCACCTCCTGGCTGCCACTTTCCCCTGCCACCTCCTGGCTGCCACTTTCTACAGCCTCCTCCTGGCTGAGGACTTCCTGTGTATGAAAAAGGGACATAGTTTTAGTTTATTGTTCATCAATCACACACAATTTTGAGAAATATGTTGAACAATGCTATATCTGACTCAAGCTGGGCTCCTCCACATCTTCTTCCTTGGTGGAAGGCCCAGGTTGGACATCGGAAGCCTCAGCTGGGGTGGAAGAAAGAGTGGAAGGAAGGGTTGAGAGTGATGGTTTGATTTCAGTCTGGTCTGACAGAAATCGCAGTCTGTTGTAGTACCAAAGCCTGGGGACATAAATGTCATCTGCTGCTGCTCCTGATCTCTGGGAATCCTGGACCTTCTTGCGCTCCCTATTATATGTGCTCCTCAGGCCACCAATTTTGCACTTCAAATAGTTGATGTCTGCCGTGGGGATCTGCTGCTTCACAAATTTATCCAGTGCTGCCTTCCTCTTTAGTCGATTTGTATAAAAGAGGTGTTTTGTCTGCCATAGACAAGGCAGCTCTCTGTACATATCAATGAATTGGGGGAGGAAATCATGATCGTTGAATCTATCCATTTTATCTGCAAGACACAACACAAGACAAACCCTAATGTCAGGCTAAACTCGCATTATCTTGTCCCAATATAGGCCTCAATCTATAAGCAGTATAGGCCACTGATGCTCCAAGTTAAAATTGTACCTTCGTTAGAACGATTGGCGCTTCCATCCTCCGCTCACAGATTTACGTACGACGCACACGTGTTACGCTTTACACTGCGCATGCGTGAAACTCTGCCCGCCCCTTACCTTCTTTATAGTATATTCCCCTTCTCTTTCGGCACAGTGGTAGAGCACATGGCAGAGAAAGAACAAGTGCATGAAGACAGAAGCAACGATGAAAGCCCAGAGAAATGAACATCACGATCCCGGAGGAGATTTAAGGCCTCTAATATGTCCTTTGTAGAGATGGTGGAGATGGTGGACATCTTGAAAAGGGCCAACTATGACGGGGAAGCATGGACCTTACCCAAACCCAAATGTCAGAAAGGCCAAGATCATAACTAAAGTTGTGAAAAGTCTGCAGAGGAATTTTGGGGCACGGCGATCCAAGGATCAACTGAGGAACCAATGGTCAGACCTCAAATTGAAGGAGCAGGATCAGTAAGGAAGAATCAAGAGAGTACTGCAAAAAAGTAAGTATTTGTTGTGTGTTCCTATTATTCTTATTACATTCGTGCTGCTCCATGTGCTTTTCTTTACTGTTGTACAGTTTAAAATGGCAAGTTTCAGGTTCGTGTGCACAGTAAATCATTTGTAGTAAACATCATTTGTTCACCCACTAATATGATGTTTTGGCAGATGCAGGTTAACTACATTTGTTCATGCCTATTTGGATTAAAAGAAGTTCAGGACATTGTCTAGATGGGTTTGTAACTAGAATGAAATGCAAACTTGATTCAGTGTAAGGAGAGGACACTCAGCAGCTGTTTACACATCTGGACGCAGGAGCACTAGTGTGGGACACCAGAACAAACTTTTAAGGGTGTCCCACACAGGTGCTCCAGTGGATACTAAGGGTGTCTCCATGTGTGAAACGTTACCCAAAAAGGTAAGTATTCCAGCTTTAATAAAGGGAGAAAATCATGTCTTTAGCTTGGAACTCTGCCAAAACAGACAATTGTACGACAATTCCAAGCAATGTTTCATATTCCTATTTCTTTCCTATTCCTAGTTTTGTAGGGTGCAACCCCTTCCTTGCAACTAAAGTAGGTGAGAGGAAGGGGTTGCACCCCTGAAACACGTTCATTGATCCCCATGATGGGAGTTAGCACATGTTGACATTAGGCATGGGATCAGGAGGGAAATCCCCATTTTGACCCTGTCAGAAACCATGAACCAGACTGAGACAGAAGTACAGTAAAATCACACTTGTTTATTAATAAAAATAAAAAGGTAAATAGAGTAAGCATAGTCAAAGCATAGCCAGAGTCCAGTAACCGGATCGGGTAGTTAGCCAAGCCAGAGTCCAGTAACCGGATCGGGTAATCAGCCAAGCCAGAGTTCAGTAACCAGATCAGGTAATCAGCCAGGCCAGAAGTCAGGGGTCCAAGTAGAGGAACAGCAAGCAGGATAAGGAGCCAGAAGGGATGTCAGCAAAGCCAGTCTTAAACAGGAACGCAGGAGATGGTTTCTTGTGATATGATCAAGGCAAAGGCAGAGATGAAGTGAGCTGGACAGCTTTAAGTAGGCAGGTCAGGCAAGCAGGATCAGGAACTGCTGGCTAACTTTGGAGAGAGATGAGACCTGTCAATTAGCCGACAGTTGAGCGGCCAGCTCAGAGAAGGAAGGGCTGAGCCCTGACAGTCCCCCTATTTGTGTTCATCTTCAAAATTTGGCTTTCACAGGGGTGACATCAACCCATCTGATGAAGGCAAGATCAACACAGTTTGGACATACTAATGTCTGATATTGCCTTCAATTTATTAAAGTTGAACTTTGTAAGTTCCTAAGTTGTGTATTGTTTTATGTTTTTAGAAACATGGCTGTTTACCACAAAAAAGGATATTTTTACTGTCCAAAAAAAAAAAATGTATTCAAAAGAAATATTGGTTTGTTCAAAACCCCTTTTCTAAATTCACATGTAAATGTGCACAGAGTGAAAATTTTTCTACTCAACAATGTGTGGCTTCTTTCTATGCTCAATTGCAGTTTTTGGCTTAAGTTGGTGTTTACAATGACAATGGGGGTTATTTCCTAAAGGCAAATCCACTTTGCACTACAAGTGCACTTTCAAGTGCACTTTTGCAGTGCACTTGTAGTGCAAAGTGGATTTTCCGTAAGTAAATAACGCCCACAGTGCTTTATAATTTGCATCAATCAGGCCATTTTCGTCACTCCAAAAAATTAATTCAGGGTGCTGAAAATGATGAATATTATTATCATTAATGCATTACATACATTATCAACAAAAACAAGGTGTGTGTGTAGCAGAACCACAACATAATAGTTAGCTGAAGAAGAGATTGTCACCTCATGTATCAAAGAAATTACCGTATATACTTGAGTATAAGCCGAGATTTTCAGCTCTTTTTTAGGCTGAAGGTGCCCCCCTCGGCTTATACTCAAGTCATCATGATCAGCGTGTCATGCAGACAGACGGCGGCCATTCCACTGTTCAAAAGCCGCGCCTCCTCCTCGTCTGTGATAGGCAGAACACTCAATTTCCCAGAAGTCAGTGTTCAACCTATCACGGACATCCTCTCATCCTCATCCATGGTATGAGGATGAGCGTATGTATGAGGATATGCGGGTTCCCTAGACACTGTCTTTCTGAGACGAAACGTACGTCGGATGGTTGACGCGCTGACGTCATCGCTGAGTACCTCATCCTAAACGAGTGTCTGTAAGCCGGCCGGCTGCTGCTGTTTTTTGTCCATGCTTTTATCTGCATTTTCCACGTAAGTGTAACCCTTTAAACTTTATTAAACTTGGGTCTTATCGATTTACCCTTTGGAGAGCCGTTGTTTTATTTTTTTGGGTCCCCCCTATTGACTATCGTACTGGATGGAGCTACCCTGTCTGTCTCTGGCCCTTTACTGGAAAGCCGTGGTGTGACGTTACCAGCCACTGAGTGTCAGGTTGCCATACAAGCTTACTAAAGCTTGCCGTCTGGTAAGCGTACAATACATACGGTGGTGGATCTCCTCACATGTTGGTGTCTGTGTGATTGATTAACGTCACATTTATTTGTTTTGAACACTTTTGGATGTTTTTACTCACAGACTTTTCATTATTACATCCACATTTCTTATTGTTGGGACTAATTTTTACCACCCCTTTATGTTTTTTGGCACTTATATTGTTAATTTTGTATATCTCTTTGGGTCCATCACAGATCCTTTGACCGTATTTATTTATTTCTTTTTTATATGTTTCTCACTTTTTGTTTTTGTAGCACTGCTCATGTTTTTTATATTATATAGGGTCTGATCACCTGGGTTGGGGTAGACGTGATACAGCGGAGCACAGTATTGGATCGATACAGGACTCAGGTAAGTATTTAGGAAGGGAGGGGTATAAACAGGCACTGAAAGGTTTTTTTTACCTTAATGCATAGAATGCATTAAGGTAAAAAACCTGATGACTTTAGAACCACTTTAAGAGCAACTTTGTAAAAGATGATTGGAAAGCATAAGTCTGGGTATGAATCAGGGTTGCCAACTTTCAGTAAATTTACGAACACTTTGTAAAATCTGTAATTTTTGCATCTGTCTGTAAATGTCCATTACGGAGAAGCAAAGCATGTCCGTAAAGGACATTCATGGACAGATGCAAAAATACAGATTTTACAAACTGTTCGTAAATTTACTGAAAGTTGACAACCCTGGTATGAATACAAGAAAATTTCCAGAACTCTGACTATCTCATGGAGTGCAGTTTAATCAATAATTAAAGCGAAACTCCAAAGCGTCAAAACTAAGAGACTACAGAATCTAGAATTGCCGCCATCACTTCAAATTTTGCAGGAAGCAGCCCTTGAGTGTCCTGGGTTCCGGACACCAGACAAAGGGAGGATTCTTCATGAGTACAACCTATATTTAGAGTTCCCCAGAGTCAGGATTTAGGGACTGGTGGGGTTTAGATCCAGAAATATTTGGATCACGCATTGTTATTGTCGAACGGTACAAATCTGCTTTACTTTATGATTGTCTAGTGCTGTTGCTATTGATGTTGGCTTATTGCGTGTGTAGCCCAAATACATTTTCCTTCTTCAACCTTGGTGTGTCAGAGGGTGTAGCATTGCCAGAAGCAGTTGTTGCCATCTGGAATTTGGGAACCCATACATCAACGGCTCCTTCGGGGTAAGCACTACATAAAGTATGATAACAATAAAAAGCCTGCAACTACCTACAAGTATCTGTTTATAGATTGCCATTACTAAACATTTTTAAAGGTTTCTTTTTTTTTAAGATAAGGTTAAAGTTTCTCTTTAAATGCTAAGCTTTTTTTTAAAGAAAATTGACTGTCCAGCCAAGGGTTCCTAGTAGGTAAAAATACACTGTATGACTATGAACAATATTGCTTGTGAACAATGCCTGGCCGAAAAAACCCCACATTGATTGCATTCCCGGTCCTACCTAGTTGCTCCATGTGTCGAACGGCATCACAGAAGAGAGTTATTTTCTTGTTTGAAAAGCCACACCTGCACAGTGGGCTCTCTTCCGAGATAGCAGCAACACTGAGCTCAGCTGCTACAACGAGAGAGAGAAAGCCCACTGCACACGTCCCGTTTTTGATTGCTTGCTCCTGTGATGCTTGAAATGAGCGCTTAACGTATGGAGGGGCCTCGCAACAGGAATGTAAACAATATAGGATTTTTTGGACCAGGTTTTAGGGTGCCACAAATGGCCTACATGTATGGCACTTACATTAAGCAATATTTTTCAAACCTGTCCTGGGTATTTTGGAAATTTATCTTCTCACTTCCTGTGTACACTACAGGATAAGATGTGAAGGGAAATCTCCCTAATGAGACCGATGGCAAAAAGGAAACCTGACAGAGATTTAACCCTCCTCTGCTCTAGGGTTCCAGTGAAGAGGGTCCCCCCATGAAACCAGTCACTGGTAATGCACAATAGAGACAGTGGCTGTATTCTCTTGAGCAGGATCTACTATAGGGATTTATATGACAAATTTAGTTCGTATAGAATGTTTGGTAATATCAGTTTTTACTATTTGTAATGAAGATTTTTTTGAAGGTGGCACATGATGCATGTGCACTTTCTGTTAGTTTTGTAGTGTTTTGTAAAACCTCCCCTATATCTAAAAAAAAAAAAAAAAATGGCTTAACCACTTCAGCCCCGGAAGAATTTACCCCCTTCCTGACCAGAATCGCACTTTTTGCAATTCGGCACTGCGACGCTTCAACTGACAATTGTGTGATAGTGCAACGTGGCTCCCAAATAAAATTGAAGTCCTTTTTTTCCCACAAATAGAGCTTTCTTTTGGTGGTATTTGATCGCCTCTGCGGTTTTTATTTTTTGCGCTATAAACAAAAAAATTAGCGACAATTTTGAAAAAAACGCATTATTTTTTACTTTTTGCTATAATAAATATCCCCAAAAAATAATTAAAAAACATTTTTTTTCCTCAGTTTAGGCCGATACGTATTCTACTACATATTTTTGGTAAAAAAAAATCGCAATAAGCGTTTATTAATTGGTTTGTGCAAAAGTTATAGCGTTTACAAAATAGGGGATAGTTTTATGGCATTTTTATTAATAATTTTTTTTACTAGTAATGGCGGCGATCAGCGATTTTTATTGTGACTGTGACATTATGGCGGACACATCGGACATTTTTGTCACATATTTGAGACCATTGTCATTTATACAGCAATCAGTGCTATAAAAATGCACGGATTTCTGTGTAAATGACACTGGCAGTGAAGGGGTTAACCACTAGGGGGCGAGGAGGGGTTAAGTCAGTACTAGGGAGTGTTTTCTAACTGTAGGGGGGATGGGCTAGCTGTGACACGTCACTGATCTCTGCTTCCGATGACAGGGAGCAGAGATCAGTGACACTGTCACTAGGCAGAATGGGGAGATGCTTATTTACATCAGCATCTCCCCGTTCGTCCTCTCCGTGAGGCGATCGCGGGTATCCCAGCGGCGATCGAGTCCGCGGGACCCGCGACCCGACTCACGGAGCTCCCGGCCACCGGCAGCACGTACGCAATGGCACAGCGGGGAATTCAATGGGACTTACAGGTACGCCCATTTTCCCAGCCTTGCCATTCTGCTAATGTACGGGAAGTGGTTAAGGTGTTTGTTACCCCAACACTTCATATTCCTGATATGTAGCTTCTGTACCATATATTTGAATGAAAATGTATCCTGTTCTCCTTGTATTGCTTCCTTTATGTAATATCCCTAGTGTTCCTGCCAGTCCCTCTACTGTCTTATTAAAAACTGACCACACTAAGCAGGAAAGCACACCGTGATCAGTTCTCTAGCTTTTGTCCTGACATGCCCCCCCCCGCTGCACAGCCATTCACTGGGAAGCTGCTGCTTCTCCTCCCCCCAGCTCGTATGCAGCTGAGAACAAAGGGAATGAAATATTGGAAAAATGTATTTATCATTTTTTTATATCTATACACAAATGTTTTACCTTTCATTTCTATTTAAAACTGAATGAGTTGTTTTACAAGGGGGTCGTTTACAATCACTTTATGATCTACTTTAAGGGCAGACAGATGTTTCCCGACCCATCATTCTCAGGGCACCTTATACTTGTCTATGGCCACCCTGTAACAATGTTTGACCAGTCAGATTACAGAATTTTTACACAATTAGACGGAAGATGCATAAATGTACAGTGGTCAAATTTTTTAAAACATATTCTCATCATTAATTAAAATGTAAATCTATTAGTGGAGCAACACTATATTTCCTAAGACCTACCTCCTTTGACTTATTTTTTCTCATTGTCCTCTTTACTGTTCTGCTAGTATCTCTCCTTTGGCAAAGCAGCTGATCATATCCTAAGAGGATTTCTTTGGCAGAATATGACACCATATGGGTGTTATTAACAATCCACAAATTAAGCTCATTATGTGGTGGTTGATTTTATAAACATTTCTCAATAGCTTGCACAAATAAAATTAGTTTTTATGGAAATGTTTGCCAATAACGATGTCTGCTACTAAGTGATTTATGTCCAAACAAAATGTAATCAAAACACGCTCATTACTTTTAAATCTCCATTCCTAAACATAATTTCAGCTTTAGAAGTGTGCCATTTTTACACGTAGAGACAAGCGCACCTTCTCTTGGTAAAAGGCAATCAACCAATTATCACATGACAAGCCAGGTGTAGGACTTAGGAAGAGGCAACATATCAATGTTACAAGCAGCTATTACACACTTTCCACAAGGGAACTAGTAACATTTAAACTAAAATTTAAATTGCTTTGCAGTGACTAGAAGATGGCAGCTCGTATACACACAATAGATCAAGATTACAACATATCTCATTAAAGAGAGGTGGTGGTATTTAGGTTGCTATATAAATGTAGGTGTTTGGGGATGTGAGATTACTACGCCAGGTAATACAGCTATATTGTATAAAACTTAGATCTTTAGGTCCTACAGGCATTATGACCTATTGTTGGGGCTTCATTATTGATGAATTCTGAAATTATCGTCCTGTAAAGACTGGGCCAGTACTACTAAATGATTGGATGATCAAAGTTTAAGGTAAGAGCCTGCTGCTTTTCCAACAATATATTTCAGTGTCACTATGATTTTATGAGTACAGAAGGTGGGTAATCAATTTTACCTTGCTTGGTGTCCAGTGCAGCTCCTTAAATATTGGCTTTACCTCCTAGTTTCTTGGAATTGCAGATTATGTTCTGATTGCCCAGCAACAGACTGTTGTTTATGCGGTAGCCACATGACAACAAGGTGGAAGCAGGGATCAAAGCTGCCAGTTAATTTGAAGGAACCGGGAAGAGACGGAGTGCTGTACTCAAAGATTTGAATCCAAAATAAGTTTATTCCATTGTAGCATTCCACTGAGATATTGCAAAAATATCCAGTGCGTTTTGGCGATACCCCTTCCCATTCAGCAGGGCTTGCAGTGTTTGTCAAAGCGTTTGTAAAGGCATTTTTTTTAAATAAAAATAATAAACATGGTATACTCACCATCTCTGTGCAATTGTATTGCACAGAACAGCCCCAAACTTCCACTTCTGGGGTCCCCTTCAATGATCTTGGCTCCTTCTTTTCTCTGTCTGCCCCTGCTCATGATAGCAGAGAGAGAGAGGAAAGAAGAATTGATGGTGGGCACAGAGCTGGATCAATAAGTGTCTGAGAGGGGAAGGGCACAGTAAGGAGCAAAACACAGGGTAAAAAAAAATTGACCTTTGGAACCACTTTAAAGTTGAAAGTCGATTATGCAGAGTTTGGAAAGATTTTAAGTAGTATTTTTGTTAGGTATGCTACTTAGGAGTTTGGCATCTTTCTCAACCATCAAGAGCCCATTTACAACTACAATAAACTCTGCAAACCTTGATGAAAGGGGGGGTCTTTGAGCATCTGAAGCATGCTGGATATTTTTGCTATATATTAGTGGATACATATAATGGACTAAATTTGTTTTGGATTTGAATTTGTGAGCAGGATGCGACTACTATCCATTACAAATACAAATACATGGTTAGATTTTAAATACCCCTCATACATGGTAGGCTTTTATATACCCCTAATACATGGTATGATTTTAAGAACCCCTCAATACATAGTAGGATTTTAAATACCCCTCAAATCCTACCATGTATTTGTATATTGTTGGTCAAACTTAGGGTTGAGACCCTCCATTGGCACTGCTATTTAGTCAATAGCATTCACTCACATACAAAATAGTACTATCCATTGCGGGTGCAAGTTTAAGTGTTCTCCCTTCAAAAAGCCCTTCTCTAACTGTCTGCTCAGTGCGAATGCATCTTAATTCATCCAGTCAATTGTATCCTGGGGAATTAGACTGAGTCTGAGAATATAGCACCACCTATATCTTTAAAAGGAGCATCACCAGTTCCAACAGTGGGTTTTTGCAGCAGGAGCCGGAGGTTGGAGTAGAAGCTCAAGAAAGACACACAATGCCAGAAAAACAGCCTTAGAACTTCCCAGGCAATGCTTTTTGTGGATTTGATCCACTTTTGGAACAAGTCACCGTGGGTGATAGAATTAAGGGGCAGCTAGTGTTATTTGTGTCATCGGAGCTTTGCTTGATATTCTGTGCTAGCTACAGTTTAGGGACTACTGATTCATCCTGTACAATGCTGCTATTCATGGTATTGTAAATAAAAATAATCAGTTTCAAGTTTAATCTTCCATTTTCTTATATTTATGCATTTTATACGAAAGAAAAAATAATTTGTAAAAAAAGGTTATTTTGTTACAAGGGATCTTTTGTCTCAAATATATTGGAATGTTTGATTATTCAGACATGGAGTATTCTATTGTTTTAAATATCAAGTGAAGCATACACAAAAGATAAAATACAAATGTATGTTTGGCAAAAATGTACAAGAGTTGCATCTCAGTACAAATATATAATATTTTCTTTCCTTGACCAAAAACAAGATGAAACACCTCCTGTTCACATCCTTTCAGCTTGAGATAAGAGAGACTAGAACAGAAAACAGCCTATCATAATGATTCCTGCATTCCAGAAAATTTTCCCCATCAAACACAAAGTCACTGAACAGTTACATATTTCATGGTGATTCCATATAATTGTGCTGGTTTCAGTGTGGTCATTTTCCTGTCCATATCCAGAGTGTTCTGCTCTCACGCTAGGCTATGCTTGGGTTACGCTGCAGTTGGTATTAGGTTTGGATAACATTCCAGGTCATAAATTATTGGGCAGCCAGCGTTAAACAAATAATGGAGACAGTCAGACACAGAGACTGATTCCATAAGCAGAACTATTATTACAAGTCCAATAAAATTTTTATATAGCTTTGTGTCCCAAGACATTAGGAAATGTATATATTTTAGAAACAGACTTCTAAATTAGAATATAACATAGAACAGGCTCAGACAATTTGTGTGAATCCCAGTCTATTTAAAAAAGAAAGGTAGAGTTTTAAATCAAGGAGCTGTTGAAATCACTAAATATAAGCCTTTTAACACTTTCTTTGAAATGGAAGGGCAGTTAATATAGAGTTCAGCACTTGACACCACATTAAGCTATGGATCCAAGCCCACCCACTTTGCTATACTATGTTAAATGAAGGCATAGCTGTGAAAGAGTAGAGTAGCAATAGATTGCATTGCATCATGGTCACTGCTTTATAAGTAGGTCCTTACCATAATTGATTGTAGCACAGTGATGTTTCTACTGTATACTCTACGCTTAGTTATGATGTTTTAAATCACATGCCTGAGCAAAGGCTATGCATGGGGACCATTGTTGCCCTCAGGATCTTCTTACTCTAGTATGGCATTGTGTCGTAAAGAGTATTGCCCCGTACACACGGTCGGACATTGATCGGACATTCCGACAACAAAATCCTAGGATTTTTTCCGACGGATGTTGGCTCAAACTTGTCTTGCATACACACGGTCACACAAAGTTGTCGGAAAATGCGATCATTCTGAACGCGGTGACGTAAAACACGTACGTCGGGACTATAAACGGGGCAGTAGCCAATAGCTTTCATCTCTTTATTTATTCTGAGCATGCGTGGCACTTTGTGCGTCGGATTTGTGTACACACGATCGGAAATTCCAACAACGGATTTTGTTGTCAAAAAATTTTATAGCCTGCTCTCAATCTTTGTGTGTCGGAAAATCCGATGGAAAATGTGTGATGGAGCCTACACACGGTCTGAATTTCCGACAACAAGGTCCTATCACACATTTTCCGTCGGAAAATACGACCGTGTGTACGGGGCATAAGTTACACTTGAGAATTGTATAGAGGATGGGTGCAATAAAGGGGGTGGGGCGGTTAGGGTGCCTAGTTCAGGTTTTGCAATAAACCCCTACAAATGTAGCTATGCTCAAGCTAAAATTCACACCGAACAGTTCTTCTGCTATTGCTTCATTTACTCCACCAGCTCACATGGTAATAGGCTAGTTCATAATATGAGTCAGAGCAATTAGTAGCTACTGATTGAATACTGACTACTACGTTTTTTTTTTTAATGTAAACGGATCTCTCCCATATGCATGGCCATTTAAGGGTGCCCATAGACATAAGTTGCCTGATCTGACCATATTAAATTGCATCAAAAGGCCATCTGAAATCGTTGGAGGGGAACTAGCTCAAAGACACCCTTGGTGTAATCCAGTTGTTGACTAATAACCAGCTGAGGAGTAGGTGCTGTGCTGAAACAGTAGGCCAGTCATGTGTGAAAGCAAAACTTTTAGTTCTGTGTGGGAGAACAGCAATCGAAATAGAATGTTATCAGCCTCCCTATAGAAATGGATTTTCAGGAACCACCTAATTTTTAAGGTACATTTTTATGAAGTTTCCAAAACATTTTTTTTCACACACTTACAAAACACAACGTGAGGAATGCATTCCTTACTATATACACTACAGGTAACACGGTGCAGATAAACATAGTGATAGTGCATTTGAATCAATAACATCTCTTTATTATTCTGTATTTAAGTTTACAGATCTAGAATAATAAGCAAACGTTTGCCAATACAACCATGGTAATACATAATCAAACACACACACATACAGACAATGGGGGTTACATCTCAGTGTTCTTTTCTATTCTTATTCTTAAACTTATTCTTATTCTACAAAAAAAAAAAATATTCAGCAATACAAGCTAAAATACAACCATCTTCACAGTGAATCAAGCAATAATATCACAGGAGGTACACTGGTCTTCTGATTGCTGGAGTTTTTAAATGTTATCCAGGCGGACCAGATGGAGTAAAAAGTCTGAAATTCGTATTGTTTAGCAATTCTGATTTCCTTTAATTTTCTCTATCAAGCAGATTTTGGCCCTTTTAGCAGCCATTCACCCACCAAAGGCAGTTTTAGCGATTTCTAGTGTTTTGTAATTAAACTTTTGGTCACAATAAAGTGAAACCCTAAAAAAAAAAAAAAAAGTGATCCTGATCCTTTAAAGCATGATATACAGCACAGTGCTTGTGCTGTGTCATTTACCCCTCTCTATGCTCTAATAACTCATGAGAAATCCTGTAATCCGCTCTGTCACAGGATAATACAATGTGAAGCGTGTATATTTGTTTAAAATAATTGCGAAAATACCTTATTTACAGCACTGCTGGGCATTCATGTGACCTACCGCCGCTCTCCTCCTCTCCTCCCAGCTGACGTCAGTGTGGAATCTCGGCTCCTCCCACTGTAGTGCTCGGAGCAGAGAGAGAGTGCTCCGGCGGGTCACGTGAGTGCTCAGCGGCGCTGTAAATAAGGTATTTTCTGCAATGATTTTAAACAAATACACACACTTCACAAAGTCCGACCGTGTGTATGCTCCATCGGACATTTGTTGTCTGACTTTCCGCCAATAAATGTTGGCTAGCATGCTTTCAAATTTTCAAAGTCCAAAGTACAAACACGCATGCTCGGAATCAATGCTCACCAAACACAACATTAGCAGAAGGAGCCCAAAGGGTAGCGCATGACTATTAAACTTCTTTTTTATCGGCTCGCCGTACGTCTTGTATGTCACTACGTTCATAATTGTTGGCCAACATTTGTGTGACCGTGTGTATGCAAGACAAGTTGGAGCCAACAACCTTCAAACAAAATTTCACGGTTTTGTTGTTGGAAGGTCCGATTGTGTGTACAGGGCATTACACTGTACGTAATGCACTCTTGGTATTTATTGCCCCTTTAAAGCGGTGTTCCAGCCAAAATATTTTTTTTTAAAGTCAGCAGCTGCAAACACTGTAGCAGCTGACTTTTAATAAGGACACTTACCTGTCCAGGGAGCCTGCAATGTTGCCCCCCCCCCCCCCCCCCCAGGCCGATCCGTCCAACTAAGGGAAACCGGCAGTGGAGCCTTGCGGCTTCACTGCCGGTTTCCGACTGCACATGCGCGAGTCGCGCGGCGCTTTGCGAATGGCCAGCTTGTCTTCTGGGACACACACATGTCCAAGAAGATAACGGGGGACTCACTGCAGAAGAGGATGTGATGCCCTCGGCCGCAGCTCGGATGGATCAGAAGTACTCTTAGTACTTCTAAAAGGGTACGAGAGAAAGTAAAAAAATATTTTTAAATATCCAAAAACTAGGGGTGGAGAGGTGGTCTTTCAAAATTGGGTGGAACTCTGCTTTAAGGCCCTCCCACTGTTAGTGGTGATATTTGACCACACCCACTATTTGATGCAGTTTAGAGGGTGGGTGGGTTTGTGTGTGTGTGTGTGGGGGGGATTTGGGTGGTCGTGGTTGAGTTCCTGCACCTATTTTCTGAGAAAAAAGCCCTGCTTACAAATGAAGTAAAGTGTTTTTTTTTTTTTCAATTTTGAGCTTTTCCGTGTAACACCTGTACACATATGTAAAAGGTGTAAGAAATATTATTGAACAAAGCAAACAAAAACAGAAAACTATCAGTGATTTTATTTTTCTATTTTAATAACTAAGAAAATTACAATTGAATGGAGGACAGAGTTAAGTAGTGCTGATTAGAGTAAACTAATGCCGCATAGACACAAGCGGAATTTCTGACAGAAAGAGTCCGATGGGAGCTTCTCATCGTATATTCTGACCGTGTGTATGCCCCATTGGACTTTCTCTGTCGAAAATTCAGACGGACTTAGATAGAGAACATGTTCTATATTTTTCCAACGGAACAAATTACTATCGGAAAAACCGCTCGTCTGTATGCTTTTCCGATGTACCAAAAACTACGCTTGCTCTGAAGCAAGTACGAGACGGAAGCTATTGGCTACTGGCTATTGAACTTCCGTTTTCTAGACCCGTCGTACGTGCTGTATGTCACCACATTCTGGACGGTCGGAATTTGGTGTGACCGTGTGTATGCAAGACAGCTTGCGCAGAATTCCGTCGGAACTCCGTCATAAAAACCTTCAGAGTTTATTCCGATGGCAAAACCGGTCGTGTGTACAGGGCATAAGGGTTCCACAAAGGAACATTTAATTAGAAAGGTTGCTTTAACTCTCTTTATCAAAGTTCATCTCTTTGATCTGTAGATGAGAAACACAGAAAGTTACAATTGATACAATGTTTCAATGTAATATTCTGTATTCGCGGCTGAGCAATTTTGTTGATAAACATTGCCAGACTGCTTTTTTTTTTACAGCTCCTGTTGCCAACCTTCTCTGTGTACTCGACAGAAAGTTGTAGTAGTAACTGTAAGTGCAAATACAAGAGTGCATACAATACTTGGGATGTTAACTAGCTAGGCAAATACTCTATATCAATAAAACTGGCAGTTCAAGGGTTAAGCAGGTATCTGGCAGTTCAAGGGTTCAGCAAGTATGATGGATGGTCAAATGGCAGCTGCTGTCCTCAGAGAGCTGACTCTGTAGTAGGCAAAAGAAGGGTAGAAAAGGAAGCGCCACCTGAGTGTAGTATTATAGGATGCTTTAATGACACAAAGTGAGATCACACTTACAGGAAAAAGGGGTTAAAAAGACTCATCTGTATATATGTGGTCCATGGTATGTTCCTCAGGTCCTGATCCGGATGGTGCTGCAGGGATGCAGAGCTGCAGATAGTTGGTTATCGGCCAGGGGCTCATCCTGTGGCCATCAGAAAGAGGCTGGGGCTGACGTGGAACGCACGTGAAGTGCGCGTGACGTCGCGGATCATCTGATCACTTCCGGGAACACTTCCGGGGGAGGGCTTCCACCAAGGAGAGAATCTGTGGATTGGCTATGTGCTCGGAGCTACTGCTCCTTCAATAGGCCTGAGTGGAAAGTGTCAGCAATGTGCTATTTATAAGCCGGCGCCATGGGACAACAAGTCCCAGCGCCGGCCAAAAAGGCACAATGCTGACAGTGGCCAGGAAAAGGCAATACAATATGCAGTATGCAATAAAAGGGAAAGAACCGATTAATACATGAATAAATATATCTAAATGTAAAAAAAAAAATAACATTTAAAATAATCGATAGATAAGTGTGTAAGTGATTGGTTGATGGTCAATAATGGTCCATGATTGGTAATTATTAATAGTTGGTAAATACTAAGGCCGCACTAATATATATATAAACACTTAGTGAGCATGAAATTGATCATATTTTAGATCATACTTTTAAAAAACTATTTTAAAAATATATATTTAAAAATATTTCAAAAATATTTTAAAAAGACAAAAAACATATTTTTTCAAAAAACATATATATGAGCTCTTCATAAATATATATCCATATTTAAAATGGTGTGTATCCATGTTTAAAGTGTATTATATAATTTAAAGGAAGAGGTTGGGCATGTGTGTTAGGAAGGCACAAAAAGGCATGTTAGTCATAAGTATGCGTGCACAGCACACATATAAATTCGCATTGCTATATAAAAAAAAATGTATATAAAAATATATATATAATATACATATGTACACATATACCTATACGCATATACGTAGCTAAAAATGTAAGAAAAGCAGTGTAATAAGGGGAAGCTATATTACTTGCTGTTCTTCTCACAATTGTACTTACTTTGGCTGTACGAAATGGGGGATATCTGTAAAAATGAACAAAAGGGGGGGGGGGGATTTTTGAAGAAATCATTTAGTGGTTAGTTAATTGAGTGTATGCACACAGATATAACACATACGCGCAACTAGCATGCATATATGTATGGGCGGATGAGTGGCAAAAGTACATTCCCAGATATGCACATACCCATACATCATGACAAAAGTGAAAAAGATGAAAAACGTACACAGCAAGGTTACATCTGTTGGGGTAGTCTCATGAGGAGATGGGGTAGCTCATAACAGTGTATGCACCTCGATATCCTCATTTAATCCCCCCGGGTGTTAAGGTGCCCAAGTAGTAGATCCAATATGTTTCTTGTTGGCACAAGCGTTTATAACACTCGGCCGCAGGGTATGTAGCCGGAATCGATTCAATAACCCACACACCTAGACCAATCGTAGATTGGCCGTGGTGTGTTAGGAAATGTTTAGGGACGCTGTGGTGGTCACAGCCTTTTTCAATAAAGCGCCTATGTTCGCCAAAATGTGCCCTAGGTGCTCTGATGAGGGAGTATTGGAGCCTGTGGGTAGACTGCAGTAATTGTTGAAAGCCGCGTCTATAAGTGGGGTAGGGTATCCTTTGTCTTCATTTGGGATGGTGGCAGCTGTCATAGTGTATGAAAGAATTGCCTGCAGTTGGTTTGAAAAAAGTTTTTTGCATATATGGTTTCATTTTCATGCTAAAGTTCGAAATCTGAAAATGCCAAAGTATCAGGGTCGGCCACGTGAGTAAAGGATAGGCACAAGGTGTTAAGGTTACAATACTGTACAAAAGCAACAATGTCATCAAACGAGCCATCCCAAATGATTACTATATCATCGATATATCGACCGTAGTATATCACATTAACACAATGTTGCTGTTGTACAGTATTGTAACCTTAACACCTTGGCCGACCACGATACTTTGGCATTTTTAGATCTCGAACTTTCCCATGATAATGAAACCATATATGCAAAAAAACTTTATCAAACCCACTGCAGGCAATTCTTTCATACACTATGACAGCTGCCACCATCCCAGATGGGTCAGTAATATCTCCCGATTATGACATCCATGGTCAACTTTTGTATAAGAAATTCAAAGACAAAGGATACCCCACCCCATTTATAGATGTGGCTTTTAACAATACTGCAGTCTACCCACAGGCTCCAATAATCCCTCATCAGAGCACTTAGGGCACGTTTTGGCGAACATAGGCGCTTTATTGAAAAAGGCTATGACCACCACAGCATCCCTAAACATTTCCTAACACACCACAGCCATGGCTGGTCTGGGTTGAGTAGATTCCGGCTACATACCCTGCGGCCCAGCATTATAAACGCTTGTGCCAACAAGAAACCTATTGGATCTACTGCTTGGGCATCTTAACACATGGGGGGTTAAACGAGGATATCGAGGTGCATACACTGTTATGAGCTACTTCGTCTCCTCATGAGACTACTCCAACAGATGTAACTTTGCTGTGTATGTTTTTCATCTTTTTTCACTTCTTGTCATAATATATGGGTACGTGCACATCTGGGAATGTACTTTTGCCAACTCATCCACCCATACATATATGCATGCTAGTTGCGCGTATGTGTTTTATCTGTGTGCATCCACTCAATTAACTAACCACTAAATGATTTCTTCAAAAATCCTTCCCCCCCTCCTTTTGTTCGTTTTTACAGATATCCTCCATTTCCCAAAGTAAGTACAATAGTGATAAGAGCAGAAAGTAATATAAGAAGAAAACAAGAAAAAATTTGCGCTGAACTAAAAAAACAAGCGGCCAGCAAAGTTCGTTGATATCAAGCAAAAAGTCACATTAAAAAATTATTGCGGCACTAAAAAAACAGTTCAAAAGAAGTCTGAAGAGTGGGAGGAGTCAAATCACCAGATATAATGTGTAGATTTAGAAAAGTCACTTGTCACCACGTAATAATGTAGTCTGCTTACCAGAAGGTAATAAGGATTAGGCATGAATGATTCATTCTCAATGGCATCCAGCAAATCCAGCCCACTGGAACCCCTCGTCAGACAACAATCTCTGTGTAACTTCCTTCATGTGTAAACATCTCCCAATGATCACTTCAGAATTGGGGCTTTCAGACCGCACAAGCAACGTCGAGTCTTCCCTATGGGTCGAGTCTTCCCTATGCAGGGGTCAGGTGCGTGATGTGACGCACACGTAGTGGGGGAGGGGCCTGATGACGGAGCCGAGGAAGCGGGCGGCGGAGCAACTCAGGTGAACGAAGCTGCCTGAGAGGAGGAACTGACAGCGTGCCGCAATCAGAACAGCGGCGGCGGCGTTGGTCGGTACACCACGGGCCGCTGGGACACACGGGGTGGCTTACCCTCACGCTCCCTCAGTCCCTTCGGATCGATGAGGGGAACACACCAGCTTCCCTAGAGGGTCTCCGGATGGCCCCGCACCCCACCCCTTCCCCCCAGTGATACATCATAAACCCCTGGAGGGCTGGATGAGGACCGGATCCTAAGCGTCGAGCACGGCGGGAGTGAAGGACACACAGCAACCTAGAGGAGAAAACGCCCACAATCTCCAGGGACACCGGGCCTAACCTGAGGTAGAGACGGTAAGCCTATGAGGGAACCCCGGCGAATTCAGGCAAGTAAATGTAACAATACTGTGGAAGTCCGTGGATCGGGAAGGAATCTTACAAACGTGTAATGGTGGAACCATACACAAGAACAGTGTTTGATGGGCTCCGGTGTAAATCAAGGTTTTAAAACCAGTAGAAAGGTACTAACCCAGGAGAGACTGTATAAACTGTAGACCACTGCTGCTTTAAAATTAAAAAGACTGTGAAAAGGAAAAAAAGGGGAAGAGAAAAAAAAAAAAGGGAAGGGGGAGAGAGCAGGCGGGCGGGCGGGCGGCACTACCGTCTATGGTGGTCTTGTCTGGCCGGCCGTTTCCTTCCTTTTGGGATGGTCTCACCCTCCGTCTCCCTTTGCCCCCCGCTGCAGGTGTACATTGAAGGAGTATAGGGAAACTAATGGTCATAAGACCAGATAGCTAAGTTGTTAGGGGGAGGGCACCTAATGTGGGGACAAGCGGCTTATGGTCGCCCGCTCGCGATGTTCCTCCCCCCTCCTTTTCTATTTAGGGGGGGGGAACATGGCAACCGAGGCGATCCGTCATTAGAGTCACACCCCAATGGTCTGGCCGGTCGCATGCCGAGAGAAGCAATACCTCTTGGCGGCGGACATACTGCCAGGTCTAGGCAGGTGGGGAAGGGGGGAGGGTGGGGGGGGTTTGGGGGGGGGGGTGGGGGAATGGGGTTTGGGGTGGAGGGAGGTTTGGGAGGGGAGGAGAGTGGAAAAGGTCCGGCAGGTATCAAAGAAAAGAGTGCAAAACATAAGATGTGTATCTAATGAGCAGCAATATGCAAAAGCTAAATGACAGAGTTTTCATGTATTACTTACAACGTTAAAGGGCTGAACTCCCCCCTTAAACGTCATAAAATCTTGCGAGAATTAGAACAACTTAAGGCAGATGTAGTGTTTCTTCAAGAGACGCATCTTTCACAGGACTCACACATTAGATTATTCTCTAAGTGCTTCCCCAACTGGTTCTACAGCGACTCACCTATCAAGAGAGCTAAGGGGGTCGCAATTGGGCTCTCAAGAAGGACTAGGTTTGTGTTATTAGAAAGATGTGAGGATAGGGATGGGCGCTATCTTTTTCTGAAGATTAGAATGGGAGAAAGGGTTTTTACCCTGGTGAACATATACTGTCCAAACAACAACCCAACACAATTTTTGCTACACATCTTAAATAAGTTAGCAGATTTTAGGGCAGGACAGGTGATAGTGGCGGGAGACCTGAATTTCTGCTTGGACCCAGCGATGGATAGCACAGTTGGTAATCAGAGAATGAGTGGGAGACTATTAAAAAAAGTTGGCCAAAAATTGCACAACTGCCACTTGATAGACGCTTGGAGGGTACAACACGCAAAGAGTAAAGATTATACTTTTTTTTCCTCGGTACATGGGTCCTATTCTCGGCTTGATTATTTTATGGTAGACCATAGGTTACTCGATTTTGTCAAGGAAACGGAAATAGGCGTTGCCACTCTATCTGACCATGCACCGGTTTTGATGAGGGTGGCGACGCCGGGATTCCGGAGATCACCATTTTCATGGCAGTTAGACGAAAAGCTAATAGACAACCCAATCGTCTATAGTAAGATACAGGAGGAAATAGAGGGCTTCCTCAAGATAAACGATACCGGAGAGGTCTCAGGTTCAGTCTTATGGGAGGCGATGAAAGCATACACAAGGGGCATACTGATTTCTTTGGAAGCCAAAGAGAAAAAAGAGGGGAAAAAAAGAAAGGCTGAGCTAATTGAAGAAATACATCAGTTAGAACAAATACATAAATCAGCCAATGGGGGCCACAACTTATTCCTAGTGCAGTTAATCCATAAAAGAGAAGAACTAAAAGACTTAATGGAACTGGAATCTAAACGCATATTGTATAAAAAAGCAAAAGACAGATTTAGGTGGAGTAACAAAATAGGGAAACACCTGGCATCAGTCGTTAAAAAGAAAAGGGATACGAACTTTATAGAGAGGATCCAAAATAAAAACGGGATATTTAAATATTCTCCTAGCGATATAGCTGAAGAATTCCAAAAATATTTTACAGCTCTATATAAAGTCAAACAAGGTGGGGCTAATACTCTGGGAAAGGATGAAAAGATAGATGAATTTTTAAGAGAGGCAGGCTTACCAAGTCTCTCGGACAATGAGGCAAAAGAATTAGAAGAACCCATTACGGTGGAGGAGATTGAGCGGGCTTTGAAGACATCTCCCTCTGGAAAAAGTCCGGGGCCAGATGGCTTCACTACCTACTTCTACAAAAAATTTAAAGATATCCTGACCCCCAAGCTCTGTCAGATATGGAATAAGATAGGGAGCCAGGATGAATTCTGTGAAGGAGCACTGATGGCATCGATTGCCTTAATACCTAAGGAGGCGAAAGATAGCTCACTGTGTTCGAGCTATAGGCCGATCGCTTTACTCAATACCGATACAAAATTATATGCCAAGGTATTAGCCAATAGGCTGAAGGACAAAATGACATACTGGATACACCCTGATCAGACGGGCTTTATCCCTGGCAGAGAGGGAAGGGATAATGGTGTGAGGTCACTATTGGTTATAAACGCGATGAAAGTGAGGGGGGCCCCCAGTCTGCTACTGTCGTTGGACGCAGAGAAAGCCTTCGACAGAGTAGACTGGGGGTTCATGATAAAGACACTGAGTGCAATCGGATTGGGCGACACTATGTTGAACTGGATCAAGGCATTATATAAGGCCCCATCTGCACTCGTCAAAGTAAATGGTGTATTTTCGAGAGAAGTCAGGATGGAAAACGGAACTAGACAGGGATGCCCCCTGTCCCCTCTTCTGTTTGTCCTGACTTTAGAGCCCCTACTGGCGGTAATCAGGAAAAACTCAGATATACGCGGATGCACAGTGGAAGGCGATGAACATAAGCTCTCGGCGTTTGCCGATGACGTATTGTTCTACATAGCAAATCCGAGGATCTCACTCCCGAACCTCCTGGCTACGCTGAGGAGATACGGGGAACTTTCAAATTATAAGGTGAACCTTGATAAATCAGCTGCCCTAAACATCAACATTGAGAAACAAGAGGTAACCAAACTTAAAGAATATTTTCAATTTCCATGGCATAAAAAAATAGATTACTTAGGAATAGTACTAACAAAATCCTTTAAGAAATTATACCAGTTAAACTTTATACCCCTCCTTGAGGAGATTAGGCAGGAAACAAAGAAAAGCATGTATTCCCCGATTTCTTGGCTTGGTCGAGTCAATATTGTTAAAATGACTCTAGCTCCGAAGATTCTATATAAAATGCAGTTATTGCCAATTCCGTTAGCACAGTCTTTTTTCAGAGCCCTGAACAACATTATCTCCAAATTCGTTTGGAAAAACAAGAAGCCACGGATCGCCTTTGGGGTCTTGAGCAGGGACAAAACACAGGGTGGTCTGGCCCTCCCAGACTTTAAAAATTACTATAGAGCAATAATACTTTCACGAATGTTGGAATGGGGTAAAGAATCAATAGGGAATAGATGGGTGAAATTAGAAAGAGATTTGAGCATGGCAAATATACACAAATTAATTTGGAATCCACCACACTTTAGGGAATTAAGTCCAAATACACACATAATAACACGCCACACTTTAAGGATTTGGGATCAATTACACAGACAAAAAACACGGGAATTTAACTCACCACTTATATATTTAAAGGAAAACAAGTTTTTTCCACCAGGGTTAAGAGAAGTGGGAGGGAATTGGATATGGAAGCACGAAACACAATTATTGGATATTACAAGAAACGGCAAAATAGTTTCTTTTCAGGAGTTGTCACTGCTCAAGGACCTAATGAACATAGATATATGGAGGTATAATCAGTTGGCATCTTTTATTAAAAGTTTACCAGGTCCAATTAGAGACAAGGAGAATCTTAGATCCATGGAGAAACTGTTTCTGAAAAACAAAATCATAAAGAAAACAAAAGAACTATATAAAATAGTGCGGGAAGAGGGGGTAGGCGTAAAGCCGTTATATTGCAATAAATGGGAGTCTGAGCTAGGTATGTTACCAAGTGATGTAACATGGCAGAATATCTTTAACGCTACACATAAGTCGGCAGTAGATGTGAGAACAATAGAATCAAATTTTAAATGCCTAGCCAGATGGTACATGACGCCAGACAGGGTAAACAAGATGCAAGGAGAATCCTCTGGTAATTGCTGGAGGGGATGTTCCGCCAGGGGATCAATGGCCCACCTCTGGTGGGAGTGTCCAATAATTAAAAGGTTCTGGCAAGAAGTACTCAAGACAATACAAGAGATAACGGGGACTGAGATCAGGGAAGACCCTTGGGTATGCTTGTTTCATGGGACGGAGGGTCGGATGGGCAAGTACAACGCCTCTTTGACGCCCATTCTCTTAAATGCGGCCAAAAGCTTAATACCAAAAAAATGGCAAGAGAAAGAAGGCCCAAACATTCGTGAATGGTTAATCAGGGTCAACGGAATCTATATCTTAGAGGCCGGCGACGTTGAAGATCTTTTGGCAGAGATAGAGGAAGTCCGGGGGGGAACAAAATGGGCGAAATGGTTAGCCTTTAAAAAAACATGGATGTATGCGGAGAAGTTCATATGAGGATGCACATATTAGAGAAGGTATTTCTGAGGGACCAGGGTGGGAGGGGAGAATCGGGGGGGTGAACTCGGGGGGTGGGGGGAAGGAGGGATAGGGGTATTAAGATACTATTTGGGTTAAGGAATAGCTGGGGTTCGCCCATATAATATTGGAATGTCAAAATAAAAGTTTTTTTTTTAAAAAGAAAACAAGAATACTATACCTGCTACCATGATGTGATGTTATAATGGGAAGAAATGACCTAAATATGGTGATTTAAACCCTCTCATTGTAAAAGCTGAAGTAGCAAAAAAAAAAAAAAAAATAAGAAAGAAAGAAAAAAAAAAAAAAAAAGAATTGGGGCTTTCAGGCATGTAGTCATATATTCGGGAAGAGAAATGAAGGACCCATAGTGAAGCCCGTAATAATATGTAAAAAAAACTTTAATGTAGTAACTTACAATTGAAGCTCAAAACAGCATGCATCAGAGAAAAGGACAATCGGCTGCAGCAATCAGCGTGCGGATGTCAACCTGCCTGACATGTTTTTTCCTAACGGATGTCTTCAGAGGCATGGCTTCAACTACAACCGCACGCTATATATATATAAAAGTTAGTGGGTGGATCAGAGGGGATATGATCCATCTAACCACTAACAGCTGAGCAGAGTGTGTGTCTATCGTGCAGCACGCCATGCGCACGCGCCCGAGCACTGACATGTAACGTGAGGAGATAACATTATGTTACTCCCCACGCAGCTGGAAAGTAAACAGCTTACTGCGCATGTCTACTTCCAAGGAGCTAATGGGATGAACTTGGCTAGTAACAGATGATGCGACAGCGCGCGGCCAATCAAAAAAAAGGGGGCAAAAAAAACAGATGAGAATGGCAACAGATGACGCAGTGCCACATCATTGGCCAACCTATCATCCAGTAAAAACAGAAGGCTAAAAATGTCAGATGAGCACGGACAGTGCTCATGCAGTCCGGCTCAGGGGCATAATATGAAGGCTAAAAAGTTCTTAATTAATCAAAAACTGTACCTGATGACATGTAATTCAATACAAATTCATATGTAGATTATAAAAATTAAAGAAATAGATTAACGCCCGCACGGACAAGCTGCAAATTAACGCCTGCCATGCAATACAGCTCAAGGGCATGAGAAAAGCGCTATACATTGTGCAACAAATCAGCGCCTGCCATGCAATACGGCTCAGGGGCATGATAAAAGCGCTAAACATTTTTGGTCTAATTAGTTGTGTGCATAATGACACATAATTCAATAAAGGTTCACATATACAGTATACAACAATACATGTGTTAAAACAATACAAATATTAAAAAGTAGTTGTAAGAAACATCATTTGCAATATACATATATACATATTAGGGTTGTCCCGATACCGATACTAGTATCGGTATCGGCACCGATACCGAGCATTTGCCCAAGTACTTGTACTCGGGCAAATGCTCCCGATGCTTCCCCCGATACCTGGAAGACAGCTGTGATCGGCGCGTGGGGGACTTACAAGATTCTCCCCCAGCGGCTTTCACCAGCTTTAGTGACATACAGCTGTGATCGCTCACAGCTGACTGTCACTGCATCCTCCTCCGTGCCCCCTCCTTTCCTCTGTGCCTCTCCGCTGTCCTCTTCGTTCCTCTCTCCTTATCTGTCCCCCTCCGTTCTGCTCTCCTTATCTGTCCCCTGCATTCCTCTCTCCTTATCTGTCCCCTCCGTTCTCCCCCTCCGTTCCTCCGTCCCCCTCCTCCTTCCTTTGTGTATGGAGAGAGTCAGCTGACTCTGTCCATTCACATAACTGAAACATTGTAATCTCCTGTGATTACGATGTGTCAGTTTATGAATGGAGAGAAGCTGCTGTCTTCTCTCCATTGATTCTCAGTGCAGCTGACGCTGCAGAGAAAGGGACTGGGGAATCTCTATCCTCTGTCTCTTTCTCTGTCTCAAGGGGGAGATATCAGAGGTCTGTTAAGACCCCTAATATCTCACCAAAGCCCCCCAAAAGGGCTGATTAAAAAAATAAAAAAACAAAGAATAAAAAAATATTATTGGAAAAAATAAAAATTGTAAAAAAAAAAACACACACACATACAACGTTCACCCCCCCCCCCCCCCAAAAAAAATAGCAAAAAAAAACCACTGTCACATGACATTAAAAAAAAGTATCGGTAATCGGTATCGGCGAGTACTTGAAAAAAAGTATCGGTACTTGTACTCGGTCCTAAAAAAGTGGTATCGGGACAACCCTAATACATATACATATTGCAAGTATATATAAAAAAGGGTAATGGAAAAAATACAATAAAAAGTAAAACCAATAGAGGTAAAAGTAAAACCATTTTTAGCTACGTATTTGTATATATCTATACACCTATCATATATCCCCAATCATATATGTTATTTCCTTTTAACATTCCTTTCCATATATTCAATTAATGCGTATGCATGTACATATACATATATATATATGCGCGTATAGGTATATGTGTACATATGTGTATATATATTATATATATTTTATATATATATTTTTATATACATTTTTTTAATATTTATATGCGTGCTGTGCACAACTGTGCGCGGGTACACATACTTATGACTAACATGCCTTTTTGTGCCTTCCTAACACGCATGCCCAACCTCTTCCTTTAAATTATATAATACAATATATGCATATAGCTTTAAACATGGATACACACCATTTTAAATATAGATATATATTTATTAAGAGCTCATATACCGTATATACTCGAGTATAAGTCAAATTTTTCAGCACATTTTTTTTTGTGCTAAAAGTGCCCCCCTCGACTTATTTTCCAAACCGACTTTGGGGCCCCGTATCTCAGGGCCACTTGGTGCTAGGAACCCCTAATTTGGTGTGCAAACCCAGTGGAACTGGTACCACAACATATCCAAAGCTGAAGTTCCTAGCTCCAAGTTGCCCTGAGATACGGGGCCCCAAAACCGGTTCGGAAAATGTCATTCTCTGCTGCAGAAAAGCGCTTGACATTTTCTAAACTGATTTTTGGGGCCCTGTATCTCGGGGCCACTTAGTGCTAGAAACCCCAGCTTTGGAAATATTATGGTGCTAGTTCCACTGGGTTTGCACACCAAATTTGGGGTTCTTAACACTAAGTGGCCCAGAGATACGGGGCCCCAAATTCGGTCAACTGTGTCCATCTGCAGCAATGTCATTTCGGGGCCCTTTGGGTTCAGAGACCCCAAATTTTGGCTGCAGCTAGGGGGCATCTAAGAACCCTTAACTACCGAGTTTGAAGTTCAGGGGACCTATGGCTGCAAATAGGCACAGTGAGGCATGCAAATGGGCACAGTGAGGCATGCAAATGGGCATTGTTGACCCTCTTTTCCACTTACAGTAGCTGTGCATTTCTCATCCTCGTCTTATACTCGGGTCAATAAGTTTTTCCCATTTTCTTGTGGTAAATTAGGGCCTCGACTTATACTCGGAACGACTTATACTCGAGTATATACGGTATATGATTTTTGAAAAAATATGTTTTTTGTCTTTTTTAAATATTTTTTAAATATTTTTAATAATATATTTAAAAAAAAATATATTTTTTTAAAATAGTTTTTTTAAACTATAATCTAAAATATGATTTTTTAGATGCTCATTTTCATTTTTCATGCTCATTAAGTGTTTATATATAATAGTGCGGCCTTAGTATTTACCAACTATTAATAATTACCAATCATGGACCATTATTGACCATCAACCAATCACTTACACACTTATCTATCGATTATTTTAAATGTTATTTCTTTTTTACATTTAGATATATTTATTAATGTATAATCAGTTCTTTCCCTTTTATTGCAAACTGCATATTGTATTGCCTTTTCCTGGCCACTGTCAGCATTGTGCCTTTTTGGCCGGGCTGGGACTTGTTGTCCCAGGGCGCCGGCTTATAAATAGCACATTGCTGACACTTTCCACTCAGGCCTATTGAAGGAGCAGTAGCTCTGAGCTAATCCACAGCTTCTCTCCTTGGTGGAAGCCCTCCCCCGGAAGTGTTCCCGGAAGTGATCGGATGATCAGTGATGTCACGCGCGCTCCACGTGCACCGGCCCCAGCCTCTTTCTGACGGCCACAGGACGAGCCCCTGGCCGATAGCCAATGATCTGCAGCTCTGCATCCCTGCAGCACCATCCGGATCAGGACCCGAGGAACATACCATAGACAACATATATACAGATGAGCCTTTTTAACCCCTTTTTCCTGTAAGTGTGATCTTACTTTGTGTCATTAAAGCATCCTATAATACTACACTCAGGTGGCGCTTCCTTTTCTACCCTTCTTCTCTGTGTACTCGTCAATGCAGATGTGATTAATTAAAGCTGAATTGTCGAGTACTGGGACAGAGAGGGATCCCAGCAGCAGGGCAGAAAGACTGGACGTAGTAGTCACATCGTGTGTACAATGATGCCATGTTTTTGGGCGTGCTTAGTACGCCCAGAGTCTACAACTGGATAAACTGTTTTAAATGGTCATATAAATATATATTTGAAATCAAATCTTTATTATTGTTTGGCAATAACATGGGGTATGTGCATTTCACACCCCTCCAGTCTGTGTCTTAGAATAGCAGTTAGGTGAAGCCTCCATCAATCAAAATGTAATATCCCGTCTCCATTGTGTTTAGTTAATGGGCATGGAGGAGGAGGAAGGGAGTGGGCTGTCATTTACCACTGTGTATACCCCCACCTGTGTGACTCTCTAGTCACAGGGGCTGCTCAGATGTGATACGAAGGAAATGCTCAGGGTAGAAAATACACTAAAACTGAGCATGTGCACTAGCTGCCAACAGTGCTCTGCAAAATCCCCAACTGCAGTGGGGACATAAACAAGAGGAGGGGACAGAGAACAGCATGATCAACCAAGTTTTTTGAAGAATACGAAAAATGAATCCCATAGTGACTGAGTATGAACAACATGTTATGCAGAATTTATTGATCATTTTTAATGATGTGGGTTTAATGACACTTTACGTAAGGAACAGTTTTCCAATGGGACTGCTCTGGAGTAGATACCAAAGCAAGGGGACTTCAGAGTAAATGCCATTTTTGCATTGAAGGCTTGTAAGAAAGTTACTTTATCAAACTAGACTAATAAGCCTGTAGTTCTTCCAGATGGAACAATACAGCTAGCTATGCTAAGTAACATGCTACAAATAAATACTATATGTATTCTGCTTACTGTCCATGAACACACTTTCTTAATCACTGATTAGGCTCTGACCTTTTACCAAAACGGTCTGAACTGATCCTAAGATATTAGCTATACATCAAGGACACATGGGGATAATAAGAGTTATTTGGACATATGTTCTCTATTATATGAACACAGGTGAACTGTCACCTGGCTTTGCTCGAAGAGCCCAGTTCTTTGAATTTGGAGCGGCAGTGCAAATATATTCATACCATTATCTGAAGTATTTGTGGATTGTGCCAAGAGTTGTCAGATTATATTTATTCAGCTCTGTGTGAAGAACAAAATACAAAGTCATCACTTTCAGTCTTTGCTTATTGCATTAGCTTATGCATCACGTTCTTTAATGGGAAAAAGTGACTATGCAAATAATGTGGTGAGAATGTCCATTGACGTTGACACACATTTTTTCATTTTTATTACCAGCCTGGCTATAACACTATCAGAGCCAATTGAATTCTAAGTGCACTTGAAATTTTTGAATTTTGAAACTAACTCTGAGAACACAGTTTACCTAAATAAACACTACAGTTACCAGTATACTTATTTTTGCATTGCCCTGGATCTAAGCCTATGGAAAGGCAGGCTGCATGTTCTAAGGTTTCAGCGCCAAATTTGTTAGCTCTTAGGATGTGTGCACAGTACAGAATCATGTGAAAAGAGTGTAAATTTCAACCAACAACACTGTGAAAATCTGGTGAACAGAGTTTCAACTGTTTGTATAAAGATGAAGTAAATCTTTTGCAAGCTTGAGTAATTTAAATGATACAAAATTAACAGGCAAATGTTAAATTTAGTATATACTGAATGTCAAAATAAGTAAAAGACTCTGCGCCACCTGCCCATCCTGAGCCTCCTATTGGTTTGTGAAGCGACCATTTATATTACAAAAGTAATATGTGGGCTTGTACAATTTTAGGAGTTAAGCCAACCCAGCTTATGAGGGAAAAGTTGATATTTCCATATAAATTCAGTTCATTGCATTTCTGAATGTAATGATTGTTCTGATATGCAGTTCTCACTATAGGTAACCTATTTCATCTTAAACTTTGGCACCATTATAAATATAATAAAGAGAACTTTAACTAAATAAAGTATGACTAAAGTATGACTCTCTATGAAAGAATAGATGTCATGATCAGGGGTCAGGCTTTGAGACCAGTAACTATAGCAGTAGGGGGACTCCCACCAACCAGCAGGTCACCCTGCCAGATGACGTGGGCTCACTCAAGGTGCGGAGTCTAAGTACTAACCGGTGTTTACCAGAATTGTAACATGCAAAATCCGGAATATTGCTGCACTCCTTGGTATCATTATTGAAGCATTAAAATCACGTCACAGGTATGACAGGAACATAAAAGGTAACACGTTTGAGTAAGCACTGACTTTAGCGTGAAACGCGTTACCTTTTATGTTCCTGTGATACCTGTGATGTGATTTTAATGCTTCAATAAAGATACCAAGGAGTACAGCAATATTCCAGATTTTGCATGTTACTGAATTTCACAGCTGTGCAGCACCCAGTTCACAACATCTGAGAGTCGGTCACTCACCTAGAGCGGCATTTCTTTGGCTTTACTGATCCGGTGTTCACCAGAGCTCCTGATGGTGGAGATGGGTTTTGCTGCGTGTTAGTACTAGGTCGCGGCCCTCAGGATCACCCCACCAGGAGGTGAGTAAGACAGGGTGCAGTAGCGGATATAGCAGGTAAGGATCAAACAGAAGTCAGCATATAAGCCAAGTGTCGGTAACAAGTGTTTGCAGGTTGGGATCAGGCAGAAGCATATTCTAGGAACAAGCCAAAGGTTGGTAACGAGTGGTACCAAAATATGGACAACAGCATGGAAGACAAGAGTGAAATATTGGCTGGAGAAAGCACAATAATCTTGCAAACACGAAGTTCAGAGACATGGCTTAAATCAGGAAGTTCATGGGAGGAACAAAGAGTTCAAGGTTCAGCATAAGTAAAGGCACAAGGCAGGGTTGTTCAATGGATCAGACAGGGTGCTGTCTAGCATCTCAGGTAGCTCAGTGAGAAGAGTCAATGCCAGACACAGCAGAGGTCCCAGGTTCAAGTCTAGGCCCAGTAGAACTGTTGGAAATGAAGTAAATATCTTACTTTAATGTAAGAGAAGTGTGTTAGGCCTCTTTCACATAGATTGGCAGATGTCAGCAGTGACATGTCCGCCGATATCCGATCCTGTCCGCCAAATACAAATGGATGGAGGCCCTATTTTCCATCCTTCTGGTGGACCGGATGGGATCGAATGAAAATGGACAAGCGGTCCGATTTCATCTGATCGCCACATAGAGGAGAGTGAGACCCTGTCTCCACTCTGCTCATTAGGTGAAGACAGACCTGTCACCTGCCTGCCCAGCGGGGATCAGTGAAGCGATCCCCCTCTGAGCAAGTGTATCCCACAGAACGGAGGCGTCTGTGTAAAAGGATCCTTAAAGAAAATGTCTCATGTAGAGGGGAACTTTCTGGAGCCTTTCCCCACTTCTTTCATGTAGATGGGGACTTTCTGGAAACTACCCCTATTTTATTTGAGAAGGAACTGAAGTAAAGCTTTTCTATGCACCCCTGTGGGATAGCACACTTATCATAGACTTGAATGGTTGAAGACTGATGCAAGTGATGGAGATGCATACTTTTGTTTTCCAACACCTGTATACATGGTGGATGCACTGTCATCAAGGGTTTAGGTTTAGTGAACCATACAAACCTGTATAGAAATATCTTTTTTTCAGTTGAAAGCTGAAACAAGGTAATTAGGACAAATAGTTAGATGCCCTCTAAATGCCTGTCTACACAAATCTTACAATTTAATTGAAGTCCACCCAAATCTGATATTTCAGGACTGGATTGGTATAAAGTAGTTGAATACACCACTAAGTTCTAATATGTGTAATGCCACGTACACACGAGCGGACTTTTCAACCGGACTGGTCCGACGGTCTATCCGATAGACTTTCGGCGGACTTCCGACGGACTTTCCGAACAAACGGACTTGCCTACACACAGAGGCGGCTCTAGGCTTTGTGAGGCCTTAGGCAAATATGAGACATGAGGCCCCACTCACATCCATAATGGTAAAAATAATTCAAGGGATTATAATTAACTGTATAAATTGCATATATTAAGAGTTTTAAATTCTATGAACTATGAATTCAACGTTTATAGAATTTTCTAAACCAATTCTTTAATGAAATATTTATATTACATATATATTATATATTACACGCATATTTCTCCATTTACATGAAGGTCAGGTTAATATAACCCAGCCAGCACAGAGTTTCCCCATATATCAGAGTCTGCAGGATTCCCCCTTACAGTGCAAGGGAACTCTGATCTAAGGGGGAACCTGCAGACTTTGGTGTAAAGGGGAACTCTAATGTAAGGGAGGGGGAGGGCTCTGGTGACCAAAGATTACCTTTATATCAGAGTCCAGAGTGAGAGAGTGGCAGACATGATATAGTAGATGGTCAGAAACTGCAGACATGATACAAGAGATGATCAGAGACTGCAGACATGATACAATAGATAATCAGAGACTGCAGACATGATACAAGAGATGATCAGAGAGTGCAGATATGATACAAGAGATGGTCAGAGACTATGCTGACATACTACAGTAGATAGCAAGTGAACAAATATCTGCGCTAACTAAAAATGAACAATAAAAGCAGTGAACATAGTTTGTAGATTTCATCAAACACAAAAATATAAAGTCAAAATGCAGCGCTTAAGTAAAACAAATATACAAATGAATGTGATAGTCCATGAAAATCAATGAGAAGTAAAAATGACGTGAAGCCTCCACCAAACTTCAGTGTGCAAAAGACAAGCACACCACACCCACGTGCTATCAATCTGCTTACCAGAAAGATATGAAAAACAGGCGATGTGATCATATGATGCAAAGGGTCAACAGTGGATCCGAATGGCACACTCCATCATGGGCAGGCAGATCATGGAAATAATCAGGTCATCACATATCAGAAGAACTTCAGGACTCACATGTAGGGATGAGCCAAACACCCCCCTGTTCAGTTCGCACCAGATCATGCGAACAGGAAAAAGGTTAGTTCGAACACGCGAACACCGTTAAAGTCTATGGGACACGAACATGAATAATCAAAAGTGCTAATTTTAAAGGCTAATATGCAAGTTATTGTCATAAAAAGTGTTTGGGGACCTGGGTCCTGCCCCAGGGGACATGGATCAATGCAAAAAAAAGTTTTAAAAACGGCCGTTTTTTCAGGAGCAGTGATTTTAATAATGCTTAAAGTCAAACAATAAAAGTGTAATATCCCTTTAAATTTCGTACCTGGGGGGTGTCTATAGTATGCCTGTAAAGGGGCGCATGTTTCCTGTGTTTAGAACAGTCTGACAGCAAAATGACATTTTGAAGGAAAAAACTAATTTAAAACTACCCGCGGCTATTGCATTGCCGACAATACACATAGAAGTTCATTGATAAAAACGGCATGGGAATTCCCCAAAGGGGAACCCCGAACCAAAATTTAAAAAAAATGACGTGGGAGTCCCCCTAAATTCCATACCAGGCCCTTCAGGTCTGGTATGGATATTAAGGGGAACCCCGGCCAAACTTTAAAAAAAAAAATGACGTGGGGTTCCCCCTAAATTCCATACCAGACCCTTCAGGTCTGGTATGGATTTTAAGGGGAACCCCGCGCCAAAAAAAAAAAAAACGGCGTGGGGTCCCCCCAAAAATCCATACCAGACCCTTATCCGAGCACGCAACCTGGCAGGCCGCAGGAAAAGAGGAGGGGGGACGAGAGTGCCGCCCCCCCTCCTGAACCATACCAGGCCACATGCCCTCAACATTGGGAGGGTGCTTTGGGGTAGCCCCCCAAAACACCTTGTCCCCATGTTGATGAGAAGAAGAGAAGAAAAGAAGAAGAGAAGAAGATGAAGAAGACGAAGAGAAGAGCGGGAGCCTCCCCCCCATGCCATGGGTGCGGAGCGGCCCGAGGAGAAGAAGATAGAAGACGCCGCGGAGGAGATGCTGGACGAGAACGCCGGAGGAAGAACCAGAAGAGCCAGAAGAACCAGAAGAACCAGAAGATGAAGGAAGATAGAAGAAAGAAGAAGTATTTAAATAAAGGAATTGTCAAAAACTGTCTCTTGTCATTTTTAACATTTTTGACAGTTTTTTAGTGAAATGGTAGGGGTAAGTACCCCCTTACCATTTCACACAGGGGGGGCCGGGATCTGGGGGTCCCCTTGTTAAAGGGGCTTCCAGATTCCGATAAGCCCCCCGCCCGCAGACCCCCACAACCACCGGCCAGGGTTGTGGGGATGAGGCCCTTGTCCTCATCAACATGGGGACAAGGTGTTTTGGGGGGCTACCCCAAAGCACCCTCCCAATGTTGAGGGCATGTGGCCTGGTACGGTTCAGGAGGGGGGGGCGGCACTCTCGTCCCCCCCTCTTTTCCTGCGGCCTGCCAGGTTGCGTGCTCGGATAAGGGTCTGGTATGGATTTTTGGGGGGACCCCACGCCGTTTTTTTTTTTTTTTGGCGCGGGGTTCCCCTTAAAATCCATACCAGACCTGAAGGGTCTGGTATGGAATTTAGGGGGAACCCCACGTCATTTTTTTTTTAAAATTTTGGCCGGGGTTCCCCTTAATATCCATATCAGACCTGAAGGGCCTGGTATGGAATTTAGGGGGACTCCCACATCATTTTTTTTTTAAATTTTGGTTCGGGGTTCCCCTTTGGGGAATTCCCATGCCGTTTTTATCAATGAACTTCTATGTGTATTGTCGGCAATGCAATAGCCGCGGGTAGTTTTAAATAAGTTTTTCCTTCAAAATGTCAATTTGCTGTCAGACTGTTCTAAACACGGGAAACATGCGCCCCTTTACAGGCATACTATAGACACCCCCCAGGTACAAAGTTTAAAGGGATATTACACTTTTATTGTTTGACTTTAAGCATTATTAAAATCACTGCTCCTGAAAAAACGGCCGTTTTTAAAACTTTTTTTTGCATTGATCCATGTCCCCTGGGGCAGGACCTGGGTCCCCAAACACTTTTTATGACAATAACTTGCATATTAGCCTTTAAAATTAGCACTTTTGATTTCTCCCATAGACTTTTAAAGGGTGTTCCGCGGCATTCGAATTTGCCGCGAACACCCCAAATTGTTCGCTGTTCGGCGAACTTGCGAACAGCCAATGTTCGAGTCGAACATGAGTTCGACTCGAACTCGAAGCTCATCCCTACTCACATGAGAGATGGATAATTGGTGCAATCACTAGCAGGATAAAACCCAGTAAGAAGAAAGCAACAATAGTGAAGCTGGTAGGTAAAACACACGTAGTTTATTGTAGTCTACTTACAGGTAAGAAGTAAAAATCATCACAGAATAAGAATACTCCGCGGCTCACAGCGTACTTGCATCGGCCAGCCTGACATGTTTCATCCTATGTGGATATCATCAGAGGCAAGTACGCAGACTATTTTGACATTCAGTATATACTAAATTTAACATTTGCCTGTTAATTTTGTATCGTTTAAATTACTCAAGCTTGCAAAAGATTTACTTCATCTTTATACAAACAGTTGAAACTCTGTTCACCAGATTTTCACAGTGTTGTTGGTTGAAATTTGGATCGGGGGTTGGATGGAGCCGGGATGGGATTGGGGTGGGTTGGATGGAGCCGGGTTGGGATCGGGGAAATGGATGGAGCCGGGATGGGATTGGGGTGGGGTGGGTGGATAGATCCGGGGTGGGATGGGGGGTGGATGGAGCTGGGTTGGTATGGGGGATGGATGTAGCTGGTATTTTATCAGGGGGATGAATAGAGCTGGGATGAGATTGGGGTGAAGTGGATGGAGCCGGGATGGGATATGGGGTGGATGGAGATGGGATGGGATGGGGGTGGATGGAGCTGGGATGGTATGGGGGGATGGATGGAGCTGGGATTGGATCGGGGGGATGGATGGATATCCTCTCCCCCAAATCACTCCAAGTGAACTCTTTGCTTGTCCCCCCTCCCTCACCCACCCACTTCTTCATGTCCCCCTTCCCTCCTCTGTAAGACTGACTTTTAGATTACACAGACGACAGACCTCAGGCCAGCGTGCTCGCCTCTCGGTACAGGTGGTGTGCCTCCTTCCCTCCTCCTCCTTTGACCTCTGTGTACAGGAAAAGTCCGGGTCGAGAATCGATCATATTGCAGCACGGTCCCGGCGAATCATCGAGGCTGCGGTATGGGCAAATTAGGCGGCTGCGAGGCCCCTCTGGGGGCGAGGCCTAAGGCGACCGCTTAATTTGCCTAATTAGAGAGCCGCCTCTGCCTAAACATAACCCGTGGAGTCCTTTCTGTTAGCTAATATTAGTAATGCTTCTGGAAATATAAAATTCCTCTATGCCTATTTGGTGTAAATAATTTTAAAGGGAACCTTTGCTTCTTCCATGTTGTTTAAAGCAACATGTTCATTTTAATGGCAGCCCAGGTATCAACCCTGTTATATTCCAAGGAGTGAAAAAAAAATCTGGGCCTTCAAGGTATAGGGAGCATAATGCCGCGTACACACGACCGGTTTAGCCATCGGAATAAACTCCAAAGGTTTCTCTGAAGGTTTCTCCGATGGAATTCCATTCAAGCGGTCTTGCCTACACATGGTCAATCTAAAGTCCGACCAAAGTCCGACTGTCCAGAACGAGGTGACGTACAGCACGTGCAACGGGACTAGAAAAAGGAAGTTCAATAGCCAGTAGCCAATAGCTTCCGTCTCGTACTTGCTTCAGAGCAAGCATCGTTTTTGGTCCTTTGGAACAGCATACAGACGAGCGGTTTTCCCGATAGGAATTGGTCCCGTTGGAAATATTTAGAGAATTTTCTATTTCTAGGTCCATCAGAAATTTTGAAAAAAAAAAAGTCTGAAGAGGCATACACACGATCCGTCGGACTTTTTCTGTTGGACATTCCGCTCGTGTGTAGGCGGCATAAGACTTCCCCGCCTCCGGTATGATAGAGCTGGTACTTAGCCACTTGCCCTCTGGAAGATTTACCCTCCCTTCAAGGCCAGGACATTTTTGTTGCGATACAGCACTGCTTTACTTTAACTGACGATTGCACAGTCGTGCGACGTTGTACCCAAATAAAATTAATGTCCTTTTTTTCCCCTACAAAAAGAGCTTTCTTTTAAGGGTATTTAATCACCACTGCATTTTTTATTTTTTTGCGCTATAAACAAAAAGACCAACAATTTTGGAAAAAAAAAACAATATTTTTTACTTCCTGCTATAAAACATATCCAATAAAAAAAATGTAAAAATCGAATTCCTTCATAAGTTTAGGCTAATATGTATTCTGCTACATATTTTTGGTAAAAAATTCCAATAAGCATATATTGATTGGTTTGCGCAAAAGTTATAATGTCTCCAACTATGGGATATTTTTAATTTTTTACTAGTAATGGCAGCGATTAGCGACTTATAGCAGGACTGCAATATTGCGGCAGATAAATCGAACACTAACTGACACTTTTAACACATTTTAGGGACCAGTGACACTAATACAGTGATCAGTGCTAAAAAATATGCACTGTCACTGTACTAATGACACTGGCTGGGAAGGAGTTAACATTAGGGGCAATCAAAGGGTTAAATGTGTTCTTAGCCAGTGCTTGTGGGAGGTGCTTTTACTAACGGAAAGCATAGATCCACGTCCCTGCTTTTGAGACGTGACTGAAGACATGGGTGTTTTTAGCTATAAATTGTGCCTTTAACCACTTCAGCCCCTGAAGGTTTTACCCCCTTCCTGACCAGAGCATTTTTCGGCACTGCGTCACTTTAGCTGACAATTGCGCGGTCGTGCGACGTTGTACCCAAAAAAAATTGACGTCCTTTTTTTCCCACAAGTACAGCTTTATTTTGGTGGTATTTGATCACCTCTACGTTTTTTTTTTTTTTGCGCTATAAACAAAAAAAGAGCGACAATTTTGAAAAAAAAAGCTACATTTTTTCATTTTTGCTATAATAAATTTCTTCCACAGTTTAGGCTGATATGTATTCTTCTACATATTTTTGGTAGAAAAACCCACAATAACTGTATATTGATTGGTTTGCGCAAAAGTTATAGCATCTACAAAATAGGGGATAGATTTATGGCATTTTTATTATACATTTTTTTTACTAGTAATGGCGGCGATCTGTGATTTTTATCGTGACTGCGACATTGTGGTGGACAGATCGGACACTTTTGACACTAGTTTGGGACCATTGACATTTATACAGCGATCAGAGCTAAAAATAGCCACTGATTACTGTATAAGTGTCACTGGCAGGGAAGGGGTTAAACACTAGGGGGCGATCAGGGGGTTAAGTGTGTTCCCTCAGTGTGTTCTAACTGTAGGGGGGATAGCTCACTAGAACATGACAGAGATCACTGCTCCCAATCACTGGGAGCAGTAGATCCCATGTCATGTTGCTAGGCAGAACAGGGAAATGCCTTGTTTACATAGGCATCTCCCCGTTCTGCCTCTCCTCCTTCGCTGGTGAACATTGAGTCCGAGGGAACTGCGGACACGCTAGGCGGGAAATACGAAAATCAACATAGGCTTGTGTATCTGAAATATTCCATGTCTATGAGAAGGTCCACTCAGCTAATGCTCCAAGCCACGACCGGTTTCATCACTAAACTGCCTTCTTCCATGCCCCGGAAGAATTCCGTTTAGTGACGAAACCGGTCGGGTGCTAGCGTCATTTCCTGTCATCACAATTGGAGGATACACCTTGCTTCATGACAGTATTAAAATATACCTCTTAAAAGTTTTCCTAAAATGTACTTTATAAACGCAGTAACTTAATATAATAAACCAGACATTTATTGGTTATATTTGACCTATTTATTTACACATAAGAGGATGATTTACGCTTTTGCAGTTTAAAATGCCTTTATCTTGGAATAACAGCTAATAAAATTGTCAATATTCTTAAGTGAATGACTTACATGTTAGCTAATTCACAATAAAACATATTTGTTCCCATAACAGTGTTTCAGTGCTCAAAATCCCATTGCATGCTAAAGATGAAGGGAAAAGTCAGAATAGCTCACAAAGGATTCCTGGCCTAGATTTTAGCTGTGGGATTGCTGTTTTCGTACAATGTTACAGAAGTAGGTTGCCTGCCATCAATGGGAAGCTATGCTTTAAAGTGTAACTTATTGTTTTCCTATCCAATGCTGGCAGCTGAATCAAAGAGAAGGCTGTGCGCATTTTTGTTTCGTGCATGCCAAAGCAATACAAAAACACTGGAAGGATACAGGCAAACCCCAGTGGAGATCTGTGCTGCCAATTTTTGCACATGATAGAAGTTGTACAATGACAGAAGATCTTTGACAACTGCTGAATTGTCTACGTGCCAAGGGAAGGAACTAGCAGCCTGGAAGGAGAATACATGAGGTGGCAACAATTCACTAGAATTACACATTTCCTTCGTCTGCTGCAGATAAACAGGGAGGAAAAATAATATATATATATAGACTTTGTAAAAAAGAAATAGAAAACTAAAAAACATTTTAATGTTTTTTTAGGCATACTTAATATTCAAAAATTAAGCTTTAAGTGTTTCTTTGGTTGGTGGTAAAGTATGTGCAGCGCTAATCTGATTTAAAATGGGTGTATTACAACAAAATGAACTTTGAGTGTTCAATGAAGCGCCAACTGAACGTAATAAAGTCAGTGTAATAGTGTACATTCAGTGTATCCTCATAATTATGATGGGCTGCCTCACTAAATAATCAGAATGTTCAGGAGGCAGCTTTGCCTGTGGGAATGGCCCAGTATTGGGGCAAAACGGTGGGCCCTGAAAGTTGCTCTGGGTAAGTTTACCTCTTTCTGTCGGCAGATCATTCTTGTTGCAGCTTTTCATTTTCTTAAACTTACACAGACTTTCTACATTTCATCCAAAATTTAAATTCTGCCCAGAATGGAGATCAGTTGGTGGAACCACTTATTACTTCTTTTTTTTTTCAAGGACTCAATATTCCTGCTTCACCTTCCAGCCTCAACCCTCAAAAAGGGTGCCACTCTTTCTTAAAGTGCATCTGTGCCCAGACTTGGGAGTATTTAAATATTTACGAGCTTAGAAATGAGTCATCCCTGACCTCTCTAGCTGCTTGTACAATGAAGTAATTAATTCTCACAGATTGCAACAAATATTCTAAATTCAGTTGGTTTAGAAACTGCTGTGTATTTACATTAAAGATGCTTCTGTAAACTCTAAAAATGAATTTCTTCCCAAAATGAGTACATATAGCTACAAATATTTTTATGGCTTACTCAGAACATATAAATATTTTAGTGTGCATAGTATGGGCACAGGTTCACTTTAAATGGATTTTCCATAAGGTTAAACAAGTTACTAATTGGGGTACCCAGTAACAAAAATGAAAAGGAGAAATCTGACCTCCAGAGACCCTAATGCCACAAGCGGATTTTTCGACCGGACTGGCCTGACGGACCCTGTCCGGCGGACAATTCGATCATGTGTGGGCTTCATCGGACCTGCAGCGGACTTTTTCAGTCGAAAATCTGACAGACTTTAGATTTGGAACATGTTTCAAATCTTTCCAATGGACTCAAGTCCAATCGAAAAGTCTGCTCGTCTGTATGCTAGTCCGACGGATGAAAACTGACGCTAGGGCAGCTATTGGCTACTGGCTATGAACTTCCTTATTTTAGTCCGGTCGTACGTCATCACGTACGAATCCGTCGAACTTTGGTGTGATCGTGTGTAGGCAGAGGCGGCTCTCTAATTTGGCAAATTAGGCGGTCACCTTAGGCCTCGCCCCCAGAGGGGCCCCGCAGCCGCCTAATTTGCCCATACCGCAGCCTTGATGATTCGCCAGGACCGTGCTGCAATATGATCGATTCTCGACCCGGAGTTTTCCTGTGCACAGAGGTCAAAGGAGGAGGAGGGAAGGAGGCACACCACCTGTACCGAGAGGCGAGCACGCTGGCCTGAGGTCTGTCGTCTGTGTAATCTAAAAGTCAGTCTTACAGAGGAGGGAAGGGGGACATGAAGAAGTGGGTGGGTGAGGGAGGGGGGACAAGCAAAGAGTTCACTTGGAGTGGTTTGGGGGAGAGGATATCCATCCATCCCCCCGATCCAATCCCAGCTCCATCCATCCCCCCATACCATCCCAGCTCCATCCACCCCCATCCCATCCCATCTCCATCCACCCCCCATCCCATCCCGGCTCCATCCACTTCACCCCAATCTCATCCCAGCTCTATTCATCCCCCTGATAAAATACCAGCTACATCCATCCCCCATACCAACCCAGCTCCATCCACCCCCCATCCCACCCCGGATCTATCCACCCCACCCCAATCCCATCCCGGCTCCATCTATTTCCCCGATCCCAACCCGGCTCCATCCAACCCACCCCAATCCCATCCCGGCTCCATCCAACCCCCGATCCAAATTTCAACCAACAACACTGTGAAAATCTGGTGAACAGAGTTTCAACTGTTTGTATAAAGATGAAGTAAATCTTTTGCAAGCTTGAGTAATTTAAACGATACAAATTTAACAGGCAAATGTTAAATTTAGTATATACTGAATGTCAAAATAGTCTGCGTACTTGCCTCTGATGATATCCACATGGGATGAAACATGTCAGGCTGGCCGATGCAAGTACGCTGTGAGCCGCGGAGTATTCTTATTCTGTGATGATTTTTACTTCTTACCTGTAAGTAGACTACGTGTGTTTTACCTACCGGCTTCACTATTGTTGCTTTCTTCTTACTGGGTTTTATCCTGCTGGTGATTGCACCAATTATCCATCTCTCATGTGAGTCCTGAAGTTCTTCTGATATGTGATGACCTGATTATTTCCATGATCTGCCTGCCCATGATGGAGTGTGCCATTCGGATCCACTGTTGACCCTTTGCATCATATGATCACATCGCCTGTTTTTCATATCTTTCTGGTAAGCAGATTGATAGCACGTGGGTGTGGTGTGCTTGTCTTTTGCACACTGAAGTTTGGTGGAGGCTTCACGTCATTTTTACTTCTCATTGATTTTCATGGACTATCACATTCATTTGTATATTTGTTTTACTTAAGCGCTGCATTTTGACTTTATATTTTTGTGTTTGATGAAATCTACAAACTATGTTCACTGCTTTTATTGTTCATTTTTAGTTAGCGCAGATATTTGTTCACTTGCTATCTACTGTAGTATGTCAGCATAGTCTCTGACCATCTCTTGTATCATATCTGCAGTCTCTGATCATCTCTTGTATCATGTCTGCAGTCTCTGATTATCTATTGTATCATGTCTGCAGTCTCTGATCATCTCTTGTATCATGTCTGCAGTTTCTGACCATCTACTATATCATGTCTGCCACTCTCTCACTCTGGACTCTGATATAAAGGTAATCTTTGGTCACCAGAGCCCTCCCCCTCCCTTACATTAGAGTTCCCCTTTACACCAAAGTCTGCAGGTTCCCCCTTAGATCAGAGTTCCCTTGCACTGTAAGGGGGAATCCTGCAGACTCTGATATATGGGGAAACTCTGTGCTGGCTGGGTTATATTAACCTGACCTTCATGTAAATGGAGAAATATGCGTGTAATATATAATATATATGTAATATATATATTTCATTAAAGAATTTGTTTAGAAAATTCTAGAAACGTTGAATTCATAGTTCATAGAATTTAAAACTCTTAATATATGCAATTTATACAGTTAATTATAATCGCTTGAATTATTTTTCCCATTATGGATGTGAGTGGGGCCTCATGTCTCATATTTGCCTAAGGCCTCACAAAGCCTAGAGCCGCCTCTGTGTTTAGGTTTTCAGAAGTACTCAAATGTTCTGAAAATGGTCCAGTTTGTTTTGAAGTGAAACTGTAATTCTGTACATTGCAGTAATAAAAAAAAATCCCTCAACAAATGATTTAATTATTGGAGCTGGTGTCCTTTTCCACTTCTACTATAAAAAAACAGTAAGCAGAAGTACAAGGTATAAAAATTATGTATTTGAAGGTAATGAAAGTGTAAATGAGATTTTTATTAAAAAATCCTATGTATCTGAAAGAACTGCAGTGTTACACTTTAATGTGCTAATTACCACCTTCCAAAACTTTCCTTTCAGCGTGTGATAGGTGATGAAATACGTGTGATGTCATCAGCAGGGGAGATATTTCCTATTTCCTGCACCGTGTTGATCTTTCCCTCTTCCTACACTGCTGGAGCGACTACTTCAAAATAATATTTTCCGCCCCTCTTTACTGAAAAGAATCAATGTATTTGCTTTAGCAACCTCACATATGCAACACTGACATCCTGTGGGCACTCTCAAAATTCACACAACTATACATGTATCTATATAATATACATAAATCATGAACATTTACTCATTAAAGAAGCACTGGTGGGCTAAGTGAGAATTCAGTGGCTGTTAAAAAAAATTTAAAAAAAACTAGTAAACCCAAATCTTTTTTTCTTTTTAAACAAAGTGCTACAAAATAAAATACTAATACTAAATAAAATAAAACAAAACAAAAAAAAAAGTTTTGTCTTTTTACTATAAGGGAGAAAACAACATCCCCTTGAAGACTTGCTAAAAGGTACACATTCCAGGCCACCTCAACACCATAGTGGCATTAATGAATAAGTGACAGGGCCTCACAGACCTGCTACTATACCAGTAGTCATAGACATTTCTTTTCTGGTATTCATGAACAGGTGATAGGGTACCACTTCCTTATTCCATACAATGTAAATTCCCTTAATGAAGGAAGGCCAGGATACAACCAGACACAAAGCTATTCCTCCACCGGGGAAGGGACTTTAAATGTGCCAAGCAAGTGAGAAGCCAAATAATATATACAAAAAACCCTCACGTCATAAGAACATCAGTTTTATTGTATCTTGTTAAAATATGTCATCTAGATTAAAATCAACAGTTCAAAACGATCAGACAAATGTACATAGATAGCAAGCGCGTGACACCGACGTGTTTCGCTACATTTGCTTCTTCAGGGTATATTCTCTAAAGATGGCCACCAAGTGAAGTGTCTTAAACAATTAAAAACACAAAATCCTATGCATAACCCTCCATCCCAAGGTAGGAACCTGTAAAGTTGCCCAGAAGCCTCACACTTACGGGACAAGAAGGTGGGATTACATGTCTCAAACACTTTATATCCAGGATGACACCATTCCAAAAGATGGACAGTTATAAAGACTCCTGAGAGGAAAAGGCAGGGATGGATATTAAAGACAAATGTGTGGCTGAACAGACTATACTTCACTTCAAACGTCTGCCATAGACTGTGTTTGCCTCATACGGTATGAGGCAAACAGTCTATGGCAGATGTTTAAGTGAAGTATAGTGGGTTCAGCCACACATTTGTCTGGGATGTCCATCCTTGCCTTTTCATGGATGTCCATCCCTGTCCCACTATACTTCACTTTAAACATCTGTCATAGACTGTGTTTGCCTCATACGGTAAGAGGCAAACACGTTTGAAGTGAAGCATAGTCAGTTCAGCCACGCATTTGTCTTGGATGTCCATCCCTGCCTTTTCCTCTCAGGAGTCTTTTTAACTATCCATCTTTTGGAATGCAGTCATCCTGGATAAAAAATGTGTTTGTGATATGTAATCCCACCTTCTTGGCCCATAAATTTGGGGCTTCTGGATAACTTTACAGGTTCCTACCCTGGGGTGGAGTGTTATGCATAGGGTTTTGTCTTTTTAATTTTTTAAGACACTTCACTTGGCTGCCATCTTTAGAACATATACCCTAAAGAAGCATATGTAGCGAAAACGCGTCAGCTTACATTGTATGGAATTTGAAACTAATGAGATGGTGCCACAGTGAGACTCTTTTTTTGTTTGTTTAAGTTTGTCGGGTCCACCTTTTCCTTTTTTAAGTACCACTTCCTTACCCCAATGGTAGCACACAGTTAAACATCATTCCAATCTTCAAAACTTATCAAAGTTTATATGTCACTGTAGGAGGACCCCGACCTACAGGAGGAGACTAGTATAACCCTTTTATTTACTAAACTGATGGTAATTCGCTCTCTCCCTGTGGGATGCAGCAAGCAAATACACTATCCCAAGTGTTACTTACAATCAAAAAATCACAACTCAATCTAGCCTTTGTAGTGTCTTTACTTCTCATAGGAGGATTATCTAACACTGGCAGAACAATCTCTCTAAGCCTTTTATTTGTAGCTTGTGTCATTATCTGGCTCTTAATCTCTTATAACAGCATCGGGTTATTAAAGTGGAACTTTAGTCAGAAAATGAAAGTGATTATAAACAATCACCTTGTAAAGTAACACATTCAGTTTAAAATAAAAAGAAAGAAGTGAAAGTAAAAAAAATGTGCATAGATACAAAAAAAAATTCTAAATACCTTTTGTCCCTTTTTTATTAACTGCTACTCAGGGGCTCTGGGAATCAGCAAAATTGCAGCCTCCAGCAAGAAGAAACAGGAATAATCCTGGAGGCAATTTACAGCTCACACTAATTTTGGCAGCATAACTTTTTAATTATTATTATTATTATACAGGATTTATATAGCGTCAACGGTTTGCGCAGCATTTTACAAAATGAAGGCAGACATTACAGCTTACAATCTAAGAGGAAGGGTCAAGTGATACAAAAGGTAATAGCTGTGGGGGTTGAGCTGATGGACAACGTAAAAACACAGTGTATTAGTTAAAAGCAGGATAGGCTTCTTTAAAGAGAAGGGTTTTCAGTGGTAGTCTAAAGATGGATAGATTAGGAGATAGTTGGATAGATAGGGGTAGGGAGTTCCAAAGGATGGGAGAAGCTCAGGAGAAGTCCTGGAGGCGAGCATGGGAGAAGGTGACAAGGGAGTAGGATGTCTTGGGAGGACCAAAGAGAATGGTTTGGTTGATATTTTTAGACTAGGTTAGTGATGTAGCTGGGGACAGAATTGTGGAATTAATGTGGAATGTATGTTCCTTGCTAATGAACATTATTTTTTATTAAGTTGTTATGGGTAAAGTTCTGCTTAAAGGCCCGGAAAATTTATTTTTGGCGTCCACATGCCATTTATATTAGCATCCTTTACAGTTAATCCTCCTATTATGTTTAAAGAAAATGCTCACTGTAATCTGGGTACCAAACGTTTAGAATTTTTTCCCCCCTTTAATGCAGTGTTCTAATGTGCATTCACACATGACACAACAATACGGGGTGCCTTGCCATTCATTTTCAATACCACCCTAAAGCATATGCATGCTCAACATGAATGCATCTGAAGCTCAGTATCCTACAGGGCATGCAATAAAAAGTGGTGTCGCCTTGTGGTGCACTGAAAATAAACATGTCAAATTTTATTGTTGAGTCTGTTTAGGGACTGTAAAAAAATGTAACATCCCATTCAACATAATATGCATTAATGTGCCTGAAAGATATGTCAACACATGCACAAGCTTAAAAGCATCCTAAAATCCTACAATACCTCCAGTAGACTCTGTTTTAAGTTTCTGTTAATGCCTGCTCCTTCTCTCCATAGAATGAAAGCAATCCCTAAAGGTGGCTTTTTAAAAAACTAGGGTGGGTTAGTGATTGACTTCACAATATACTGTATGCTCCTAGGCTGCCACTTTGGATAGCCCAGGATACAACATACAACATGTGCAGGAATACTAGGGGAAGGCTATCTATTCCCAAAAGAGGCTTCCAGTTTAAATGCAGCATCGTCTTTCAGAGAGTTGAGTGAAACAAGACGCGTATTAAGAGTTATGTAAAGAGGATTTCCTCAGTACCTTCAATACTTTCCAAGTGTAGTAACTGCTATGTTCAAAACAATCAATAAGCAGGCAGGAAAGACACATAACCTGAAATTGTATATATGTTTACTAGTCATCTTAAAGTGGTTGTAAACCACAGGCAAAAAAATATTAACAAAGCATATCCCTCTATAGTGTGTACTTGTCCAAATTAGGAGCAGAAAGTGTAATTTCTGTCTGCTGCTTCCTTCCTCTGCTATCAGCATGAATCACTTCTGACAAGTTTTCCTGACACCAAGAGAAAAACGGTGACAAGGGAAGGAGCTCCAGCTGATTGACAGCCTCAGCACTGTTCCTGTGTGCTGTGTAAAGGGGGGTTGTCCCTTCCCTCCAAACAGCTCTCAGAGCTCTCCTCACTGAGCCCTGCGGAGTGTAACCTCAGCTCTCAGACCCATTTTTTGGACAGCTCAGGCAAGCTTTATAAATTTTGGACTTTAAACAGATGTAAAAAAGACTGGCCTGTAGATAAACAGGTATAACTTATGTAGGAGGATTTGTTTCATCTCTGTGTATCACCTGAGGCCAGTCACTTCACTGTATATATGTAAGGGCTTACAACCACTTTAAATGCAGTGCACCTTTAAGGCCTCATGCACGCAGGAAGTTTTGCCAACTGCAGCTCGGCTTGTGGGGTCCCCATAGCAAGCTGCTTGTTGTGGGGCCACTCAACAGGAGGGTGGTGCCAAGAGCAATGAAGTGGGACCTGAGAAGAGGAGGATTGGGGCTGCTCTGTGCAAATCCACTGCAACAGAGGAGGTAAGTATAACATGTTTGTTTTTTTTGTTTTGTTTTTTTAAAGGAGACTTTACAATCACTTTACAAAAGTCTTGTCTAAATAAACAATTCATGTGTATTCTTGGTAATTCCTGTAATCTTAATGTGCTTTGTATATTTCTTACAGATCTGTGCTACTTATCCAGTGTGAAACTATACCTCTGTGCAGGAGCTTCCTGTAATAAAGACCGGTCTCTGCTGCTCTCCCTCCTTGCGCATGGTGACTAGTCTTGCCTCCACCCCCTTCTGTAGTTTTCTGCAGGCAGCCTGTAGTGGGTGGAGCCTGCTGGGGCACTCCCATAGCTCTGCTCCCTGCACAGACTATCTACAGCACAGAGATGATGCCATATATCTGGGTTTTGTGAAGGCATTCAGTGCATACAAAGTGGATTTTAATCCTTTGTGGCTATTGAGGAATATATTTAAATTAAAGTAATTGAAGCAGAACTCCAGATACCCAATAAATCGGTGCATGATATTCATTAATCTTTATCTCTGAAATAAATAATAAAAAAAGAAAAAAAAAACTGATTATGTACTTGTTGTGTGTTATTTTCATCTTCAGGGTTGTAGAGTGGTGTGAGGTAATTTAAACAAGTCTGGATCTACCTATACAGTCCTCTTGCAATTGGCTGTCGTGCTGTGTTAGGAGAATTATAAAACCAATGCTGTATCCCATTTACATATCTGTACACGAAGTACATGGTTGTCTCTGATTGTTTCTTGGAACAATCGACTCGTCTTTGTAATTTGTATGTATGTATTGTATTATTGTAATTTAGTACTTTCAACATTTCTAATAAAACGAGATTATACTAAAAAAATGAATGCAACTAAAGATGTATTAATGCACACGGTCACACCAAAGTCCGACCGTCCAGAACGAGATGATGTACAACATGTACGATGGGACTAGAAAAAGGAAGTTCAATAGCCAGTAGCCAATAGCTTCCGTCTCGTACTTGCTTCAGAGCATGCGCCGTTTTTGGTCCGTCGGAACAGCATACAGACGAGCGGGTTTTCCCGATAGGAATTGGTTCCATCGGAAATATTTAGAACATGTTCCATTTCTAGGTCCGTCAGAATTTTCAAAAAAAAAAAAGTCCGATGAGGCCTACACACGATCGGAATAGACGATGAAAAGCTTCCGTCAGACTTTTTCTGTCGGACATTCCGCTCGTGTGTACGCGGCTTAATAGGTTCTTTTTTCTTAAAAAAAAAAAGCATAAAAAAACAAAAATAAGCATTACAAATGATGTGTATGTACAGTGCCTTGCAAAAGTATTCACCCCCTTGGCATTTTTTGTGTTTTGTTGCCTCACAACCTGGAATTAACATGGATTGTTTAAGGATTTGCATCACTTAATTTACAGAACATGCCCACAACTTTGAAGATTTTTTTTTTTTATTGTGAAGCAAACAACAAATAGGACAAAATAACAGAAAAAGTCAATGTGCATAACAATTCACCCCTCCCCCAAAGTCACCATACTTTTTAGAGCCACCTTTTGCAGCTATCACAGCTCCAAGTCGCTTTGGATAAGTCTCTATGAGCTTACCACATCTTACCACTGTAGATTAGGGAATCCCAGAGTTATTCTTACCTGCACTGTGCAATGGTTTTGCATAGAGCAGCCCTCCTCTTCTCGGGTCCCTCGCTGGCGCTCCTGACCCTTCCCTCCTGCCGAGTGCCCCCATAGCAAGCAGCTTGAAAAGGATTATAGACACTGAAATGCTAGGGACTAGGAAAGTATCATGTCTTGCCTGTTGTACTCTAAAATGTTTACTTTTGTACCTTTATTAAATAACGCTTTTGAAACCTTGTCCTGGCGTGGTCTGAAGTTACTGAAGAGGTGTATCGTAAGTAACTGGCATACATACAGTTAACAAGTGGGTCTTTAACACATTGGGGTATGAAGATACCAACATGGAGTACAGTATTTTTAAGACATAAGTAGTTGCTAAGAGTAACAGAAGTGCAACAAGCAGCCTGTCGATACCCTGTACCTTTAATAGGTTGCATGGTCTCTAGCAGCGAAGTACAAAGGTACAGAAGGTCAAGAGCAGAGTTGAGTACATGTGTGGGGCCCACTCTGCTACTTTGGAGCGGTAGTGGAAAACGCTGGTCAGGTGGTTGTGGACATTCGCTCAGCGTGTCCCTTCCAAAATGCAAGTTACTGTGAAGGTGTACATTGACACGAGAAACTGAGAGTTAAATGCAGAACAGTTGCAGTGCAGTGTACATGGTGTACATTCATCTCTGAGGATTAGAGGCCTGCCTAAGGTGGAGTCCCCAATGGCAGCCTCAGCCTTGTTGTAAGGTATCAAGAATGACACAAAGTAAGGGCACCCTGTTTGTGTAGCGAAGTGACCCTGTACAGAGTGCCTAATGTAGCTCAGAAGAACCCACACTGCCAGCCAGTACTTGCTGCCCAACAAGCTAATGGGAAACATGGAGGACATGACTAACAACCACACAGCAGCTACCACTGTAGGCCCAGGTCCCACTCGCGCATACGCCTACAGGTAGAAGGAGGGGGTAGGGAATTAAAAAAAAAAATAGATATTGTTAGGCTTTTCTTTCACTGTAAATTGGAACTAAAGTCTCCAATTAAAAAACTATTAGCAGGCAGACATGTAATGTCTCTTCAGCAATAAAATAAACCTACTCACCTGCTTGCAGTCTACTTGTATAGTGAACTGAACATGCACAGCTCAGTTTACAATTTGGTACAGTTCCTGGGTGCTGGAATGATTGAACACCTGTGCATGTGCAGGAGTGACCTCATCCTGTGCTGGCCAAGCAGGACAGCCACAGTCTGCTAGAAGCCAGGTAGAAGATTTCAATACCGGCGAGGGATCTTGAACCATTTTAAGCAGAGGTAAGTATTGTGGACCTCACCTAGAACCACAAAATAAACATTTTTGGCCCCCAGAAGCTGCACACTATAGCAGACTTACCTACAAAATTGATGTCAGTGCTCTTTTCTGTTATGCTTCCTTCATCTCCTGGTCTTCTGGATTCAGTCTTCATTCTCTTGATTGGGATGATAGAACTCCTGCAAATGTGTGAGGAACTGACTGTATATTAAGCTGCACATGCTTGGCTCAGTGTACACAAACACTGAGCGACAAGAAGAAGCAATTATACTAGAACAGACGTTCAGGCTGGGTTCACACTATTGCAAATTGGATGCGGTTTCTTTTGGTCCGTTTCAGGTCCGAATTTAGCCCAAAATTCAGGCTAAAATCAGACCTGAAACGGTGAATAGAGACGCACTGGACTTCTGCTGTGAGCCGATGCGATCTCTAGTGTGAACCCAGCCTCAGAGTTTCTTCTGTCATCAAAGCCCTACCTGTCAGCAAGTTTAAAAAAAAAATGACTTTATTTCCACTTTAAAGCTTTGTGAATTGAGCAGGGGCGTAACTAGAAATCACAGGGCCCCATAGCAAAATGTTGTATGGGCCCCCCCTGCAAACCCGCCCCCCTGCAAACCGCCCCCTCCACAAAAAAAAGAACTAATGCCGTTGAACAAAAGATTACCGCACCCATGTGGCACAGTACCCAGGCAACAGCTTATATTAATTTTGAACAACAAAGTATGCAGTATACTGTATGCAGCCCCTAAAGGACACACATTGCTGACCTCCAGCCTTCTAACTAATTTCTGTTCTGTTATATAAAATGAAATAGTTCAACTCACCATAATGCAGAATCAGTGGGAGCCCTGAGCGTGTCACTTGCCACTGTCGCCTGCCACCAGATGCAACTTGTCACGGAATGTCACTTGTCACATCACCCGCCACACGTTGCGGATTGTCCACTTGCCACGTCGCCTGCCACCAGATGCAGATTGTCACTTGTCACACGTTGCAGATTGTCCACTTGCCACGTCGCCTGCCACCAGATGCAGATTGTCACTTGTCACACGTTGCCGATTGTCCACTTGACACATCCCGGATTGTCACTTGCCACGTCACCTGCCACACATTACTGATTGTCACTTGCCATGTCCCAGATTGTCACTTGCCACACATTGGATTGTCACTTGCCACGTCACCTGCCACACATTACGGATTGTCACTTGCCACTTTCCGGATTGTCACTTGCCACACATTACGGATTGTCACTTGCCACGTTGCCTGCCACATGTTATGGATTGTCACTTGCCACATCACCTGCCACACCTTACGGATTGTCACTTGCCATGTCCCGGATTGTCACTTGCCACACATTACGGATTGTCACTTGCCACGTCCCGGATTGTCACTTGCCACACATTACGGATTGTCACTTGCCACGTCGCCTGCCACATGTTACAGATTGTCACTTGCCACGTCACCTGCCACACATTACGGATTGTCACTTGCCACGTCCCGGATTGTCACTTGCCACACATTACGGATTGTCACTTGCCACGTCCCGGATTGTCACTTGCCACACATTACGGATTGTCACTTGCCACGTCGCCTGCCACATGTTACAGATTGTCACTTGCCACGTCACCTGCCAAACATTACAGATTGTCACTTGCCACGTCACTTGCCACACATTACGGATAGTCTCTTGCCACGTCACCTGCCACACATTACGGATTGTCACTTGCCACGTCCCGGATTGTCACTTGCCACACATTACGGATTGTCACTTGCTGCCACGTCCCGGATCGTCACTTGCCACTTCACCTGTCACACATTACGGATTGTCACTTGCTGCCTGTGTCACTTTCATGCTGTTTCCCAGAGTCAGGCAGCAGAGAGATTAGGTCATCTCTCTGCTTCCCGAGGCTGCCTGCACAGTGAGGGGGGAACTGCACTGCAGGGATGCAGGGAGGGCGCCGGGTGGTGAGAGATGATGTCATCTCTATGCACCCCCGGCTGCTAGCTCCCTGATTGGCCAGCCCGCTCACACACGAGCCGAACCGCCCAGCTGACTCCCCGCCTGACAGCCCCCGGAGCCGTGCGCGCTCACCGCGGACCAGCGGAGCCGCCCGCTCTCACCTGCGGGCCCGCAAAGCTGCCCGCTGTCACCCGCGGAGCCGCCCGCTCTCACCCGCGGAGCCTCCTGTCACCGGTCCGGGGGGCCCCTAACAGCTGCGGGCCCCATAGCGGCCGCGTATGTCGCTATGGCGGTAGTTCCGCCACTGGAATTGAGCTTTTTCATTCCATATGGAATTTATTGTAAGCACACAGCAGGTTAATAAAGATGAAGACCAGTTGTTCTTGGGCCCCTAACAGTAGCTACTCCTGTAGTTACCCCATAGACTGCTAGAGATTCATTGTTGCACTGCCGCTCTGCCTTATTTTATCAGAAGCTCCTAACATTCATATCTGTCCACTAACTTCTCTTGCCATGATAATATCCATTTTGAAATATTGCCTGCAGTTTTATCAGTGTTAAATTCCTCGGCATGTCTTGCATTGCTTTTTATTCTAAACTATTACAGTTTGGCCCCATAATTGTCTTTCACTCAGGAAAATGTCCTCTTTCATACTGAATAAATCAGTCTGTTTAATATTGTAGATTTATGAAGAGTTCCTATGTTTTTTCAATTTTATTGAATCCATATATATAGAAATCTAATAAAACATACTCCAGCCAGATGAAAATACAGCAGAAGATTTTGCTTTATGAGCGTGCCATAATTTTTATGTTCAGAATTGTCTCAGTTTATTAGGGCTATACATATTGAAGCATCTGTATTTAAAATATTCCATGTAACGTAGACAGACTCTGATTTGCCAGACAGTGGTGTTAGGTTAGCAGTTCTATTAGGCCATTGGATGCTGAATTAGGGCTATTCCTAATGTAAATAATTGCAGCCTATAACATTGCAAACTTTTTTTTTCCTTTTTTTTGGTTTGAGACTTACTGCCCATATAATCATGGCTCCCTGCCCGCTAATATTTCCTGTGATACAGTATGATCAATGCTGTGGAAAAACATTTATTATATTTCTTCCAGCTACTTAGAGACATTACTGAATTATGAGTATCGCAAAAAGGAATCTGGAATGCATTCTTCCTTTATGTGACGTTTTTACAGTCTTCATTTCAGCTCTGAAGCCTCCAAGCTCCAGTGAATGCAGTGATCCCTTTCTCCAAAGTGCCGCAGGGATAAATGGTGCCTTCCTATTCTATTTTTTCCTTTTCAGTGCATTCCCTGTGCTTTGCTTGCTATGCATTTTCATTTGCTCATAGAAGTCATCTGTAGAGCACAGATGACAGCACCAGTAAAGGGAAACTGTGGTAGATTCCAGGGAACACTTATTTTGAGTTCTTATTGTTATTTGCCAATTCTACCTAAAACTAGTATTTCAGTTTTGGATAGGAAATAGTGGGTTGAATTATCTGGCAGCTTCTAATATGACTTAGAGGTTCCTCTGCATTAGTTTGTGTCTCCTCAGCCTCCATATTGGCCACATTAAAAGTGTTCATTGCTTTTAGCTGGCTTTCCAGTTATTTATTTTACAGTATGGATAACTCCTTGTGGGCATTTGACACCATTATGTGGCTTGGAAATTGAGATTTCTCATCACAGACATCCATATATGAGGCCAGTATGAAGCCAAACATAATTGAAAGGTCTTGTATTTCATTACAATTAGGGATGAGCCAAACACCCCCCCGATTCAGTTCGCACCAGAACATGCGAACAGACAAAAAATTTGTGCGAACATGCGAACACTGCTAAAGTCTATGGGATATGCAAGTTATTGCCATAAAAAATGTTTGGGGATCCGGGTACTGCCCCAGGGGACATGTATCAATGCAAAGTGATTTTAATAATGCTTAAAGTGAAACAATAAAAAATAAATATTCCTTTAAATATCGTGCCGGGGGTTCCCTTAGTCTGCCTGTAAAGTAGCGTATCTTTCCCATGTTTATAACAGTACTGCAACAAAATGACATTTCTAAAAGAAAAAATGTCATTCAAAATTGCTTGCGGCTGTAATGTACTGCCAAATCCCAGCAATATACATAAACAATCATTGAAAAAACTAACGTGGGTTCCCCCCCATTCCATACCAGACCCTTTTTTTAAAAAAAACCTGAAGGGCCTGGTATGAATTTTAAGGGAAACCCCACACAAGAATTTAAAAAAATGGCGTGGGTGTCCCCCCCAAAATCCATACCAGACCCTTATCGAGCATGCAACCTGGCAGGCTGCAGGAAAAGAGGGGGGGACGAGAGAGCGCCCCCCCTCCTGAACCGTACCAGGCCACATGCCCTCAACATGGGGAGGGTGCTTTGGGGTCCCGATGTTGACGGGGACAAGGGCCTCATCCCCACAACCCTTGCCCGGTGGTTCTGGAGGGTCTGCGGATGGGGGGCTCATCCCAATACTTTTGGCAATATAGTGTATGTATACATATACTGTATATTTATAGAGAGGGGCTTTAAACACTCTATTCAAATAAAACATAAAAAAAAAGGATGCGCTGCCACTTAAATGAACATGAAAAAATAAATTCAGCTGCTGCAAACACCCAGTGTAACTTCCCCACTTAATCCAAAAATAAGTATAAATGTATGTGCTGCACTGCTGTGTCAAATACTAATTATCTATATAGTGTTCATACCATAAAATGAAAATTACTGACATAGAAAAGTGATGATCACAGCAAATAGGACGGTTTGCACTGGAGTTTTGGTTTCACTAAGCAGTGGGAAGTTGGGATTCAGAACAATATGTATTATGTATGAACTTTTGTTTATGCATAGACACTATAGATACTAATTTTCCCATTATTAACATGGCAAGATATATTTAAGCATTGATTTTGGAGTTTACTTTTCACTTGTCAGTGATCGACTCACACACTGACCTGCTCCACACTGACCTGCTCCACTGTGTCTGTGCCGCTGCTTGCTGGAGGAGGGTTTCTTCACTAGGTAGAGCACAGACACACAGGGCAAGGGGAGAAGCCTCGCTGTGTGTAGAGCCATGCAGCTGCCAAGGAAAGGGACAGATCCGTGCGGGGTTCACTCCTGCTCCCCAATGGGCTGAGGCAGAAATAGCAGAGCAGAGCCAAATGTGAGCACTGAGCCTGCACCCGGCAGGAGGGGGCAGTTGATCTTGTTCACCTCTAATGTAAGGAGCCTCTTGAAGTTAAGGTCCACAGACATGCGGTCTGGCAAATGTCTGGTGAGCCCTATGGCAAGTCCAGGCCTGGTCATGTAAACCCTGGTGCTTGTGAAGTTCTTGGCTTTGTTCACAAATGTCTGATGAAGATAAGCCCCTTTTGCCTTGCTACACAGTTAAAATGTTGCAGTCTGATCAATAGAGGAAGGGAGACTCTGCCTACAGCAGACTAATGACTCAACCTAGTCATATTCACTGACCCAAATTTGTAGACTGATATTTTAATAATGAAAGGTGGAGCTATTAAAAAAGTTGCTGTATATTATGAAATTCCATTTATTTATTCTACATTTTCTGGGAACAAGGAAATGTTCTTCTAAGTTATTGCAGAGAATAACCATTCATATGATAGATGTTTTAGAAACTCCAGAAAATACCCACACACATGGCAGTTCAGATATAAATTATAAACCACTACCAGTATGTCACTTACTGTGAAGGTTCAGCTTCATGAGACTTTATAGCTGTTCAGTGGGGCTTGGAATATAACTATACAGAAAGTGTGTGATATAAAGCAGCATGAGTGTATCAACATAACATTGATGAAATGCTTGATGGACTTTGTTGCAGTAAAATGCTTCTTAGATCCTTTAAGATTTTAAATGATGAGTTTACTTTCATAAAAAGATCATATTGACCCTCCATTTCACCCGACCACCTCTTTATAAACAGGTTAAACTCCTCACTGCCTGCAAACTGCCCAGGGCAGTGAAATGTTTACACCCTGCCGTGTTCTGGTTCCCAATAAAAAGTCCAGCATGTGGTGCCATAAAGAATATTAGATGTCTCCCAAAAAATAAAGGCTCTTCTCAGATATGGTATACCCATTGTGGCTGGACTCAGCACATGCATGAACTTTAATAGAATATCCAGAGGTCCAGTTAAATATATATTTTATTAGCAACCTCCTATCCCTGTTTTGTTTTCCCTCCATATGCTCAAGAACACAGTGGTTAACCAGAGGAGTACTTCCCTACTGTTTGATCTCTGGCCTGTTCTTTTAATAAATAAATATAAAGAAATATCCTTACAGTCATTTCCTTAAAGTGTTTGTTAACCTAAAAAAAAATTAGAGCTCCTGTTCCCTTAAATCAGATTAAACAGCACAGTGCTTGTGCTGTGTAATCTACCCCTCTCTAAACTATAAAAAAAAACCTGGCTCTTCCTGCTACTTCCTGGGTCCCCCTCTCTGTGCTGACCCCGATAATCAGGGCTGCTGAGGCCTGACCACCGTGGTCAGCCTACGTCCCTCCATCATCCGCAGCTCTCCTCCCTGCTCTCCTCTCTCCCCCTCACCCCCTCCTCCCTGCCTGTCAGCTCCGTGTCTGTGTCTGCGCCCCCCCTTGCCACTATTAGTACAAATAAAATTTTACAAATGGTCACTGCCAGCCCCTCTATTATAGTTAGGCATACCACACTGAATACGTCTTTTTTTAAAACGAGGCATGTAAATACAGTTTTAGAGCGATCTTCAGGCCGGTCACGTGACTCACGGCCGGTCTCCAGGGCTATAGCAGGAGGGTCTGAGACTGGCCATGTGACCTCCCCGGCTGACATCAGAGGAGGATCTCGCTCCCTCCTGCAGTAGCCATGTATCGGAGCTGTACAGCCCCGCAAGTCACATGACTGGCGTGAAGATAGCTCTAAAAAGGTATTCACATGCCTTGTTTTAATAAAGGATGTATACAGTGTGGTATGCCTGACTATAATAGACGGGCTGGCAGTGAATCATTTGGATTAACAAACACTTTAAAGTAGAATTCAATGCAAAACCTAACTAGTCCTAAAAATGCTCTCTCCCTCTCCTAGTACCTATTCTGACTAAGCAAGAAAAATCTGTATACTTACCTATTTTCAGGCTGCTCCATGTTACATGATCTGGCTCCCCTTGGTCAGCCAGCAATGGCTACAGGGCAGAGGAGGAAGCGCCAACAAGAGTTTGGCAATTGGAGCCTATAGGATAGGTGATGTCACTGCTCCCAGGCATTGCCAGCCATTGTTGAGTACTCTCTATTCTTCCCTGCAGATGGCTGACACATGGGCGATCACGAGACCAGAATGGAGTGGCCAGAAAATAGCTAATTATTCATGCCTTTCTTACATATGTTAGTCAGAATAGGGGTTAGGAGGGAGCTGTTTTAAGACAAGTTAGGTTTTTCATGGAATTTAAAGCTGGACATACACTAGTAGAATTTAATTCAAAATTTTTAGTGGGGTCAAATTGTGGTTCATTTTCGACTTGACAAGAAAATTGGAACTTTGTTCTTGAACGAACAAGTTTCTAACAATGTATGCAGTTTTCATTCAGGAAAGTCTATTCACTTCAAAATCAAATCAAAAGCAAACAAAAGGTACTTCTGGCTAGTGGGAAGACAAGAGCCATAGAAGACAGATGCCTTAAGATACATTGCTTTCAATTATACCCCATGGATGGACACCCCTGCTTTGAGCACACTAAGATACACCTCTATCAGAGAGAAACTGTTGATTGAACTGATAGTTACAATGGTGGAGATTTGACTGATAGACTGAGATGTTGAGAACTGTTGAGAAGTGCGCCTCATGAAGTACTCACTAGGTGAAGAGGGAACCCTGCATACACAACCGTATGCCACTACAAAGGGTATTGGATAGCATTCTTGTAGTTCATTGACACTTCCTGCAGCTTTCAAACAGAAAGCCCTCACAGAGGTATGGGTAAAAAACTGTAGGCAGTATCTGCAGGAGCCTGACATTGCACCCACCAGGTGCAAAACTCTGCAGACTCCCAAGAAAAAAATAATAAATGCTAAAACATGTGTATTTATTATTTTTTAAACCTATCCTTTAACTTGATTTCATTTATATGTGCCTGACATTTTAGCTGTAATACAATGGGGTCAGAGGTCAGTTGAAGTTTGACAGCATGTGGTTGTCTGCAAGTTGCCTATCACCACATTGCTGTATGCTTAGAAACTGAGAGACAGATTGTCAAGTCAAGCAATTGATAATCTGGTGATTGCAAAACTTCAGTTTACCACTGATCCACTGATTGCCTCATGCCTTCGTCAAGCTTTTGACGAAGGGGCGCGGCTGTCACGTCATCGCAGCCCGTACGCTCAGGAAACGCGTCGCTTGCCAGTGACGTCATTTCCCCTCGCCCGCTATCCACCTGCGGTCCGAGCCTCGTTTTGGTCCTTTGCTGTCACCGTGGCCGGCATAAACATCACAGCGGTGCCTCTCCACATGCAGGCAGAGCATCCAGCTAGCAGGCAGGAGTTCTATGACCGACCTGATGATACCTCTTATGATGGATATTCCATATTCACATGCCTTTCTGATGACTTCCTAAATGTGAGTGTGATTGACACAAGATTTATGAATTAATTGTTTTAATGTCTACACCTAGAGGCGCCTCTTTTTCTTTGTACTTCTCCTCAGGATTTTGGAACCTGGTTTCAGTTCCCATTGAAGGCAACCCTATATGTGGACTCATTGTCCTGGTTCTGGACGTTTGGACTTTTTTCCTGTATATACATGGTTTTTATACTATAGATATATATATCCACTATTGTGGCCTTTTTTATGCACCTGCCTTTGAATGTATTTTTATATTCCGGGATGTTTTTAAAGTTTTAAATGTTTTCCTTTAGACACACATTTGTTTTTTTCTTTCATATATACCAGTTTGTGGATTAGGGTTGTTTTTTGCTGCTTTTTCCAGTTCATTGCGCCTACACTTGTATAATATGTAGATACCATACCTAAGGGATCCTTGTAGAAGTTTGAAATCACTGTAGTAGACACTACCACCACTACTCCAGTGACCTCCATTAGCTTCTGGGTCCCAAGCCGAGTGGCTGCCCTGTTGCATTCTGAACACAGGAGGTCATCTGCTGGGCATGGGTGCCATTCAGAGGATGCTTTTCATTTTCTCAATGAATGCAAAGCATTCTCTGATTGGACAAGATGGGGACAGTGATGCCACCGCCATGCCTTTCCACCTTCTACAATCAGAGAACACTTTGCATTTATTGAGTTAATGTAAACCATCCTCTGAATTGCACCCATGCCCAGCAGCTGACCTCCTGTGTTCACAAAGCAGCAGGGAGATGACTTGAAGCTAGTTGAGATAACTGGAGTAGCTGTGTCTACTACAGTGATTTCCAGCTTCTAGAGGGATATCACAGGTGTGGAATATGCAAAGTTACAGTACATTGGTCCAAGCTGGATCAATGGAACTCTGTAAAAATATTCAACTATGAAAAAAATTTCCAAACCTAGAATTCTTCTTTAGAATAACTTTGAATTTAGTACAGATTGAGTCATATGGACACGATTACAACCGCTGTGCTTTTTACTTACAGCTCAGTCTTCCCACTTCAAAGTTGCATTAGGAAGTAAATGACTAGACTTAAATGCGAGTGTTTTATGTGCTTGTTTAAGCAGTTAGAACAGTAATGAGAATTCCATTCTGTGGTGAGAAAGGACTAAAGGTGGTATACTGAATGAATCTGCCAGAAAGCTTCAGGTGTGTGAGTAAGTATCCCAGTTATGTAGACACAGATTGTTGTCCTGATGATTTCCTGTCAAAAATCACTAATGCCAGTCTAAGACCTTTTATACAGTAGTATCTATATGAGATGAGACAGCTAATGCTCAATGTTGTCAGTTTTGGCTTGATCATGAAACAGTCTATGGGAATTAGCAGACAGCACAAGACATACCTAGATCAACAATCCTGGACAAAATAAAAGATATCCAATATTTTTAGCCAATCAATTCTATCAGGAGATGTCAGTGGTAGACATGGTTTGCCCCACTCTCCCTTCTGATTCCATAAGCTTACTTTATGGTAATAGCTAAAAAATGATTGGATCAAGTGTGCATGTCCAAACACATAAAGACACAAAAAAGATGTATATGACCTATTAAGTGAAACAATATAAGTTTAAAAGGAGGATTAAGGTAAGGTGATATTTTCAACATGTATTTAGAAATAGTTTTAACACTTATATAGGCTTCAGTATTATTTATGTTTGAAGAGCTAATACCCTTATGCCCTGTACACACGATAGGATTTTCCCATGGAAAATGTGTGATAGGACCTTGTTGTCGGAAATTCCGACCGTGTGTGGGCTCTATCACACATTTTCCATCAGAATTTCCGACACACAAAGTTTGAGAGCAGGCTATAAAATTTTCTGACAACAAAATCCGTTGTCGGAAATTCCAATCGTGTGTACACAAATCCGACGCACAAAGTGCCACGCATGTTCAGAATAAATTAAGAGATGAAAGCTATTGGCTACTGCCCCGTTTATAGTCCCGACGTACGTGTTTTACGTCACTGCGTTCAGAGCGATCAGATTTTCCGACAACTTTGTGTGACCGTGTGTATGCAAGACAAGTTTGAGCCAACATCCGTCTGAAAAAATCCATGGATTTTGTTGTCAGAATGCTGATCAATGTCCGACCGTGTGTACATGGCATTACTCTTATACACCCTAGAAGGTTGTAGAACCTTCTAGAACTAGTGGGTGGAGGTGAGGAGGAGCTGCCTTGAATATTTATGAGGCCTTGGCCAATCCCCAGTAATTGTCTGGCAGGGGGGCAGAGTTTACCTTATAAATAGACATGGGCCGTGCCAGCAGGGCAGTCGGGTGGCAGATGGATGAAGAGAGCAAGGTTCCCCCTTGCGGGACTTTAAAGGTCCTTCCTTCTTCAGCGGTTTATGAATAGATGAAAACATTTACACTAAAATACAGACAGGTAAGATTTAGAAAATACAGTATACATCATATAAACATATGGAGAAGAACCATTGCCTATTGTGGTAGTTGTACCAAAACAGACTTACACGTTGATGATCGAAAACCAAGTAACAGCCACCCAAAATATAAAAACAGCAAAGTCCACCCAGGGGTTGCTCATGTGCCAAACCCACTCACCACACCGATGGGCTCAACCAAGAGAAGCCCAGCGAGACCAGGCTACATGGAACGCGCAAAAGAAAGGAAAAGAGGGCGCACCAGCCATGTGCATTATCTTTTGTAGAAGTATTTATTGAATAAATGATAAAAAGAAATTACTCACAAGAAATAGTAGAGTAAGGCGCAATGTAAAAATGCACCAACTAGCAGCATACGGTTCTATGGTGAGCAAAACCTTCCAAGGGTCATGGAGGAACACACAAGCATCACTACCAGCTGACGCGCTTCGAAGGGAACGTCCCTTCTTCATCAGAGCTCAGCAGTGATCACTCCTTCAGCCATCTCTGTATATATAGTGCCTGAGAGCACCATCAGTGGATCAGGTAGGGCGCATGGGGCCCCACCCCCTCAAGCTGCCCCTCCCTCTCACGCCCTTCAATCATGTGGGTGAAAAATGAAAAATAAATAAATAAATGACTAGAAATTAATAAATATCAAATAAGTAAATAGCTAATACTAATAATAATAATAATACAGGGCTGCCCATGATGAAAGCACAGCAAACATTTAGTAATATGTCGTGGCATACAGCGCACATAAAGTGCAAAGGTGACATGAGCTATGTGAACTTAGCAGGCAGGGGGACACCTCACCATGTGATGAAATGATCGTACCAAAACAAATATGTGAACCTTCAAAGGCCTCACCGATTATCGTACATGTGGGCCGCCGCACCATCAAACAAAAAGACCGCTGATCGTATACAGGTAGCACTCCCATCCTGGAACGCACGCAGATGCTTTGCGCTCCAGGGCGGAGGAAGAGGCGGAGTATGCGTCACTTCCTCCGCGTCATTCGTCGCCCATTAATGACGTAGGTGGCGAAGAACTGTTCTGCGCCATATTGCTGGAGGCAGACTATGGGAGTTCAAGGCCAGCCGCTCGTTAGAGCCACCCAGCATCAGCCAGAACATACAGCTGCCTTGCAGGCAGCAACTCAAGGGGGCCAAAGAAGGACAGAAATAAGGGGGAGGGGGCCCCTGCAAAGTACTAAATGATGCTACAAAAATGGTAATCAATATCAAAATGAGGGGATGATTAAAAATGATGAGTAATTCTTAATAATAAAAATTGATAAAAAATTGTTAAATAATAAATAAATTGAATAATTACCATCTAAATGCCAGCATAACTACTGCCGACGCATGAGGTACACCCTGTATATGCAAATCTGCACATCACATATGCGCCCACACCGCTGACACCACGAATCGACCAAAGGTCGTCATGTGGGGAAAATACATATAGAGGGACAACCCAAGCTGAAATATACTAAACAGGGATGGTGCTGAAAGAGATGAACACATGTGGCAACATACAGTAACTTGAAACACAATATATATTAAATGCAAAATGCTAGGTATATCAATATACCCAAAGAAGGCGAGGGAGACATACAATAAATTAATTGGAATACAAGCAGTCCCTCCCTAGTTACTGTGTGCAACATATGATTGCGAAATGACAGAACTATCAAAAGCAAAATGATACATGTATTCTATAAATACAAAAAGTGTCATGAATGGTGTCACAATAACAAAATAAATAAACAATGAATATTAAATGGAAAATATATATTAAAAAATTGAACAAAAATGCATGAACTAAAAAACCTATTAAGAAGCATACGGATAAGAGCACAACCGACAGAGCCAACCTATGTAGAGAGGGATAGCAGAAATGGAGAAGAAGAATGGACAAAGGTAGAAGGAGAAGGGAGGTGTGAGAACACTACCGATGGACTCTACAGAATTAGGTAATTTTGTGAACCTCAGGATCCTCATTCAATCCCCCGGGGGCCATGCTTCCAAGGGTGAAGATCCAATAGGCTTCGCGTTTGCAAAGCCTTTGGTGTCTTCTACCCTTGTCGAGACTGCCCCTAATGGACTCAATCCCAAACACTCTCATGCCTGATGGGTCTCTATGGTGGGCTTCTTGAAAATGCTGAGGGACCGGATATTTGACGCGTGTGCTATTGATGTCACATTTATGTTCGCCAATACGCACACTCATGGGACGAGAAGTCCGGCCAACGTAGAGGTGCCCACACAGACAAATAATGCCATACACCACGTGGTCCGTCCGCGCCCTGCAGGGTGAATGTGCGGCAGGGGAATTTTTTGATTGTATAGGGTTTGGTCGGGTGGAAGATGGAGATATAGTGCTGTGGGTGTTGTCGGTGGCCATGAAGGGTGCCCCCTAGTCTGGGGAGGGGGTGACCTTGGGCCGGGGCTTGGGTGCTGGAAGGATCCTGCCACAGCACATGGAGGAAGCCCTTCCTGGAGGCACAGGAGCAAGAGAGAGGACAGCGTGAGTAAGTGAGCACTACTGTGGACTCACAAGGAGGGAGACTGCTACATGTAGCCAGATCTCTCTGAAGACAGTGGTGTGCTTAAGTCTTCATCCCTTCCCTGGAAAATCTCTTGAGAGTCAGCCAGGTGGGCTGGTGAGAGTCAGTCAGTCTGGAGGACTGGTGTGAAAGGGGCAGCTGCAGCCAGGTGGGTTGGCAGTGCCTGAAGAGCTGTTGCTGGTATCAGTAGCCACAGGAGGAAAAGTACAAGCTGGTCACTGTATTTTGCTACGCAACAAAAGGCCTCAGGTTCCTGCCTGTAATGGGACATTGCTAAAAATTCTGACTGAGAACCTGTCGGATCCACAAACAGTGATTCAGCTGGAGTCAGCAAGCGTGTGCAGGAGGAATGTCAAGGAGATTGAATATAAATTGTACATAGGAAGATATTCCTGAAGTTGTTGCCAAAGTTTTTGCTGAAGTCAAATGGGCATCCCGTAACCTCCCACCTCTAGCCAAGTTATCAACCCTCAATAAATAACAAAAAAAAGTCACGTAATGTTCTCTGACTCTGGAGTGCCTGTGAAAATTCAGTGTGCCTGGCTGTGCAGGAGTTCATCTGTGGCTCCTAGTTGGTGCAGTAGTCAAAGTAGCCTACTGTAACCGTGGTGTTGTCATTGTTTGCATGGAATATTCAATAAATGGACTTCAATCACATTGGTGTGCAGCCAATTTCTTCCTTCATTCAATCTTTCCACTAGTCAGGCTGGACTGCCCAGAACTAAGCTCTACCCAGGGTATGTATATGAGGAAATTAAATCATCTCCCACCTAGAAGGATTTTAAAGAAGAAATACATTTAAAGGCGCAACAAAGTGACCCCTGCCTACAGACACCTGTGTGAATGTAGCCTAAGTCACTTCCTCTTTTCTTTCCGAAATGTTGGTATTCATTTTCGTGTTGGCTCTCATTCATGCTCATGTTGATAATCATTCTTTGCAGATGTCGTCAAACAATAGTCAATAAGCTGTCAAAGGTGGATGCTGACTTTCTGACAAAGTTGTAAAATTTATCGAGTTCTGATTTCCTCATAAATCCTTATACATCTGGACAAAATATCCACCAGTTGGATTCTGGAATGTTAGGGGATGCACCCATATTTACAAGCGTTTACATTTCTCTTTTCCTCGCTATCTGCCTCAGTCTTCTTCCAGTCTTCTTCTCCTCTCACACACAATGGTAAGCACCAGTTTTTCTCTATATTCTATTTTAATTGCACAGCTCTATCTCCTTTTCAGAAAACTACCCACAAAGAGGAAGAAGAGGTGCCTGGGGTACTACACCCCCCAAGAATGGGGTATTGGGAAAAAATGCCTTAAAACGCTGATGCTCTAAATCTAGCTAAATGTCTATACTTGCATTTACAAACCGCAACTCCATTTGTAATTTGTTTTTAATGAAAATATTAAGAAGGATAAATATACATTTTTGTAATTTGCCAAGAATTCTGTAAAATAAGCCTCTTTGGGTGCTACACATAACAAGAATGTTTTTTGAAGCATTTTAATACTAGTCGTTGTTTTATTTTGAAGAAGGTCGGTAGATAGGAAAGTATTTCTTCACTGCATGCTAAATTGCATTAAACCTCTAGACGTTCAGCAAATGCCTGTACAAATGTAACATCCCTTTGTGACCCTGTATAGGGTGGCTTGGTATGCAGATCCATAAATTCCGCTCTGTTTAAACATTACTTTTCAGTCTGATGAGTTGATGAACCGCTCTTTTTTAAATTTTTCTTCTCTTAAACAGACACCACTTCAAAGAATCTACATTTTATAGTAACTTTTTTGATGTATCTAATGGTCCTTTTTTCAATCTATACCTTGATTTATAGCGTCAAGACGTGTGATAAATTGACCCCCTCTCAGTCTGAATCAGAAAACCATATTAATAAAAGTAACATACGTATTTGGTCAGGAGGGTACTAATACAGAAAAAAAGCAAAGTTGAGCTGTAGACACTAAAAACCAACAGGAAATGATTGACTTTATACCAATTAGGAAGAAGACACGATTCTTCAGTAAATATCAAATAATTATTTGCAAGTTTATAACATCCATATATTTTTATTATCAAAACTTTATAGATTTGGGCTGACATTTAAGATTTTGTTATATTTAAAGCTGAAGCTTAATCTGCTTATATTTTGACTATCCTGGGTTTTTCTTGCCCCTAATGAAATTTTTAAATTAAACCATTGGCATCATCACTGAGTCTCTGAGGTTCTGTATGCAATATAGGCAGATCGTGGGAAGGGACAACATGGTACTGTACAGAGTTTCCTAAAGAAGCACCCTGCTGTAGTTGTCACCCAGGCTGGACAAATATGTTTGCCTTTGTTCATTTCTATTACATGGGGTATGATGTGATTACTAATTACATACGAAAGTTAACACTGTTTTTAGTTCAATTCACAGGAAGTTAAGGAACACATTTCTTGCAAGATCGTCTAAGAATTGGTAGCTACTACATACAAAATTCGCATCTCTGTATCACAGGATATGTAAAAGTTACAACATCAGAGTCTGCTATATGTCTCTGTCTCTTGTTTGTGTGTGTGCAGCCAAATCTCAGTTTTGTTATGAAGGTTTTGGTTAAGTTATTTTTATCTCACAGTTCTAGTGTCTCCTCTTCCCCAAATAATCAGAATACATTTCCAAATATTCTGACAAGCCTATACTGTGTTACAAACAGTCACTTGTTCACTACAATTTCTCAAAAACATGTTGTATCTTGTATGAAAGTAACACTGCAAACATGAGGACTATTTTTTCTAAGCGTTTGTTTTTTCTTTCTTCTGGATAAATTGTGAGTTAAAGGCCCATTCACACTTATGACAATAGAGATTTTTTTTTTTTTTGGTTGAGCACAGTGGTCCATACGGGGCGCAGGGGCGCCATCCCCTTAATCCATGCGCCCATCTCCTAATCTACATGTAGGGCGCCGGACACATGGATTTCAAAGGGCTTTTATTTTGAAACACGTGATTAGAGCCTGAGACTGTAATTGGCTTCAAAAAAGGGTGGGCTCAGGGCGCAGATCACTGCGTCCTGAGCCCACCCAGTTGTGTGACAATAGCAAATTAATATTCACTGTTGTCTTCCTGATTCTCCTCCCGGCCAATCAGGAGCAGGCCCTGAGACCCGATTGGCCAGGGAAGAGTCTTAGGAGGAGAAGCAATGGCCTGGTGTAACAGCAAGCTGCAGCAGGTGGAGGGGCAACTTCCAGGAGCCCTACCCTGGATCACCAGCACCACCTTCTAAGGTAAGGACATTGATGGCATCCGACCCATCTGCGCGGGGGGGGGCCAGTGCGAGGGGGCCAGGGGCAGCTTCCGGGAGGCCGCCCCACCTCTGATTCCTGTCCGTCTCCCGCGCAGGGGGTGTCATGTGGACATGGATGGCCTCTGACCTTTCTGGGGGCGGGGGGGTCATTATTATTATTATTATACAGGATTTATATAGCGCCAACAGTTTGCGCAGCGCTTTACAACATGGGGCAGACAGTACACTTACAATACAAATCAATACAGGAGGGATCAGAGGGCCCTGCTTGTTAGAGCTTACAATCTAGAAGGGAGGGTCAAGTGGAGACAAAAGGTAATAACTGTGGAGGATGAGCTGATGGGAAAAAAAAAAAAAGTACAGTTGTTAGGTGTGGGTAGGATAGGCTTCTCTGAAGAGAAGGGTTTTCAGGGATCTTCTGAAAGCTAATAACGTAGGAGATAAGCGGACAGATTGGGGTAAGGAGTTCCATAGGATTGGAGAGGCTTTGGAAAAGGCCTGGAGGCGAGCATGGGAGGAGGTGATGAGGGAGCTAGAGAGCAGGAGGTCTTGAGAGGAACGAAGAGAGCGAGTAGGTTGGTATTTAGAGACTAAGCAAGTGATGTAGCTGGGGGAGAAGGGAGTTGCAGTAGTCAAGGCGAGAGATGACCAGCGAGTGAATTAAGAGCTTAGTTGTGTCATTGGTTAGAAAGGGGCGTATTTTGGAGATGTTGCGGAGGTTGAGGCGGCAGGATTTGGACAGTGATTGGATGTGTTGCTTGAAGGAGAGTTCAGAGTCTAGGACTACACCTAGAACCTTGGCATGTGGGGATGGGCTTATAGTTGTGCCATCGATTTTGACAGAGAGATCAGGGGAAGAGGCATAGGGGGGGGGGGGGATTAGAAGTTCGGTTTTGGCTAGATTGAGTTTAAGGAAGTGGTGAGACATCCAGACTGATATATCTGAGAGTAAATTACTGATACGTGAGGAGACAGAGGGAGTGAGCTGAGGGGTAGAGAAATAGATTTGGGTGTCATCAGCGTAGAGGTGGTATTGGAAGCCATGGGAGGCTATCAGTTGACCCAGGGAGGCAGTGTAGATAGAAAATAGTAGAGGTCCAAGAACAGAACCCTGAGGGACCCCAACAGAGAAAGGAAGAGGAGAGGAGGAAGTGGAGTTATAAGAAACGCAGACTTTTTGAATGCGTTAATCACTTCTAACCATAATCTGTAAGGTTATAGGGTCTAGTTGTATGTAAAAAAAATGAAAAAGAATGTGCAAAGGCATATACTGTAGTTTGTTATATATATCCCCCTGAAATTTAGCATTAATTGCTTTATCTTTCAAGAAAAAGTTGCAGTGTGCAACAGCTCCTCATTTGCCCCGGGTTTCTTTGCTCCATTTGTAAAGATCATACTTGCCATTTGTAAGCTTGAGCTGGCTGGTCAAAGATTTGACTTTAGCCTATCACCCAGCAGAGATGGGTGTAGACTGGGATCATATTAGGTCAGGGTTACATTAACCACCTCTCCGCACATCAGACACTAATTCAGAATATACATCTAGATTATCTCCGATGTAAAGAGTGCAGCAATAGCTCATAACGTCTTTATTATAATACATTTATAATGATTTATGGTGACTATTCTCACACTCACTATTTAGTGTTCTTCTCTATTCACATTGAACACTTGGAATAAAATGTGGTCTTATCAAGTACTGTAGCTTCAGGGAAAATAAAATCTGTTCTCATAGTGTTCTGGCAATTCTATAAACTGCATTAAGGGTTGAAGCGCTTGCCTTAATGTCAATTAAGTTATTAATAAAGCCAATAATGACATTCTGGTAGGCATATTTCACATTTACTTTTAATTTTTTACAGCAAAATCACAGCTTATCTGCACTGTGGATTCAACTTGGCAAAGAGCCTATGCCATTATGTGTTAATATTACATAGTGTTTTAGAAGTGGATAATAGTGTCATACTTAGAAAAATTACAAATATAAATGTATTTCCTGATTTTCAGAGTATGGTTTTGTTGATCACAGAGTTGTTGCCAAATTATTATTATGATTTTTTTGTAGTAGTAATGGCATTGGCATTATTATTTATCATTATTATTAATAAACAAGAACATTTAAAACATTAATTTAAAAGCAATATCTTGATTTAAAGGAGCTTGGCAAATGCAATCATTCAACAAACGACCATACTTTCCTTGTAATGGTAGAGTAGCCAACATGCAGGTCAAACCATGCCATTGGCAGAAAAGAAGCTTTTCCAGCTAATAAAAGTAATTGACATAATCTTACACTAAACTTTTAAAGGTTTTAGATGAAGGACAGGTTCAGTTTAAATCATGAAGTTACCAGAAAATAAATCTCTTTTCTCTTTTTTTTTTGTGATGTTAAATATAAGTTTGCTATTTTGGACTAAAAATGATTTGTACAATCCTTCAAACTACAGGTTTACTTTCTATCAATGAGTGGGCAGCAATGCTTGCAACTTTTTAAATAGTATTTATTACCCACATCAGTCATTTGGGTGAACCTTTTTAGAATTGTTTAGTGCTGTTCGTTGCCTTGCAGAATTTATAGAAAGCAGTATCTCTGAAAATACAACTGTGTTTATGGAATGCTTTTCTAACAGTTTTCACCATACACGGGCACAAAATTCCAACTGCACACTGGCTGCTCGTGCTGTTTATTTGGGGGGGGGCAAACAAGACACCCGTCGCCACCACCCAACCCCCCCCCCCGGTCGGTCTGTCGGTCGCTCAGTCAAACCCTCCACCACTCCCCCGTCGCTCACTCCTCCATTCCTCACCAGCCCCACACTTACCCCATCTAGCAGCTTCGACTCCTTCCTGCGTCTCCTCCTCCTCCTACTTAGCGGCTTCCCTCCTCCTTCCCTTGGCAGCCAATAAGATCACTTCTCCACTCGGCCAATCGGGTCTTAAGATCCTCTTCGTGATTGGTCCGGAGGAGAATCTGGAAGACAATAGTGAATAATGCTATTAACTCTCTATAGTCATACAACTGGGTGGGCTCAGGGCGCAATGCTCTGCGCCCCGAGCCCACCCTTTTTTGAAGGAAGCCAATTAGAGCCTCAGGCTCTAATCATGTGCTTAAAAAAAAAACCCTATTGAAATCCATGTGTCCGGCCCTGCATGTAGATTAGGGGCCAGATGCATGGATTAGGGGGGTGGCGCCCCTGCGCCCCTAATGGATGGGCCTGCCACTGCAACTACACATCTGTTTTCCCGCATAAACATAACCATAATTACAATATGTCTTATTTTTTCTGGAGAATACATATGTTGAGAGGCCCTATTATCATAAAAGTGCAAGACAGACAGATAAGGCGCTTTACTACTAAACTGATTAATTCACTGTTTGGCCTTACACTGTCAAATTTGTCAGGGAAATTAATTTGTCACAGGGTGTGCCAGGTGTGCCTGGGCACATCCTAATCACCCAGTGTGGCACAGATTCCCCCTGTTTAGACCCCTGATATTTCACCAAAGCCCCCTAATGGGGCTCCTAAAAACAATTGTAAAACATATTAATAAAAAAAAATACAATTGTATAAAATAATTTTAAAAAATAATAAAAATAAAAACTACTGACACCGTCCACTGCCCTACTAACACCAGTCTCTGCCCTACTGACAACATCTATTGCTCTGCTGACACCGTCATTATATATACACATGCACACACACGCAAATGTGTTTGAGATTTGGGGTGCACACCCTAATGCAATAGGCTGTGCACACCTATGGTGGCTGCTTAGGCCTTTCATTCAGCCCATAGAGGGTAATGCTTACTTATGCATAAAAACAAACCATGTGTGATGTAGACACATGAAAAACCACATACACACATAATGTGAGGTAGACAAGATAGATGAATTGTGAGAACTAATGAGTGTAGGAGGTGGGCCACCATTGGGGCGATAGTGTAGGAGAGGGCTTCTTCATGTCTTGAAGTTGTTCAGCCAGGGAATTTGGTGGGTCTTGAATGGTTCCTGCAGCTTCTTATTCAACTATAAAAGACTGGTATCTGTCAGCACAGGCTAGGACTGTCTATGTGAAAAACTAGTCCCAGGAAGCCGCTCTTCCTCACCAGTCGTATAATTATAGACTTTCTGACATCATTGCATACAATGCAAGACCAGTGGTCCTTCATTATATGTGAGGAGGCTGAAAGACCACCTACATACATACATTCTGCTTACAGAACTAGGAATTACTATGTCTGCGTGTTGGCAGGCACTTAAAGTTTATATTATAAAGCCCAATACTTCCATACACGAGAGGCATTCAACCTAATGACTATAAAATTACATCCAAATAGTGAAGACATTGTCCTGCATACCCTGATCCATGGTTTCCAATCATTTATGAAAACATTTGTTACTCAGATATTCTGTATTTTAAACATTCCTGCACACGCTGTTTATTTTCATTTTTCTCAGTCTGACTAAAAGTACATATTTCTCCTCGCAGTAGGAAATCTTTAATATTTTACACATGGAATCTCTTTAAACATGCAGCGAACAGTCATGTGCTAACCTCAAATCTGGCAGGCCTAAGCATTTCAGAAATAAAGCTGTCAGAGTCTTCTTGCTTGCTTGCAGCAAGCCTCAAAGGTTATAAGGGAAGAAACCAGCAATAAATCTGACCGAATGGGAAGGAAACTTGTGGCACAAGCACAAGTGAACACTCATCGCTTTCAACACCATGAAATATATTGCGATACAAAAGTCACTGAACTTGTAGCATTTCATTTGCACTAGTACACAGCTTCACCTGCAGCCATAGTCAGCATGGCAAAGAGCATGAACTGGAAGCTGATTGGGAGACAAGGATTACATCATTTGCTTTACTGAAGCATACTAATATCTTTTTAACAGTTATAACAATGATTGGTGGGTAAAATATGAAACCAGAAGTTCTAGGGCAACCTATTTTAAGTCACAGCACCCTTTAAACGTATGCAAAATCTACAAATGGTATGCTTTTTGATTATGTAAAGGTATCAAATATCGACTTACTAATATAAGTTACTAAGCCGATAACGACACTACCAAATCTTGAATTTAAACAGTTTGGAAAGGTAAGTAACTTTAAAGTTAATTATAATAAGTCAGAGATGTTGAATGTATCATTATCAAATAAAGTTCAGGAACTTCTTTGGAAGAATTTTTCCCTTTAAATGGCAAAAAATAGCAATTAAATATCTACAGATATGGCTAAATTGCATGAGCTGAATTACTCCCCAATAGTTCGAAAGTTATAAAATCACTCCAAAGATATGATAAAATAATTTATTCATGGATGGGGAGAATTAACATAGTGAAAAATGATATACAGGCAGTCCCCAAGTTACGAACGGGTTAGGGACTGCCTGTTTGGATCGGATCTGTTCGTAATTCGGAAGCGCGTGCGCAGAAAGGCAGAGACGTCGTTTTACCATGTTTTTCAACGTCGTTTTCCAATGTTCTCCGATGTTTTCCGCTGTTTTTCTCTGTTTTCCTACATCATTTTCCACTGTTTTCCGCTGTTTTCCAGTGTTTTCCGCTGTTTTCTGATGTGCCCGCCGACGTCGCCGATGCCGCCTCCCGTTTGTAAGTAGGAGTCGTTTGCTAGTCGGAGGTTCATAACTCGGGGACCTCCTGTACTAGCAAAACTTTTATATGTATTTTAAGCTATACCCTTGATCCCTCCAATTAGTTTAATGGCACAGCTACGTAAAGATATAGGAAGTTTTATTTGGGCTCAGAAAACACCACGAATAAAAAGAGAAATTCTAATTAGAACAAACAAGAATGCAGGTCTTGCTCTTCTGGACTTTACAATATATTTGCAAGCAGTGTCCTTAATCAGGATTATAGACTGGTTTCACAATTCAAAATATAAACAATTAGTAACTCTAGAGGAAGATATTACCTTTTTGCAACTTAAATCCCTCCCATGGTTTAAACCCCAGTTTCTACCTGGGAAAAAAGGTAGTCATCAACTCTGAAAATATGGGATACAATGTTGAAAAGGGGATGCCTTTCCACATTGATTGGGCCAGTGACTCCTTTGTTCTCTGATCCTGATTTCCCACCAGCACTAGAGGCTACAAATTTTCTCAAATGGAACAGGATTGAGAATATAAGTCCAGACCCTTGTGGAAGGCAAGTTTCCTCGGCTATCCGACCTGGGGACTGAACATAAACACAAATGGATGCTATATCAGCAGTTAAATACATACATTGGATCTAGTATACAACTTTCCCTGATTGATAGACAATTAACTAGTTTTGAACAACTATTAATAAAGGAACAAAGATCGACCCATAACTTGTCAACTATATATAAACTCCTACTCTCTTCTCGATCCCTCAACGAGTTAATATGTATGAGAAAACGGCAAAATGAAATAGAGAGGTTGATTCCATTATCAGAATGGAAAAAGGCAGTTTCTTTGACACATAAACTATCGATAGCAGTTAAACATCAGGAAAGAAACTATAAAATTATTATGAGATGGTATTGGAGCCCAGTAGATTTACATAAAATAAACTGAGACAATCCAGAAACATGTTGGAGATGTCTTAATGAAAGAGGAACAATGACACATATTTGGTATAGATTTGTGGTTTAAGATATTTGGTATTTATCAGATGGTGTTGAGTTCTGAGATACAACCAAATATCAGTATTTCAATATTATCCATTATTCCAGCGTCAATGAAAGCCATTATAGCAGACAGCCTCCGCCATATGATAACAGCTGCCAGGACAATAATAGCTTGAAACTGGCGAAAAGCAAAAAGCCGTACAATTGTAGAGTGGGTTTGTGTGATGAGCGAAATACAATGCATGGAGGAAGTGATTAGGACCGAAGGAAATTTTAAAAAATATGGCAACAATGGGAAGAGTTTCGGACCCTGGCAATTTTCATACAATATTTTTAAAATGATCGTACCGCCCCCCCCCCCCTTTTTTTTTTGGTCTAGTTTTGTTTAGTATTTTGTGTATGTTTATTGACTGGATAGTGTTATAGTTTAAATGTTTGTGATGAATGGAAGCGAGACAGAGTAATGAATTATATGTAAATAATGAAAGAATAATGGATTGATATAGAATTAGAAAACAGAAATTATTATGAAATATTATCATTCTTTGTTGAAAATATGGCGCAACATTTATTGTTATAAAGGAAGTAATATGCATGTATATGTATTTATACAACTGATTTTTTAGAAAAATAATAAAAAGAGATTGATAACAAAAAAAATCAGATTTTTTTTTATTTAAATCAGATTTTTTTTTATTTTTATCAAATTTATATCTATTTAATTTATATCTATCTAAAGATAGTTTTCTATTTAGAATACATTAATAATTTAGTTTATTCAGCGTGAAATGAAGCTTAGTTATGTAGCATGTAGAGGCTGTATATTCTGCAACATTTACATTTTTGGTAAAATCATTCAATGAATCCAAACTCTGCAAGCGGAGATAACATGCACTGCATTGATGCATTCACACAATTTCACAGTAACAATGAGATAAAACAAAGTTCAGGAATATTCCTTTAACCCATTGTTTTGCAAATCTACGTACACTACAAACTGTATGCTTGAGTCGGTTCTGATATTACCGTTTTACTAGCCTGACAGCTTATTCTAAATAGGAAACATTCATTTTGTTTGCAAATATTAAAGATTCTAACTACCAGCAAGAATGAGTCCTTACATTTAAAGAGCACCTGTAATTTCAGATCAATCATGGCAACGCCTGTTAGCGGGCATCCACTCACCTGATGCCGCTACGTCCCTCACCTTGTTGTGTCATGGCCGCATCACCAGCCGTCCCATTAAAGTAAATGGGACTGTCGGTGAGTCAACAGCGGGTCAGAGGAGGAGCCTCTGCAGGACAGAGATGACGGTTGCTCTTTAAAAATTATGATTTAAATCGAGTTAATTTAAATCAAGCCTTTTTACTAGTTATTTAAATCATGAGTTACATTGACTTGATTTAAATCAAATCCACCTGAAAATAACTTCACATCAAAAGATCCCCTTCACATCAGAGGTTCCCACATGGCATCATAGGTCAACGTATCACAACAGAGACCCCCCACCCCATCATGTCAGATTCCAGCCTATACATCAGAGGTCCCACCATACATTAAAGTCCCCCATCACATCAGAGCCTCCCTATCACATCAGAGTCTCCCATCACCAAGCCGCCAATCACACAGTCCCCCATTACAGAACTCACCAAGCACAGACCCCCTTCTTCACATTAGAGCCCTACTTTTCGGCTCCAGTAAAAAAACAGAAGGCGAAAGATAGAGAAGATCTGGAGCAGGCAGACTTCCATCTTCTACTGAATGCTGAGAGTAGCTCATTACACTGATTCAGAAAAACTAAATTGTGGAAATCCAAGGGAACCCAGGTGACACCGCAAGGTGCCATGGCATCCTGATTGAGAAACACTGTTCTGGGAAATTGTATGCAGAGTTGTGTAATGATCAGATATGACTTTAAAATCAGTATTCAAATACATTGGCGGCTGGTGCTATAAATTTTTTGGGGGGCGCAAACAAACCCCCCCAAAGGATAAATGTAATATGTAAACATGCCGCACTCACTGCGGTCACAGCTCAGCCCGAAGAAGTGGCACGGGTGACCGGACGGGTCCACCCGGCTCCACCCGGCTCCATTTCCTGCCGGCCAGGTAGACAGCGATGACGATGGGGCTGGTGAGCAGCTGCTCGGTGACGTCGGTGAGCACCAGGCTGCCGATACACAGCAGGAACAAGTGCTTTTTCTTACTCTCCTACTGCCAGTACGATCAGTAGATGAGGGAGTCCAATGGCGGCTGGTGCTCCCCGGATCTCCCCGTACATCCTCCCCCCTGCCCGCTTCTCCTCTTGTCCAATCTGGCCAACCTGCTTCCTGATTGGCCAGGAGGAGAAGCAGGAAGACAATAGTGAATATTAATTCGCTATTTTCACATAACTGGGTGGGCTCAGGGTGAATTTCTCTGCGCCCCGAGTCCACCCTTATTTGAAGCCAATTAGAGCCTAAGGCTCTAATCATGTGCTTAAAAAAAAATAAACCCACTGGAATCCTAGCGACGGCATCCTGAATGTATATTAGGGGCCAGACGCATGGATAGGGGGGCAGCGCCCGTGCACCCCCTAAGGACAGGCCGCCAATGTTCAAATAGTTGTACATGTACTGGACCTATTTCCTGCCAACATTGCTTTTGCCAGTGGTTCAGTTTAAAGTCAAAGTTTACTTTTTAAAATTTTTATGTGACTAAAAAGCCTTGTGACTAAGGCTGTATTAAATGCATGTTAGGCGCTAGAAACACCTGACTGATGAAGTTCTGTGCAAACTTTACTGTTTGTGTTATTTGATTATTTAAAAAAATTAAAATATGCTATTGGAGGAAGCATTCAGTCTGCTTATTGTTTACTGCTAGTTTTTAGCTCTACATGCCAACAAACGGAAGAAAGCAGTTTCTTTGAATGTAATAACTCTTCTGACTTCTTACTGTATTCTAAACTGCCTTTCCCTAGAGTTCTCTCCCTGACATTAATTTCAAATGTCCAAAGGAAAGACAAAAAAAACAAGGTGTTACAGTTTGTAAATATGTCTTGACGCTACCTCCAGTATCTCCATTACTATCCCGACCTTGGTACTAGGTACACAGGTGGGCTACATGTAGATCATTATGCCTTCAGAAGGTATATGGTTGAAAGCTCATTATGTTTTTTGTCTGCATTCTTGGTGGAGAGATTTTCCATCACTTCCTGCCCTTACATAAATGGCATACCAAAATATGAGCACAGACACCAACATTTTTTTTTCCAAGGGGCTTTAACCCATCTGGCTGGAGTTTAGTTTTAACAGAAACACAGAGAAGAAGGTAGGAGGTGCATGTCAGTGCATTATTAGAGGTCTATATCTGACAAGGAAGTAACAGCCAATAGTGCTTTATTCTCAGGTAATGCCCTTGATATATCTTTGCTTGGCTAGTGTAGATCACCTGTCCTTAACCATTGTATCCTGGAGTAACCCTTGAAATAATGTTCAGGTCTCATGGAGCCCCTGCTTGAAATGATTGTGTCTAGAGTTCACTGTACTTAAAGAGGACCTTCCTCCCTGCCTGAAATGGCAATAATATGTACAGTATTAGAGTATGCATAAACTTGTACACTTACCTATGTTCATGCTTCCTTTATTTCCTTTGATACCCTTTGTGTAGACATTGTCTCTGCTACCACACTACCATTTTGAAGATGCATATTCTCCTTGGCATGAGAGGGATGGAGCACATGATGTCATGCACCTCGTCTCATGCATGTGCCATATAGCATTATATTCATCTAATGAAAAAGAAAATCCTCAACCCGAGATCTTGCAGAAAATGTTTTTTTAACAACAAATGAGTTTGATGCCGTACCTTGCATGTACGAAATGACACGCATGACTTCATGTGCTTCATCTTGTACATGTCCAGTATGAGAATACTGCAAGATCTCACAAGATCTCAAAGCTTAAGTATAACATCTCCCAGAAGGCCTGAAGTAATGTTGCCTTTCCACGGGGCATCTATGTCACTAGTGCCTTCAGAGGCACAAATATGTGGACACAAAAAAAGGTAAGTTAATATGGTAGTAAATTCATGAAAAAATAGCTGGGTCCCTGCAGGTTGAAGCGGAGTTCCACCCAAAAGGGGAAGTTCTTAGCTTTTTGGGATGGGGGGAGCGGGTGCCCGATTTTGACAGGTACCTGCTCCCACTTCCTTTTGGATCACCTTAGGTGATCGGAAGCGTAAGGTCTCCTTCCCCCATTCCTCCTGCAGTCTTCTGGGACACATGACAGGTCCCGCATGTGCAGTGGGCACCCGGCTGTGAAGCCGCAAGCTGTCACAGCCGGGTGCCCATAGTAAAGATGCCAGCGCTGCCAAGGGAGGACACGGGGTGAAAACAGCTGGGGTTAGCCCATCACTGGATTGTGGGACAGGTGAGTGGCTGTTTACTAAAAGTCAGCAGCTACACTTTTTGTAGCTTCTGAATTTAATAATAAACACAAAAATTACTGGAACTATGCTTTAATGTCATATTGTGCTAGTATGCACCACATACTAGCACATTATGACAGACCTACCTGTAAAATGAAGCCCTCCAGTTGCATGCTGTCACCACGGTCGGTGCTTCCATTTGCACCCGGTCGTCCTTCTGGGTTTGCACTCTCTGGTCATTTGAATGGCGAGGCTGCGATGATGTCACTCCAACACTTGCACACGGGAGTCACAATTGCAGCACAGAGCTCTGAATTTATGGAACACTCAGTGTGCCATCAACGCAGAACACTGTGTGCATGCGCCAGTGAAATCAATGGCTGCTAAAATAGTAAATATCTCCTATAGGGTGCAAGCTTAGGAAATATTCACTGTATTTACAGGTAAGTCTTATTATAGGCTTCCCTGTAGGTACAAGTGAAAAAGCAGAGTTTACTACCGCTTTAACAAGTTTAGCTTGGATTACTTCGTACATCCACAGAGTGAACTGTTAATCGAGCAAGGCAAATCCATGCCTCAATCTCACCTATAAACAAAGAAACCGGAACTGACAATGCTCACACACGCTCAAACACAAATGCAGCACAGGGTACATACGCGAATGTAAACCAGGGTCACACCACATGTGAGTGAGAGCAATAATTCTAGCACAAGAGCTACAAGAGCTCCTGGTTAGCTCTAAACTGATGAGCTGTAAAGGCTTTTAAAGCGTCATGTATAGAGATTTTTGGGTACTTTCGTTTTTTGCGATATCATGGGCGCACATAATTGTAAGACTTGACATGTTTGGTATCTATTTATTTGACACAACCTTATCTTTTATATTTGATCAAAAAATGGGTATAATATTGTGTGTGTTTGCACAAAAATTCTTTTTATTATATTTCATTTAAATATTTTCATTTAATAAACAGTTGCACAAATATAATGTGACATAAATAAAAATTTGCAACTATAATCTTTTTATTCTACGGGGCCTCTGGTTTCAGAAAATATAATGTTTTGAGGTTCAAGTAATTTTATTGACAAATAATTCATTTTTTTTTGTTAAATCAATGTTAGACAATTTCACATCAGCATGCATATGTGAATTTTAGTAAAAGGGGGAAAGCCTGATTTAAGTGTGATCACTAAGGTGAATAGATCATATTAAAAAAAACTAATGTGGCATTTTTTATAGTACTAGACGTGAAACTGCTTCATTGGGGGTCAGTAGGAAGCATGTCCATTTATATAGGGGGTCAGTGGGTAGAATGCTCCTTTTCATTTGGGGTCAGTGGGCTCAATTCACAAAAGAATATTGCATGAGATAAATGGATCATGTGACATGTTTTTTTCCAATTATTGCATGCAATATTAAAAATGTAAATTCACAGTCAGTTTATGCAGTATTTTTTTTTAAATGCACAGTAAATACAGCATAAACTGACTCTAAATTCAATTCACAAAGCTAAATAAATAAATAAATAAATAAATACATTTGTTGAACAAGTCATGGTCTAGCCACGCGTTATTCAAGGAATTAAATAGTGATGCTTGTTAAGGAGCCGACACTCGCCAGCGTCCTTAACAGCCAGCATTGTTGTTAAGGAGTGGGCGGCCGCTGAGTCCTTAACAACCGATGAGTCATCAGCCTGCAAAATTGCCAGCAAAGAAAAAAATAAGGAAAAAAATGGTGTGGGGTCCTCCCCAATGCATACCAGGCCCTTCAGGTCGGGTATGGATTTTAAGGGAAACCCCATGCCAAAATTGAAAAAAGAATGGTGTGGTGGTCCCCTCCAAAATCCATACCAGACTCTTATCTGAGCATGCAGCCTGGCAGGTCAGGAAAGGGAAGGGAATGAGGGAGCGCCTCCCCCCCTTGTAAACCATACCAGACCACATGCCTTCAATATGAGGGGGGTTGTTTGGGGCTGAGGGGCTCTGCCCCCCCAAAGCACCTTGTCCCCATGTTGATGGGGACAAGGGTCTCTTCCCCACAATCCTGGCTGGTGGTTGTGGGGGTCTGCCGGCAGGGGGGCTTAACGGAATCTGAAAGCCCCCTTTAACAAAAGGGGCCCCCAGATCCTGGGCCCCAAATGTGAATGAGTATGAGGTACCCACCCATTCACCAAAAAAGTGTAACAAGTGAGAAAAGACACAACACAAGTTTTTGACAAGTCCTTCATTAAAAAATAAAAAATAAGCAAAAAGTCCCCCGGTGTAGAATCATCCCCAATCACGTCGCCCGTCGTCACCGCCGGACCTAAAAAACTCAAGGATGGAGTCACCCCTTGTGAGGTCATCGGCCAGGGGCATGGCTGCTGAAGGCTCCTTCTTCCTCTGCAGAGCCTGTTTGACACTTCCTGGATTTGAAATCTTCGGCAAGCTACGCTGGATTCGGCTCGCATGAATCAGGAGGAAAATAATGACTGGTTTAAAGAAACATAGCATGAGTAGATTAACTCACATATTTTCATGAATTGCAGATATATTTTTTTTTTATCTCATGAGATGATTTATCACGCAAAACTATTTGGAAATGTACTCTTTGTGAATTGAGCCCAGTGAGAGGAATGTTCCCCTTATGCCGCGTACACATGAGCGGACTTTTCGACCGGACTGGTCCGACGGACTATCCAACGGACTTTCGATGAACTTCCAATGGACTTTCCGAATGAACGGACTTGCCTACACACGATCACACCAAAGTCCGACGGATATGTACGTGATGACGTACGACCGGACTAAAATAAGGAAGTTGATAGCCAGTAGCCTATAGCTGCCCTAGCGTCGGTTTTAGTCTGTTGGACTAGCATACAGACGAGCGGATTTTTCGACCGGACTCAAGTCTGTCGGAAAGATTTGAAACATGTTTTATTTCTAGGTCCGTCTGACTTTTGGGAAAAAAAAAGTCTGCTGGAGCCCACACACGACTGAATTGTCCGACGGAGTCCAGTCCACTGGACCAAGTCTGCCGGAAAGTCCGCTCGTGTGTATGCGGCATTACAGACATCGCCGATATCAGTGGTTTTATACATGAGAGACAAGAGCAGAACTGGAACTATACTGCCACTGTCAGAGTGAAATCAGTTTGCCAATGTTCAAGGTACTCCTAGCAACCTCTAGAACAACCCTGATTGAAAAAGGCAGGTGTGGATCAATGAAATGCGGTGCATGCAAGTAATTAATAAACAATTTTAGTATTTTTTTTGTAAATAGTATAGTATAGTCAATTTTAGTAGTTTAGGAAGCAGAAGGAAATGTGTGATTCCCCAATAATAAAGGCCTCTGTTCATATATATACCATCAAAACAAAAATTTTCGAATGTATATATGGAGGGACCCCATAAAGAACCAGTTTATTTCCAGAAATGTAATGACACTCATGCCAGGCTAAACCAGAAGTTCAGACTTTGTGTTTTGCCTGATGCAAACCCTTTAATCTACATGCTATTAAACAATTCCTGGGCACACAAGCATACAGAGGTTTGCGTATTTGCTAATAGTACCCAAAAGCACAAGGGAATGAATCATTATTTAAACAATTTACTTCCAGTTAGTGCATGAATGCCTTCCCATGATGCTTTGCTGCTTTGTTTGCCCTTCTATAAAAATTATTTCTGACCCAAGTGTGATCTTCTAAATCACAATACTAATTCCTGCAATCGAAGCTTCGGCAAGCTAATGCAGGAAGAAAACCTGACTAATTTTTCACCGCAACGCTGAATATTAAAGAGGCAATGGCGGAGGGAAGAAGTTAACGTTAATTAATATTTGAAGCAGTGAAATAAAAGCAACAGTGGAGCTAATTTTGCAGGACAATTAATCATGAGTCCTACTAATTACACAGGGGATTCTGCAAATGATTTTTTTTTTTCAGGTAGCTGAATAAAAATGATAATTCACTAACCATCAAAACTGTTGGCTTCCAACCAACAACCCCAGCAAGTACAATTAGGAAACACAGTAGAGAGCGGTAGTAATTGCATGCGAGGAGTAGAACATGTTAGCATTTTATTTAGGAAAATAAATAAAATGTTTACCCAAGCAAATGTCGGATGCCTAAATGTAAAAAAAGGAAAGGAATTGTTCCAGGTCATAAAATAAAAATGATCTAATTCTCAGTAGGCCATAGTAAGCTGCTGTTATCTGCGAAAAGAATAAATAAAGTTTGAAATTTCAAAATGCCCTGTCATTTGAGCATTCGATGATTTTTATCACATGCCAAATGTGTAAATCTAAGCTAAATTATTACCGCAGACAACTTATTTTATTTATTTATTGTTACAGGGGTAGTTGCCAATGCTAGCAGTGGAATTCTAGACAGGAATAAAAAATAAAATTGCCAATAAAATATGGTGTTTTCTTTCAAAAAGACAATTCAGGAGGGCATAAAATCAAACAAATTACCATATTCATGAGCACGGCCTGTGAAATTGCAATGCAGTAAACTGTGTTCATGTAATTTGCATGTAGCTTTGTTAATTAAAAAACACTGCTAATTAGAAACAATGGTGCAATTCAGGAACATCCATCTTGAACGCAAGTGACATATACCCTTAATAAACTTTCATAAAGATTTACACAGAAAAAGAGATGGATTATTTACTATTACGAACTTGAGCTAAATAAAGATAAACCTACACATGTGGTTACAGAATGAGATATTCTTACCGGCGCTAGCATATTGCAGCAATGCTGTCCAATGTAATCACTATGCATAACTAATGCCTAAAGGGATATTCCACCTTAAAGCAGAACTCTAACTCAAAATACCAAAATGAAAATGAATAGCCCATTAACAACTTCAGCTCCAAAAGATTTTACCCCCTTCTTGAGCAGGCCATTTTTTGCAATACTGCACTGCATTGCTTTAAAGCGGAGTTCAAACTACAATCTATATATATATATTTTTAAACCTTCACAAGCATTTAAAAAGGCATTGTAAAACTCACGTCTTCTGTTAAATTTCTCCTCCAACGTCCGGTTTCATCTGTTTAAAGAACTTTGATCATGGTGTTCTGACCGTTTTCATTTTGCTTATGGGCATGTGAAGCCCACAAGCATCCTGTTCCGGGATACCGAGCCCGTTCTCTCCCTGATCTCGCGCATGTGCATTGTGTAATTTTTTCAGCGCCGTTGTTCTGACGAGAAATGCCCCCTATCGAATAATGCCCGCCCTGTACTGCGCATGTGCAGCGCTTGCGTATTACCGGGCGGGCATTATTCGACAGGGGGCATTTCTTGACAGGACACCGTCAACTAATCAGGTTGCCATCACAACGGGCGTCATCGTTGCAAGTGCCCGCCCAGTTGTAATGGCAACAAAGCCCTCGGCTTTTCCCACTGACTCCAAATGATGACAAACATCTTCCAGGAGCGAGCGAGCGGAGGCGCCGAGGGAAGTGACGTAAGGAGCCGCGGTGAGGAAAGAGGAAGATTTCAAGGGACCACATAGCAACAGGCATTAAGAGGTGAGTAAAAACAACAAAAAAATGTCCAATCGTTTTTTTTCTATTATTTCTTGCACAGTAATGCCTTTTTTTGGGGGGGTGGAACTCCACTTTAACTGACAATTGCGAGGTCGTGCGACACTGTACCCAAATAAAATATTTTTCTTATGTGGGTGGACAACAATTTTTTTCACAAATAGAGCTTTCTTTTGTTGGTATTTGATCACCTCTGCGTTTTTTATTTTTTGCTCTATAAACAAAAAAAGACCGACAATTTTGAAAAAAAAAACACAATATTTTTTACTCTTTGCTATAAAACACATCCAATAAAAAAAAAATTAAAAAAATCACATTTTTTCATCAGTTTAGGCCAATATGTATTCTTCTACATGTTTTTGGTAAAAAAATGCCAATAAGCATATATTGATTGGTTTGCGCAAAAGTTATAGCGTCTACAAACTATGGGATAGATTTATGGACTTTATAATTTTTTTATTGTTTTTACTAGTAATGGCAGCGATCATCGATTTTTAGTGGGATTGTTCATTGCGGTGGACATTGCCCCCCTCACACCTGTACACTCCCAGCCCCCTCACACCTATATGCTCTCAGCCCCCCTCACACCTATACGCTCTCAGCCCCCCCTCACACCTGTATGTTCCCAGTCCCCCTGACACATGTATGCTCTCAGCCCCCCTCACACCTGTATGATCTCAGCCCCCTCACACCTATATGCTCTCATCCCCCCTCACACCTGTACGCTCTCAGCCCGCCACACACCTGTATGCTCTCAGTCCCCTCACCCCTGTACGGCCGCAGCCCCCCCTCATACCTGTACGCTCTCAGCCCCCTCACACCTATACGCACTTAGCCCCCTCACACCTGTACGATCTTAGCCCCCTCACACCTGTATTCTCTCAGCCCCCCTCACACCTGTACACTCTCAGCCCCCTCACACCTGTACACTCCTTCATCCAGAGTACAGGCACTCTTATGCCCCGTACACACGGTCGGATTTTCCGATGGAAAATGTCCGATCGGAGCGTGTTGTCAGAAATTCCGACCATGTGTGGGCTCCATCGGACATTTTCCATCGGATTTTCCGACACACAAAGTTGGAGAGCAGGAGATAAAATTTTCCGACAACAAAATCCGTTGTCGGAAATTCCGATCGTGTGTACACAAATCCGACGGACAAAGTGCCACGCATGCTCAGAATAAATAAAGAGATGAAAGCTATTGGCCACTGCCCCGTTTATAGTCCCGACGTACGTGTTTTACGTCACCGCGTTTAGAACGATCGGATTTCTCATCAACTTTGTGTGACCGTGTGTAGACAAAACAAGTTTGAGCCAACATCCGTCGGAAAAAATCCTAAGATTTTGTTGTCGGAATGTCCGAACAAAGTCCGACCGTGTGTACGCCCTATAATACAGCCCCCTCTCAGCCCCCCTCACACCTGTACGCTCTCAGCTCCCTCACACCTATACGCTCTGAGCACCCTCACACCTGTATGCCCTCAGCCCTCCCTCATACCCGTACACTCTCACCCCCCTCACACCTTTACACTCTCAGCGCCCCTCATACCTATACGCTCTCAGCCCCCTCACACCTGTATGCTCTCAGCCCACTCACACCTGTACACCCTCAGCCCCCTCATACCCATATGCTCTCAGCCTCCCTCACACCTTTACACTCTCAGCGCCCCTCATACCTGTACGCTCTCAGCCCCCTCACACCTATACGCACTTAGCCCCCCTCACACCTGTACGATCTCAGCCCCCTCACACCTATACACACTCAGCCCCCAAACCTGTACGCTCTCAGCCCCACCTCACACCTGTACACTCTCAGCCCCCCTCATACCTGTATGCTCTCAGCCCCCCTCACACCTGTATGCTCTTAGCCCCCTCACACCTATACACACTCAGCCCCCCTCACACCTGTACGCTCTCAGCCCCCTCACACCTGTATGCTCCTTCATCCAGAGTAGAGGCACTCTAATACATCCCCCTCTCAGCCCCCTCACACCTGTATGCTCTCAGCCCACCTCACACCTGTACGCTCTCAGCCCACTCACACCTTTACACTCTCAGCGTCCCTCAAACCTGTACGCCCTCAGCCCCCCCATACAATACGCTCTCAGCCCCCTCACACCTTTACACTCTCAGCGTCCCTCATACCTGTACTCTCTGAGCCCCCCTGACACCTATACGCACTTAGCCCCCCCTCACACCTGTGTGATCTCAGCCCCACCTCACACCTGTACACTCTCAGCCCCCCTCATACCTGTATGCTCTCAGCCCCCCTCACACCTGTATGCTCTTAGCCCTCCTCACACATATACACACTCAGCCCCCTCACACCTGTACGCTCTCAGCCCCCTCACACCTGTACACTCCTTCATCCAGAGTAGAGGCACTCTAATACAGCCCCCTCTCAGCCCCCTCACACCTGTATGCTCTCAGCCCCCTCACACCTGTATGCCCTCAGCCCCCCCATTCCCGTACGCTCTCAGTCCCCTCACACCTTTACACTCTCAGCACCCCTCATACCTGTACGCTCTCAGCCCCCCTCACAGCTATATGCATTTAGACCCCCTCACACCTGTACGATCTCAGCCCCCTCACACCTATACACACTCAGCCTCCCCTCACACCTGTACGCTCTCAGCCCCGCCTCACACCTATACGCTCTTAGCCCCCCTCACACCTGTATGCTCTCAGCCCCCTCACACATGTATGCTCTCAGCCCCCCTCACACCTATATGCTCTCAGCCCTCTCACACCTATATGCTCTCAGCCCCCCTCACACCTGTACGTTCTCAGCCCCCTCACACCTATACGCTCTCAGCCCCCCTCACACCTGTACGCTCTCAGTCCCCCTCACACCTGTACGCTCTCAGCCCTCCTCACACCTGTACGCTCTCAGCCCCCTCACACCTGTACGCACTCAGCCCCCTCACACCTGTACGCACTCAGCCCCCTCACACCTGTACGCCCTCAGCCCCCCTCATACCTGTACCCTCTCAGCCCCCTCACACCTTTACACTCTCAGTGCCCCTCATACCTGTACGCTCTCAGCCCCCCTCACACCTATACGCACTTAGCCCCCACACACCTGTATGATCTCAGCCCCCCTCACACATATACACACTCAGCCCCCCCACACCTGTACGCTCTCAGCCCCCTCACACATATACACACTCAGCCCCCTCACACCTGTACGCTCTCAGCCCCACCTCACATTTGTAAATGTTCCCTATAACATACCAAATGTACACTTACTGAGTTCAGGTCCACTTTAATAGCACATAAATTACAATTGGGCTTATTTGCACTTTCTATTTTCCTGAAGTAGAACACATACATTTTCATGCATGGAAATGCATAGTGGCTAGAAGTTGCTTGTTTTACATTTACATCACAGCAAACCAGAGAAATGAGTATAGGGATATCTAGAATTTCACACTGAGAATACTGCTATCACCAGGCAACATTGCAAATGTGCACAAAAAGTGTCTTTGGGTGTAATATTAATAAGAAAGAAGGGGCTGAGGTGCTAGACATACAGTATCTCACAAAAGTGAGTACACCCCTCACATTTTTGTAAATATTTTATTATGTCTTTTCATGTGACAACACTGAAGAAATTACACTTTGCTGCAATGTAAAGTAGTGAGTGTACAGCTTGTATAACAGTATAAATTTGCTGTCCCCTCAAAATAACTCAACACACGGCCATTAATGTCTAAACTGCTGGCAACAAAAGTGAGTACACCCCTAAGTGAAAATGTTCAAATGGGCCCAATTAGCCATTTTCCCTCTCCGGTGTCATGTGACTCGTTAGTGTTCACAAGGTCTCAGGTGTGAATGGGGAGCAGGTGTGTTAAATTTGGTGTCATCGCTGTCATTTTCACTGGAAGTTCAACATGGCACCTCATGGCAAAGAACTCTGTGAGGACCTGAGAAAGTTTAACAGGACAGGTTCCACTCGCCATGGTTGACCACAGAAGTTGAGTGCACGTGCTCAGCGTCATATCCAAAGGTTGTCTTTAGGCAATAGACATATGAGTGAAGCCAGCATTGCTGCAGAGGTTGAAGGGGTGGGGGGTCAGCCTGTCAGTGCTCAGACCATACGCCGCACACTGCATCAAATTGGTCAGCATAGCTGTCGTCCCAGAAGGAAGCCTCTTCTAAAGATGATGCACAAGAAAGCCCACAAACAGTTTGCTGAAGACAAGCAGACTTGGACACGGATTGCTTGAACCATGTCCTGTGGTCTGATGAGACCAAGATAAACTTATTTGGTTCAGATGGTGTCAAGCGTGTGTGGTGGCAACCAGGTGAGGAGAACAAAGACAAGTGTGTCTTGCCTACAGTCATGCATGGTGGTGGGAGTGTCATGGTCCGAGGCTGCATGAGTGCTGCCGGCACTGGGGAGCTACAGTTTATTGAGAGGACCATGAATGCCAACATGTACTGTGACATACTGAAGCAGAGCATGATCCCCTCCCTCCAGAAACTGGGCCGCAGGGGAGTATTCCAACATGATAACGACCCCAAACACACCTCTAAGACGACCACTGCCTTGCTAAAGAAGCTGAGGGTAAGGGTGATGGACTGACCAAGCATGTCTCCAGACCTAAAGCCTATTAAGCATCTGTGGGGCATCCTCAAACGGAAGGTGGAGGAGCGCAAGGTCTCTAACATCCACCAGCTCTGTGATGACGTCATGAAGGAGTGGAAGAGGACTCCAGTGGCAACCTGTGAAGCTCTGGTGAACTCCATGCCCAAGAGGATTAAGGCAGTGCTAAAAAATAATGGTGGCCACACAAAATATTGACAATTTGGGCCCAATTTGGACATTTTTACTTAGTGGTGTACTTACTTTTGTTGCCAGTGGTTTAGACATTAATGGCTGTGCGTTGAATTATTTTGAGGGGACAGCACATTTACACTGTTATACAAGCTGTATACTCACTACTTTACATTATAGAAAAGTGTAATTTCTTCAGGGTTGTCACATGAAAAGATATAATAAAATATTTACAAAAATGTGAGCAATGTACTCACTTTTGTGAGATACCGTAGATCCTTAACCTGCAATGAGGAAGCAACAGTTATTGTTAATGGCTTTGTTTTAACAGCTTTCCACAAAGAAAGAGGGTCTCAAAAAAACAGGGGTTACCGATATTGAAAAGTCCACATAAAAATGAAAAAGGAGAAAGTGCCAAATGATTGTCTCAAGAGTCCAAGATCATCCCAGGTAAGGCAACAGGAAGGCAAAAGACAATTAATGTGTTTCAGGGGTAAACACCTCCCTTCATCAGGGTTTGGGCAATGTAGCAAAAGCTCCTGAATATAAATCTCTGACAGGAGAAAGTAAATTAATATGCAATTGTGCCTGCCTCTACAGCTGATTGATTGGCTGTAGTTGCAAGCTCAATCACTCACATGTACATTTTTAATGTGATGCCCTGATAGCAAGTATTCACAAATAATAAAGCTGACATTTAGTTAAAAAATGTTTTCTCTACAGATTTAGTTACATGACTTACCTGCAATGAAGGATGCCCCATGATGTGCAGGTTGCTAGAATTTTGTAGAAATCTTCACTGCAAGGCTGCCCTGTCCTCTTCCTGCACATCCTCCAGTGCTGTGGGGGTTATTAATTTCAGGTCACTGGGCTTAGCTGCACTAAAGATGATCTGATGGGGACATTCACTCTCCTGCCCTCTCCTCCATTGAGAAAAGTTCTTTCACTGATTGCACTGCTTGTAACAAAGTCTGTGAATAGAAGAGAAAATCCTATCCCTGATCACACACTGCCCTATTCACAGATCATGTTACAGGCAGTGAAATCAGTGAAAGAACTTTTGTCAATGGAGGAAAGGGCAAGAGAGGGCGATGCCTCGATCAGATCATCTTTAGTGCAGCTAAGCCCAGTGACCTGAAGTTAATAATCCCCACAGCATAAGATGCTCCGGCAGCAAGAAGAGGACAGGACAGCCCTGCAGTGAAGATTTCTACAGAATCCAGCAACCTACACATTATGGGACATCCATCATTACGAGTAAGTAATGTAAGTAAGTGTAGAGAATTCTTTTTTTTATTTTAGCTTAACTTCAGCTTTAATTTCTGCTAATGGAGCCCAATAGCATCTAATGCCGCGTACACACGACCGAACTTTCCAGCAGAAAAGGTCAGACGGAATGATTCCGTCGGACATTCCGATTATGTGTGGGCTTCATCGGACTTTTTCTTTCTAAAATTCTGACAGACCTAGAAATAGAACATGTTTCAAATCTTTCCGATGGACTCAATCCCTATCGGGAAAACCGTTTGTCTGTATGCTAGTCCGAGGGACCAAAAACGACGCAAGGGCAGCTATTGGCTACTGGCTATTGAACTTCCTTTTTCTAGTCCCGTTGTACGTCATCGCGTTCTAAACAAACAGATTTTGGTGTGATCGTGTGTAGGCAAGTCCGTTTCAGCAGAACTTCGTCGGAAAGACCGTCAGAGTCTACTCTGACGGAAAGTCCGGTCGTGTGTATGCGGCATAAGCCATGGCCGTATGTAACAACCCCAGTTATTATATCTATTATATCCACACATATACAATATATCATGAATTTTATGGCCACAGTGGGTATACCCATCATTAGCACAGAGTTCCTATCCATTAAATGACATCAATGACATATGTAGTGTATATTTTAAATACTTACACGCGCAAAGGTGCAGAAAATATGTTAATCTGTGCCCCAGACCATAGTAAATGACCTTCAGTGTGTTTTAAAGGACATAGTAAACTCATTTATACCCACATCTATCATTACTAAAACAGATACTGTGGACCTGATCAAACCAGTGATTTCAGAAATGTCCTATAGAATGTTAAACACACTATCACATAAACACAGCTGGAGCTGAACAAGGTCAGCAGAGAAAAGATACATTAATGAACTAAAAGTAGACAGTACCAGGCACAGCTAGTGTGACTGGAAACAAACTAGATTACAGGAACTTTATAAATAAGCCAATATCAAATTTCTTTTTTTTTTTAAATCCCAATTCGCCTATTACTTCCAAACGTGCAGAGATGGTTATACAGCTAGTACACTAAAAGCAACAAAATTATCCATTGACTGTTTTCTTCATCATTGAAGACAAGTGTGTACCCCTAAAGAGTAGAAAAATTGAGCCCTTACAGTGGTGATAGGATGCAAGCCTTACAGACAGCTAAATAAATTATTAGTGCCATGCTGCTGGTTTTGCCAAGTGGCTTTGGCCCGTGAACTATGAAGGCACCATCAGATGGGAGGTCAATCAGCCACAGCTCAAGTAAACTGTAGCATGCTTTGGAGGAACTCTAAGGTTCCACAGAGCCCTGTTTAAAAATGACTGCTCTATAGTATTCCCCTTCTCCCCTCCACCAATTGCTACATAAATAGTTATGTAAAGAGGTGGTGGGAGTTGCAGAGCAGCTGGGCCAACACCGAGAGTAATTAGACATTACCAGATCAGGAGAAGGGCTAGGATGGTGATGGGGCTAAGCTAGGGAACTGACTTTCTTAAAATAGTCAATTTACTTGCAATGTGCCTATGAACGTATTTGCAAATTAAGAAATATTCATGGACTATACAACACTCCTCTTCATCTCTATAATATAGGAAGATGTTCTGTAGTTTACAGAAGTGAATTGGGCATGGCTGATACCATTGCTTAAGAAAACATTACAGAGAGCACAGGAAGGCACCAGCTTACTGGATTTCTGGCAGGATCAATGAGTATATTTTTGCATCATTGATCAGCAACTTTACAAGAAGCCCTTTCTAAACCTCCTTTTTGTTTTAAGTGAGTTATACTCATCTGCTTTGTGCAATGATTTTGTGCAGGGCGGCCCTGATCCTCCTCATCTGGGGTCCCCCCGCTGGAGCTCCTGGCTCATTCTCTTCAGCGAATGCCCCTATAGGAAGCCACTACCTATGGGACACTTATGTGGGCTTGATCTAGAGTGGTGCACACAGATAGTGCAGCTTGGCCCCACCCCCTGCTCCCCTGTCACAGGATTTGATTGACAGCAGAGCTCCCTTTCAATCTGTCCTATGAGGAGTGAGAGAGAGAGGCGAGAACCCCTGTTCTTGGGCACAGAATTGGATTGAGATTAGGCTCAGGTAAGTATAAGGGTGAGCTGGGGGAGAATCCTGGCACAGTTTTTTTTTTACATTTTGTTACCTTAATGCAGAGAATGCATTAAAGTGGAAGTAGACTTCAAACATTAAATTTTACTTATAGGGAAGCCTATACTAAGGCTTATCTATAGGTAGTGTAAATATCTCCTAAACTTGCACAATTTAGGAGATATTTACTGTACATGCAACCAGTGACATCACTGGCGCATGTGCTTTGAAGGAATGGCCAGCTGTTCTGTTCCTTCAGACCCATGTGCCTTTAACGGTGGCTCTGGCATGCATGCACAAGAGTGACGTCATCACAGCTCCGGCCAGTAACAGAGCCGGAGCCCCCAAACCTGGAAGCAAGACGGGGGAAGGTTAAAGCAGCCTCCAGCAATGACATCACATCGCTGGAATGCTTCATTTGCAGGTCAGTTTCACATAATGTGCTAGTATGATATGCATATTAGCACATTATGGCTTTACCTTGCAGGTAAGAAAAAAATAAATGTCTGTCGGTTTACAACGGTTTTAAGGTAAAAAACCCTAAGGCTTTAGAACCACTTTAATATTTAAAAATGTAAAGTAATTCACTTGGGAGCTAAAGTAGTGAGTGTACAGCTTTTATAACAGTGTAAATTTGCTGTCCCCTTAAAATAACTCAACACACAGCCATTAATATCTAAACCGCTGGCAACAAAAGTGAGTACACCCCTAAGTGAAAATGTCCAAATTGGGTGCAACTAGCCATTTTCATGTCATGTGACTCGTTAGTGTTACACGGTCTCAGGTGTGAATAGGGAGCAGGTGTGTTAAATTTGGTGTTATCACCTCACTATTTCATACTGGTCACTGGAAGTTCAACATGGCACCTCATGGCAAAGAACTCTATGAGGATCTGAAAAAAAGAATTGTTGCTCTACATAAAGATGGCCTAGGCTATAAGAAGATTGCTAAGACCCTGAAACTGAGCTGCAGCATGGTGGCACAGTGGTTAAACAGGACAGGTTCCTCTCAGAAAAGGCCTCGCCATGGTCGACCAAAGAAGTTGAGTGCACGTGCTCAGCGTCATATCCAGAGGTTGTCTTTGGGAAATAGACGTATGAGTGCTGCCAGCATTGCTGCAGAGGTTGAAGGGGTGGGGGTCAGCCTGTTTGTGCTCAGACCATACAGCGCACACTGCATCAAATTGGTCTGCATGGCTGTTGTCCCAGAAGGAAGCCTCTTCTAAAGATGATGCACAAGAAAGCCTGCAAACAGTTTGCTGAAGACAAGCAGACTAAGGACATGGATTACTGGAACCATGTCCTGTGGTCTGATGAGACCAAGATAAACTTATTTGGTTCAGACGGTGTCAAGTGTGTGTGGTGGCAACCAGGTGAGGAGTACAAAGACAAGTGTGTCTTGTCTACAGTCAGGCATGGTGGTGGGAGTGTCATGGTCTGGGGCTGCATGAGTGCTGCCGGCACTGGGGAGCTACAGTTCATTGAGGGAACCATGAATGCCAACAAGTACTGTGACACACTGAAGCAGAGCATGATCCCCTCCCTTCGGAGACTGGGCCGCAGGGCAGTATTCCAACATGATAACCACCCCAAACACACCTCCAAGAAGACCGCTGCCTTGCTAAAGAAGTGGAGGGTAAAGGTGATGGACTGGCATGTCTCCAGACCTAACCCCTATTAAGCATCTGTGGGGCATCCTCAAACGGAAGGTTTGGAGGAGCGCAGAACTTGTTTTTGAACCGACAAATGTCTCCCGGCATTATGCCCGTGTGCCCGAACTTAAGGGGTTCTTTACTGTTAGAGCAGTACCATCACGGTTGGTGATATTAGTGGGAGGTGTAGATAAATTCTTAAAACCTTAGATGTGTTTTTCAGAGAACACAATGTACAAGGATATTGATGGTAGTGACATAAACACACACACAGACACACTCCAGTTGAACTGGATGGACTGGTGTCTTTATTCAATTTTATCAACTAATTAACAGATAAAAAAAACTATTTTAGTAGTATATTTAACAAACCAAAAGGGTGCAGACATGTTCATTGTTAGGGTTCATATACACTTTAAATTGTGTGTGAATCCACTTTTAAATAAACAAAAATAGCTATTTACAGTGTAACTATGGACAAAATAACCAACAAAATATAAGATGCAGTCTGTCAGCAGCATTAACTCTGTAGTGTTTGTTTTCTGAGTCTTCACTGTAGCATATTTATATTGCCTGTTGACACTGCCAGTAGATCTGTTATTTTTCAGTTCTTTTAACCAGTTCTCGGTTGAGAATGCTGTTTGTTCTGCAGTGAATTCTCATTGTGTTGTCGCCATGTGGACGAGGTAGTCTTAGATGGACATGTACTGTAGTTGTAGACTTTAAAGTGGAACTTTAAGAAAAAATGTATAAAGGACAACCAAGCAGGCTTTTTTTTGCAGAGGAGACTTACTATGTCTCTCCTGCATTATTAATATTATTACAATACAGCATTTATATAGCGCAAACAGTTTTCACAGTACTTTACAAAATAAAGGGAAACAGTGTAGTTACAAAACAATTTGATACAGGAGGGTTAAACCCCGTACACATGGGCAGAATGTTGGGAGACAATGGCCTGTTAAGAAAAAAAGTCCGACATTCAGCCCGTGTGTATGTTGGTCTGTGGGACATGCATGCTGGAAAACAGGCAGCCGACCGACTCCCAATCAGAGCTCTCAGCCAATGGCAGAGATCACTAATCGGAGTGTTCTGGTGGGGGTGGGCTGTCCCCCTGTCAGAACAGAACAGCTCAACGTGGTTAGTACAGCGGCTCCAACTGGAGCTGTCAGTTTTTTCCATCTAACCCGCTGGGTTGGATGAAAAAAAACTGTAGTGTGTACCTGGCTTTAGGAGGGCCCTGCTTGAGAGCTTACAATCCAAAAGGGAGGGGCAAGTGTTACGAAAGGTAACACCTGAGAAAAATAAATTAAGGTGGAGACCGATAGGTTTAGCTGAGATTAATTTTCAGGGATCCCATAAAGGTGGACATGGTAGTTGATAGCAGAACAGATTGGGGTAGAGGTTTGAAGAGGAAGGTAGAGGCCAGAGAAACCCTGTCACCCATTGGAGGGCTTTTTCCTGCATCTTCAGCTTCTTACTGATGATTTACAGAGAGCCACACATTTCCAGCTTAGTGTACAATTTCAGCATATGCAAGGATAAATGAACTTCTACTGTATATTAAGTCATCCTGGCACTGCCAATCAAAATGGCTAAAGATCCTGAACCAAGAAGACCAGGAAAAGATGTTGGTACCAAAGAAGAAGTTTGTGGACGTTGCGTTGCTGAAAAGTGAGGTCAGTATAGTTTGGCTTTAAAGTAAGAGACATATAAATTAAATCCCAGTTCCAGCTAATATTTTTTTTAGATTTTCCAGATAAAAAAACAAAAAAAACAATTAAGTATACACAAGAACCTGAAGCACATGAATATCTTCATATGAATAAGGTGTACTAGCATGGAACTCCTATAGAAATATTGAGACCAAAGGTGCAAGAAGCCTTATAGTCATATTAAATAAATGGCAAAATTAAATTATAAAAAAGATTGTCGCGTAAAGCCAATCAATGCTACATAGTAGTAGCGGAAGGACAGAAAGCCATTGGCCATCAGCACAATGCAATGTCTGCTTTCAGTCGTCAAAAGGTGCAGGAGAACTAAGTGTGGAAAGAACAAAACAAACAGAAGAAGGCCAGTGTAGGGGGGACAAAAATATCAAAGGAAAAATCAGGAAAGAGATGAGATGCAACAGATAATTTAGTGAGGGAGAGAGCAAGCCACCCAGTATCCATGTCTCCAGCCAAAACTTAGGGAGGCCTCAATGCCTCAAATTTTGGAGCATGTATGGTAGGTACTCCAGACTACATTGAATTTCTAGAGAGTGTTGTGGATTCGCACAGTCACTTTAATCATAATCGTAACATTTCTAATTCATTTGAGCAGGTCGTGAATAGAATTGGGAGTTTACTGTTTCCAACTAGCAATGATTGGGTAGTGTGTTGCCCTCAGGACATAAGAGAGGAGTTTTTCTTCAATTGTTTTTCCACTTTGCTAAATAGTAGTCCTAACAGATGCATTGGTGGGCTTTAGTCTGGTGAGGATTTTACAAGTGTAGAAAGTAGTGTAATAACTTATTTAAAAGTGTAGTATGTCCAGACAGGTCCACAAGAGGTGATACAAAGGACTTGCCTCCAAATTAAATCTCCAGCAGCTTTAATTAACTGTGAGATATATGCAGTGCAGGAATTCAGAGGTGGAGTACCAGTGCATTAGTGTTTTAAAAGCATTTTCTTTGTAAAGTGTACAAATGGAACTCCTGTGGGTTTGTGTCCAGATCATCCTATACAAATCTAATGGGGGTTCATGAGCTAACACTTTTTAAGCAGTTACGGCAAAAGGTCTTGTTTTTCTTTTTGGAAAAAACAAAAACCCAGTGAATAAAAGCTGACTGTTATAAACACACAGTGCATGGTAGCCAATCAGCTTCTAACTTCAGCTTGTTCAATTAAGCTTTGACAAAAAAAAACTGGAAGCTGATTGGTTTCTATGCAGAGCTGCACTCTCCAATTTTAGTAAATCATCCCCACAGTGTTAAGTGGTTTGTTCCAACTGTAACTGCCACTTTACCTTGACAGTTTGGCCAGTTAAAGTGGAATTAAGTCTGTAGTAAGGCTCGATTCACACAGGGGCAACACGACTTCAGCGCGACTTTGCGCGGCGACTTCAACACGGCTTCAACGCGACTTCAGCGCGACTTTAGCAAATTACAACGCGACTTGAAGTCGCCTCCATGACAGGCGACTTCGGCTGTGGCCAATCACAGGACAATCAGCTCTCTGGGAGGGAGGGGTTTGCCTGGGCAAACGAAAGTTTTTGCCTGCAAAGTCGCTTGAATTAAGAGAGAGATCCGACTTGGAGGCGACTTCCATTAATTTCTATGGTACAGGTCGCCTACCAAGTCGGATCCAAGTAGTACAGGGAGTACGCTCTGAAGTCGGAGCGACTTCAGTAGTGTCTACTAAGACGCTCCCATTCACTATAATGTGAATCTCTTTCTGGGGCGACTTGGGGCGACTTGGGGCGACTTGAGGGCGTACAAGTCGGATCCCAAGTCGTCCCAGTGTGAACCGAGTCTAAATATGCTTGCTTCAATGGTCGCATGCAAGGTTCTTTGCTGGCACTGGCATCTTCTCCTCGGCTTCTTCCAGGTTCCAGTCTTTGGCCGTTATAATTGACCAGCGTGGGATGATTTAACTCCCACACATACACATGAGCTCATTCATCCTGGCACAATGCACATGTGCAGCACAGTGAACAGACAAGTAAGTTTATTGTATTGCAAAAAAGACATAGCATATCTCTTATGCAATAAATATCTTGTTTGTGTATAAGTTTTGTTATTTACAATTTGGTCCTCTTTAAAGAAAGACCTACTGGAAGGAATTAAAGTGCAATAAAACTATAGTACAGGGAAGACCCAGAAAACAAAAACTGCTTTGTTAAAGCTATTGACAGAATGCATTACATATGTATTTTTTCATTTTTCACAAAGTTCTACTTTCATAGAATCCTTCCTCTTTCATCAGGTTTTTGAAAGGATGCTCTAAAATATTTACTTCTAGAAATGTATATTTATTTACCTGCAATTACAAGGTTTTTTTTCTTTTGTTGTGGTTCCTGCCAATAGTTGACTTGGTTTACAACCTATGGGAGCTACTTATTCTTGTATGGTAAGCAATGAAGTGCAACTAAACCCATAAATTCATTCCAATCCACTGTGCAAAAAGAATCCACCACCGTGTGATAAAGTCAAAGGCGACTCTTACCACAAGTAAAGACTTTTGCCTTGTTTATTAAAATCACAGCTCCAACATGATAGAGAAAAGAAGATAGATCATTCCCTGAATAAAAAATCGTATAGCAGGCTGATGGCTTGGTTGTAGAGAGAGGCGGAGTCGGGCCTGCAGACAGCACGGACCCACGCCACAACTTGATGTCACAGACAGACCACGCTTAGCATGTTTCGTCAGAATGACGTCTTCGGGGGGACAGTCTGCTTTACGATTTTTTTTCCATGGAATGAACAATTCTCTCCTCACTGTCAAGTTGGAGCTGTTTTTTTTTTTTTACTAAATGAGTCAAAGTCTTTACATACTTCAGGATGGGAGTTTGTATATTATCTTCATACTGGTGACCTTGATGCTGTGACCTGCCAGTATAGTGTGGTGGAATCATTCATAAACCTCATAAATTGAGTGCTCTATGACCATTTATAATTTAATGGTCCAACAAATCTGATAAGAGGCACTTTTGACCATATCACAAGGTGGTGGATTCTTTTTACACAGCAGATTGGAAGAAATGTATTCACAGTTCAGGGAGTGGATTGCTTTTGAATGACGACTCTTTGATTAATAGGACTTCCTTTACTTTTACTTGTTTTTCTGAGTGCTTGTATTTTCATAGGAATTTATATTTATTATATGGCTATATTTTATTTGAATTAGCACTACTTTTTATGTACACTACTTGTTTGACTGGCATCATGGTTTTAAGTGTCTGCTTGTTCATTTAATTTGACCTAGCATAGATATTATTTGGTTATTGTTACTGAATGATAAGCACACTAGCAATTGTGACAGTTATGTGCTAAAGTGGAACTAAAGCTCCAGATGTAAAGACTGCAAGCAGGAAAGGAAGAGACATGCCTTTTCTGCAATAAAATAACCTACCTGCCTGTGCACAGTATTGTTTGGAATACACAGTGAGCTGCACAAGAGTATCTCAGTTTTCATTCCGGGACAGCGCCTGTGTGCTAGGATGACTAACTCCTGAGCATCCGCAAGGGTAACGTCACCCCACACCATTCAATGAAGATGACCACAAGCAGCCAGTTAAAAGATGCTGATAACAGGGAAAAACATCAGACTGTTAAAGGAGAGGTAACTTTGTTCTGCTTTAATCAAACTGTCAAGCCGTTAAATGGCTGGTTTCATAGCTGTTACGTACCTTGTAGTGGAGTCTGACTTGTAGGAGGAGACCTCTCTTACAGCCCTGGCTCAGGAGCCACAGGAGTGGGAACAGTGGCCTCGATAGCGCAGCGAGGGAGAAGTGCCTGTGGGATCTGTGATAGTTGGCACAGATGGGTGGATGATGAGCCACCAGGTAGGTCCGAGATGCCAGCAGAGGCAGATGCAGGTCAGCGACCCGGTGAGCTGGAGGGTACAGAAGTAGCAGCAGGCTGGAGCAGGGTGAGACAAGCCGGGTCAAACACAGCTAATCAAACAGAGCAGAACAGCAGGCTGGAGCAAGGTGAGACAAGCCGGGTCAAACACAGATAGTCAGGCAGAGAGTAGGGCTGTAAGCTGGAGCAGGGTCAGATAAACAGGGAGAGGTTGGCAATAGGATATCAAGCAAGGAAGTCTCTTTAATAGGGTCAAGACAAGCCGAGGTCAGGATTGGAGATATCAGGTAGGTCAACAGAGCCGGGTCAATACAGATGATCAGATGGCAGGTAGAGGTATCAGGACACATAAGCTGCAGATCAAACAGCACTGCACTTGTGCAGCTGCTGTCCTTTTAAAGGCCCATTGTCAACAAGCACCGTCTAGCGCGCGCGCACACGCATCTGGCGCGTGTCCTTGCGCAAGCGCACACACACGCGTCCGGCGCATGCCCTCGCACACGCGCGTGCACACATGCTGCTGACTGGACTGGGACTGGAACCCGAGTGCGCATGTGTGCATGCAAGCACCTCTGTCTTGCCACAGCATGTCCCTGACAATAGCTGATCATATGTGCAGCACCATGGCAATTGAAGACCAAACAGAGGCTAAGATGGCAGCTTCCTTGTCTGTAAAGGACAAAGCCCATACATCTGCATATTCTACTGCATCTTAGGACCATCAACTACATCTTTTTTTAAGAGTAGAAGAAAACTGTGACAGAGTGCTTTCATAACAGGAAATATGCATCAGAGCTGTTTTACTAAAGCTGCCTGCTGCATGTCAACAAATAGGAAATACACAAAGGGGACCCTGAAATTAGTATTTATGCTTTGGGGCGTTATAATGGCCCTTTGTATAGCCTGTAAGAGGCTTCTAAACATCTTATAGAAATACAAACTGTGTAAACAGTTATGGAAAGGTCACCATATAACAATATCTCAGGGATTTTTTAAGCTTTTATGAAAACAAGCAACAAATGGTACAGAAACAGTAATATGAACATGGTTTTAGCAATGACCAACAAAACTGTAGTGAATGATCAACTCATGCAATTAATTGCAAAATTTGTACTAAGAACAATCAAAGGAATTCCTCTAGCTGACCTGCCTAGGGGGTGAGCAGTGCCCTTTTTTTTATCATGGATGATAATACAGGAACACGCTGTAAGGATTAGCAATTATGCATTGCTTTGGAGATAAAATCATACATCTCCCTAGTATGATTTCAGTTCTTGTTTAGAAAATGAAAAGCTTTACTTAAAATTTTCAAATTAACTCTGATAAACAGCAAACTTAGAGGAATCAGATTTACTTCCCTCATCAAAATGTACATTACATGAGTTAATAAGAACAGTTATATAAAGAGCAAGTGATTTGTAAGCTAAATGTATCCGAAGCAATGGTAAATAAAATCTCCAGTAAATTGGTTTATATTAGTTTGAAATATATAAAGTAATTTGAAGCAGAATTGATAGATGGAAGACACCTACAAGCTTATTTACTATATAAGCCTAACAAAACACTTTGAGCAGGGATAGGAGATGTGATATTGTGTTCGAGTTATAACAAAGGCAAAACTTTTTTTTTTTAGTTTTGGATAGAGTGGAAAGGGATTAAAACACCTGTCAGGTTTTTATTGCTGTCTGTGCCTCTGTTAGGGAGATTCGCCCTCTTTATTTATCCTGTTTACTGTTATCATTGAAAGTGAAAGTAAAAGAAAATACCAAATATTGGGTTGACATCAGAACACTAATAGAGAGGAAATCTTCCAATGGGGGTGCAATTTCTGGTGATTGCCTTAGTTTGGAGGGATTTCCTCTCACTTCCTGTTTTGGTTATGGGACAGGAAGTGAATGAAAATCTATCCTATGGGACACAGATGGCAAAAAATTTTTTAAAAAAGCTTTACCTTTAGTGACACTTTTTAAGTTTATATTTAGTCTTCTCCTAAATTTTCTCTCTCTAGATAGTGTCCAAGCATTATGTTATTTTTTCTGTTCATAAAGGAACAAAGGGAAGCACACAACTAGTGCAGTAAAACATTTTAATAAACAAAAGATAAATAAATCAAACGCACTCACATTAACCAGATCAGGGGGGCACCTATAATCATCCCACATCCCCAGAAGAATTCTGGCCAGGGATACAACGTGTTTCATAACAGTCTCTCTCTCACTGCAGCATGTACAGGCAAACTGGGGAAAGGATCGCGTGAACTCCCAGCTGGGGTCTGGTCCACAGCAGAGCTCAGAGAGCACTGTCATATTTGTAGGATTGCTAGCCTCTCCCTGATAAAGCTTTCTGGGTTGCCATGATGTCACACATTTTAGGGGCAAGTCCCCCTTAAGCTGAGTAAACTAATACATTAACACGAAAAGTGGAAAAACAACTGTCTTCTTATTTTTTAATTGTTTTCTTTCCTTTCATGCAAAATAGCATTTATTTTCCACATGAAGTGATAAACGGGCTTGTAAAAATCTTTCAGGAGTTATGGCTGGGATGTCAGTTCTTACACACCCCCAGAATTACATTTCCCAAGAGCTGTTTATCTACACACAGTATAGGGGCACTCTCTTGGAAGTCAAGAAATAATCCAATGGGGTTGATTTACTAAAACCGGAGATGGGAAAATCTGGTACAACTGTGCATGGTAGTCAGGCAGCTTCTGACTTCAGTTTGTTCAGTTAAGCTTTGACAATAAAACCTGGAAGCTGTTTGGTTTCTATGCAGATGTCAGGGCTGGGCTCAGCCCTTCCTTCTCAGAGCAGACCGCTCAGCTGTCGGTTAATTGCCAGCTCCAATCTTTTCCACAGTGACTCACCTGATGATGATATCCTGTCCGTCAGTCCTGCTGTTTACTTAAGCTGTTCAGTTCAGTTCCTCTCTGCCTTCGCCTTGGTCAACACATCCAGAGACTCTCTCCTGTGTACCTGTTGAAGACTTGCTTGACTGATGTCCCTTCTGGTTCCTGATCCTGCTTGCTGCTCCACTACGCTGATTCTCCGGTTTCCTGATTTCCTGGCCTGTCCTGAAGTACGCTGATCCTTGGCTCCCTGACATCCTGGCTTGCCTGACTATCCGTTCTAGTTACCGAACTCTGGGTATGAATTGATTACGTTGCTCTGTTTACCTTTTACTATTATTAATAAACAAGTGTGATTTTAACTGCACTTCTGTCTCGGTCACCAGATATTTCACTCTCCAGTTTTAGTAAATCAAACCCAATGTATGCATGTTCAGAGGCACAGAGTGGGATAGGCAGAGTTCATTAGGACAGCAAGCAGGGCTGATAACACTTTTTGTGATGTTAATACAGAGAAGGTATTGACAGTCAATATAACAGGAAGTTAGGAGCACACTGGATTTCTAGCAGGTCAACCGGTAATTTTCTGTACTTGCAGTGTTTATAAAGGGATAAGACAATGAAAATGCATATGTACTGGAGAGATGTACTGAATATATTTTCTCTTTTTTTGCACTGGCATACACGGAAAATAACATCCATTTCTAGCAGGAAAATCTTCTTCTTGTCAAAGCTGCCACCAAAAAATGTCTCTCTAGAGAACAACATACTCTTTCTTCCCCAGGGATTGTGAGAGGTCTTTGAGGCACATGTTAAGGCAGTTTCCTCCTGTATAAAGAACACCTACAGCAGTATCCTAATTGCTTCTAATTAGTTATACTTTAAAAGGACCTACCACACCCTTTCCCAACTAAACTGACTTTCCCAGTTGTTAATTTTATTATACTGTGTTGTATACAGTAAAAAGACAGATGCTATGGGGCTGGAGCACATTGCCTTCAGACTCTTGATCAGGATCCATGTGACTTACATGAATATGCAGTCTAGCAACCTCCCTCATTCATTTTGATGGGCAGGACTGGCATAAGTGTTATGGAAGACTCAAACATCAACTTCCATTGGCATACAAAAGAAAAACATGTATAGAGCTCAGCAACAGCCAAAAAAGGCAGAAAAAAGTTATAATGACTTTCAATACAGTGGGGAAACACCGTTAAAGGGTACCATAGAACCTGAGCCAGCAGGTGAAGTAAGGTACTAAGAGTTACTGGGGAGCTACAAAATAGTTTAGTGATATAGGGCCCATTTCAGTACAATCAGGAACAGAGGGGCGCCAGACTAAGTGCAGTATTAAAATCGTTGGCTTAATGAATTTAAAAAGAATTACAAATCACAGAGTGTACGAATAATGTGGGCTTATAGAATGGCATTCGTCAGTTCCAGAATCTCTCCAAGCCATCCTGATGGCCTTGAGCACAGGCCATGTTGTGATGAAAACAGGAAGCGGCCGATCACCACCTAACCAGCATGGACTGCAAGATGGCGCCGGGCCAGACGTCACGTCACAGGAAGGGAGTGCTTGGCATGCTGACGTGCACCCCTCTGTTCCTGTTTTTACCCTACAGAGTCCACTGCTTCACTTTAAGGGTGCTGCCTCCAAGTGCTGATTGAACATTTATCATGGACTTAGTCTATAGAATATGATATCTTAACATGAGTTTTTAATTGGATTTATCAACTAGAGTGTCATTGTCAGGTGTAGTCTGACCTCCCCTTTTTACACACAATCCAAACATTAGATTCCATTTATTGTTTTTTTCCAAGTTGTAATTAATTAATATACATCAGTCTAGCCCCACTGCTTTCAATTTTTCCGTTTTAGTACAATGCACAGGGAATGGTAACAATACAATTATTCTCCCTACTGGTAAACCATGTTTTTATTGATAGAACTGATTGCTCTGTTAAATGCTGAAAAGAATAAAACCCAAACTACAGATACAGTGTTAAAAAAAAGCCAGCAAGGCCGAAACTTGCAGCTCCCAAACAACTTTGTTTTCTAAAGTACTGGCACTGCATTACATTTTGCTACAGAGAGACAATGAGTTTGCCCATTTAGGAAATCATTAATATTCAATTCTGTACATGCATCTACATACTATATATTTTATAACTACATTATTTACATTTGTAAAAGTCACTGACTTCCTTTCCTCTTTGAAGGATCAACTTTAATATGAAGTGAGGTGGAAGGGAGCCGCAAAAATTCAAAACAAACATCAAGTTGCAAAAGACAGTAGGACTGATTTCATTCAGATTCATTCTAAATAACCGCCATTCAATAATTGATTGTGAAGGAGGCCAGGGAGCCAATTATACCTTCTAAAGAAAGCTAGAGATTTCCAGGCGGTCTTAAAAGTGCAGGGGTAAAGTAAAGCACTACAAAGTCTTAGTTCCCAGGATTAATTCCCAATTTCAAACATTGTATGTGATTTTTAATTAGTATGTTTCTTCAACTCTCAAAACAATTTTGTAATGCACTGTTCACTATTCAACGCACACTACTTCTGTGAAACAGCAGGGTTAGGATAGGTTCCAATTAGGTCACATCTTTAATGATCTGCATTATTTTAGATGCATGAAGTCTGCTCCTTTTAACAATAATTTATTTTAAAAGCTATCATTTATGTTTTGGAGATCTTATAAACATTTAATAAATAACGGAGCTCCATAGACTTAGGGAGTTCGGATGTGCAGCTTTGATTCTACCACCCTCAGATATCTCTTCTGGTCAGTACATCACTACATAGGTATAATTGTATCAGGTCTATGAAGAGAGAAGGAGGGGAAGCATGCTACTGATATTTTTGTTTCTTGCTCATCAAGTGGCAAACAGTGGGGGTCATACAAGGTTTTCTAAACTTTCCAGTCACTATGAGCCTTGCCCAGCAATGTCTTAGGGCTTAACTTTAATATTAAGTACATCCAAGTCCAAAATAATCTACTAGCCCTATTTCTTGACTATGTAAAGTGTTATTGACCAAACTTTTCATTAGGTATGGGCTCAGGCGTGTTCGGATTGTACCCATCAGGAAGCCATCACTGCACACCGGCAATCATAGGCAGCATGTGTCTGTGCAGATTCGGGCCAGGAAATGCCTCACTGCCTATGATTGGCGGTGTGCAGTGAAGGCTTCCTGGAGGGTACGATCCGAACATGCCTGAGCCCATCCCTACTTATCATCTGTACTGATCATTTTTGTATTTTTCCATGTCTTACTCTGCATATCTGTCTCCAGTTTTGGCAGTGAGAGAACCATGTGGAGCTCACTGTCCAAGACTGAGCATGTGCAGGAGAAAAGTTTAAATTGTACAAACCACAAATAATCAGTGAATAATCTGAAAGCAACATTACTTTCCATGTACAAAAAGGAAGCAGGGTTACTAGCAACTGTCTGCTTAGATGTCTTACCTCTATGAAGAATTATTTTGGCAGCCCCCAACCCATGTCACCTAGCCCTAACTATACCTAGACCGCCATGCCCTACGGACATATTTTAACTTTGTCATTTAACATTGCCCTAACCTCATTGCTCAGTGCCATTAAAGTGTTACTAAACTCAGGACCCTGCATTCACTATAGAAGACAGGATCTAACAGCCTTTTTACACAATGCGCAGGATTAACTCCTTAGGGTCTGCAGTTAGTATAACTAGCAAGCATGCTTTACTACAAATACAGACTGATTTTACTGTTGTGGGTTTAGTAACACTTTAATTTTATTCTAACTATAATCTGTGGGGAACATATCCCTATCTATAAGAACAAAGAAGTAAACAATATGTCTGCAAAGCAAAGGGGGCAGCAAATTACTATATACCCTGTAATTGAAAGTATTAAAGTTAATTGAAGCCTTGATGAAAATATTAGTTTAATGCATTTCTTGATTAATAATAACCTAAGACCTAAACTTCAATTTTTCTGTGTATACATACTGTAACTGTAGATTTAGAGCACTTGCCACTTAAAATGTAAGGTGCGTGTTGGAAATTAGTTTGGATCATTCAAAACAGAAAAGATCACAGTGCCATATATACATTGCTTTGATATGTTTCCCTCAAAGTGTCAAGACACCTTAAGATTGCATTAAATCAACTTTAAAACCAACAGAAAATGTAGGCAGAGAAAGGTGCTGGCAAAGCAATTTTAAATGAACTAGCTTCATATCATCCAGTGCATTAACTTGCAAACCATGACAAAAATCACTTTGTGGGCATATATTACGCTCCTGTCTTACTGGCACTTTGCCCATCACAACCCTTATCCGTGAGACACTTAAAATAGAGGCTACAAGTTCTGCTGGCACATTAATTAAGATATAGGAAGTCCTTGCTAGAGATGCATGATCATATTCAAATGAATCAGGATTTGACCCAGGTCATCCTCATTTTCTTGATGCAGCTATACACAAACTTTTGACTTCCCATGGTGAAGAGCTTGCACCATTTTTAGATCCTGGCCACCACACACTGCCATGCATGTTTTCTTCTTTTTTTTTTATCAATATTCTTGAAGAGTGAAGAAGGAAGGGTAGAAGCAGAGGTGAAGCCAGCGATTGCCAAGGGGGGATAGATCAATATAACCTGTTAGAGCATAGCAATACCCAGATGGCTCCCCTTGGTCTAGATTGGGTAGAATGTAATTGGCCCTGGAGGGCAAGAGTCAGTATAACATTAAAGATCATCGCTTTTCGGCCTTTTGGTGTCATTGGACCTGGAAGGCCGGTGCGGCAGTGTCGGTGTCTGGACGCCCACTGGGACGTCAGCGGGGCCAAGTCCGAACCGTCTGGAAGGGTTCTCCTGGTGAGGATGGGTGCTGCATCTGGGTCTGATCCAGAGGATCGGGTCCCTGGCCTTCTGGCCTAAATTGGGGTAGCTCTAGCTCTGGTCAGTTTTTCAGGAGAGAACACTGGCTCCTCTCTAGCTGGAGGGGGAGGAGCGCTTAGTATTTCCCAAATGTAATTAGGTAGGAGTGATGGGAGCAATGTTGGGGCCTAATGGCAAAGGGCTCTCACCAAGCTTCCAGAACTTCACGCCTTCCTGGCTGGGGTGGGGGCTGCTATGGTCTGGGCTGTGGGTCAGGGTTGGTCCAAAAGCCTATGGTGTATGTGCCCCTGGAGTGGCAGTCCAGGGGTGCCTGAAGATCACTGTAAGTGAGGGTCACTTTGATTTAAGACACCATGGTCACTGCACCATTACACGCTTTTTTTGCACCTGCCTCCTGGGCCGGCCTTTTGGCTGGGACCGGAGGAATTTTTTATTCCTGGCCGGAGGGCCTTGCCATTGTATTGCACAATGGCAACCTTTTCACTCTCCTCTACTTCCTTCTCCCCTACTTTCTTTTTATTTGTTTCCATTGTGTGTGTCACGTTTTTGTATTTTTGTGTTGTACACGTTTTGCACTGTGTGATGAGTAGGGTTGCAGGTCCTAGGGCCTGCCCTGAAAGTCTTGGGAGGGGGTGAACATGGCCTTTTGGCTTTGTCTGCCCTCTCTCATGAGGTCTCCCTTCGGGGGAGCCCCACCGAGTACTTGGGGGGGGGTCTGTTTCAGCAGTCCCTCCAGAGAAAGGGGTCCATCTGGTTTCGGCGAGATGGACCAAGTGTAAGTACCCTTGTCCCCGTCAGGAGCCTCGGGGGATTCAGGGCAAGGCCCTCTGATTTTAGCGGGCTTGTGTACCCGTTGCACTTTTTTGTGTTTCACTCTTTATGTGTGTGCACATTTTTTTGGCACCGGGTGAAGTTTTTTTGTGTTTCACACGCCATGGACTTAAAAAAATTTTTTTTTAAAGACTTTAAAAATTGCCTAAAAACAGGATATGGCTCTGGGATCAGATAGCCAGAATTGCCATTGTTGGTAAAATTTACTGATTTTCAGATGAGTTTTGGCAAAAAGAAATTCCATATATAGATGGTCATTGAGAATTGCAATAGTTATGCTGAGGGTGGAAGAGAAGGATTGCTTCCAGAGGCGAGCAATGGAGAGGCGGGCAGCAACAAGGATGTGTGATAACAGGGTGAAATGAAGGCCAGGTCAAGAGTCCCAGACCGAAAAGAGCCATCTGCGAGGTTAATACATTAGATACTTGGGTGACATCTTGGATGAGGGTAGCAATGCTCCTCCAGAAAGGGGCAATGGAGGGGCATTCCCACCAAATGTGAAAGATATATCCATCAATATTGCAGTTCCTCCAGCACTTATGTGATTGAGTTGGAAATATACGGGCCAATTTTACAGGGGTATAGTACCAGCGGTAGAGAATTTTCATTAAGGTTTCTGTCAGAAACCATTAATCAGACCGAGACAGAAGCACAGTTAAATCACACTTGTTTAATAATAAAAGTAAATAGAACAAGCTGGATCTGGAGCCAGAAGGAATGTCAGCCAAGCAAGTCTTTAACAGGAGTGCAGGAGATAGTCTCTGTGATGTTGACTAAGGCGAAGGCAGAGATCATCTGGGCTAGGCAGGACTGACGAGCAGGATATCATAAACAGGTGAGTCACTGTGGAGAGATAGGAGCTGGCAATTAGCCGATAGCTGAGCGGACAGCTCAGAGGAAGGAAAGGCTGAGCCCAGCCCTGACAGTACCCCCTCCTCCATGACCCCTCCCCCTCGGAGGACCTCCAGGCTTGAGGGGAAAATGTCTGTAGAAATCACGGAGGAGGACAGGAGTATGTACTTCCGAGGATGAGACCCAAGAGCATTCCTCTGTACAGTACCCTTTCCAATGCACCAGGTACTGTATATGCCCACGGAACCTACGGGAGTCAACAATGGACTGTACTTCATACTCCTCATGGTTCTCAACCTGTACAGGGTGAGGACGTGGCACCAAGGTGGTAAAGCGGTTGCAGACCAAAAGTTTTAATAAGGAGACATGAAATACATTTGAGATACGCATATTAGAAGGAAGGTCTAATGCGTAGGCCACTGGGTTAATCCTGCGAAGAATACGGAAAGGCCCAATAAACCGGGGTGCGAACGTCAGAGAGGAAACATGAAGTCGGAGGTTGCAAGATGACAGCCAGACCATGTCCCCAACTGGTAGGAAGGCGCAGACAGGCATCTGCAGTCAGCATGGAGTCTGTACCTATCATTAGCATGTCGCAAAGCCTCCTGGACTTGTGCCCAAGTGGAACGAAGACCACGGAGATGCTCCTCTAACGCAGGAATACTCTGTGGAAAAAATGAGTCAGGAAACATGGAAGGTTGGAAACCATAGTTCACCATAAATGGGGACAATCGGGAAGGCACCATTGTGAGCAAACTCCGCCCACGGTAAGAGGTCTGACCAGTTGTTATGATGGTCAGAAATATAGCAACGCAGGAATTGCTCCAAGGACTGATTGGCTCGTTCTGCTGCCCCATTAGACTGCGGGTGATATGCAGAGAAGAAAGCAAGCTGATTTCTCAACTGTGCACAAAGGGCTCGCCAGAACTGGGACATAAACTGAATACCCCTGTCCTAGATAATTGGGTAGCCCATGTAAGCGAAAGATCTCCCGAGCAAAAATGGAAGCCAGTTCCTTAGAAGTGGGCAACTTGGAATAGAATACAATAAGACATTTTCAAGAACAGCTCAACCACCATAAGGATAACTCTAACTCTGTTGCGTTACCCTGGGAGTTGGGTAACTCCACAATGTAATCCATAGACAGATGGGTCCAGGGCCTCTCTCCAATGGGTATGGGTTGTAGGAGGCCCACTGGAAGGTGTTGTGGAGTCTTACTCTGAGTACACACGGAACAGGCAGCTACGAAGGCGGTTACATCAGCACGTAGACTAGGCCACCAGAATTGTTGGGAAATGGCCCAAAAGAGTTGATTATTCCCAGGGCCAGGAGCCTTGGGAGAATGGTAATTCTGGGGCACGGCAGTACGGAGACTCTCTGGGACAAAGCAGCGGTCACAAGGTTTCTCAGGAGGAGCATGGACCTGAGCAACAAGAATTTTGTCACCCAAAGGAGAAGTGAGACTGGTACAAACCGTAGCCAGAATACGATCAGGAGGAATTACAGGAACCGGAACCGACTCCATCTTGGAAGTGGAGGAAAATTGTTGTGACAAAGTGTCAGCCGCTACATTCTTAGTACCGGGTAAGAATGAGACAATGTAATTAAAACTTGACAAGAAAAGAGCCCATCGCTATGAGAACTGGCACAGTGGTACCTTTGAGAAGATGTCTCCATTCTTTCAGGGCTAAAATGATCGCTAACAGCTCTCTGTCACCAATCTCGTAATTGCACTCTGCAGGTGACAATTTCTTGGAAAAGTAGCCACAAGGATGCATAGCGCTCTCAGAGGTAGGATGTTGAGACAGAAGGGCGCCATCTTCAGTCTCAGAAGCATCAACCTCAAGGATAAAAGGTAACGTTGGATCAGGATGTGCCAACACAGGAGCAGAAACAAAGGCAGCATTGAGACTCTCAAAGGCCTTAATGGACTCCGGAGACCAACTCTGTGAGTTACCGTCCTTTCTGGTCATATCAGTCAGGGGCTTGACCAGAGAAGAGAAGTTACGAATAAACTTCCGATAATAGTTGGCAAAGCCATGAAAACGCTGCAGAGGACGTAAACCCGCGGGTCAGGGCCACTATAGGACTGCTGAAAGTTTCTCTGGGTCCATCGAAAAACCAGCAGTGGAAATGACATAAACCAGGACTTTAACCTGTTAACGATGGAATTCACACTTCTCCAATTTACAATAGAGATTGTTCTCTCTTAGTTTCTGAAGCACACGATAGACATCTGTGTGGTGGTTCTCCAGGGACTTGGAAAATCTGAGGGTATCGTCAGGATAAACCACCACACATAACTGCAACAAATCTCGGAGGACATCGTTAATAAATTCCTGGAAAACTGCCGGGGCGTTACAAAGGCCAAAAGGCATTACAAGGTACTCATAATGGCCTGTTTTGGTATTAAACACAGTTTTCCACTCTCCCCCCTCCTTAATCCTTACGAGATTGTATGCCCATCTCAAATCAAGCTTTGTGAAAACCTTTGCTCCCTTGAGGCGGTCAAATAACTTTGTAATCAAGGGAATCGGATAAGCATTTTTAATCGTGAAATGATTGAGACCCCTATAATCAATACAAGGTTCACCACTCTTCTTCTTCACAAAGAAGAAACCAACACCAGCAGGAGACAAGGATTTGCGGATGAAACCTCGAGAAAGTGCATCTACAACATACTCCTCCATGGCCTTATCCTCCAAGACCAACAAAGGATAGACCCGGCCACAAGCGGATATGGCAACAGGTTAAAAGTCAATTGCACAATCATATGACCGGTGTGGAGGCAAACTTTGTTAAAGACAATGCTAAAATCGCGGTACTCCTCTGGCAGGGAGGAGAGTGAAGAGGTGCACAGGACATTGGTTTCCGTCTGGAAGCATGTCTTACTGCATTGTGATGACCAAGTGAGAACCTCAGCACAGAGCCAATCAAAAGAGGGGTTGTGCCTCTGTAACCAAGGATAACCAATAACCAGCGGAAACTTAGGTGAGGAAATAACTTGGAATTGGATTATCTCATGGTGAAGAGCCCTTACGGCCATGGACAACGGAACAGTCTCATGAGTCACATGGGCAGGCTGTAGAGGTCTGTCGGTAAGAGCTTCAATGGCAAGTGGAGTTTCACTCAGCTGCAGCGGAATCGAGTGCTTCAATACAAAGGCAGCATCAATGAACATGCCTGCAGCCCCAGAGTCAATTAGAGCCTGTATCTCGATGGATAACTCAGCCCAAGAAAGGGTAACCAAAACCAGGGGCTTATCCTTCTGGATAACTGGGGACGAAACAATGCCACCTAAAGTCTGTCTGTAACAGGACCTCAAGGTTCGGGCGTTCCCTGTATGGGTAGGACCAGTGACCTGCCTGGCCACAATAAAGGCACAATCTCTCCCTCCTCCTAAGGGTTTTCTCATCCGCAGAGAGATGCGTGAAGCCCAAGTGCATGGGTTCACCTTCACTGACCGACTCGATACCAGGAGGCATGGGAGGTGAGGGAGGCAAGGGTGGGACTGCAAAGCTCGGAGACAAATGTACAGAAGGCTTCCACAAGCGCTCCTTAAAAGAGAGCCTTTCTCTGAGTCTGGAGTCAACGAGGATGGCAAACGTGATCAACTTCTCAAGCTCAGTGGGTATACCTCAGACTGCTATCTCATCCTTGATGGTATCCGAGAGACCATGAGAAAAAGCAGCCACGAGGGCCTCATTGTTCCAAGCAACCTCTGCTGCCAGAGTACGGAATTCAAAGGCGTAATTGGCAACAGTTATCTTACTCTGTTTGATGGACATGAGACACTTGGTAGCAGAAGCGGAGCGTGCGGGAACAGCAAATACCCTTTGAAAAGCAGTCAAAAAAACTTGGGGTAACTCAAGACAACAGGTTTCTGCGTCTCCCATAGAGGGTTTGCCCAGGCCAAGGCTCACTCAGAAAGCAAAGATATCACAAAACCTACTTTTCTTCTGTCCGTGGGAAACGCCTGGGGCAGCATCTCAAAGTATATCTCAACCTGGTTGAGAAACCCTCTGCATTGGACTGGATCGCCCCAAAATCGCTGGGGAATCGGAGCGGAACCAGACATACCTCTTGTAGAGGTAATAGTCGAGGCGGGTGCCTGTACAGAGACTGGAACAGCAGCAGGGATGGCCTGAAACACAGGTAATTCCAGGTGAGCCGTGGGTTTGTAACGCCATGGCAAACTGATCCATGTGGTGATCCTGCTCATCCAATCTGGAAAAAATATTACCAACAAGTGGGTTATTATTATTAGTCAATCGTGGCATGGAGCGGCAGAACGGGGAGATGCCTATGTAAACAAGGCATTTCCCTGTTCTGCCTAGTAACATGACAGGGATCTACTGCTCCATATCATCGGGAGCAGTAATCTCTGTTATGTTGTAGTGAGCCCATCCCCCCACAGTTAGAATCACTCCCTAGTACACACTTAACCCCTTGATCGCCCCCTAGTGTTTAACCCCTTCCCTGCCAGTGTCATTTACACAGTAATCAGTGCATTTTTATAGCACTGATCGCTGTATAAATGTCACTGGTCCCAAAATGGTGTCAAAAGTGTCCGATGTGTGGCATGGAGCGGCAGAATGGGGAGATGCCTATGTAAACAAGGCATTTCCCTGTTCCGCCTAGCAACATGACAGGGATCTACTGCTCCATATCATCGGGAGCAGTAATCTCTGTCATGTTGTAGTGAGCCCATCCCCCCACAGTTAGAATCACTCCCTAGTACACACTTAACCCCTTGATCGCCCCCTAGTGTTTAACCCCTTCCCTGCCAGTGTCATTTACACAGTAATCAGTGCATTTTTATAGCACTGATCGCTGTATAAATGTCACTGGTCCCAAAATAGTGTCAAAAGTGTCCAATGTGTCTGCCGCAATGTCGCAGTCACAACAAAAATCACAGATTGCCGCCATTACTAAAAAAAAAATTCATAATAAAAATGCCATACATCTATCCCCTATTTTGTAGACGCTATAACTTTTGCACAAACCAAATCAATATACGCTTATTGCGATTTTTTTTTTACCAAAAATATGTAGAAGAATACATATTGGCCTAAACTGGGAAAGAAATTTCTTTTATATATTTATTGGGAATATTTATTACAGCAAAAAGTAAAAAATATTGCTTTTTTTCAAAATTGTCACTCTTTTTTTGTTTATAGCACAAAAAATAAAAACCACAGAGGTGATCAAATATCACCAAAAGAAAGCTCTATTTGTGGGGAAAAAAAGGACATAAATTTTGTTTGGGTGCAATGTCGCATGACTGTGCAATTGTCAGTTAAATTGGCGCAGTGCAGTATCGCAAAAAGTGCTCTGGTCAGGAAGGGGGTAAATTCTTCTGTGGCTGAAGTGGTTAAAAAAATCTATTATACAGTATAAAAAGTATTTATTATTAACTCAGGCAAGCACCTTATTTTTCTCGTAGCCTTCTCCGAGTCTCCAAATTCTTTTTTTTTTGCTATTGTAATCCAACTTCTTGTTAGAGGGTAGCTATAGTGGTTATAGTAATAGAGTGGTGGCAGGATGCATGTTATATTTTATGAGGGAGGTGGACAAAGTATTTTCTGTACTTGCTAAAAAAATTAAAACAAATGCAGCCACCTCATCTAAGGACTGGTAAGCAGCAATATATTACATTTTTGTTCTCAAGTTTAGTTATCCTTTACTCTGTTAAAGACCATAGGTATTCACACAACAAACTGAATGTTCACACTGAGGGCGGGTTTGAAATCCCGCAATTTAGTGTGAGTTCGGGGGCGATTTGAAAGACATCTGTGCGGATTCATACACAGATGTCTATTGAAATTGCTCCGAAACTCACCAAAAGTAGTGCAAAAACTTTTGGGAATCGGTACAAAGTCGGCTTCCCACCGATTCGGACTGTGCCGCTGCGGGCAATAGGCTCCAGTTTGGCATGTGATTTAACGTGTCAAATCGCAAGTAAAATCAGCCCGATGTGAACGGGGGCTTAGTGAAGAAGATTTAATGAAGTTTGCTTCTAACCCTTTCAAGGGTTGTTTCACATGGGCTTCAGCTTGTATAAGAGTAATGTGTACAGCAAGCTTTCAGCAAGTTTTTGGCAAGATTTAAGCAACTGCCTCCAAGCCTTTTTAAAACACCCTTTATCTCCTGTCTGGATATGTCATACACACTTTAACCACTTTAGCCCCGGAAGATTTGGCTGCTCAATGACCAGGCCATTTTTTGCAATACGGCAGTGTGTCGGTTTAACTGATAATTGCGCGGTCATGTGACTCTGTGCCCAAACAGAATTGACGTCCTTTTTTTCCCACAAATAGAGCTTTTTTTTGGTGGTATTTGATCACCTCTGCAGTTTTTATTTTTGTGCTATAAGCAAAAGAAGAGTGCCAATTTTGAAAAAAACACAATGAGGTTTATTTACTAAAGGCAAATCCACTTTGCACTGCAAGTGCACTTGGAAGTAAAGTCTCTGCATATCCGAAGGAGACATGCAAGGAAAATAAAAAACAGCATTTTAGCTTGCACATGATTGGATGATAAAATCAGCAGAGCTTCCACTCATTTCAGATCTACCCCTTAGATTTAGAGCGACTGCACTTTCAAGTGCACTTTCAGTGTACTTTCAAGTGCACTTGCAGTGCAAAGTGGATTTGCCTTTCGTAAATAACCCACAATATCTTTTACTTTTTTTCCTAATAAATATCACACACATTTTTTTTCAAAAAAACAATTTTTTTCCTCAGTTTAGGCCGATATCTATTCTTCTACATATTTTTGGTAAAAAAAATCCCAATAAGCGTATATTGATTGGTTTGCGCAAAAGTTATAGTGTCTACAAAATAGGGGATAGATTTATGGCATTTTTATTGTCATTTTGTTTTTTACTAGTAAATGCACTGATTACTGTATAAATGTCACTGGCAGGGAAGGGGTTAACACCGGGGGCGATCAAGGGGTTAACTGTGTTCCCTAGTGTGTGTTCTAACTGTAGGGAGGATGGGACTGTCTAGGAGGAGAGAGAGATCGGTGTTCATACTTAGTATGAACACATGATCTCTCTCTACTCCCCTGAAAGAACCGGGATTTGTGTGTTTACACACACAGATCCCTGTTCTCACTATGTCACGAGCAGTTGCCGGTGCACGGCGGTCATCGCGCCCGTCGGGGCACTCACATCAGCTTCGGGCACACACTGCGGGTGCGCACGTCCCTAGTGGCCAAAAAGGCAAAGCGACGTAAGGTAACATCGATTTGCCCACCCAAGCCAACCTGCCGCAGTAAAACTGCGACAGCTGGTCCGGAAGTGGTTAAACAAGCTGTCAGCATGCTTTCAACAAGCTTTAAAGCGGAGCTCCAGCCATGTTTGTGTTTATTAAAAGTCAGCAGCTACCAAAAGTGTAGCTGCTGACTTTTAATAAACAACCACTCACCTGTCCCAGGATAGAACGAAAAACTAGACTTTACAATCACTTTAAGAGGTGCTACAAAAAGAGGGCTCACCAGTTTCCAATAATGATACCTGTGTTATTACATTTGCACCTAATTATTATAAATGTGTGCTGTCTGTATGCATTTATTTATGTGTGAGAGTATATATACAGTATCTCACAAAAGTGAGTACACCGCTCACATTTTTGTAAATATTTTATTATAACTTTTCATGTGACAACACTGAAGAGATTACACTTTGCTCTATTGTAAAGTAGTGAGTGTACAGCTTGTATAACAATGTCAATTTGCTGTCCCCTCATAATAACTCAAGACACAGCCATTAATGTCTAAACCTAAGGCAATAAAAGTAAGTACACCCCTAAGTGAAAATGTCCAAATTGGGCCCAAAGTGTCATTATTTTGTGTGGCCACCATTATTTTCCAGCACTGCATTAACCCTCTTGGGCATGGAGTTCACCAGAGCTTTACAGGTTGCCACTGGAGTCCTCTTCCACTCCTCCAAAACGACATCACGGAGCTGGTGGATGTTAGAGACCTTGTGCTCCTCCACCTTCCATTTGAGGATGCCCCACAGATGCTCAATAGGGTTTAGGTCTGGAGACATTCTTGGCCAGTCCATCACCTTTACCCTCAGTTTCTTTAGCAAGGCAGTGGTCATCTTGGAGGTGTGTTTGGGGTCATTATCATGTTGGAATACTGCCCTGCAGCCCAGTCTCTGAAGGGAGGGGATCATGCTCTGCTTCAGTATGTCACAGCACATGTTGGAATTCCTGGTTCCCTCAATGAACTGTAGCTCCCCAGTGGTGGCAGCACTCATGCAGCCCCAGACCATGACACTCCCACCACCATGCTTGACTGTTGGCAAGACACACTTGTCTTTGTACCCCTCACCTGGTTGCCACACACGCTTGACACCATCTGAACCAAAGAAGTTTATCTTGGTCTCCTCAGACCACAGGACATGGTTCCAGTAATCCATGTCCTTAGTCTGCTTGTCTTCAGCATCAGCAAACTGTTTGCGGGCTTTCTTGTGCATTATCTTTAGAAGAGGCTTCCTTTTGGGACAACAGCCATGCAGACCAATTTGATGCAATGTGCGGCGTATGGTCTGAGCACTGACAGGCTGACCCCCCACCCCTTCAACCTCTGCAGCAATGCTGGCAGCACTCATATGTCTATTTCCCAAAGACAACCTTTGGATATGATGCTGAGCACGTGCACTCAACTTCTTTGATCAACCATGGCGAGGCCTGTTCTGAGTGGAACCTGTCCTGTTAAACCGATGTATGGTCTTGGCCACCTTGCTGCAGATTAGTTTTAGGGTCTTGGCAATCGTCTTATAGCCTAGGCCATATTTATGTAGAGCAAATATTCTTTTTTTCAGATCCTCAGAGAGTTCTTTGCCATGAGGTGCCATTTTCAACTTCCAGTGATAGTATGAGAGAGTGAGAGTGATAACACCAAATTTAACACACCTTCTTCCTATTTACACCTAAGACTTTGTAACACTAATGAATCACATGACACTGGGGAGGGAAAATAACTAATTGGGCCCAATTTGGACATTTTCACTTAGGGGTGTACTCACTTTTGTTGCCAGCGGTTTAGAAATCAATGGCTGTGTGTTGAGTTATTTTGAGGGGACAGCAAATTTACACTGTTATACAAGCTGTACACTCACTACTTTACATTGTAGCAAAGTGTAATTTTTTCAGTGTTGTCACATAAAAAGATATAATAAAATATTTACAAAAATGTGAGGGGGGTGTACTGACTTTTGTGGGATACTGTATATATATATATATATATATATATATATATATATATATATATATATATATATTCAAATTCATAATATAATTGATATGCGTTGTGTATATCATACATAAATATTTACGTATACAGGCATCTGCTATCTTTACACATTTACTTACCCAGGTCATCTCTAGTATCAGCCACATCGTTCCACTGCAGACAGATTAACCGGTCATCTGAACCAGAACATCATGTTCACTTCAAAGGGGAATGATGTAGAGAACAAGTCACATTTATTGTCAAGCTGTAAATATATTTTATTATGTCTAAATCAAACTGGCAGTCTATCCTTCAACTCTTTTCCAGATTGATGGACGTTTTGCAGTATATGACTGGTAAAATCATTACATCTAGTATTTATATTTTTTCCCAGAATTGTTATTTACTGCCACACAATTTTATAGGGCAGCAACATTTCCAAAGCCTTACTTGTCATCATGAACTGTAACAAAATCTTTAATGAAACAACACAATTAGTTAATGAGGACCAAATACAAACATGGCTGCTGTTCTACTATAAATTAAAGTTCATTTCATTAAGTTTTTACATATCAATAGCAAAACGTATTCTCATTTTTATAGCTTTGAATGAAACGTAAATGGGACTGAAATTGTTAATCGTTGTTTAGGGGGATAAATAGTACTTGTGCATTATGGACATAATGTAAATAGTACGGAATGACACTGAACTGTACACAGAGTCAATTACAAGAGCTCAGAAGGAATGATTGGTTGGAACAGCCACTGTTCAACCTCGGTGACATCAATGTTTCTATGGCAACGGATATTTCTTTCCTCCTTAGAATTAAGTATTGATCAAAGTAGCAGGAACAGTATTTCAGACTTGCTACTTTACAATGTTGCAATTTACGATAGGAACCCATAACATCGCTGTATATATTTCAGGCCCCAAGGAACCAATTTTGCAGACAGTTACAGTAGAATATTAGAAGAGGTCAATAATGTTAGTCTGATTATTATCCTTGGATTCATACTCAATGTTTTTACTGTATATTGCTTACCACATAGTTTGAAATACTGCAGCGCCACTTAAAATAAAAAAGAACAGCTCTGTAAAGCATGGTTTCATTGTTTTATTCTTGAGCTTTATTTGACATAGTTAATTTGACACTAAAACTACTCCGTGGTGTCCGTAAAGACTGGGACTCTGTGAAATAAATAAGTATTGATCAAGGTGGGACAATCTCACAATGTACTCCTTACACAGCCTCAATTAATGATTCCATTGGGCGCGCTGATAAGATTTGTACAAAAGCCGGACTGAAGGATTGTATCACTGTGTTACTGACAGCAGCCCATAAACCATTGTATACAATGGTAAACCACAAAGGCATGGCCATTAACCACGGCTTTGTTGTCAGTAAAGAAATAGATGTGATAGTCCTACAATGGGCAAGGTCACTTTATACATACGACTGGTTTACATATACAATAAACAGCAAGATAAGCTACAAATGAAACTATTCCTGCTTTTATTGTGAATTCTACCTGCACATTATCAGTCAAGTCAATGCTGATTATCCTCCAAGAATAGTCATACAATATGTGACATATACAAGTGATGTGAGCAATTTGAGCATCATTTGCAACAATTGAGTTGTGTATGGGACACTACAAGACTCATTGCTTATACGAGGTTGGTGAAAAGATTTTCCATCCTGCCTATTTTTCCAGTGTCTAATCAATGACAGTTCAGATTTCCATAGGAAGGAGAATGTTTTGTGACATGTTGCAAATAAACTTTGTCCAAGTCATTGGTTATACTAAGGAGTGGTACTTGGCTACAGTTTAGATCAGTCTTTCTCAACCTTTTTACCCCAGAGGAACCCTTGAAATCTTGTTCAGGCCTTGAGGAACCCTTACTAAAACCAATTCATTGGGTGTTATTGAAAAAAAATGCCCTTTACGTTTGTGGTCATGTGGAATAAGGCAGCCCTTACAGTGGTTGTCAAAATGCAATCCCTACGGATGGCTTAAAAGATTGTCAGCTTCATGCAACTGGCTCTACCAAGTGGTGTTGACCCCAGAACTATGCAGACATCTTAAGATAGGAGGTCAATCAGCCACAGCTCAAGGAACCCCTAGCAACCTTTGGAGGAACCCCAGGGTTCCAAGGAACCCTGGTTGAGAATGGCTGGTCTAGATAGTAAGTAGTATAGGGCGTACACACGGTCGGACTTTGTTCGGACATTCCCAACAACAAAATCCTAGGATTTTTTCCGACGGATGTTGGCTCAAACTTGTTTTGTCTACACACGGTCGCACAAAGTTGTCAGAAAATCCGATCGTTCTAAACGCGGTGACGTAAAACACGTACGTCGGGACTATAAACGGGGCAGTGGCCAATAGCTTTCATCTCTTTATTTATTCTGAGCATACACACGATTGGAATTTCCGACAACGGATTTTGTTGTCCGAAAATTTTATCTCCTGCTCTCCAACTTTGTGTGTCGGAAAATCCGATGGAAAATGTCCGATGGAGCCCACACACGGTCGGAATTTCCGACAACACACTCCGATTGGACATTTTCCATCGGAAAATCCGACCGTGTGTACGGGGCATTAGAGATGCACCGATACCAATTTTTTTAAGATGGAGTACGAGTACCGATACGTTTTCTCAAGTACTCGTCAATACCATTTACCAATACCTATTTAATTTTAGGGTCATGTGACAGTTTTTTAAAACGAATAAAAAATTATTACTTAGGGCAGCGGTTAGCCCCAGTTCACATACAGTATATGCGAATTGGATGCACTTTGAACTGCATCTGATTGGCATGACATGTAAACCAAACCGGGTTTCTATAGAGCCAGTTCATATATGTGCGGGCCGGCCGCAGTGTGATTTTTAAAAAGAGTCAGGCTGGGTTCAAACCTAATACCAGCAGGGGTCCTGTGCATCCCCCTTCACCGGTTCAGGTCCAATTTCAGCCCAAAATTTTTGGCTGAATTTAGACCTGAAACGGACCAAAAGACACACAGGGCTCCTGTGCAAATTTGCACCGAAGCCGCAGTGGAGATATGTGAACCAGCTCCATAGAGAGCCAGTCAAAATCTACTGCTATTGTGAATGGGATGCGGTAAACCCACATCCAATTCGCAATGGTGTGAACCCAGCCTAAGGTACGATTTTTAGTCCAGTTCATATGCGATTTCCAGTGTCATGCACTTTAAAAATTCGCACCTGAACCGCTCCTGAACGGCTGAACAAAATTGCACCGGTCTCTTTTTACAAATCGCACTGAAACACCCCCGCACATACACTATATTGTCAAAAGTATTGGGATGCCGGCCTTTACACGCACATGAACTTTGATGGCATCCCAGTCTTAATAATAGGGTTCAATATTGAGTTGGCCAACCCTTTGCAGCTATACCAGCTTCACCTCTTCTGGAAAGGCTGTCCACAAGGTTTAGGAGTGTGTCTATGGCAATGAATGTTTGACCATTCTTCCAGAAGCACATTTGTGAGGTCAGGCACTGATGTTGGACGAGAAGGCCTGGCTCCCAGCCTCCGCCCTAATTCATCCCAAAGGTGTTCTATCTGGTTGAAGTCAGGACTCTGTGCAGGCCAGTCAACTTTCTCCACCCCTACACTCGCTCATCCACACTATATTGCCAAAAGTATTGGGCCACTCTTCATCTCTTTATCTAATTGCCTTAAAAGTCCCACGTTTCCATGTTTTTTGGGGGGTACTCTCTCCTTGCAAATTGTAAGTGTTTGCTGTGGCCTGGGCTTTTGACAGGGGGTGGAGCTTCACCCACTCAGCCACTGCTCATCCCCTGCTGTGCTGGGGTGAGCGGCAGGCGAGCAAAGTAAAGCTCCGCCCCTGTCAATAAGTGGCGGCTGCTCTCCTCCATGTGATGCCCCAGGGCACAACAAACACATGGATGCAGGAGCCTGGCAGTCTGAGGTGCTTGTGAGCTCTGTGCAGTGATCCGCGCACTCATAGCGTTTCTATAGGAGTCTCTGTACAGTTAAACCTCTCTGCTAATGATTAGGGATGAGCTTTATGTTCGGGTCGAACATGAGTTTGACTCGAACATCGGCTGTTCGATCGTTCGTCGAAATACGAACATTATGGGGCATTTGCGCCAAATTTGAGCGGCGTGTCATGCCCCATAATGCACTGCGATGTCGCAGTGCATTGCTGTCTGATGATTGGCCAAACATGCACTATGATCCGCATGCTTTAGCCAATCACAGCGCTGTCAGCAAAGAGAGTCATAATTGGCCAAAGGCAGGGTGCCTTTGGCCAATTATGGCTCAGGGGGTTAAGTCCACGCCCCACACTATATAAGGCCGCCTGCACATCAGCCCTGTGGAGTGTGTTGCTGGCGTTGACCGAGAGAGAGTGTCATTTCATTTAGATTGAGCAGGCAGGCGATTCAGTTAGCTGCAGTGTATTTAGTATATATATACATCCAGACTTGTATATATATATATATATATATATATATATATATATACACACTGTATCCAGTTTACCTAGATCTGACTGCAGGCCATTCCTGGTGTACTGTTTCTAATATACTTCAGGCAGGCAGGTGATTCAGTTAGCTGCAGTGTATTTAATATACAGTATCTGACAAAAGTAAGTACACCCCTCACATTTTTGTAAATATTTTATTATATCTTTTCATGTGACAACCCTGAAGAAATGACACTTTTCTACAATGTAAAGTAGTGAGTGTATAGCTTGTATAACAGTGTAAATTTGCTGTCCCCTCAAAATAACTCAACACACAGCCATTAATGTCTAAACCACTGGCAACAAAAGTGAGTACACCCCTAAGTCAAAATGTCCAAATTGTCCCCAAAGTGTCAATATTTTGTGTGGTCACCATTATTTTCTAGCACTGCCTTAACCCTCTTGGGCATGGAGTTCACCAGAGCTTCACAGGTTGCCACTGAAGTCCTCTTCTGCTCCTCCATGATGACATCACGGAGCTGGTGGATGTTAGAGACCTTGCGCTCCTCCACCTTCCGTTTGAGGATGCCCCACAGATGCTCAATAGGGTTTAGGTCTTGAGACATGCTTGGCCAGTCCATCGCCTTTACCCTCAGCTTCTTTAGCAAGGCAGTGATCGTCTTGGGGGTGTGTTTGAGGTCATTATCATGTTAGAATACTGCCCTGCGGCCCAGTCTCTGAAGGGAGGGGATCATGCTCTGCTTCAGTATGTCACAGTACATGGGTTGGCATTCATGGTTCCCTCAATGAACTGTAGCTCCCAGTGCTGGCAGCACTCATGCAGCCCCAGACTACGACACTCCCACCACCATGCTTGACTGTAGGCAAGACACACTTGTCTTTGTACTCCTCACCTGGTTGCCGCCACACACGCTTGACACCATCAGAACCAAATACGTTTATCTTGGTCTCATCAGACCACAGTGTATGGTTCCAGTAATCCATGTCCTTAGTCTGATTGTCTTCAGCAAAGTTTCTTGTGAATCATCTTTAGAAGAGGATTCCTTGGGGGACGACAGCCATGCAGACCAATTTGATGCAGTGTGATGCATATTGTCTGAGTACTGACGGGCTGACCCCCCCACCACTTCAACCTCTGCAGCAATGCTGGCAGCACTCATACGTCTATTTCCCAAAGACAACCTCTGGATATGACGCTAAGCACATGTACTCAACTTATTTGGCTGACCATGGCGAGGCCTGTTCTGAGTGGAACCTGTCCTGTTAAACCACTGTATGGTCTTGGCCAACATGCTGCAGCTCAGATTCAGGGTCTTGGCAATTTTCTTATAGCCTAGGCCATCTTTATGTAGAGCAACAATAATTTTTTTGAGTTCCTTAGAGCAGGGGTCGTCAACCCCTGGTCCCCGGACCACTACCGGGCGGTAGCGCTTCTGCAGCCGGGCCACCAGTGCGGGCCGCCAGTAAAAGACAGCGCTGGGTGGATGGAAGAAGCGAGTGGGTGGACAAGCAGAGATAATATCTCTCTCCGCCCCCCGCATCACCGCTCTTCCGCCCTCAAAGCCAGTGCTCTGTGTCAGTGTCGGAGGTGCGGCGGGAGCAGAGAGATGACATCATCTCAAACTGCCCGCCCCGTATCACCGCTCTCATGTTCCTCGCTTTGTGAAAACAGATTCTGTTCAGCGGTGCAGATTGCCTGCCCCCCCGGACAGCTAACCAGGAATGGCAGAAGGGGGAGTACAGGTGGGGTGTGTTGGGACTTGTAGTTCACCCCCTCAGGCAACGTTGCAAGTGACAATCCACATCTTGTGGCAGTAAGCGTGTCAGGCAATGTGGCAAGTGACATTCCGCATCTGGTGACAGGCAACGTGGCAAGTGACAATCCACATCTTGTGGCAGTAAGCGTGGCAGGCGATGTGGCAAGTGACATTCCGCATCTGGTGGCAGGCAGAGTGGCAAGTGACTATTCACATCTGGTAGCAGGCAACAGTGGCAGGCGAAGCACTCAGAGCTCCCAATGATTCTACATTATGGTGAGTTGTACTATTTCATTTATTAGTACAATGTAATAATAGAAATAATGCGCTTCAATCACCCTGACAACATATCAAGCATGGTGCCGAGATGATTGAAGCGCTAACACCAGCCATTGCCCGCGAAAAATCGTGACCCCCCCCCCCAGTCCTTAGCACATTTTCTTCTACGCAGCTGGTCCCCGGTGCCATAAAGGTTGGGGACCACTGCCTTAGAGAGTTCTTTGTCATGAGGTGCCATGTTGAACTTCCAGTGACCAGTATGAGAGAGAGAGAGCGATAACACCAAATTTAACACACCTGCTCCTCATTCACACCTGTAACCCTAACGAGGCACATGACCCTGGGAGGGAAATTGGCTAATTGGACCCAATTTGGACATTTTCACTTAGGGGTGTACTTACTTTTGTTGCCAGCAGTTCAGACATTAATGGCTGTGTGTTGAGTTATTTTGAGGGGACAGCAAATTTACACTGTTATACAAGCTGTACACTCACTACTTTACATTGTAGCAAAGTGACATTTCTTCAGTGTTGTCACATGAAAAGATATAATAAAATATTTACAAAAATGTAAGGGGTGTACTCACTTTTGTGAGATACTGTATATATATATATATATATATATACAGTCAGTCTCGTATATGTATATACACTGAATCCAGTTTAGCTAGATCTGACTGCAGTCCGTTCCTGGTGTAATGTTTCTAATATACTTTCTAATATACTTCAGGCAGGCAGGTGATTCCGTTAGCTGCAGTGTATTTAATATATATATATATATATATATATATATATATATATATATATATATATATATATATATATATATATATCCACTGTATCTAGTTTAGCTAGATCTGACTGCAGTCTGTTCCTGGTGTACTGTTTCTAATATACTTCAGGCAGACAGGTGATTCAGTTAGCTGCAGTGTATTTAATCTATATATACAGTCAGTCTCGTAATATATATAGATATATATCCACTGTATCCAGTTTAGCTAGATCTGACTGCAGTCCATTCCTGGTGTACTGTTTCTAATATACTTCAGGCAGGCAGGTGATTCAGTGAGCTGCAGTGTATTTAATATATATACGGTCAGTCTTGTATATATATCCTATTCCTATTCCTCCTCAATGTTCATGTTGATAGCTTCTAAGAACATTTTTGTTTCAGGGCACCACCACCAGTGCCTAAGGCCCAATTTTTCTGCCCCTGTTTAACAGGGGCATGTAATTACAATTTTTTCTGTAATATTTCGCAGCAGGGCTCGTTCTTGCGCTCAACTAGAGTATCTGTGAAGGGTTGCAGTGTTGTGGCACCACCACCAGTGCCTAAGGCCCAATTTTTCTTCCCCTGTTTAACAGGGGCATGTAATTACAATTTTTGATCAAATATTTAACAGCAAGGCTCGTTCCTGCGCTCAACTAGAGTATCTGTGAGGGGTTGCAGTGTTGTGGCACCACCACCAGTGCCTAAGGCCCAATTTTTCTGCCCTTGTTTAACAGGGGCATGTAATTACAATATTTGCTGTAATATTTCACAGCGGGGCTCGTTTCTGCACTCAACAACAGAATCTGTAAGGGGTTACAGTGTTGTGGCACCGCCACTACTGCCTAAGACCCAATTTTTCTGCCCCTGTTTAACAGGGGCGTGTAATTACAATTTTTGATCTAATATTTCACAGCAGTGCCCGTTCCTGCGCCCACCAAGACTATCTGTGAGGGCTTACAGTGTTCTGGTACCACCAACACCTAAGGCCCAATTTTCTGCAGAGTATACAGGGCAGGCCGTATAGTATATACAGGCGATCCCCTACTTTCAAACATCCGACTTACAAACAACTCCTACTTACAAATGGAGGGAGACAACAGGAAGTGAGAGGAAATCTACCCCTAGGAAGGGAAATTATCTCCTGTAATGCCGCGTACACACGAGCGGACTTTACGGCGGACTTTGCCCGGCAGACTTTTCGACGTACTTTCCGACGGACTTTGTGAACGAACGGACTTGCCTACACACAATCCACCAAAGTCCGTCGAATTCGTACGTGATGACGTACGACCGGACTAAAACAAGGAAGTTCATAGCCAGTAGCCAATAGCTGCCCTAGCGTGGCTTTTTGTCCGTCGAACTAGCATACAGACGGCGGACTTTTCGACCGGACTCGATTTCAACGGATAAATTTTAAACAAGTTTCAAATCTAAGTCCGTCCAACTTTTGAGAAAACAAAGTCCGCTGGAGCCCACACACATCGAATTGTCCGACGAAATCCAGTCCGCCGGGCAAAGTCCGCCGTAAAGTCCGCTCGTGTGTACGCGGCATAAGAGTTAATATGGGAAAAACGTGTCTTCACTGATGCTTTGTCACCAATCCTTGTTTCCTTAATAACCCCAAATTTTCAAAATCCAATTGTCATTAGAACAGAAAGTGAGATGAAATCTTCTGAACAGGGGCACAGACAGCAAAACAAATGTTACAGGGGTGATAACCCTTCCCTATGTTATCCAAAAAGCTTAAAAATTGATTTTTTGGGCTGGAGCTACACTTACAAAATATTTTATTTTTATTTAAGGTACTTATATAACGCTGTCAATTTACGCAGCGCTTTACATATATTGTACATTCACATCAGTCCCTGCCCTTAAGGAGCTTACAACCTAAGGTCCCTACCACACATTCATACATACTAGGGCCAATTTAGACAGGACCCGATTAACCTACCAGCATGTCTTTAGAGTGTGGGAGGAAACCGGAGGAAACTCATCCAGGCACAGGGAGAACATGCTAACTCCTGGCAGATGGTGTCATGGTCGGGATTTGAACCAGCAACCCTTTTGATTTGTTTCCAAAAGCGGGTCAGTCCCTTTAAATGATGGACAATTGAGAGCTATGGTCTACAGGGTTTTTTTTACTCTACTCTACTGGAGCGTAAAAAATCTGGCAAAGCTCTGCATAGAAGCCAATCAGCTTCAAGGTTTTGTTGCCAAAGCTTTATTGAACAAGGTAAAGTTAAAAGCTGATTACTATGCACAGTTGCACCAGATTCTGATTGCACCAGTTTTAGTAAATCTCTGACACTTATCAATTGACAGAAGTGACAGAACAACTCAATATCTGGGACACCAGCTATAATATTAAGTTGACAGTTTAGAACACTTCTTCCTGTACTAAATTCTAAAGTGCAGTTTAGATCAGAAGAACCGTGAGGGAAGGGGGGAATAAGTGCCTGTTTCAGTAACAATACAGCTTTCCTTTAATATATCCTATATTTGAGCAGTCATGTTCCACTTGTAACAATTTCACAAAATTAAATTTGTCCTAATTTGACACATATGTATCGCAGGAAATAACTTGCCCCTACTGTAAAATAAAAGAATATTAGAGGTTACCAAGGAGTCCCATTCCCTGCATAAAATCACTCAGACAGCAGCTTAAGAGCAATGCCATGGTTCTGAATTCTCTAAAAGACAATTTTACCCTAGGAGGTTCACATTAGGCTGCACAGTTATATGTATACCATATTAGAGAAGCATTTTTCAAATTCACAAAGCAAATTATGTTTAAAGTTTTAAAGCAGAAATTTAGCCAAAAATAAAAAGATAAAAAAGAATAGCCCATTAAAAGATAAAATAAAACCAGCCGCCCCCCCCCCCCCATCCTGGACACCTCCTTCAGGACGCCGGACACATGAAATACTATGGTGGGGATAGGCGGGGTGTGTATTTTGAAGCACGTGATTAGAGCCAGAGGCTCTAATAGGCTGCAAAATAGGGTGGGCTCCGGGCACAGAGCACTGCGTCCCGATCCCACCCTGTTGTGTGGCATAGCGAATTAATTTTCGCTATTTTCACACTAACGTTCCTCCCTGCCAATCAGCAGGCAGGTCAGTGAAACCTGTCTGTCAATTAGCCAAAGCCTTAGGCGATCCTATTGGATGCCTAAGGCTTTGGCGGAATATTAGACACGGTGGAGGAAGCCTGTGGAGCCGAGCGGACACAGGAGCCGCAGCCGCCGCTTCCCGCCGAGGAGAGCCGCCGAGGAAAAGAGCCGCCAAGGAGGAGAGCCGCCGAGAAGGAGAGCTCCCGAGGGAAGAGAGCCGCCGAGGAGGAGAGCCGCCGAGGAGGAGAGCAGAGCCCCGCCACATGAGTGGTAAGTGCAGCCGGACTGGCCTACGGGGGGTTAGTGAAGTGACAGCCAAGCCTGGCTGAATTTGATGGGCATAAGTGGCTGCATTTGACGGGCACAAATGGCTGCATATACTGGGCACAAGTAGCTGCAATTGACGGGCACAAGTGGCTGCATTTGACGGGCACAAGTAGCTGCATTTAATTGGCACAAGTGGCTGCATATACTGAGCACAAGTGGCTGCATTTGATGGGCACAAGTGGCTGCATTTGACAGGCACAAATGGCTGCATATGACGGGCACAAGTGACTGCATATGATTGGCACAAGTGGCTGCATTTGATTGGCACAAGTGACTGCATTTGATTGGCACAAGTGGGTGCATATGATGGGCACAAGTGGCTGCATATGATGGGCACAAGTGGCTGCATATGATGGTCACAAGTGGCTGCATTTGATGGGCACAAGTGGCTGCATATGATGGGCACAAGTGGCTGCATATGATGGGCACAAGTGGCTGCATATGATGGGGCACAGTGGCTGCATATGATGGGCATATGTGGCTGCATATGATGGGCACAGTGGCTGTATATGATGGGCACAGTGGCTGCGTTTGGGCACAATGGCTGCATTTGATGGGCACAGTGGCTGCATTTGATGGGCACAATGGCTGCATTTGATGGGTACAGTGGCTGCATTTGATGGGCACAGTGAGGTTGCAATTGATGCGGGGGTTCAGTATTTTTCCGTTTGTTTGCGCCCCCCAAAAAAAATGTTGAGCACCAGCCACCATTGATCCTTGTGCTGCTTCTTCTCACAGTTCCAGCACAGCTGTACAGGGATAGCAAAAGGCTGATACCAGGTCAAATGCAGGTACTTACATTGCTTGCATTTAAAAAATACATTTACTTATGCAATTAATTTGTGTACTTTATATGTGCCTAGGGTTCAACTGCTAACCACAGGATAAAAATATAGGAAATATCACGTCCTACTTGTTTTTAAAGGTACGATCTCCTCTGCTATTTTCTCATCCTTGGTTTACTACCTGGCAAATTACTGATTATAAGCCGTGAAGGAAAGAAGCCCAAAATTCAGATCTAGGTGCTTCTCTCAGCTCACTGCCTCCTTCACTGAAGTAAGGTTAAGGATGAAAGCCCTGGAACCCATAACATTAATCATAACAGGTTGACATTTGAAAAAAAAATGAAAATAAGTAATAAAGAAAGCTAAATAAAATAAGAGTAGAGACTAGGGATGAGCCGAACACCCCCCGGTTCGGTTCGCACCAGAACCCGCGAACGGACCGCAAGTTCGCACGAACGTTAGAACCCCATTGACGTCTATGGGACTCGAACGTTCGAAATCAAAAGTGCTCATTTTAAAGGCTAATTTGCATGGTATTGTCCTAAAAAGGGTTTGGGGACCCGGGTCCTACCCCAGGGGACATGTATCAATGCAAAAAAAACTTTTAAAAACGGCCGTTTTTTCGGGAGCAGTGATTTTAATGATGCTTAAAGTAAAAAAAAAAAAGTGAAATATTCCTTTAAATATCGTACCTGGGGGGTGTCTATAGTATGCCTGTAAAGTGACGCGTGTTTCCCATGTTTAGAACAGTCCCTGCACCAAATGTCATTTTTAAAGGAAAAAATCTCATTTAAAACTGCTTGCGGGTTTAATGTCATGTCGGGTCATGGCAATATGGATGAAAATCAGTGAGACAAACGGCATGGGTACCCCCCAGTCCATTACCAGGCCCTTTGGGTCTTGTATGGATATTAAGGGGAACCCCGCACCCAAATTAAAATAAGGAAAGGTCCCTATATACTCTGAACAGCAGTATACAGGCGGTGCAAACAAGACAGGGACTGTAGGTTTGTTGTTAAGTAGAATCTGTTTGTAATTTTGAACATTTTTAATGTGTTTAGCTCCAGCCAAAAAATCTTTTCTAAGCTTTTTGGAAAACATAGGGAAGGGTTATCACCCCTGTGACATTTGTTTTGCGTCTTTCCTCCTCTTCAGAAGATTTCACCTCACTTTTTTGTCCCAATGAAAAATGTTTTTTGAAAATTTGTGTTTTTTTGTGGAACAAGGATTGGAAAGCATCAGTGGAAAGGAAAAATTGTTTTCCCATATTAACTCTTACAGGAGAGAATTTCCCTTCCTTAGGGGTAGATTTCATCTCACTTCCTGTTGTCTCCTTCCGTTTGCAAGTAGGAGTCGTTTGTAAGTTAGATGTTTGAAAGTAGGGTCCTACCCTATATACTCAGCAGAAATTTGGGCCTTAGGTGTTGCTGTGGCCAAAACACTGTAAGCCCTCACAGGGCCCTGCTGTGAAATATTAGATCAAGAATTGTAATTACATGCCCCTGTTGAACAGGAGCTGAAAAATTAGGCCTTAGGCACTGGTGCTGGTGCCACAACACTGCAACCCCTCACAGACACTCTAGTTGGAACGCAGGAACGAGCCCTGCTGCAAAGTATTGCATCAAAAATTGTAATTACACGCCCCTGTTAGACAGGGGCAGAAAAATTGGGTCTTAGGCACTGGTGCTGGTGCCACAACACTGCAACCCCTCACAGACACTCTAGTTGAAACGCAGGAACAAGCCCTGCTGCAAAGTATTGCATCAAAAATTGTAATTACACGCCCCTGTTAGACAGGGGCTGAAAAATTGGGTCTTAGGCACTGGTGCTGGTGCCACAACACTGCAACCCCTCACAGACACTCTAGTTGAAACGCAGGAACAAGCCCTGCTGCAAAGTATTGCATCAAAAATTGTAATTACACGCCCCTGTTAGACAGGGGCAGAAAAATTGGGTCTTAGGCACTGGTGCTGGTGCCACAACACTGCAACCCCTCACAGACACTCTAGTTGGAATGCAGGAACAAGCCCTGCTGCAAAGTATTGCATCAAAAATTGTAATTACACGCCCCTGTTAGACAGGGGCAGAAAAATTGGGTCTTAGGCACTGGTGCTGGTGCCACAACACTGCAACCCCTCACAGACACTCTAGTTGGAATGCAGGAACAAGCCCTGCTGCAAAGTATTGCATCAAAAATTGTAATTACACGCCCCTGTTAGACAGGGGCTGAAAAATTGGGTCTTAGGCACTGGTGCTGGTGCCACAACACTGCAACCCCTCACAGACACTCTAGTTGGAATGCAGGAACGAGCCCTGCTGCAAAGTATTGCATCAAAAATTGTAATTACACGCCCCTGTTAGACAGGGGCTGAAAAATTGGGTCTTAGGCACTGGTGCTGGTGCCACAACACTGCAATCCCTCACAGACACTCTAGTTGGAATGCAGGAACGAGCCCTGCTGCAAAGTATTACATCAAAAATTGTAATTACACGCCCCTGTTAAACAGGGGCTGAAAAATTGTGCCTTAGGCACTGGTGGTGGCGCCCAGAACCAAAAATGTTCTTACAAGCTATCAGCGTGATGATTGAGGAGGAAGAGGATAATTACTCAGGGATAGTCACTCAGCATCAGCATAGGCAGTCTTTGAAGGGATCTGAGATTTCAAAAAAAATTATTCGGTTACATCTGCATCAGGTGCTTGGTAGCTGGTGGTGATCCAAGACTGATTCATTTTTATGAAGGTCAGCCGATCGACCGAGTCGGTGGACAGACGCACCCTGTGATCGGTTACCACGCCTCCAGCAGCACTGAATGTGCGTTCCGAAAGAACGCTGGATGCAGGACAGGCCAGTAGCTCAATTGCATACTGTGCAAGCTCTGGCCAGTGATCCATCCTCAAGACCCAGTAACCCAGAGGATTTTCGGTGGGAAAGGTGTCCAAGTCTGATCTTGCCCCTAGGTATTCCTGCACCATGTAAAACAGACGCTGGCGATGGTTGCTGGAACCGATCATACCTTGGGGCTGCGGACCAAAAAATTGTCTGAACGCATCGGTCAGACGGCCACCTTCTCCACCGCTCCTTCTTTGACTGACCGAAGCCTCAGCAACACGTTGTCCAGAAACAGGAGTTTGTAACCTCCCAGTCTCTGGGAACGCGTTGCACAGACCTTTCTGCAAGGCCTCCCGAAGATGTTTCATCCTCTGCTCCCTCTGCGATGGCAAGATAAGGTCCGCAACCTTACCCTTGTAACGTGGATCAAGGAGGGTTGCCAGCCAGTATTGGTCCTTCTCCTTGATACCACGAATACGAGGATCCTTACGCAGGCTTTGCAGGATCAGGGAGGCCATGCAGCGTAGGTTTGCTGAGGCATTCGGTCCGGAGTCCTCTGGGTCACTAAGGACAACAACGTCCGCAGCCACCTCCTCCCAGCCACGTACAAGTCCATGTGTTCCTTGGGACTGATCCCTTAAAGACTGCTGATGCTGAGTGCCAGGCTCCACCTCCATACTGACACAATCTTCCTCCTCCTCCTCCTCCTCCTCCTCCTCGTCCTCTTCCTGTGTGATCGGCGGGCACGCAGGAACACTGTCTGGATAAAGGGGGCCTTGAGAGCTAAGGAAGTCCTCCTCTTCCTGCCTCTGTTCTGCCTCAAGTGCCCTGTCCATTATCCCACGCAGCGTGTGCTCCAACAGGTGGACAAGGGGGACAGTGTCACTGATGCATGCACTGTCAGTGCTCACCATCCTCGTGGCCTCCTCGAATGGTGACAGGACAGTGCATGCATCCCTGATCATGGCCCACTGGCGTGGGGAAAAAAAACCAAGGTCCCCTGACCCTGTCCTGGTGCCATAGTCGCACAGGTACTCATTGATGGCCCTCTGCTGCGTGTGCAGCCGCTGCAGCATGGCCAACGTCGAGTTCCACCTGGTGGGCATGTCACAGATTAGGCGGTTCTTGGGCAGGTTAAACTCCTTTTGGAGGTCCGTCAGCCGAGCACTGGCATTATATGACCGGCGGAAATGCACAGAGACTTTCCTGGCCTGCCTCAGGACATCCTGTAAGCCCGGGTACCTGCCCAAGAACCGCTGCACCACCAAGTTAAGGACGTGAGCCAAACAGGGCACATGGGTCAGTTGTCCCTGTCGGAGGGCAGAGAGGAGGTTGGTGCCATTGTCGCAAACCACCATTCCTGCCTTAAGTTGGCGTGGCGTCAACCACCTCTGAACCTGCCCCTGCAGAGCTGACAGAACCTCTGCCCCAGTGTGGCTCCTGTCCCCCAAGCACACCAGCTCAAGCACCGCATGGCATCTTTTGGCCTGCGTACTTGCGTAGCCCCTTGAACGCCTACGGAGCACCGCTGGTTCCGAGGAAGAGGCCATGGAGGAAGAAGAAGAGGAGGGGGTGGAGGAGAGAGGTGTGTCACAATCAGCATTTTGGAGGCGTGGTGGCGGAACAACCTCCAACACTACTGCACCTTGTCCTGCATCCTTCCCAGCTGCCAGCAGAGTCACCCAATGCGCCGTGAAACTTAAGTAACGTCCCTGTCCATGCCTGCTGGACCATGAGTCAGCGGTAATATGCACCTTACCGCTGACCGCCCTGTCCAGCGAGGCATGGACATTGCCTTCCACATGCCGGTAGAGAGCCGGAATCGCCTTCCGTGAGAAAAAGTGGCGTTTGGGTACCTGCCACTGAGGAACCGCACATTCCACAAACTCACGGAAGGGGGCAGAGTCTACCAACTGAAAAGGCAGCAGTTGAAGTGCTAGCAATTTTGCCAAGCTAGCATTCAACCGCTGGGCATGTGGATGGCTGGGAGCAAACTTCTTTCGGCGGTGCAGCAGCTGGGGCAGGGAAATTTGCCTGGTACAATCTGACGTCGGTGTACCCAAAGCAGATTGCCCATAAGTACTTGGCTGTGACACACCTAATTCTACACCTTCATTCCTCTCACTGCAGGTCGCAGAGAGGACTGAAGGTCTAGTGGGGTTGGAAATCTCAGCTGATGAGGAGCAAGGAGAGATCGTCTTTGTTCTTTGGTGTGGGTCTTTTAGATACGCTTGCCAACGAACTGCATGGCAGGTCAACATATGTCTGGTCAAGCATGTGGTACCCAAGCGGGAGATGTTTTGGCCACGCGAGATACGCTTGAGACATATATTGCAAATAGCAGCGGTGCGATCTGATGCACTCGTCTCAAAAAAGGCCCACACCAAAGAACTTTTTGAATAACGCGCAGAGACTGCAGCGCCCTGCACATGTGGAGCTTTGGGGTGTGATGCAGTCAATGTGCTGCCCTTAGGCTGGCCCCTGGAGGGCATCCTGCCTAGTTGGTGATGTGCCACCTCCTCCTCCTCCTCCTCCTCCTCCTCTCTCCTATCAGGCACCCACGTTGAGTCAGTGACCTCATCATCCCCTCCCTCCTCATCACTGGAGCAAACCTGGCAGTATGCTGCAGCAGGGGGAGCATGACTGCCAGATTGCTGTCCTTCTTGGGCACCCCCTCTGTCCGTGCTCATGTTACTGCCTTCATTGAGCTCAGTATCATCATCAGAGCCTTCCAAACGCTGGGCATCCTCCTGGAGCATGTACCCAACACTGTGGTCAAACAGTTCGAGGGAATCCTCAGGAGGACATGGTGGGGCTAGGGAAGGAGTCACTGATGACATTGAGCTGAGGGAAGAGGCCGCTGCTTTGCCAGACAAAGCACCCTGGGCATGGGTGAGAGAGGATGAGGAGGATGAGGACGGCTTGGTCATCCACTCGACCAAGTCTTCCGCATGTTGCGGCTCAACACGGCCAGCTGCCGAAAAAAAGGCCAAGCGTGTCCCATGGCCACGTGCTGATGAGGATGCACCGTCTCCACGACCAGCACTAGACACAGAGCCTGCTTGCCCTCTCTTATTGGCTTGTGACTGTCTGCCTCTCCTTCTTGGCCTTCCAGACATACTAATGGCCTGTAGCTGCACTAAGCTGGGATAGAACACCTGTAATTTTCTTCAGGTAGCTTTATATACTGTAACCAGACAAGCCTGCCTGTCAGTAGGAAGATAACAGGAACGGATCTAGCTGAACACTGTGAGCAGGACGTACTGCACTAAATGTATATAGCAGGAACGGATCTAGCTGAACACTGTGAGCAGGACGCACTGCACTGAATGTAAATAGCAGGAACGGATCTAGCTGAACACTGTGAGCAGGACGCACTGCACTGAATGTAAATAGCAGGAACGGATCTAGCTAAACACTGTGAGCAGGACGCACTGCACTGAATGTAAATAGCAGGAACGGATCTAGCTGAACACTGTGAGCAGGACGCACTGCACTGAATGTAAATAGCAGGAACGGATCTAGCTGAACACTGTGAGCAGCACGCACTGCACTGAATGTAAATAGCAGGAACGGATCTAGCTGAACACTGTGAGCAGGACGCACTGCACTGAATGTAAATAGCAGGAACGGATCTAGCTAAACACTGTGAGCAGGACGCACTGCACTGAATGTAAATAGCAGGAACGGATCTAGCTGAACACTGTGAGCAGGACGCACTGCACTGAATGTAAATAGCAGGAACGGATCTAGCTGAACACTGTGAGCAGCACGCACTGCACTGAATGTAAATAGCAGGAACGGATCTAGCTGAACACTGTGAGCAGGACGCACTGCACTGAATGTAAATAGCAGGAACGGATCTAGCTGAACACTGTGAGCAGGACGCACTGCACTGAATGTAAATAGCAGGAACGGATCTAGCTGAACACTGTGAGCAGGACGCACTGCACTGAATGTAAATAACAGGAACGGATCTAGCTGAACACTGTGAGCAGGACACACTGTACTAAATGTAAATAGTCTAGCTGCCTGACCGTGGTACTAATAGGATCAAAAAGAACACCTGTAATTTTCTTCAGGTAGCTTTATATACTGTAACCAGACAAGCCTGCCTGTCAGTAGGAAGATAACAGGAACGGATCTAGCTGAACACTGTGAGCAGGACGTACTGCACTAAATGTATATAGCAGGAACGGATCTAGCTGAACACTGTGAGCAGGACGCACTGCACTGAATGTAAATAACAGGAACGGATCTAGCTGAACACTGTGAGCAGGACACACTGTACTAAATGTAAATAGTCTAGCTGCCTGACCGTGGTACTAATAGGATCAAAAAGAACACCTGTAATTTTCTTCAGGTAGCTTTATATACTGTAACCAGACAAGCCTGCCTGTCAGTAGGAAGATAACAGGAACGGATCTAGCTGAACACTGTGAGCAGGACGTACTGCACTAAATGTATATAGCAGGAACGGATCTAGCTGAACACTGTGAGCAGGACGCACTGCACTGAATGTAAATAGCAGGAACGGATCTAGCTGAACACTGTGAGCAGGACGCACTGCACTGAATGTAAATAGCAGGAACGGATCTAGCTGAACACTGTGAGCAGGACGCACTGCACTGAATGTAAACAGCAGGAACGGATGTAGCTAAACACTGTGAGCAGCACGCACTGCACTGAATGTAAATAGCAGGAACGGATCTAGCTGAACACTGTGAGCAGCACGCACTGCACTGAATGTAAATAGCAGGAACGGATCTAGCTGAACACTGTGAGCAGGACGCACTGCACTGAATGTAAATAGCAGGAACGGATCTAGCTGAACACTGTGAGCAGCACGCACTGCACTGAATGTAAATAGCAGGAACGGATCTAGCTGAACACTGTGAGCAGGAAGCACTGTACTGAATGTAAATAGCAGGAACGGATCTAGCTGAACACTGTGAGCAGGACACACTGCACTGAATGTAAATAGTCTAGATAGAAGATAACAGGAACGGATCTAGCTAAACTGAATACAGTGTATATATATATATGCAACACCTGGGATGCATATATATACACAATACACTGTAAGTGCAGCTAACTGACTGACTGTTCTGCCTAATCTATCTAACTCAAATCAAATGACACTGTCTCTCTCTCTCTCTATCGCTCAGCACACCGGAACACACACTACACAGGGCCGCCGTGCAGGCGGCCTTATATAGTGTGGGGTGTGTACTAAATCCCCTGAGCCATAATTGGCCAAAGCCACCCTGGCTTTGGCCAATTACAGCTCTCTCTACTGACGGCGCTGTGATTGGCCAAGCATGCGGGTCATAGTGCATGCTTGGCCAATCATCAGCCAGCAATGCACTGCGATGCCGCAGTGAATTATGGGCCGTGACGCGCCACACGAATTTGGCGCGAACGGCCCATATCGTTCGCAATTCGACGGACGGTCGAACAGCCGATGTTCGAGTCGAACATGGGTTCGACTCGAACACGAAGCTCATCCCTAGTAGAGACCATTCACTAAAGCAGTATTAAACCCCAAACCAAAAATGTAATATATGGCAGCCTAACAATCATCAGATGTGGTGGCTGCATTGGCATTTCCTCTGTTTGAACCTGGTGATCTAGCCAGTAACACACCACCTGTATTAAAGTGCCCCCCATCTGGATAATCACAAACTCCAAATCACGCTCTATAATCAGTTACAGCAAACAGTTTTGGGATAAAGATTTAACATGATTAAATAAAAGCTGATAATTTAAGCACCCTTACCACTGTTAAATGGTTTGTCTCATTAATGTAAATTGATATATTCTGCTTCAGTGCTTGTGCTTTTGAAAAACAACAGACTTGGTGGCTGGAGAACCAGATGAAAATAGAAGAAAGAAAGCCTAAAAAAAGAAAACAAATGCAGCCATTGCATCTAAGAATTAGTTAGCTGCAATATAATAAATATTTGCTTTTGGGATCAATACTGCTTTAGTAAAGTGAATGCTTACTGAACTTAGTAAGTGATGTAAAGCTGTGTTCACTTTGAATATCCACCATGAATGTTGAACATGATTGGATGATTGAAGTGAACACAGCTTCCTCTTATTTATTAACCACTTCAGCCCCGGAAGGTTTTACCCCCTTCCTGACCAGAGCATTTTTTGCGATTCGGCACTGCGTCATTTTGCTGACAATTGCGCGGTTGTGCGACGCTGTACCCAAACAAAATTGACGTCCTTTTTGTCCCACAAATAGAGCTTTCTTTTGGTGGTATTTGATCACATCTGCGTTTTTTATTTTTTGCGCTATAAACAAAAAAAGAGCAACATATTTGAAAAAAAAGCAATATTTTTTACTTTTTGCTATAATAAATATCCCCCAAAAAATATATAAAAACATTTTTTTTTTTCAGTTTAGGCTGATATGTTTTCTTCTACATATTTTTGGTAAAAAAATTGCAATAAGCGTATATTGATTGGTTTGCGCAAAAGTTAAAGCATCTACAAAATAGGGAATAGATTTATGGAACTTTTATTATTAATTTTTTTTTATTAGTAATGGCGGCGATCTGTGATTTTTATCGTGACTGTGACACTATGGCGGACACATCGGACACTTTTGACACATTTTTGGGACCATTGTCATTTATACAGCGATCAGTGCTATAAAAATGTACTGATTACTGTGTAAATGACACTGGCAGCGAAGGGGTTAAACACTAGGGTGCGATCAAGGGGTTAAGTGTGTCCTAGGGAGGTGTTCTAACTGGGGGGGATGGGCTACCACTGACATGACAGCGATCACTGCTCCCGATGACAGGGAACAGTGGATCTCTGTCATGTCACAAGGCAGAACAGGGAAATGGCTTGTTTACAAAGGCATCTCTCTGTTCTGCCTCTCCACACTGCAATTGCGGGCCAACGGCGAACATCGAGTTCCCAGGACCCGCGGGCACACTCCCCGATAGGTGGAAAATTCAAAGGGACATACAGGTACACCCATTTGCTTGCCTGAGCCATTCTGCTGACGTTCATCTGTGTACGCCGGTCGGCAAGCAATTAAGCTAAGTGAGCATTCACTATTCAAAATGAACATTTGTTATGCTAAGTTTACAGGCTATACAATGTCAGTAAATCAACTAGGGATTTTTTGAGGTTAGTGGACCTGCCAAATTAATGCAGAAATTGGCCTTAATAACTATAATGCACTGCCTGGCCTTTAAACTTAGGTCAACTGGCTTTGGATGACCAGTAAGGGGACTTTTGGATAAGCTAGCCCTCACACTATAAAATAGTGGGTTCCCAGCAGCCATATTGACATAGGTGTGTGCAGCCCATTGCATTAGAGTGTGCACTCCAAAGCTCAAACACTAATGCCTTTCTCTGCAACCTCAGTTGCACTGTACAGTGAATGAATGGGAAGTGCTCAGTGCTGAATGGCTTCCTGTTCATTCACAAACTGAAGCATAGTAAACACAGTTCACTATGCTTAAGTTATGAATGAACACAGAGAGTGAGTGTTCACTCACTCTCTGTGTTCATTCATAGAGAGTGGGTGTGTTCACTGTGTTCATTTAGAAAAGGTAGGGGCCAGTAAATTACATATTTACTAGCCCCTTCCCCCATTCTCTATCCTGAAACATCGCCCTCAGCAGCCGGAGGAAGAGGAAAGAAGGGAAGCCAGCAGCATCGCAGGGGAGGTGCAACATGGGGAGAAGCCTAGCCAGGAGGGGGGAAAGGCACTGCACATAGTGATTAGGGTGTGCCCGGGCACACCTGGCACGCCCCCCGGCGCGCACCTATGCTTATTCACAATGCTGTTTAGCCGTGATAGGGAAGGCATAGCAAGTGCTGATGATAAAGCACACACAGAGAGATTAGTGTAGAGATTTTAGGCACTGACAGGTCTCTCTAAAGTAGATGTAAACCCTTACTGAATCACTGGTAGGTAGCAAAATGCTGTATATCTTGGGGAATAGGGGGTGGGGTTAGTTTTGACTTTTTTCACCTTTTGTTATATTTTAATGCTGCTATTTCCCTGCAGCCTCTTTAAAGCCTGTCTCTGTCCACATGCACTTCAATGATGTCAGGCTGCATGTGTTTTTTCACAGGGCATATGGAAGCAATTGTGTTTCACAGGCATTTTTTTGGGGGGGGGGCTTTTCATGGTAATGGAATATCTGCGCTATTGAAAATCCACCAAAGTCAAATCACCTTAAAAGGTGATATAAAAATAAAGCTTTTGCTAAAAAAACAAAAGAAAAACCAGGGTCCCGGGTATTAATGCTTCTCGGAGTGTGAGTAACATCACAGTGCCTTATCTTTGCCTCTAGGGATATTTAGGCACTCAAAGAATATGCCCCGCAATGGGCTGGAGTGCATTCTCATAGTATTTTGAGCTCCTATCTTTCCCAGGAGGAAGCAGTGAGGCACGTAGTATAACCTGATTCTGCCATCTCCTCATAGCCAGTTTGCAGGGCTATGGTGGGATTACCAGAAGAGTATCAGGAAGAGAAGGAAAATCTACATGTCATTTTGTCCCATGTCATCCTCAAAGTGGCAATAAGCACTAGAGCACTAGAGTCATCGGTTTGAAACTCAACCACAGTACTACCTGCACATGTTCTTTCTGTGCCTGTTTGGGTTTCCTCCGGGTACTCTGGTTTCTTTTCACACTCCAAATACATGCTTCAGCCCCGGAAGGTTTTATCCCCTTAATGACCAGGCCATTTTTTGCGATACGGCACTGCGTTATTTTAATTGACAATTGCACAGTCGTGCAACGTTGTACCCAAACAAAATTTATGTCCTTTTTTCCCCACATATAGAGCTTTCTTTTGGTGGTAAGTGATCACCTCTTTGGTTTTTATTTTTTGCGCTATAAACAAAAAAAAAGCAACAATTTTGAAAAAAAAAACTGTATTCTTTTACTTTCTGCTATAAAATATACCCAATAATGTTTGGTTAAAAAAATCCCAATAAGCGTATATTGATTGGTATACACAAAAGTTATCACGTATACAAACTATGGGATATTTATATGGCGTTTTTATTTTTATTTTTACTAGTAATGGCGGCGATCAGCGTTTTTTAGCGGGACTGCGACAATGCGGCAGACAAATCCGATTTTAAGTGACACTTTTTGGGGACCAGTGACACCAATACAGTGTTCAGTGCTAAATGCACGCTCTCTGTATAAATGATACTGGCAGGGAAGGGGTTAGCATCAGGGGCAATCAAAGGGTTAAAGCAGTTGTATACGCGTACATCTAAAAAAAAAAAAGAAGAAAAAAACCCTGCAAGGCAAAGGCATAATGAGCTAGTATGCAATGCATACTAGCTCATTATGAAATACTTACCTTACATCAAAGCCCCCGTATTGCAGCCCGGTCCATGCCGAAGGAGCTGACATCTTGCCCTCAGCGTTTCTTCCGTGTTTGCGGCTCTGTGAGTGGCCGGAGCCACGATGGCGTTACTTCTGTGGAGTCTTCTTCCCAGCAAGGTCCGGCAGTGTCTGCCGGACCTTCAGCCGGGCATTCAGAGCACATGCGCCGCTGATGTCAGTGGCTGCATGCAAAGGGAATATCTCGTAAACCGTACAGGTTTAGGAGATAATAATTTTACCTACAGGTAAGCCTTATTATAGGCTTACCTGTAGGTAAAAATGACTAATTAGCATATAAAACCACTTTAAGTGTGCTCCTAGAGAATGCTTTCTAACTGTGTGGTGGATGGACTAACTCGAGGAAGAGAGAGATCTTGTGTTCCTACTAATCAGGAACACAGATCTCTCTTTAATTACATGGGCAGACCGCCATTCTGTCTCTCCTCCGAACGGTTGCAGCCGCCAGACCCAGAAGTCGCCATCAAAGTACAGGTAGGTTGTTTCGCGCAGTCAGGCCACCCTGCCTGTGATGGGCGGTCTGGAAGTAGTTAAATGGCTGCGGTCTAAGTTGGCCCTAGTATGTATGAATGTGAGTTAGGGACCTTAGATTGTAAACTCCTCACAATATATATATAAAGCGCTGCATAAATTCACGTGCTATATACATACCTTTAATAAATGAATTAAATAGCTCTCTCCCTGTTGTTCTGTATTTAATTTTTTAATTTTTTTTTGCTGTGCCCCCCCATGGCAGTCCCCAGCTCCCTGTGGCCTTTTTGAGCTTGCCTGTTAGCCTTACAGTAGTTATAAAGTCTGAAGGTTTTTCCTTCAAGCATTCTATGCTTACCCAAGCCCATTCCCAATCCAGCGATGTGCATGAAAGCGGCTGTTGTCCCAGCTCTCTGCCTTCTCATTGGCTCAGAGACAGCAGCGGGAGCCAATGGAATCAGAGCCAGTGAGGGGGTAGTATCAAGATTCCCTACCTCTAAAAAAAACTTTAATGGGGTTTGCTGCTAAAGTTCAAGGTGCAAAGATTTCAAGTACCCTCTGTGAATCAAATATGTGCAGATTCATGCCTAAAATTAAACCCAATTTTTGTGCCATAAATCACATACATATATTTTACTTCTTTTATGGTGCTTTTCAATTTATTATGACATTTCACTAGTAATAAAAATGTTCACTGTAAATGTATATTACTAATTTTAGATGTTTTTTCTGATGCAAATCCAAAGTTTTTTTTTAATCTTGTTAGATCCAACAAGTTTAGTACTGTGCTTTATGGATATGAATAATACTTTAGCATTTTTCACTTATAAGCACTTGGGCTCTGTTTTTTTCATCAATTTAATATTTCCTATTTTAACTTGGTCTGAGGCTAATGTTGTAATTTAATATGCTTGATTGTATTTAAACTTTTGTAGCTGAAATCTGATATTAAATCCTACCAATCACTGAAAAGTACAAATATATTTTCGTAATTAAACTGTAAAATATCTCATGCTGTCTGAAATAACAGATACCAGATCAAGAAGACAGATTGTATTACAGAGCTTCCCTGTTTTTTCTCTCGGTAATGGCTGACCATAGATAACCTAATAAAGGCAAGTGATCCAACCAATTTAAACACGGCTTGTGACTATTAGGCTGTGTAGGGGTTAACTAGGCAGTGACAATGAGCACATCAGAGTGCTGAAGGCAGTTGTTATAGCTAATAGAGATTTCCCAATGTATGTGACCGTGTCATAGATTTTGAGGATATGAAACGATTTTGGATCCAAAAATATTCAAAATCCAAAGTTACGAGTCAATGCATTTCGGGGGCTGTCAAGTGTCACTCCTATCAGGGTTTGATGGCTGGATTAGATGAATGGTGGACTAGAGGATAAAACATTTCAGAGGTAAAATAACTGGTATGAAGCAGGTCTAACAGCTTCTGAACCACCAGGTGATGGCATTCTACATCACAGTTTTTTTTACACGCTACAAAACTGCATTTGGATCCTGTGCCACTGCCCATCACCTTCCATGATGAAATGACCAGCAAGGCTGCAGTAAGCATAGAGTTCAGCTAGAGAGCATTCTAGTGTACATATATTGGGTTCTCCTATCCAGTCTCTAGTTTTCTCTAGTACCATCACTAGTTTTTCTCATTTTATTCCTCCTCCCTTTGAGCTGGACAAAAACTGGGGAAGCAATTTGTCACTTGCTAGCACTTTCTACAGTAGACTACTGTGCCCAGAGAAAGACAAAGTCTATTCCTGAGAAGCTTATTGTCTGTTTTAATAATGGTTTCAAAGACTGACTTCCTCCAGTTCTGACATCCAGAGAACCAGGTGTGGTCAGATACCCTGTATGCTTCAACCATTTTCTTCCCAGTCCTAATAAATGTATGTGATAGTCCTTTTTGCAAAGTACACAATTATCCAAACACAAACAAAACACAAAAATCCTTTTATGTGCAAAAGTTCAAAAACTTGCTGTGATTGATCTACAAATAATAGTGAAGATCCTTCAGCCAAAAGTGATGACTGACACCAGAGGCAACAAACGGGTGGGTTCTCACCTTGGGATGAAGAACGTTAACCACTTCCTATCTGGCCCATGCACATAAACTGGGAGCATGCAGCGGGGCGATCTGTGCCGGTTGTGTCCACCAGACACAGCGGAACACTGATTGCTGTACTGGGCCAATGTGGGTGGCCCTGGTACCATGTGATCACTGAAGCCAATTAGTGATCATATGGACAGTAGTAAACAGTTACGGTAAGTAAGTTCCTGGAATCACTGTTTAGTACTGTGTGATCTATGTTATCAGTCACATTGATCACATAGTACAAGACCATTCACAGCAGCCCTGTACCATGGGATAGCTGTTACCAATCACAGCTATGACAGTATTTCTAACCGGCTCTTATTGTCTCCAATAACTGCCACCCACTCACAGTGTCACTAATTACAGACACACCACTCACAATGTTCATGATCACTGCTACACCATTCATATTTGTTCCTGATAACCACCACATCAGTCATATTGTCCCTGATTACCATCGTACCAGTCATATTGTCCCTGATTACCACCGCACCAATCATATTGTCCCTGATCACTGCCTCACACTTATATTGTCCCTAATCACCGTCACACCAGTTAACCACTTGCCTCCCAAGCCTATTTTGACACGTCTCATATACATGTAAAACAACATTGTTTTGTTTTTTTAATTAGAAAATTACTTAGAACCCCAAACATTAAGTAAAGGCTGTTTAATTTTTTATGTGAAATTATATTTCAAACGCAAATTATTGGGAAAAAATATACACTTTGTTGTAGTAAAAGATGAGGTTACCCTGAGTAAATAGGCACCTACCCTGTTTCCCCGAAAATAAGACCTAGCATGATTGTCGGTGATGGCTGCAATATAAGCCCTACCCCCCAAATAAGCCCTACCCTGTTTCCCCGAAAATAAGCCCTACCCTGAAAATAAGACCTACAAGGACTTTAACTAGGGCTTATTTGGGGGGTAGGGCTTATATTGCAGCCCTCCCCGACAATCATGCTAGGTCTTATTTTCGGGAAAACAGGGTAGCATGTCATAGTTTAAAATTGGATGCGCCCATGGAATTGCAAACTACTTAAAAATCTCCATTGGTGACACTTTAAAAGCCTTTACAGGTTACCAGTTTAGGGTTACACAGGAGGTCTGGTGCTCTCGCTCTGAATACAGGGGTGTTTTATTTATTTTTTAAAGTTTCTTATTCATTTTATTTACATTTATTTTTTGACACTGATTCTTTATTAAATTATTTTTTATCGAGTTTAATGCTATCACAAGGAATCAATAACATCCCTTGTCATAGCAAAAAGCATTACAGGTCCTCTTTATGGGGAGATCTGGGGTCTATTGGGCCGCAGGTCTCTCCTCTGCCCTCAAAATCATCTGACCAAACCAAGATTGGTTTGATCAGATGCTTTCACAATCGGTAACAGCTTGTTAACAACAAACTGAAACCAGAAGTGACAGTGAGTGAAGTGAGAAACACATATATGCTGCCCCACATAAGAAAGCTCAGTGCAGTGAGGCCGCATTTATGTGTCACATCGGTGTGAAGGGGTTAATGATCCTTAAAGTGAAATAATAAAAATGAAAAATTATATATAAAATATAGTGCCTGGGGGGGGGGTCCCCTTAGTCTGCCTGTAAATTGGCGCATCTGTACCATGTATAGAACCTGCTGCAGCAAAACTGACATATATAAAGAATTGATTTCCCCTGCAAGCTTTCTTTATTTTGCAAACAGCTTGGGGAGCCAGTCTGTATGATGAGGCCACATTTTAGTGCATGTGATTGTGAATAGCTGGTTGTTAAGGATCGGGTCGGAAAGCTGGGCGCCAAACCCTTAACAACAGATGAGTCATCAGCTGTCAGCGGGCTTCCCCGCTGACAGCTGAATGAAAAAGAAAAAACATTGCCAGCAATACAAAAATGTGAAACAATGGCATGGGAGTCAAACCGTTTTCTTTTTTAATTTTTCTATTGCAAGCAATGTTTTTTTTATTCAGCTGTCAGCTGGGATGCCCAGTGACAGGTGATTATTCATCCGTTGTTAAGGCTTCCTGGCCCACTCCTTAACAACTGGCAGATATTTAATGTGCACTCGGTGGGCGAACATCCCACCGAGTGCCCCGAAAAATCCTGTGTTCAGTGAACACCCAAACAGGGGCTGTTGGGTCATTTTGTGTTTCCATTGTCCTGGTGCTCCAGAGCCTCCAAAAATGAGATAGATAGCCAGGAAATTGAATGCATAATTTATGTCCCTGGAATGCCTGAAGGTGCTCCTTTGTTTTTGGGTCCCTCAATGCATTTAGGTTGTGAAAAAGTCTCACACATGTGGTATTCCCATACTTAGGAGGTGTAACATATTTCTCTGCATATGACTCTCGAAATATACATATTAAACTTTAAGCACACTTATCATCTCCCCTATAATCCCTCTTCCCCTTTTGTTCTCTTTTTCTTCCATTTTTCTACCATAGTTTATATATCTATAACTTTCACACAGACTAAATAATATACACTGGTTTGAATTACTTAGCCAAAGAAATGTAGCAGAATACATTTTGGGCTAAATTTATGAAGAAAGATTATTTATTTGCAAAATGTTATAACCAACTAAGAAAACCTTTTTTCTTTTATGTAGCAAAAAATTAAAAAAAAAAACAGTGGTAAATAAATACCACCAAAAGAGAGCTCTATCTGTCTTAAAATAAATTATAACAATTTCATTTGGGTACAGTGTTGCATGAGTAATTGTTATTCAAAGTGTGACAGGGCTGAAAGCTGAAAAATGTCCTGGACTGGAAGGGGATGAAAGTGTTAGGACTTGAGATGGTTAAAGAATAAAGGTCACACAGCGCATCCTTTTTTAAAATTGCCAGCAACTGCTTAAACACTGACAATCTGGTGATGTTTCATTCAAAGATCCTCGCCAGTGTAAACAATGATCATAAAAGACACAAAAGTTAAAGTGACTGCTCCGTTTTTTTTAAATAACAAGCATGTCATACTGACCTCCACTGTGCAGCGTGTTTTGCACAGAGTGGCCCCGATCGTCCTCTTCTGGGGTCCCCTGGCGGCTCCCGCAGCTCCTTCCCGCTTCTGATAACCCCTAGGAGAAGCACTCTCCCGGGGGGGTAACCTTGTGGGCACGCTCCGGAGTCCAGCATTTGCATCCAAAGACACCAATGCCGGACTCGGCCTGCCCCCCCGGCGCCCTCGTCATTGGATTTGATTGACAGCAGTGGGAGCCAATGGCTGCGCTGTTAACAATCTATTCAATCAAGAGCCGGGACCTGTGCAGAGAGGGATAGCGTGTCTCTGCCGAGCGAAATACGGGCTCAGGTAAGTAAAACGGGGGGGGAGTGGTGCGTAAAACGGGGGGGGGGGTGCGATACCACACTGCGTCGCCTTAACTGACAATGGTGATGCTGTACCCAAACAAAATTGATGTCCTTTTTTCCCACAAATAGAGCTTTTTTTTGGTGATACTTGATCACCTCTGAGGTTTTTATTTTTTGCACTATACACAAAAAAAGAGCAACAATTTTGAAAAAAAAAAAAAAACATTTTTTTTTACTTTTTGCTGTAATAAATAAAATAAATTTTAAAAAACAGATTTCTTCCTAAGTTTAGTTTAGACCGATATATTTTCTTCTACACATTTTTGGTAAAAAAAACCCCGCAATAAGCATATATTGATTGCATTGTGAAAAAGTTATAGCGTCTACAAAATAGGTAACAGATTCATGGCATTTTTATTATTATTATTTTTTACTAGTAATGGCAGTAATCTACAATTTTTAGCGGGACTGCGACATTGCAGGGGACAGATTGGGCACCTAACTGACATTTATGACACTTTTTTGGGAACCAGTGACATTATTACAGTAATCAGTGCTAAAACTATGCACTGTTATTGTACTAATGACACTGGCAGGGAAGGGATTAACATCAGGGGCGATCAAAGGGATAAATGTGTTCCCTGCAGGTGTATTCTAACTGTATGGGGGGGTGGGATGCCTGGGAAAACACACAGATCTGTCTTCCTACATAGCAGAAAGGCAGCCCCCCCACCAGAACACTCTGGCTGACCATGACCCGGTCGGCAGACATTTTTTTGCCTCTGTCAGAAAAGCTGCCATACACACGAGCCGAACCTTGGCCGGTTTCTATTGAACCTGCCGATGCTGTCCGACATTCGGCCTGTGTTTACAGGGCTTTAGGGTACATTCACACCTGCTCATTTTTGGGCACAGCAGATGTGCTGTGTTAAATTGTATGTAAACTCAAACAATGAACTTCTTTTATTTGCTCCTCTTTGGTCTGTTAAATATAATACTTAAAGTGTTTTGCATTATCTTTTTGATAATTGAAAAACAAATATCTGTTGATTGTGTCAGAAATTTTGTTAGCTGATAACTTCCTGTGCTGGAAGGAAGAGAGGAAAGATCCCTGGTGCCGCACATCTACGGACTCCTATGGTGGTATGAGAGAGACAACCTCGGCCTGGGCCCCTCCAGGCCACACCCCCAATGCGTTTCACTCCACCCCTCGGAGCTCAGTCATAGGGATGAAGATCCCATGCATATGGGGAGTATATAAGCATCATTGGAAGTCACTCAAGATGTATAAAGGGCTGTGCGTGGTTGATCGTTCTGGCTGTGTCAGTTATAGTACTCACAGAGGGCGAGCTGCCGAGAGCAGTTCACCCTTGCTACTAAGCGCAGTCCGCCCCCTGGAGGTGATACAGGGGGTGAATGGCACAAAGAGGCACAGGCTACCCCGATGGGCCATAGGTATCTTGTGTGAAGGACCTTGCAGATAGGAGCCGCTGGTGGACGGATGCTGGTGGACAGGTGTACAGGCTGGAACACAAAAAGGCAGATAGTCAAGAACCAGGCTGGGGGTCAAACACAAGAGCAATAACTTGATACTGCAGGCTTAGAAGAAGCGTGTCTGGGAGACACGGATAGTCCAGGTACAGGCAGTGGGTCAGGCAAGGAGACAGTCCAAGTAACAGGCCGAGGGTCAAACACAGGAGACTGGTGGGAAATTCATTTAAGCAAGCCGAGGTCAAGGTTAGGGGAATAGGAGAAGAATCTAATAACAATCCGGGTCACGATAGGTAGTCAGGCACAGGTACAAGGTAACAGGATCAGATCACACAGGAAGCTGAGATAAACCAGCAATTTTTTTGATCCTCTGAGCACCTTTTATAGGCCGCCCAAAGGATCACGTTGGCTGTGCGCTAGTGCGCATGTGCGAGCGCCATAGCGCCGGACCGTGAACGTGCATGCGTTGGAACGCCGTTCCGCCGCGCATGCGCGTGAGAACACGGCCAGAATGACAGGAAGGAACATTCTTCTGACAGGCTGTAAGGGAGGAATAATGAGGTGAGGTGGGGAAAGGGGGAAAGGTAAAATGAAATCAGGAAAAGAGGATGTGAAGGGAAATGAGCCTGATAAATGAGACAAATATATATACAGTGGTGTAGTGAATAGCACTTTCGCCTAGCAGTAAGAAGGGTCGCTGGTTCGAATCCCAACCACGACACTTCCTGCCTGGAGTTTGCTCTCCCTGTGCCTGCGTGGGTTTCCTCCAGGTACTTTGGTTTCCTCCCACAATCCAAAGACATGCTGGTAGGTTAATTGGATCCTTTCTAAATTATCCCTAGTATATGAATGTGAGTTAGGGACCTTATATTGTAAGCTCCTTGAGGGTAGGGACTGATGTGAATGTACAATGTATATGTAAAGCGCTGCGTAAATTGATGGCGCTATATAAGTACCTGAAATAAATAGATATATAGAGATGGGTGTAAAAAAAAGGTGGTGTATTTATGTATAAAGTGACAGATGAATGAAAAAGTCAAAAATGATTCTGTGAAAGGATAAAAAGAAAAAAAAATTCCCTGTGCTCTTTGCCTATGCTGACTGTTATCAGTTACACTATTCTCAGCTATCTCTGTGGACTGCAGAGCCACATCCCTCTACTGTATGTCATGGAGAATCAGAGAGGGACAGGGTTCTGTAGTCTTATGTTGTTTCCGCTGTCCTGATACAGAAGTGTGTATTGGTATTGTCATCCTAGGACAGGAAGTATGTTACTGGCAGAATAACCAGGTAAAAATAAAGAAAAAAGGACATGAATAGACAAAACAAACCAAAAGGACTGTTTGGCTGCAATAAATCAAATGTTTGGTTTTGAGTTTAGATACGCATTAAAGAAACCATGCTTGCTGCATCTTTTTTTGCTTTTTTCGATCAAAATGCACCCATCATAAAGATAGATGGAAAAGCTCATAAAACACTTCTAAAATGCAGCGCATCTCCCAAGCAGAGGTGGGAATGTAGCCCAAGTTGTCTTTCTGTAGCAATGTGCACACCTCAGTGGGTTCAATACCTTCAGATAAAAACTTTAATAACCTTTTCACCTCTATCTACATTTCTAATCTACATAAAAACAATCAATTTATAGTTATTTAGAGCTAAGCCGGCACTCTCCTAGTTTTGGCTTGATGCCTTTTTCGAAGTAAAGAAAAAGGACTATGAAATGTGACAAGAGACATATGGTCTTTTATGGCTCATAAAACTATAGCCCTGGCTATAAAATAAAATATATTATATTTGTCATATTATAAGAGTTTTTCTCTGTTGATATGAATTGCTACAAATCTATTGGTACTTTATGGCAAAGATGAAAAGTGGGCAGCAACGCATCTCATAGAGTAATAATCTTTATTGATAGACTGAACCTAAATGCAAGTGCTTCATTAGGGATTGCGTCTTGATGACTGTCAAACAAAGTACAGATTAGAGCCAATGAAGAATAAAAAATCAGTTCAGACAAACACATTTCCTGATACAATCAGGATGAATTGGTTCAGGTACAGAAAATAATTCTTTTTTTAATTTTTTTTGTACTCTCACTTTTTAGGAATGGGATGGATCAAAAAGCAGCTTTACAAAACAATTAAAAAAAACTGGTAAATCATTAAAACGATCCTGAACACATTGCATTTTAACAAAGTAAACCCATTTCATATCAATATAAATTTAATTAATGTAGATTTGGACAGATTTAATAAAGTATAACTAAACATTAGCCTTTTCTTTTGCCTTCATGCTGTAAATTGTTCCTAGCTGACATGTGGTAGTTACAAAAAGTCTTTAATATTTACCTTTTTAACTGTTAAAGTTTAGTGCCATATCTGTTCAATGAGCTTTCCTCGACCACTTCTGATTTTTGCACCCATGCCGCAACAAGGATTGTTCCTTTTCCTAAAGAGAATATATATATGGTTTCCCCTAGCAGGGCATGGACTCGTGAGACAAACAATATTATAAAAATTATAAATTTTATTAAGTACTATAAAAAAAAACATGTAAAATTTGTACATACATATAGAAAAATCTGTACAAAACAGCTCTCAGATGCAGAGTGTTCCAGAAAAATCATGGAAGACTCTTCATATAGGGTATAAACGTGTAACTATAACAATGCATAAATGTTTCCTACGCGTTACGGAGACACACCTCCTTCTTCAGGAATGATCAGATATGCATTTCATTTTAAATGTGGTAATCTAAAATAGAGAAAACATATTTTCAACAACAGATCACACCTCAACAGTGTCCCTCCATCCATCCACCCAATAGCAACAAATAGATCGAGGCAAAGAGCCAAGGCATGTATATGATGTTCCATACTCACATGCCCAGAAGTAGCAGCCGAGAACGATGGATCAGGAGAGAATGGCCAGAATGGCCAAGGAAAGCAGGTGAATAAAAACAAGAAAGGTTTGAAGAAAAAGAGCTTCCTGGTTGCTGGGGGGGAGTGCAGACGCAGCGATCTCCTAAATGCAGCCCGGTACCGCGGCAGCTGGAGGCTAGGGAATAGAGTGGATAGGGTAAAAAAACTGACCATAGTAATCAACATATATATTAAATTCATTAAATCACTCTAACTGAACCCACTATGGCCACATTTCCTCATATGTAGAGGTAGGCTGGGGGTTTAGAAAATGCATATAAATGGCTGAGAGTGAAAACCATATCATATATAGAGTGTCATACTGTAATATGTACATGTATATATATAGCGAGAGATATATACCTCAATGGGGTGCTGTGGATGTATAGACAAAGGCAGGTTGGAATCAATGAACTCCCATTGGGAAACGTTCGGGTTGTGAACCCCAAATAGTAAATGATAGCAAGAAATGGGTGCTTCCAAGGTGGAAATACAAATACAATGGCTGATTGGAAACGTCAAAAACAGCCCATAGAGGCTTATCCTAAGGGGAACACGATCTGCAAATGACAGATAGAGAGTGGAATGAACAGCCAATATAAAATAAGGCAGGCAGGAAAAGAGGGGATGTCAAATAGACAGATCCCATTGTCATCCATAGATAGATGGGCTGTTTTTGACGTTGCCTTTAAAGTCCCGCCCACATATTCTAGATGCATACATACATCCAGATGTACTTTGATGCTGACCAATGATGGGGAGATTGCAGGAAGATTGCAGGAACCAGCTGACCTAAATCCATCTTATTGAGCCCTGGAGTGGCTCACAGGCATTTTTTTACCTAACTTAGATGAGGGGTCACAAGTGGAATATTTTTTGTTATTGCACATATAAGGGCTATATTCACCTATATACAGTATTGCATGTCATATCACATTATATACAATTGTATTTTTTGTTTTTTGTACAATTATTGTTGGCTAGGAATATTTATTGAATTGCTATTCACTAGGATGGCTATACACAGTGTGACATTTATATTATTTTAAGTTACTTTTGCACATTTATATGGGAATGTGACCAGTGCCAGCAGCTTGTTTTATTTTATTTTATTTATTTATTCATTTCTTTGTTTAGTGCATACTTACATGGTAGCTCAAAAGGTCTTTTTGACTAAGTATGATATGTTTGTTATTTTATTAAAAAAAAATTAAATCTTTACAATCACTTTTAAAACCCCTTATCCCCAACCTAACAGTAAAAAATGGACCATTAAAAATAAACCTAACCCTTATCTTTTCCTTTTCCTTTCCCCTAACCTTAATCAACCCTTAAACTCTTCACATAACTTGTAATCCTAACTTTAACGTACAGTAAAGTGGTACTAAAGGCAAAATAAATAATGACCAAAGCAGTTTTTTCCCCCCTGTAACTTATTTTCTTTACCTGTTGATCCAGGTGTTATTTTTTAGCTTTCTTCAACAGATTAAGCAGTGCAACTAATGAAAGTTAGAAAGTGCTTACAATTGTCAACTTTTTAATCATTTATGTAAGACCTTTTTCCCAAAATGAAAAGACTTTTCATTTACTGTTAGGCAGTTCAGCTTTAATTTGATGGTGACTTATGTAGAGTAATTCACTAGTTCATCTAACAATACCCTCTCCAGAGAGCGCTGATGTCCAGATCACCAGGTGAAAATAATTTTTTTTAAGTCCCAAAAAAAGAAAATGAGCCACCACATCCAAAGCTTGTCAGGTTGCAATATATTAAATGTTTGTTTTTGGGTTTGAGCCCTGGTTCACTTCGCAGCTATTTGGCATGCGATTTGACATGTCAAATCGCATGCCAAATCGGCGGCTATTGCCGGCAATGGCACCGTCTGAATCGGTGCGATGCCGCATTCGCGGTGCCGCACCGATTCCCAAAAGTAGTTTCTGTACTACTTTTGGCGACTTCGGGGTGCGATTTCAATAGACATTTGTGCAGAAACCCACACAGATATCTCTGAAATAGCCCCCGAAATCGGGACTGACATGCAAGAATGAAATGGTGTGAGATCAGCTTAACTCTCATGATTTTATTCCCGCTGTCATTTTGAACCTGGGCTAATACTGCTTTAAGCCTTAAAGTGGATGTAAACCCAATGTCATCCTTTCTAAACTACTGCCATAGGGATTATCTATAAGGATATACATGCCTCCTGCATGTATCTTTACCTGTCAAATGTCTCCCCTCTGTCTGTTATGAGACCCGAAAAACTGCAGATTCTGTGGGTGGGTCTGTTGTCTGGAGCTCGGTGGGTGGAGTCGTGATGTCAGTAGACTCCCCGCCCACCTCTACACTCCCCTTGTCAATATGCATTTTCTCCTGTGTATTTCTAACACTGAACTTCTGCTATGATCTCTAACATCCAGTGAAAAGACAGGAAGTTACCACATGACTTCAGCATGCCAAATCATGCTGAGGTGTGGAACAGCCAATCCTTGCAGAACTGCTGAAGAAAGGAGTGGGGGTGGGAATTAAAAAATAATGCATGTCTTAGACTAGTGCACGAGATGTAAATCACCTGTTACCCACAGCAAGGGGCAGGATTTGACAAAGTTTTTCTCAGTTTGTCAAGTTTTATCTCACTGAACAATAAAAGAGGATTGCTCAGAGCTGGATTAACTTTTTGTGGCAAGACTGGGCTCAAATGATAGGAAATCTTATACTCTACATTATGACATCAAAAAAAAAAAAAAATTGGGGTTTACATCCACTTTAAGCTTCTTGCAAAAGTTTATTAAACCGTAAAAATGATATTTTTATGTGAACTACTGGCCATATGCATACCTTGTGTCAAAAGTATTAATGTTCAAAAAGTCAACAGTCTCACTCCAAGAAGGAAACTTAAAGCAGACCTTTGCTTTGCCCAAGAAGCTTGCCTTAATTCCCTGCCCCTCCACATTCTATACCTTTCCTTCACTCCCCACCACCACTTAATTTCACACTGAACGCCAAAGAAAATACCTTAGGGAGGAGCACATTACTCCTCCTCATCCTTGTGTACACTTTGCCTTTAGTGACTCATAGCTCACACAAGACTTTTCCTTGCTTCCTGTTGGCTGAAAAAAGCAGCAGAAGAGTGAAATGTGTTGGGAAATTAAAGTGAAATTGTTGCATTGCCCAGGGCAAATCACAGGTTCACTTTAAAATGGTATCACCACCCAATATAAACTGAAACTGAAAGACTGAAATGACAAGGTCGGCCACTCTTGTATCTCCAGCCCAGGCTGCACTGGAAGTGGAACAGAGGGTACAGAGGAAATGCAGGTTCAGGACATGTGGCTTGTCAGAGCTCACAGCAGACTTGATGTTGGAACAAACAGCAGTGCACAGAGCTTGTACAGCAGGCAGCCAAGCCGGCACTCGAGCAGGAGAGGAAGCCAGGGTCAGAGACAGAAGCGTGGTCACAGGAATCAACAGGCGAGCAGCGAGATACCAAATCATGAGCAGAGCCGAAGTCAGGAACTAGCGACAAGTCAGGAGCAGAATCCAGCATCAGGTCAGGAGCAAGCCAGGTCAGCAACATGGGAATCATACAGGATAGACACAGGACACAGGAAACGGCTAAAGATTAGTCATTAAGCACAGAACATGAGCATCCTTTAAATAGCCTGTCTGGCACCAACAGGTATTGTGCACATGCACATACGTGTACGTGTGCATGTGCTTGTGCACAGGGGTGGAACTACCACCATAGCGATCCATGCGGGCGCTATGGGGCCCGCAGCTGAATGGGGCCTGGTGAGGATGAGAGCACCGCTGGCACAGTCTCCCAGCCAGGGGAAGAGAGAGGAGAGGAAGAGGCGAGCTGTTCGTATTAGCAGAGAGCAGAATTGCCCGCTGCAATAGCTTTCATTAGAACTTCCAGTGTTCACGGGACTCAAGTCACCTAGCTCCACTTCTTGGCCCGGCGCCTGTGATAGACAGAACGCTGATCCAATGCGGGATGTGTAACGTCATCAAAGGCATCGGGCCAAGAGGTGGGTCTATGTGACAATGAGCCCCGGGAAGACTGGAAATTCAAATGAATGCTATTACAGCGGGCAATTCCACTCTCTGCTGATCTGGGCGGCTTGCCTCTTCCTCTGCACAGGTGAGGCTGCATGGGGCACAGGCAGGCCAGACTGTATTGGGCACAGGCAATGCTGTGTTGGGCACAGGTCACGCTGCATTGGGCACAGGTCATGCTGTATGGCGCACAGGTTACGCTGTATGGGGCACAGGTCACGCTGCATTGGGCACAGGTCACGCTGTATGGGGCACAGGTCACGCTGTATGGGGCACAGGTCACGCTGCATTGGGCACAGGTCACGTTGTATGGAGCACAGGTCACGCTGTATGGGGCACAGGTCATGCTGTATGGGGCACAGGTCACGCTGTATGGGGCACAGGTCATGCTGCATTGGGCACAGGTCATGCTGTATTGGGCACAGGTCATGCTGTATGGGGCACAGGTCACGCTGTATGGGGCACAGGTCATGCTGCATTGACAATAGGGCAGCTGTGGGGGGGGCTGTTTGCAGGGGGGGCCCATACAGCATTTTTCTATGGGGCCCTGCTATTTCTAGTTACGCCCTTGCTTGAGCACATCAACAAGTGCGCATTTTTTGTCACTGTTCTGTGGGAAATACCAAGCCCATGCACATATCTGCATACCAGACGTCTCACAGGGATTCCCTAACAGGCAAGAACTCTCCAGATATTCAGAGTCTAAAGAGGTGCTGTCACCCAAGTCATACTACATGGCATTGGCACAGTAGAGATAGGTGGATTATGATTCATGAAGTATTTAATTTTTTACAGAGAGTTTGCAGATACAATAGCTTCTAAGCTCTGCTTAGATTGCACTGTAATCATTTGGTTTTCCTTGCTAGAGAAAATGAAGTACTCCAACAAACTTTTTTTTGAGAACAAAGTGTCTAGAACACCGAGGCCTTAGGTTATTTCAATTTGACAAAAGGATTCCAATCTATTTTCAAGTATCAGAGACTTGGCTGTCTGTTTCTGTAGGGTGCAGACAGGAGTAAATAATTTATATCATCTGTTCCTTGGTTGCAGGTGGTCTCAAAGCTCCAGGAGTAATTACGTTTAAGAAACAGAAATTACTTTACAATATGATGTAAAAAGTATCAATCATTTGAATGCTATACTACCTTTTAGGCAAACAACATACTTAGAAACACAGCTGGCATATAAATACATTCTAAATATCCTTTTGCACTTTTTATGGAGCTAATTGTGCCATCTTGGGTAACATTTCTTAATAGCTGATGAGCTACTTTAAAATGTGCTAATCACTGCATTTGAATTTGCTTGCATTCAAAGAAAACATGGCAGAGTTCAAGTAGAGACATCTTCCCTAATAACTGACAGTTAACCTTTGGAGATTAAAAAATAATAATGGCAATATAAAAAAAAAATATGATACATGTTTTATACTTTCTCTTTACACCCTTCTAAAAAAGCCTGTTATTTTTAGAGCTTAATATTTTAAGCTGAATTGGATTAATCAGGGATTTAATTCCTCCCCATTTCTTCCTCTCTGGTGGTATGGGTACAGCATGGCTCTCTCTCTGGTGGTGCTGGGCAGTGTGGCTCTCTTTCTGGTGGTGTGGTTAGAGCATGGCTCTCTCTCTTTGGTGGTGCTGGGCAGTGTGGCTCTCTCTCTGGTGGTGCGGGTAGAGCATGTATCTCTCTGGTGGTGCTGGGCAGCGTGGCTCTCTCTCTGGTGGTGCGGGTACAGTGTGGCTCCCTCTCTGGTGGTGCAGGTACAGCGTGGCTCTCTCTGGTGATCTCGTGGTGTGGTTACAGCATGGCTCTCTCTGGTGGTGCGGGTACAGCATGGTTCCCTCTCTGGTGGTGCTGGGCAGTGTGGCTCTCCCTCTGGTGGTGCAGGTACAGTGTGGTTCTCTCTCTGGTGGTGCGGGTGCAGCGTTGCTCTCTCTCTCTGGTGGTGTGGGTACAGCGTGGCTCTCTCTCTCTCTTTCTCTTCGGTGATGCGGGTACAGCATGGCTCTCTCTCTGGCTTCCCCCCAGAACAGTCCTCTCTTTTTTCTCTTCTCCTGTAGCACTCGATTCCTCAGCTTTTTCCCGGGTTCCAGGCTCTCCCCCCCCAGTGGACTGCCAATCTTCCAGGACTACATGCCCCATGATGCTCCCCTCGTCTCTTCTGATTGGCCCTCTGCTGTGGCCAATGGGGAGGGAAACAGGCTGGGCAGCAAGCTGGGGAACCAGATTAGAGACACTCTCTCTCTCTCTTTTCCTGTTCTGCTGACAGGAGAAAGGGAAGGGGGGTGAGCGGGGGGAGATACACTGACATCCTGCAGCTCACCTCTCCCCTGTCACAGTGCCGCTGCAGCACTGCCGAGTTCTCTGGCGAACTGAACTGGGGAAAATATCCTGCTGTCACTGATTTACCGATGGAAGTGGGGGCTTAACGGCACCCACTACAACTGCTTCCTGGTGCCACCCTTCTGGCGGGTGTCACCCGGGTGTGGTCTTCCCCTCCTGCACCCCCATAGCGACGCCACTGATAAGCAGTATTTAGTATTATAGCAGCAAGAGGGGAGGGGCAGGGAGCAGATCGGCTCTGAGATTGGCTGACAGGCAGGGAGGGAGTGGGAGAGGGGGGAGAGAGGAGAGACAGCGGGCTGACGGAGGCACATAAACTGACCACGGTATCATGGATCAGCAGGGGAGGGCAGCCCCAGGCAGGATCAACCAGGTATTTTAGATTATAGAAAGGGACAAGCACCATGCTAATATTCATGCTTCAAAGGAACAGGATCATTTTTTTTTTTTTTAGGGTTACAACTACTATAAATACAGCTGTGCCAAGCTGAACGATAATGTACCAGGTAAAAATCAACATTGAAACTGTAAGATCACAACTTTTTTGTTATAAAACTATCAGGTTAGGCACAAAGGATACAAGACAAATGATGTAGACTTATCCAATGATAAATATGTTTGACATTCACATGGAGGTAAATTTAGCACCATAATAGTGGCGGAAGACCCCAGCCTCTAGTTTAGAGGGTGATAAATATTTGGAAATATTTCCTCTGAGTTCTTAATGTACCTAGTAGAGCTTAGGAAATCCCATCTGACTCTATAATGAGAGTCTAAGTGTCCATTTACATAGAAATTACTGATCCCGGCTTAAATTATGACTCCAATTAATATGCAAATGAGCAATTCTGACTAATTTGCATATATGTTTGCATGACAGTCAATTTTCGTGCCTCCTCTGCAAGAGTTAACAAAGTTAGATTTTTAATAGATGCTTCATATTCCAATGAATATACAGTGTATAGTCTTCTTGTACATATCATGTATTCTACTTGCTGAACTATATATTCTTTGTACCTCTGAAACGCTTCATTTGCATTTTTTACTTTAGGTTTAGGTAAACTCAAGTTCTAAAATCTAATATAAGATTTAACACATAAATGTATTTTTCAATCTGTAGCTTTAACTAGAATAATACCGGGTGGTTCTGCCATGAAGGTTCTTGTTTGGGCACGGGTGTGATTGTGCTCCAGCATTGTCACCCTGTTACAGGAGCTTCGAATGAAGATTACAAGTGGCAGTTTTAACAGTTTACACAGATATGGTCCACTAATTTCACCAGAGGTGGCAGGTGCTCAAAGTTTTTTTTGGGGGGGGGGGGCAACATACCAATGCCACACACTTTGGGAGACGGACGGGAAAGCGGCAATCCCCCCCATGAGAGATGGACGGGAAGGCGGTGATGCCCCCACACACCCCCAGCGGGAGACGGATGGGAAGGCGGCAATCCCCACCACCACCTCCTCACGTGCGGGAAACAGACGATCAGAGGCCTCCTCACCTTAGGAGGCAGATCACAAGGATCCGGGGTAGGGCTGCTGCTCCTCATTGCTATTCTTTGCTCTGAGAGTAGACTCCCTAGCCAATGGGTCTCAGGACCCACTTCCTAATTGGCCAGGAGGAGAATCAGGAAGATAATAGCGAATAATAATTCTCTATTATCACTCAACTGGGTGGGCTCAGGGCCGTCTTTAATATTGATTGGACCCTGGGCAAACATTTTCTTGGGGCCCCCCCGTGCAAATTTACTCTCCACCCCAACATTCCAAAAACAAAAACACATGTAGGATGATTGGGGGGGAGATGGGGGCGTTCAAGATGATGCAGGGGGGAATAGGGGAGTCCAGGATGATGGGGGGAAGGGGGAGATAGAGGAGTCCAGGGTGTCACACAGGGATTGGGAGTGTGTACTGTGAGGTGTTTGTATCATACAGGGCACAGAAAAAAATCAGCACAAGGGGCAGTACTTGCATATTCTTCCCCCTCCCCCAAAGTAACCATCAATTGGTCACCTCTGCACACCACTTTGCTTACCTCTGTACCCTCATCCACAGTTCAACTCTGTACCCCCCTCCATTCACAGCTCACCTCTGTGCCCCCTCCATTCACAGCTCACCTCTGTGCCCCCCTCCTTCCACAGCTCACCTATGTACCCCCCTCCATCCACAGCTCACCTCTGTACCCCCCCCTCATCCACAGCTCACCTCTGTACCCCCCTCCATCCACAGCTCACCTCTGTACCTCCCTCCATCCACATCTCACCCCTGTACCCCTCCATTCACAGTTCACCCTTGTTTTCCACGTTCACATCTGTACCCCTCCATCCACAGCTCACTTCTGTATCCCCTGTCTACCTTTGTACCACCCCCATCCACAGTTCACCTCTGTTTCCCCATCCACGCTCACCCCTGTATCCCCCCCCATCCACAGCTCACCTCTGTACCCCTCTATCCACAGCTCACTTCTCTATCCCCCATCCACCTCTGTACCCCCATTCACATTCACCTCTGTATCCCCTGTTCACCTCTGTATCCCCCCATCCACGTTCACCTCTGTATCCCCCCCATCCACAGCTCACCTCTGTACCCCTCTATCCACATCTCACTTCTCTATCCCCCGTCCACCTCTGTACCCCCATTCACATTCACCTCTGTATCTCTGTCCACCTCTGTACCCCCCATGTCCACCTCTGTAATCCCTCCCATCCACGTTCACCTCTGTATCCTTCCATCCACCTCTTTACCCCCCTTCCACCTCTGTACCCCCCCATGTCCACCTTTGTACCCCCCCGGTCCACCTCTGTATCCCCCATCTAGGTTCACCTCTGTACCCCCCTCCACCTCTGTACCACATCCACATTCACCTCTGTATCCTTACGTTCACCTCTATACCCCCCCATTCCACATCCACCTCTGTAATCCCCCATCCACGTTCACCTCTGTATCCTCCCTCCTCCACCACACCTCTGTACCCCATCAATGTTCACCTCTGTACCCCCCCCATGTCCACCTTTGTACCCCCCCGGTCCACCTCTGTATACCCCATCTACGTTCACCTCTGTACCCCCCTCCACCTCTGTACCACATCCACATTCACCTCTGTATCCTTACGTTCACCTCTATACCCCCCCATTCCACATCCACCTCTGTAATCCCCCATCCACGTTCACCTCTGTATCCTCCCTCCTCCACCACACCTCTGTACCCCATCAATGTTCACCTCTGTACCCCCCTTCTCCACCACACCTCTGTACCCCCAATTCTCTGCACATGTGAATCCCCTTCTCTCCACGGTGATCTTTCTCACCTGATGACACAGTGGTGCAATACAGTCAGACCCGTAGCACACAGCCAGAACACTTCACTTGACTGTGTGCTACACAGGTCTGTCAGGCGGGGGTGGGGGCGGGAGGAACACGAAGTGCCGCTCTGTCATTCCCTGTCACTCCGGTCCACAGCTCCTGACAGAGGGAGAAGCGGGACGAGCGGGCTCAAGCACATGAAGCCTGCAGCTGTCCCACTCTCCTGTCATATTGTGGCTGCCGCTTGGGACAGCAGGGGAGAGGGGGATTGGCTACACCCGCTACTCCGGGAAAACTGCGGGCAGCGCAGGGCTTAAGTAACAGCTGCTTTGGGTGCCACAGCGATGACAGGGCCCAAGGCAGCTGCCCCTTTTGCCCTGCGGCAAAGACGGCCCTGGCCCAGAGCCCACCCTTTTTTTAAGCCAATTAGAGCCTCAGGCTCTAATCATGTGCATCAAAAAAGGAAACCATTGAAATCCATGTGTTCAAGATCAATATAAATACTACATTTTTTAAAAAATGCCATAAATACTCTGTTTTGCAGTAGTTCAACAAGTTTTGGAACTTGCAAGAGACACTCTTGCAGAGCTTTTCAAGCAGGAAAGTATTTTGAAGAAGTTGGGAAAGTAATGGAAACATATCAAATAACAGTTCCAGAAGAACTTAAAGACAAATTATGTCAGGAAATTGTTGTAATGAGGCAACATAATCAACAATTTATTCCAACATGGAAGGGGTCTGTCTTTATTTACCTCCATTTTCCTAGCACCAGTATATCAGTATTTCTTTATGAATTTATTGCAACAATAGTGTCGGACTTTAAAAGTGTCGCAAATAAGAACAATTAACTTGTCACATGTGTCAGTACTAACAATGAAAATGTCACAGGGTTTTATTGAATTTGTTACAAGCTTTCCGACTACATCCACACAGCCAGAAATGTGTTGTAAATGCCTTATTGAATTGCCCCCATAGTGCTTTAGCAAACTAAGAGGGAAATGTTCTTAAACTGGTGCAGACAGACTGGGCTGCTGATACAAATCGCGGGGCCCTGTAAAGGCTACCTGACAGAGCCCCCCCCCCCCCCAAAAAAAATAATAAAGCTAAATTTCGCTAAAAATGCAATAAAATCATTATTAGCAGACACAAATACAACATAACTCACAGAATTCCTGCTAAATCTAAAATATGAAACTGAGATGATAAATAAAGCTCTTTGTGGATAAGGTCTGGTGCTCATTCACATGGGTGCTGTGGTCTGTACAGTGTGAATCAGTGGTTCATTTATTTGGCGCGAGCCACCTGGAGCTGTACAAACACAACTGCAGGTCCTAATTTGACAGGCGTGGAGATGTAGGTATACAGCCCGCACACAGACAGTATGCATTCAGGGGCCACTCACCTGCTCACCTTCCTGTTGGGAAGGGGGGGACAGGCTTTGGTGAAATATTATTATGACAGACTTACCTAAAAAACTGATCTCTCCAGCAGCGTGCTATCACTACTGAAAGGAATTCCATCTTTGGCTGGTCTTCTCTCTGGGTTTTTGGGCTCCAGTCATTTGGAAAAAACTGCAATGATGTACAGCTCTTTCAGTGGATGGTATGCTGTCTATTAAGAGCACAGTCCACATGCACCGGTGCGATCACCGGCTGCTACGTTTAGAAGATATTCACTGTACCTACGGGTAAGCCCTATTATAGGCCTACCTGTAGATACAAGATAAAACATGGAGTTTACTACTGCCAGATCAGTTAGTAAATGGTTGATTAGAAGGAGTTGATACATGGATTTGCAGAGGGAACTGACAGTGTAGGGGAGAAGAAGCAAAGTTCCATAGGTCAGAAAGCAGTCTGGGGGGAGAGGAGTGGGAAGTCCAGCTACGTAAAGCACAATAAATACTGGGACAAGATAAAAGGCAGCTAAGGAACTGGTTTAACAGTAAATTCTTCACCCTATGGCAATGCAGCTGATCAGCTGTGACTGTGTCAAGGAGACAGAGCAACAGGGGAGAGAGCAGGAAAAAAATATACAGGCTGGGCAGTTGAAGCTCCAGGATCAGAGATACAGGAAAGAGGAGTTGGGATAAGGAACAAAGTTACAGAGGTAACAAACTCACCTAGCAGAGCTAACACTAGAGTCAGCGGGGAGCTTGCACAGGGAGAGGGATTAGTGAGGGATGACAATTGTGTCTCTCTTCCTCTAGCAGCTAAAAGCTGTCAGCAGGGAGAGACAAGCTTTCAGCTGCTGGAGGAAGAGAGACACAATTGTCGTCTGTCACTAATCCCCCTGCTTTTTTGGGTCCTCCGTGTGCTCGGGTCCCCCTACAAGAGGACCGGTGGTCCCCCCTATCAGAGGCCCTGCACACAGAATCTGGTGCAGCTGTGCATAGTAACCAATCATCTTCTAACTTCAGCTTGATCAATTAAGTTTGACAATAAGCCCCCGTTTACATCGGGCCAATTTGACATACAATTTGACATGTCAAATCGCATGGCCAATTGGAATCGACTTTGCAGCGCCGCACCAATTCCCAAAAAAAGTTCCTGCACTACTTTTGTCGACTTCGGGGGCGATTTCAATAGACATATGTGCATGAATCCGGACAGATGTCTTTCAATTTGCACCGGAACTTGCACTGAAATGAGGGTTTGAAATCTTGTGAGTTCAGCTGAACACGATTTCAAAACTGCCCTCATTGTGAACGAGGGCTAAGGCTCGGTTCACACAAGATCAAAATCGCAACCCAGTACATGCGAAAGGTTTGCGGAGTTATTAACAACACCCCAAAATCGATTTGCAAAATGCAGTGCGATTTGCAGAGTTGGATGGTATGGGTGTGAATACCCATGCGATCCAATTCTGGTGTGGACAAAAAGGGTCCTGCACGAGTTTGGTGCAAATGCAGTGCAATTTGAGCAATACAAATCCATGGCTCAAATTGCACCCCAGAGACACCGCATATAATTCGCATAGGAATGTGCGGCGATTATTGTGTGAATTACATACAGTGTCCCACATCAGAGCAGTCTGAACCCGACCTAAAACCTAGAAACTTATTGGTTACAAGACACTGCTGCACCAGATTGTGTGTGCACCAGCTTTAGTAAATCTCCCCCAAAATGTTATTCAGTTGGAATTTGCATCTACATAAAATATCAGCCTAAGCAGATAGTAATTACTATCTAACTGTGTCTTTTTACAAGTATAATAGTTGTTTCTAAAGTTCATAGTCAATTTTATGGTCTACTTTTAGCTTCTACATAAAACAATGACAGAACATAATTACATGGCATAACATGCTAAAATAATTTTCCGCATCTTCTGGTGCTGCTGTTGCATTATATACATATGGATTCCATAAAGTAATACAGAAAAAGCAGTCTTAGCCAGCCAATAATGACTTCCAGGTGCCAGTATCCTGGCACAAAATGTTCCTTTCTGTTTGCACCTATCACAGTTAGTACACTAAGGAATATATGTTAATTTCAGCAGCACTCCTAATAACAATTAGAGTGACAGTTTGTATTCATCTCAATTATCAATACCATAAGCTGATGTGTGGTGCACTTTGGAATCCATTTTAGCATTTACTAATTGAGACTTTACTGAATATTGACACACTGTATGAAAAGTCAATTTAGTCAATTGCATGCTTCCAATCTTGGGGTAACCATTTAGGGAAGGCTTTTTCTTTGTTCCTAAAGAGCTGCACCCCTGTATACAAAGCCGGCTCCATAAAGACGTGGTTTGACCAGTTTGGTGTGGGGGATGATTTAGGGTGATGATTGTAAGCTAGGTCTTCTTGTCCAAAATAAGCACCAACATCAGTACCCGTTTGGCGAACACCGGAACTGTTGGGGCATTTGACCATTTGTTTGGCCCGCCAAGCACCCCACAATGCACAGTGTGACGCACAGTGCATTGGAAGCCCTGATTGGCTGAAGCAAGAAAGGATTTGCCAAATCAGGGCACAGAACACTGCCAAAGCCATGATTGGGGAAGGTAATGATGACTGTATCCAATCATGACTCATTGTTTATAGACCCACCCCCACTATCAAAGTTTCCATCCCAGAGCAGCCAATTTCAATGTTATATTGGAGTGGAGAAAGATAGAACAGGGCTCTGTTGATTTCTACTAGCCAGTTAGTGTGCTATTGTGATTCTATTGTGAGTGTAGAGTGTCAGTTTAGTGTGAATATAGTGATAGTGCAGTGTGTGTAGTGTGACCATTAATTTTTACTATAGTGTCAGTTTAGTGTATCAACGGTTCATTCTTACTATAGTGTCAGTTTAGTGTGAATATAGTGATAGTGCAGTGTGAGTGTAGTGAGAACATTCAATTTTACTTTAGTGTCAGTTTAGTTTGCATATAGTGATAGTGCAGTGTGAGTGTAGTGCGACCATTCATTTTTACTATAGTGTCAGTTTAGTGTTTCAGAGCAGTTTTACTGCAGTACAATGAGGTCAGTGTAGAGTGTCAGGGCACTTTTACTGCAGTATATTGAAGTGCGCTAGTGCACTTTTACTGTAGTATATTGAAGTGCATTAGTGCACTTTTACGACAGTATTGTCAGGAACCGTGAATCAGACTGGGACAGAAGTACAGTTAAATCTCACTTGTTTAATAATTAAAAAAAAAAAGGTAAACAGAGTAAATGTAGTCAAAACATAGCCAGAGTTCAAGAACCGGAATTGATAGTCAGACAAGCCAAAACGTCAGGGAGCCAGAAGGAATTGTCAGCCAAGCAAGTCTTTAACAGGAACACAGAAGAGCATCTTTAGAGATATGACCAAGGCGAAGGCAGAGATCATCTGGGCTGGGCGGCTTAAAGCAGAGTTCCAACTAAAAAAAAAAAAAAAAATGTAAAGTCAGCAGCTACAAATACTGCAGCTGCTGACTTTTAATAATTGGACACTTACCTGTCCCAGGATCCAGCGATGCGGGGGAATGAAGCCCCGCTCCTCTCCCCCTCCTCTCTGCGGCGCCGGCATTGTCACTGTGGGCGCCCGGCTGTGGCTTCACAGCCGGGCACACACTGCGCATGCATGAGCTGCGCTGCGCACTGTGACTGGCCAGGCAATCATCTGGGACCTGTGACGTGTCCCAGATGATTGCCAAGAGGGAGGGGGGAGAGGTGAACTTACTTCTGGCGCCACGGTGCCCCGGGAGGAAGTGGGAACTGGAACCCTCTAAAAAGAGGGTTTCCGCTCCCCCCCCAAAAAAAATGACATGCCAAATGTGGCATGTCAGGGGGGTCACCTTCCCTTAAAGCGGAAGTTCCATTTTTGGGTGGAACTCCGCTTTAAGTAGGCAGGACTGACGAGCAGGAAAACATCATCAGGTGAGTCACTGTGGAGAGATAGGAGCTGGCAATTAGCCGACAGCTGAGTGGTCAGCTCCGAGAAGGAAGGGCTGAGCCCAGCCCTGACAAGTATATTGAAGTGCGTTAGTGCACTTTTAAGGCAGTATATTGTATTGCATTAGTGCACTTTTACTGCGGTATATTGAATTGCGTTAATGCAGTTTTACTAGAGAGAAAGTGTGTTATCCCATGCTACCTGTTTCAACTAAATATTCCCTATAATGTTCACAAATAATGGATGGCTGCAAGCAACCTAATTGTGTTCCCACAATTCTAATCACCAAAAAAAAAACAAATAAATGTTGCTGCGCCTGGTCCGTTTTAACTGAATAGTGATAGTACCTCTTCAAACAAATATGCTATTTTAAACTTCCTTAGTGTTCAAATAAGTCTGCTTGTAACCAAAATTGTAATAAAAAAAAGTATATATGTGAACAAAAGCTTCCAAAAAGTGTCCCAGTAATTGTGCTAAACAATACATAAAGTGATCCTTTTAACACATCCAGAGCAAAAATATACAAACTAGAAAAATATATATATAATAATAAACAGTGAAAAGATGTTAATGTGCAACTCTTCTTTCTCAATCCTCATATGTAGTTCAATTCATAATGCACTTAGGTGATCCACACAATTGTGCTGTTTCATTAAGAAGAAATATTGTGATTGCCACCACCATTCAATAATGCACTCACCTCCACATTTGATATGTCATACTAGGTCAAATCACGCTTTCCCCCGCTCTGGGGCACAAGAAATAAACTCCTCAAAAAAAAAAAAAAAATAAAATAAACTCCTCCATAATCCTCCTGCTCCAATGCATTTCTAGGTGTCCTGGGTTGTCTCACAGAAACGGGTGTATGGCCCTTTAAATCCGCGGTCCCACCACTGCATACAAACTCATGCAACAAAATACATCCTCATAGTGTTGTAAGTTTAATGAAACATCTATTAAAAGCTTTTTGTACTTACATAGAAGTTAAATAGCAACTGCTGGTGTTTACAGCGAGCTCGGAGGCACCCACGTCACTTCTGGTTTCGGCAGCGTCACCCGGCTCCACCCAACGCGTATGGTTGCGGTCCCCTAAGGGAGTCAGATTATGCTATACAATACATAATATTGACCTCATTACTTACTTATGACCCCTGCACTTTGTGTTATGTACTAGTGACCTCTGAACTCTGCATTACTTATGCCTGATCACTGAACTCTGCATTACTTACTCCTGAGTCCTGCACTCTGTATTACATACTAGTGACCCCTGCGCCCTGCGTTATTACTGACCTTTTAACTCTTCAAACTCTCCTTACTTTTTAGGGAGGCCTTGCTAGGTTATCTTCTTTATCTTCTTTAAAATAAAGTGTGCCCACCCCTTCTACATAAACAATAAGGTTAAAAACAAGGAGGGAAGACCACTATATATCTATCTAAATTATCTGTGGTGTGTTTAATTTAAGATGTTACTTGTTACACCCTACATATGTTTGTAACATGTTACATACATTGGTACACCCTAAATATGGGTGTAACAAAAGGTAAATTTATCTTTTAAGATTTGTTCATGGAAGGAACCCAACTACTTTTTCCCAAGTTGAACTGCATTCACCACCTGAAAGTGCAATTATATGTTTTATTATAATCACCCTTACACTAGTACAATATATATATATATATATATATATATATATATATATATATATATATATATATATATATATATATATATATATATATATATATACATTGTACAACAGATTTGTGAAAATTAATATTTGCGTCATTCTCAAAACTTTTGGCCACGGCTATATATATATGTATAGTTTTTCCGCACTTTTTTATAATTAATAGAGTTAAAAAATAAACTTTTTGAAGAACCCTCATATATAACTGTAATTTTATATATATATAGTAAGTTTTTCATTTTGCCGTGTTTAGGCAATAACTTTAACTTGTAAGGCACAGAGAACACTTAATATATCTTGATCAAGGACAAAGGAAACAGGCAGAATTTGTGCTTCCACAAAATCAAACCTCTGTTTAATTTTATTGCCTTTTAGTGTTTTAGATATTCCCCCAATGGATCCGTTAATCAGAGTGTAAAGTTTTCACTATTTTTAAGAGCATGTTATTATGTAACACATTGAAGGCTTATTCTAAAGCACACATTTTATTAAGGAATGACAGCAGGGTATAACAGCAACCATATGTTCCAACTCCTTTAAGTGGAGCCAGGGTGAGAAGGGACATGGTATAATGTTTGTTTGTTTGCCACAATTTCTATTTTCTTCTTACTTTACAGTCCATAAACGAAAATAATTTAAGCCCTGGTTGTTAACGCCTAGAGGATTAAAATATCTAATTAAGAATTTGAGTTTGCACAGTCTCTGTAATGAAAGAAGAAATAAAATATACATCTAAATTGTTAAAAACCTAAGTTAGCAAAAATAAGAAAGTTCATATTGGATTTTTGAATGTTCTTCTAGCACATAGAAACTGAAATTCCCCAGAACTTAAGAAAACTTAATTTTTTAGTATTTTAAGGTTGCTTCCAAATGTTTCATAATTAGATTAAAGGACTTTTTCTAATGTTTGCAATTATATGTGGACGCCACAAGTCACCATTTAGGTTCTTCTGTGAGTGTGGCCTTAATTCAAAGAATAGATATTGGAGAATGTTCACCCAATATGATTATTGCTTGTTTAGGAAACATTTGTGTGTTTAAAGGAATGTCCCTGGCCATGCCTGCTTGGAGGAAATGTGAATGACTAGGATGGATTTTACTGGCCTATTGATATTTGTTCCCCCCGAAACAGTTGGTATCCTTCAACATAGGCATGAACTTGGAAGTTTGCACAATGTATTAGAATGATTGTTTTGTGGTCAAATTGCACATGTACATGACTTCCAGGGATAAGTTTCAAGTTAAGCATGAGTTTTTATTTTTTTACAAACAGCAACTGGCTGAGGATCTGTTAATTTGTAGCCATAGAGCAGTAGGCAGCGGGGCAACATTGTTGGATGGTGAGTCGTTCTGGCAGCGGGACATTGTGATTGACACTGGACTTACATAGTTGGACAATGTGACTGACAATGGATTTAGATTTTTTTGCAATATATGCCTTTACATTTTACTTTCCTTTTTGGAATGAGTAATAAGGGGTACTACTTTACTTTGTACACATCCTCTTAGGAGGGGAGGGGTGTCTAGGGACCCCTTATTATAAAGAGGACTTCCAGATTCCCCCAATGCAGCACAGCAGCCATGTTGGTACTCTCCATGCAGTGGAGTTCATGGCAGTAGCAGCAAGTATAGAGGCATATGGTCCTGCAAAGTCCCCCAGCACAGTCCACTGGGCTCACAGCAGCAAAGACCTCATGGAAGCTTCTCCTTTAGGAAACAGCAATTTGGTAAGTCTTGATTTTTCTCTTTTGGACTCCTGGCAGCTTTGCTTGCAACCCAAGTTATCACTAATGCTCTGAGCTTACACAATCTGCAGCCACCTCTGAGCCCTGTGCACAGGCTGCTGGGCCACAGCATTGCTCAGTGCACAACACTCTTCCAGGCACCCCGCTCTCCACGTGGGTCCCCACTTAAATCTGCTCACAACTCCTCATGTCCCCTCTATCAGCGGCAGCCTTTGAGTGTTCTCTACCTGCTTCCCTCTCCCTGCAGTTGTCCATCAAGCAGGTCTGGGAAGAATGCTCTGCAGATGAGAGTAACACCCTGCTGAGTGGCTTAAAGGGGCCCCCGCCAGCTTCCAGTTAATAAAGCTAAGACAATTTTGCAAAATTTTCACAATTTATTGTGGATTGGACTGTAAGTCTACGGGGTTGATTTACTAAAGGCAAATTGGCTGTGCACTTTGCAAAGTTCTCTCCCTGTGCAGTTGCTCCAGAGCTTAGTAAATGAGGTAAAGCTTCACTTTGCAAAGAGTACCCAATCACTTGCAAAGAAATTTTAAAAAACTGCTTCTGCTAATTTGTTAAAGTCTGGAGCAACTACACTTGCAGAGTGCAACTGCACTTTGCCCCCTATCATCATTACTGCACTGCCAGACAGCACCAGGTTCAAGGTTCCCTTTTATTATCTGTGCAACAGAGTGGTGGACCCAGACTAGGACCCTACCTTTACTATCGAATCCATTTTTTTAAAAATTGTATTTCTACTATGTATTTGGACTGTTGCAGAAGTAAGTTGACAAAGTCTTACATGTTTACAAACTTTTCTTATTCAAATTAATAAAAACCATTGAAACAGAAAAAATATTAAAGGTATTTAAATGTAACCGCCAGGCTAGGCAATGTACTTTTATGTTGTGGCCTTTCTTGTGGGTTTGGGTGCGCCCTCTGCTGTGGTTGGACACAGCATGTGTTTGTCAGCAGATTTTAGACAGTGATTTTGGCTGAAACCTTAATTTCCCCTTTATGTCAACCCCTTCCCAGCCAGTATCATTAGTACAGTGTACAGTATTATCAATGATCACTGTATTAGTGTCACTAGCAATGTCAGTGATAGTTAGTCATTTAGTGTCCCTCTCAGCCAGTGTCTGTTAGCACCAGATTGTCCGCCACACTATCAGAGTCACACTATAAGTTGCTGATCACTGCCATTACAAGTATAGCGTCTATACCTGCATAAAATTCCAGTATTTGGATACCATAGTTTGTAGATGTTATAACTTTCACATAAACCAATTAATATACACTTATTGGGAATTTCTCTTTACCAAGACATGTAGCAGAATACATTTTGGCCTAATTGTATAAAGAAATTAGATTTTATTGGATATGTTTTATAACAGAAAGTACAAAGTATCTTTGTTTTTAAAATTTTCAGTCTTTTTTTGTGTAGCACCCTGATGTTTAGGCAGGGTTGCTATCAAATGTATTTGCCAAGTGATAGTTACCTTGGCCAATTGATAGGAGGTCAGTTGATTTCACCCTAATTCTGGAATTGCTGCACTTCTCTCTTATGTCACTAGATGGCAAGTACCTCAGCAGTATTCTCACCAGCCGTGGACAGTGAAGAATTTGGAAAACTTCAGCAGGTGCCAAGCCAGGGACCCAGCCAGTGGAGGTGACGCTTGCGGAGCATTATTGTGTGTCAAGCCAGGGACCAAGCAGACCAGTGGTGTGATGCTTGAGGAGTATCTGTGTGTGCCAAGCTAGGGACCCAGCAGGGATGCGGAGGTGACGCTTGAGGAAGATACTGAGTGAGAAGATTGGAGGAGCTCAGAAGATCTAGTGGCAAGTAGTAGATCTGTTAGTCTAGTGAAAGACTGGGAGCTCAGCTGAGTAAAGTTCTACAATAGGACATTGTAGAAGAAGTGGAGGAGTTCATTGAAACCGTTGTTAGAAACTGTTACAAGATTGTTGCCATAGGAGACAGCGTTCCTACTCATGCAGATGTGGTGTCTAGCTGGGTGACTTTCCCTGCATGGCTGTCTGCCTATAGAAGTCTTGGAGTCTGCCAATTAACATTGTCTCTACTAAAGGGTGTCCTGGCCCTAACCCTCTCTCCCACAGTTCTGTTTAAGAGACAATAAATCTCTTTGCATTCAAGAAGTGTCTGGCACTCATCAATCTACCTTGCATTACACCCACAATGCCTTGTAACCCACTTTACACAGAAGGATGTCAGCTGTCCCTAACTCTGAAGGCCACAATTGGGCCTCAGGGGGTCCGGGACTTGGCTACACTCGTTTATAAAATAAAAAACCCAGTGGTGATCAAATACTACCAAAAGAAATCTGTATTTGTGTGAAAAAAATGATATCAATGTCATTTGCGTACAGTGTTGCATGACTGTGCAATTGCCAGTTAAAGTACCACACTGCTGAATAGCAAAAAATTGCCTTGGTCAAAGGAGTAAAACCTTTTGGAGGTCAAGAGGTTAAAGTGATTGCAAACCTTTATTTTATTTTTTATAACAAACATGTTATACTTACCTGCTCTGTGCAGTGGTTTTGCACAGAGCAGCCCCAATCCTCCTCTTCTTGGGCCCCCCGCCGGTGCTCCTGGCTCCTTCCGATCTGCTGTGTGACCACCATAGCAAGCGCCTTGCTATGGGTGTACATGTGTGGGCTCGCTCCCGACTACCTATTCATTGGCTATGAATGACAGCACCAGAAACCAATGGCTCCCACTGATGTCTGGGAACCTATGAGGAGGGAGAGAGCTGCTGTTCTTGTGCACATTGCTGGATTGAGATCAGGCTCAGCTAGGTTTAGGGAGAGGTTGGGGGAAGAGCTGCATTAAGGAAAAAAATCTTCAGCCTTTGGAACCACTTTAACCAGCATAAATACCTAAATCTAACTTTTAAATAGCCTCTTTCAATCCCCAAGGCAGCACTATTTGGGACCACTTAGGTGTCCTACATTCATGCCAAAAAACAAGGTAACAGGAGAAATCAGAGAGCTTACCTATTCAGGATATTTCTAAGCATTCACTGTCAAATAACAAGCTGGTGTCAGAAATGTGATCAATCTGTCCTGCCTAACTGCAGCAAAAAAAAATTAGGTCACCAGTCTGGCTATACTGTGTGGTAGTGTTGTGTAATTGTTAGGATTGGATGGACAAAAACGTAAATCCTTTGGAAAGTAGGACAGTTTAAATATATGCATTTGAACTGTGTTTTATGCTGTTTGCCTCAGGTTCAGCTTTAGGTGTTATTTTTAATGATAAGCCACTTTAATGCATGCTCCCCTTACCGTTCTTCTTCTTATTATTATTATTATTTTACAGCATTTATATAGCACCAACAGTTTGTGCAGCTCTTTACAATTAACAGTATTATGTGCACTACAGTAATATAGATGTTTGGAAGTGCTTTAGGGCCCTTTTACAAAGGCCGACCAATCAGGTCCGTCTGTCATTTTTTCAGGCAGACCCGATCTGACCCTCCCGTCGCATCTATGGAGCGGCGCCATGTGTCCATTGACACCTTCCAACATCCAACGGGTGGGGATCTGTCCCTCATCCGTCTGGCGGATCAGACCGGATGGCATACCTGTTGTGGCTCTTAAGAGGGGGGTCACATTTATCCTACCTAAGTTTCCAAAGGAAATACCCAAAATGACTAGATAGAAAAATAGAAATTATTTCAGAAATCCTTGAGGATGGATTTTCCAAGAGGGAAAAAAAAAGGCTTCACCCATAACCAAGACACCACTTTTTAATGGATTGAACATTAAATGTACAATCCACCTACCTACAGTATCTCACAAAAGTGAGTACAACCCTCACATTTTTGTAAATATTTTATTATATTTTTTCATGTGACAACACTGAAGAAATAACACTTTGCTACAATGTAAAGTAGTGAGTGTACGGCTTGTATAAAAGTCTAAATTTGCTGTCCCCTCAGAATAACTCCACACACAGCCATTAATGTCTAAATCACTGGCAACAAATGTGAGTACACCCCTAAGTGAAAATGTCTAAATTGGGCCTAAAGTGTCAATATTTGTGTGGCCACCATTATTTTCCAGCACTGCCTTAACCCTCTTGGGCATGGAGTTCACCAGAGCTACACAGGTTGCCACTGGAGTCCTCTTCTACTCCTCCATGACGACATCACGGAGCTGGTGGATGTTAGAGACCTTGCGCTCCTCCACCATCCATTTGAGGATGCCCCACTCAATAGGGTTTAGGTCTGGAGACATGCTTGGCCAGTGCATCACCTTTACCCTCAGCTTCTTTAGCAAGGCAGTGGTTATCTTGGAGGTGTGTTTGTTAACATGTTGGAATACTGCCCTGCAGCTCCGTCTCCGAAGGGAGGGGATCATGCTCTGCTTCAGTTTGTCACAGTACATGTTGGCATTTATGGTTCCCTCAATGAACTGTAGCTCCCCAGTGCTGGCAGCACTCATGCAACCCCAGACCATGACACTCCCACCACCATGCTTGACTGTTGGCAAGACACACTTGTCTTTGTACTCTTCACCTGGTTGCCGTCACACACACTTGACACCATCTGAACCAAATAGGTTTATCTTGGTCTCATCAGACCACAGGACATGGTTCCAGTAATCTACATCCTTATGCCCCGTACACACGGTCGGACTTTGTTCGGACATTCCGACAACAAAATCCTAGGATTTTTTCCGTTGGATGTTGGCTCAAACTTGTCTTGCATACACACGGTCACACAAAGTTGTCAGAAAATCCGATCGTTCTAAACGCGGTGACGTAAAACACGTACGTTGGGACTATAAATGGGGAAGTGGCCAATAGCTTTCATCTCTTTATTTATTCTGAGCATGCGTGGCACTTTGTCCGTCGGATTTGTGTACACACGATCGGAATTTCCGACAACGGATTTTGTTGTCAGAAAATTTTATCTCCTGCTGTCCAACTTTGTGTGTCGGAAAATCCGATGGAAAATGTCCGATGGAGCCCACACACGGTCAGAATTTCCGACAACACGCTCCGATCGGACATTTTCCATCGGAAAATCCGACCGTGTGTACGGGGCACTAGTCTGCTTGTCTTCAGCAAACTGTTTGCGGGCTCTCTTGTGCATCATCTTTAGAAGAGGCTTCCTTCTAGGACGACAGCCATGCAGACCAATTTGATTCAGTGTAAGGTGTATGGTCTGAGCACTGACAGACTGACCCCCCTTCAATCTCTGCAGCAATGCTGGCAGCACTCATACTTCTATTTCCCAACGACAACCTCTGGATATGACGCTGAGCACGTGCACTCAACTTCTTTGGTTGACCATGGCGAGGCCTGTTCTGAGTGGAACCTGTCCTGTTAAACCAATGTATGGTCTTGGCCACCTTGCTGCAGCTTAGTTTTAGGGTCTTGGCAATCTTCTTATAGCCTGATGGCGAACCTATGGCACGCGTGCCATAGCTGGCACACAAAGTCATCTCTGTGGGCATGCGAGAGGGTCCAGGTTCACGGCGGGGAGAACACGGCAGCAAGCAGCGGCGGGGTGCAGGAAATTATCAGCACGAATGAGTGGGCGGCTCCGCAGCCTCCGCACGGAAGACTACAGACCTGAGAGCACGGGAGGGAGAGAAACAAGCGGCGAGGTGCAGGAAACTGTCTGCACGAGTGAGTGAGCAGCCCCGCATCCTCTGCGTGGTAGGCTACAGGCCTGACAGCGCGGGAGGGAGAGAAGAGCTTTACCGCCTAATCTTATGGCCGAAGAGGGGCGCAGCATCCCTGGCCTCCTTCGGGAGCCTGGACTCCTCAAACCTCCTTCATCAGTGAGGCCCAGAGAACAGACTGACTGTGGGCCTGGAAGACAAGGACAGGCAAGAGGCACAGGCTGTGAGGGAGCCGCTGGATGGAACAGAGCACAGGGCTCTCACGGATCAAGGATGGAGACAGGTATCGGGCACAATTATACACTGAGTACCTGCAGACAAAGACTGGGGCAGGGAGGCAGAGCAGGGATTGCAGATAGGGACAGAGCTAGAGGTCTCCCTTTCTCACAGCTCCCCTCTTTTTCAGTCCCCCCCTTCTGTGTCCCTCTCTCTCTGTCCCCCCTCTCTCTGTGTCCCCTCTCTCTGTGTCCCCTCTCTCTCTCTCTCTCTCTCTCTCTCTCTCTCTCTCCTCTCTCTCTCTCTGTCCCCTCTCTCTGTGTCCCCCTCTCTCTCTCTGTGTCCCCTCTCTTTCTCTCTGTGTCCCCCCTCTTTCTCTCTGTGTCCACCCTCCCTCTCTCTGTCCCCCCTCTCTCTCTGTGTCCCCCTCTCTCTCTCTGTGTCCCCCCTCTCTCTCTCTCTGTCCCCCCTCTCTCTCTGTGTCCCCCCTCTCTCTCTGTGTCCCCCCTCTCTCTCTGTGTCCCCTCTCTCTCTGTCCCCTCTCTTTCTGTCCCCTCTCTCTCTCGCTGTCCCTTCTCTCTCTCTAGCTGTCCCCCTCTCTCTCTCTCTCTCTCGCTGTCCCCCTCTCTCTCTGTCCCCCCTCTCTCTCTCTCTCTGTCCCCCCTCTCTCTCTCTCTGTCCCCCCTCTCTCTCTCTCTGTCCCCCCTCTCTCTCTCTTTGTCCCCCCTCTCTCTCTCTGTCCCCTCTCTCTCTCGCTGTCCCCTCTCTCTCTCGCTGTCCCCTCTCTCTCTGTCCCCTCTCTCTCTGTCCCCCCTCTCTCTCTCTCTGTCCCCTCTCTCTCTCTCTCTGTCCCCCTCTCTCTCTCTCTCTGTGTCCTCTCTCTCTCTCTCTCTCTCTCTGTGTCTTCTCTCTCTCTCTCTCTCTCTGTGTCTTCTCTCTCTCTCTGTGTCTCCTCTCTCTCTCTCTCTCTGTATCTCCTCTCTCTCTCTCTCTGTCCCCTCTCTCTCTCTGTGTCCCCCCTCTCTCTCTCTCTCTGTCCCCTCTCTCTCTCTCTGTCCCCTCTCTCTCTCTGTGTCCTCTCTCTCTGTCCCCTCTCTCTCTGTGTCCCCTCTCCCTCTGTCCGCTCTCTCTCTCTCTGTCCCCTCTCTCTCTCTCTCTGCCCCCCCCTCTGTCCCCCCTCTCTCTCCCTGTCCCCCCCTCTCTCTCTCTGCCCCCCTCTCTCTCTCTGTCCCCCCTCTCTCTCACACACACACACACAGTCTCTCTCACAACCCCCACTCTCTCTCACAACCCCCACTCTCTCTCTCTCTCTCTCTCTCTCTCTTTTACACACACCCCCATCTCTCTCACACACCCCCTCTCTTTCGCTCAGCACCCCTCTCTCGCGAATTGCCATGTTGGCACTTTGCAACACAAAACCAACTTATTTATTTCAGTTTGGGCACTCTGGCTCAAAAAGGTTCGCCATCACTGGCCTAGGCCATCTTTATGTAGAGAAACAATTCTTTTTTTCATATCCTCAGAGAGTTCTCTGCCATGAGGTGCCATGTTGAACTTCTAGTGACCAGTATGAGAGAGGTAGAGCGATAACACCAAATTTAGCACACCTGCTCCCTTATCACACTTGAGACCTTGTAACACTAACGAGTCACATGATACCGGAGGGAAAATGGCTAATTGGGCCCAATTTGGACATTTTCACTTACGGGTGTACTTACTTTTGTTGCCAGCGGTTTAGACAATAATGGCGGTGTGTTGAGTTATTTTGAGGACACAGCACAATTACACTGTTATACAAGCTGTGCACTCACTACTTTACATTGTAGCAAAGTGTAATTTCTTCAGTGTTGTCATATGGAAAAATATAATAAAATATTTACAAAATGTGAGAGGTGTACTCACTTTTGTAAGATACTGTATATATGACAGATATTTTTACACATGCAATGCTCTTAACTGCACTTTAAAGTACCTGAAAACCTTTCCAGCGCTCAGGGTCCATTAATAACTATTGAACCACTAATGCACAGTAAATACTTACACTCATTTTTAACTCTCCTTAAGAACGATAAGTAGATCAATTAGTGAGGGCTACAAGTTCAGCATCTTTGCGTGTACAATCACTTGTTTTCTGTAGCAAAAAAAGTGCCTTTCTACTATCTCTGATCTGCTTGACTTTTCCAATTCCAGAACTACTTTCATTAAAGCAAATTCTCGTGAAATATGGAACCCTGGTTTGCTAATTCCCATTACTAATGGTCTTGAATTGATTCTTAATTAGTTGTAGTTTTGGACACCATCCAGTGAAAAAAAAAAGAAATAGCTGAATTTCCACCAAGAAAAGGAAAACCAACATTATGTGCAAAGTGTTAAACACAATGCTGACTACATTTTAAATCCTATAAAAATACAGAGCACTCTCTAATTATGTAATTAGACAGTTTCACTTCAAAATTTCAATTCAAAATTTCAACTCAAAATTTCATATATGAGTGAGAGTGTGTTTTCTGTTTTTTGGCAAATAAAAATCTTTAAAAGGACCATGTCTCCAGACCTTTTATTTCAACAAAAAACTTCCCTTAAGACTATTATGTCCTCTTACAATATTTTATGTAAAGGCGATCTGTGGTCACAGCATTCACTTTCATTTTATAACATCAGCATTGCAATAACAATACAAACAATAATTATTTTTGACAATCCAATATACTGTAAGCTTGCTTGAAAAATATCCTTTCATGCTGTGAAGTTCTGCCTGCCTGCTGGCCATCTTTTGCCACAATTTCCTGAATTCCCTTTATGCTTTGCAACTCCTTCTCTGGTGTTTGTATGTAAGGACTACATATCCCATTGTACCTTGCTGCCTGCAAGCAGCGATTCCTGTACTGACTTTTCCCCTAATGCCCCGTACACACGGTCGGACTTTGTTCGGACATTCCGACAACAAAATCCTAGGATTTTTTCCGACGGATGTTGGCTCAAACTTGTCTTGCATACACACGGTCACACAAAGTTGTTGGAAAATCCGATCATTCTGAACGTGGTGACGTAAAACACGTACGTCGGGACTATAAACGGGGCAGAGGCCAATAGCTTTCATCTCTTTATTTATTCTGAGCATGCGTGGCACTTTGTCCGTCGGATTTGTGTACACACAATCGGAATTTCCGACAACAGATTTTGTTGTCGGAAAATTTTATAGCCTGCTCTCAAACTTTGTGTGTCGGAAAATCCGATGGAAAATGTGTGATGGAGCCTACACACGGTCGGAATTTCCGACAACAAGGTCCTATCACACATTTTCCGTCGGAAAATCCAACCGTGTGTACGGGCCATAAGACTCCTTCTCTCAGCACCTCTGTATTTCAGAAGGCAGGCTCTGTGAAATGTGTGACACAGCAGTGCCTAGTCACAGAGCATAGTAAATATGTGTCACAGAATTCAAGGTAGTAAATGTGTGGGGAACTTCACAAAGTAAGTTTACAAACTTCAAGATCATTAAGATTAATAGGAGACTTCGCCTGGGTGCCACCATCGTGACTTTTGTGACAGACCTAACCAGTACAGGGGCTTTTGGAGGGAACTAGGGGCTAGCCTCCTACCCGCTGATTATGTCCAATGGAGGAAACTTGTAAATTTGTCTGCTTCCCCTGGTCAGAGCTTGGTAACGAACTCAGTTCAGCCCCTGATCCCATAAGAGAGCAGACCATTCTTGAATGATGGCAAACAATGTGGTGAACGCTGAGAGCGAGGCATGACTTAATTCTCTGATTAAAGATAATAAAGCTTCCCTTTTGGAGTGGATGGAAAGGTGTAATATTAATCTTGTACAGGTTAATGATCAGAGAAAATATGGTGTCCCTCCCGCAGACTGGGTTGGAGAAGCTCCTCCGCTTGGGACAGAAATATTTATCATTGATCTCCCTCAAGCAATCTATAAAGATAAATTATTTCCACCTTTTCAGACAGCAGGAAAATTGTATAAGTTTTGTCTTATTATTATTCTTGTAGTGGACAGATTACACCAGTGCAAGACAAAAACCTGGAGGCAGCACGTGTAATGTACTTTGTGTATTTGTGGGCTTGTTGCCAGACTGTCGGGCAACAAGTGTATGCAATCAGCTTGCATAGTGTATGCAATCTGATTGTCCAATCTCTGTACAATTTTCTTTAGACATACCAGACCTATGGAATAGAAAGACACACTTGAACAATCCATTCAATTTGTATCTAATCAGACAGGCCCTTGTACTACATAGTTGATGGGAGAGATAAAGGAGATTGTACAATCAGATTGTATATGGAGTAGGTGGAAGGTGGTATTGTAATGCGGGCGGTGTAGTCCAGAGTGGTGAACACGCCCTATCACGCCCTCTTCTGTAAAGTAACAAGGAAGTGAAGGCTTCTGGGAGATGACCTAACCAGAAGTGAATGTTGATACAAGCTACAGGACGTGATGGATTTTGAAATTCAAAAATATCATGTGGATGAGGTAAGTGAGAGAAAAGCAGATTGGGATGGCTGGGCCAGAAATGGCATAGGAAAACGCTTCTTTTTATTATGAAAAGTGAAATTCTGCCCGAAAAGGTGGTTGGAAACTTACATTCATTTGACCCCACTAACAATTATTTTCAAATCAAATTCAACTAGTGTATGGCCAGCTTTACTCTTCTTGGAGTAGTGACATTTTCTAGCAAGTTCAAAGGCACATTACAAGTAAATAAAATATAATTTATTGAAAGTAGGTTAGTGACACGTTTCTCTTCTTTAACCTTGATTTTTAAGTTAGTGGGATGACATTTTTTTTTTACATTTGTATTTATGTTTACCCCAAGCATATTTATTTTCACTTGTTGATCACTACCTCTGCTGAAAGTCTGTTCCAAAAATCCAGTACTGTTTTGGTAAAATAATACTTTTAAGCTTTATTTTTAACTTTCCTCTCTGTTAGTTTGAGGCCATGCCCTTGTGTTCTTGATCTCAATTTAATTTTAAAAATATTGCATTAATATTGCATATTAATGTTTTATACCAGGGGTACTGAATTAAAATTCACGAAGGTCTGATCAGTAACATATTCTTTCTACAGAGTTCCAAATCTCATTTTTGTTCTATGACTCAGATCATTCACATTACAGCCCCCTTTACTTCACTGTCTTCAGTCTTCTCCTTCACATTGCAGACCCACCCCTCTTTTACATCAAAGCATCCTTCCTTTAACTCGGTGTCCTCAGTCCCCAGTTTACATCACAGTCCCCTTCATAACACAGTCTTACTTGCAACCACAGCTCCCCCCTCCTCACATCACAGCCCCCTTACATCAGTCTCCCTTGCAATCATGGCCCCCCATCCTCACATCATAGCTCCCCCTCCTCACATCACAACCCCCAACCCCTTTATACACAGTCTCTCTTGCAATCTCAAGGACCCCCTCCTCACATCACAGCCCCCTTACATCACAGGCCCCCTTGTAAAGACAGCCCCCTCCTCACATCACAGCCCCCCTTGAAATCATAGACTCCCCTCACATCACAGCACCCCTCCCTTACATCCCAGCTCCCCCTACTCTCACATCACAGCTCCCCCCTCCTCATATCACAGCCCCGCTTACAACCACAGACCAACCCCCAAATTCACAGCTCCATCTCCTCTTCACATAACAGCCTTCCTCATTACATCACAGCCCCCAATTAAAACACAGCCCCTGTGCAACCATAGACTCCCCCCATCTCACAACTCCACCCCTCCTCACATCACAGTCCCCCATTAAAACACCGCCCCCTTGCAATTATAGGTCTCCCCCTTGCAATTATAGGTCCTCCTCCCTTCACAGTCCTACCTTAACACAGCAGGCTGGAGGGCGGGATATACAGCAGGTCTGCACAGAGGGCACAGATTGGTTGCTAAGTCCACCCTGTGTCCTATCAACCCATCACCCTCTTGTTAATTTGAAAAGTTTGACAGCTCCTACTCCTTGCATGTTCCTGCCATATCTCCTGCCCTCTGCCCTGCTGTGCGGTTGACAGCAGCATCGGTGGCAGGCTGGTGAGGATACACAGGAGAGGAGTCCACAAAAGCTGCAGTTGTGCAACCGTGGTCCAGAAATGTCACTCGTTCCGTGTCTGGACCATGGTCCGCCATTTAGTGACACTCGTTTTATATAGTATTGTCCTTCAGAGCTAACAGGTGCAGCTTTAGGCTACTTTTCACTTTTTCTGCTGGAAAAAATCCCTACCGAGTTTAATAGTTTAGGCAGAAATTTACAAAGTGAACTAGTCAGAGCTGTGAATCATACCAGTGACACAAACCCTTATCAGATAGCTCAGTTCAAGTTTTCACTGAAAGACAGAGTGCTTGAAAGGAGATGATTAGTGCTGTGATGTTTAACTAACCCATAGTGCTTTGATAATCCTTGTAAATTTCTAAATGTTTATTTGTAAAATAATTATTGTACAATGTAGCAAAAATAGATCAAATAACCCTTAAGGGCACTCCACTACAGTCTGCTTATGTCTGGTATTATATCTCCAAAACTTTATACCTGTGTATACCTGCGTGTGCCACATTAAAGATGAGGATTCTATTCCTTTTTAGAGTAGTGATTTTTCTTTTCTTTTATTTGTTAAAAAAAATGTACGCATATAGTTAAAAAATAAAAAAGCAGATTTGAAATACTAGATACTTTAAATACTAAAGTGTAAGAAAAGGATTATAATTAAATGTTACTACTTTAGACTACAGGTCTCCTTTAGTCATGATTCTATTTGTATCTATATAGTTCTCTAGTGTGTGACCGACCACCAAATGGATACCGATTCCAGCCTTCTTTTTGGCTTACTTCATGTGTAGTGGTTTTCACCTTGGTTCCCAGTTTCAAATTGTGCCTCCCCATTGCCTGAATTGACACAACAAACTCAATAGATATACTTTTTAATTGTTTAGTTTTTTGCGTGTGGATTGTTTGCCTTATGTTTTGGGGATAGGGGAGTATGAGTTGGTATATGAGATGCATATGAGATGTATTGACTTATTATATTTATTAAATTTATAATACCAGGCATTCTGTCAGATGAAGAGACTTTTGAAGCCCTGAGGTAGTGGCTACGACCGTGAAACACGTAGGATAATCTCCCATACATCTGACCGTTGCCTCATATATTTTTTATATTCTTCACTGTGTTTACAAATTTTAATGTTTTGTAATAAAGATATGAACTTTTAAACTATCTATATTGTTTGTTGAATCAGATATACTAAGAGGTTATCCTTAAACACCTGCTTCTTCCCCTTTATTTTCCCCTTTCTCTACACTTGTATTGGGTATTAAGCTGGATTAGCTAGTATCAATTCTATATTTAAGCTTCTTCCACATAGTAATTCTATGTGGGACATTACAATTACTTTTTAAAAAGTATCTTAAAATAAATTAAATTGACCCCCAACCACTATAGTTTACCTTTCATGTATTTTCTGTTGAGTACCAACATGCCTAAAAACATGCCCGGGCACTTCTTGGGGTGCTGAATAAATACCTCTATATTAAAAAATATATAAAATAGGCCACTGTTGATGCTAACTAGATTTTATTTCAATTGTCTATGTTCCTTTCCACCAACGTTGTTTTTCTTCACGGTCTTGTTCAATTCACTTTGCCAGTCACATCTTCACCTTTTGAGATTGTTATCCAAGTGTTTGTCTGTTACATACATGTCTATCCATTAAAGTGGCTGTATCAGATTCCCATTTTTTTGAATATTCTCAGACCTATTGATCTTCAAAACATGTGCACCTGTTGTTTTCATTTGTTTCTTGCATTTTAATACCTTCATTACAACAGCCAGTACAGACATACATACTGTCCTGATTTTGACTGGCATGCAGAGATAGTACAAACTGGAAAAAAGACATGTAATTAACCACCTTGCCCATGGCCACCAGCTATAGGACAGAAGTTCCACATAACCATTTCTTAGGCCTGGCTCCCCTATGTCTACATGAAACCCCAAGGTGGGTAAAGTATATTATGGCACCTATTATGTAGATTTTTTTTGTTAATTCTTGTTCTCATTTCCAAAGGAAGATCCCTTGAAAAGTAAAAGGCTCACGGAGCCACGAAAGTCCTTCCACTATGCCAAAGGGACAATCTTCAAAATTGCATCCTAAAGTAGAGCTGCTGTTTCTTCAAACCAAGAGGCATCAGTTGACGTGTTTTGAGCTTCTTGAATGGATGCCTTCCGGGAGCTGTACCAAAGATGTCCAGCTTGTAGAAAGCCTTTAGGCAGACCCAAAACGAGATGGCAGGAGGTTTTTTTTTTTCTAGCTGGACTGAACAATCTTTTGCTTCTCTGTGAATAAGCAAAAGAACATTTTAACTAGCTTGTTCAGGCTGCTTCCACTGGGTCACATATAGGATAAAGTGGATGATAATAATTGATGTTGATGATAAAGGTAATTAAACATAACGCAGTCTAATATTAACTTTAATAACATAAAAGCAATTTATAACATTATATACGAAGAGCTGCGCAAACTGTTGGCGCTATATAAATCCTGTATAATAATAATACGTGTATTCTGAATGGAGTAAATTCACAGATGGAATATGAAGCACACAAGTTTGTACCCTGTGGTATAAAATAAATGGGTTACCTTGTTCTCTGGTAACACCTGATTTTTAGTCTTCCATTCTGCAGTTTAGAAATTCCGAATGCCACCTATTTAGGCTTCTGTGGAAGATATGCTGACTCGCAGTGTAGGGAGGTGTACAGTATATGTGATGAAGGAAGATTGCACAAAATGATTGGCAAGAGGCTGCAGATCCACCCAGTGCTCAGTTTTAGTGCAAGGCATTATAGTAAGCATACATAAAACTTCAATCAAGGTAAAATGAGTGGAATTTTGGACTTGTACCCAAATTGATTGCTCAATGAATATTTTTATTGGTTGTTGTATGAAGTTGCTCCTTACCAAGATGAGTATGCAGTTATGCGATTTAATTTTTTAAGATCAAGCTTTGAATGCTGGGAATAGTGTTGAATTGGAACTAACAATAAATAGGTCAGCACCATTCATTTGCATTATCTTTATATCATTTAGGCTAGGTTCACACTTCTGCGATAGGATTTTGATCCGATTTTCAGTGCGATTATGTAGTGCTACTTGGATGCAGCTTGGATACAATTTTGATAAGGTTTGTATATCCTATGGGGCCAAAATCACACTGGATTCACACCAAAGTAGTACATGAACCTTTACCAAATTTGCTCTGTGCTGAGTCGCATTCATGTGAACGGACACTATTAAAAGCAATGTGATTTCCTTTGTCATGCAATTCTGTGTGACTCAAGTTGCATTGAAATCGCACTAGTGTGAGCCAGACCTAAGTAGGACAAAATGTATGACTACTATGACTACGGCTGTCTGTCAATAGAGGCAACAACAGGACTCGGGTGCGCGTCCGCATGAGTGCCCCGAGGGAGAACGCTTCTCTGACGGGGCACTCGAGAAGAGGAGTATCCAGGAGCATCGCTGAGGGACCCCAAAAGAGGAGGATGGGGGCCACTCTGTGCAAATCAACTGAACAGAGGAGGTAAGTATGACATGTTTGTTTTTTTTTTTTAAATGTATCTTTAGATATCCTTTAACCTTTCAGACTGCCAGTCTGGGCCATCTATGAAAAACAACTACCGTATATACTCGAGTATAAGTCGAATTTTTCAGCACATTTTTTTGTGCTGAAAGTGCCCCCTTCGACTTATACTTGAGTCAAGCACTTTTCTGCAGCAAAAAATTTCATTTTCCGAACCGACTTTGGGGCCCCGTATCTCAGGGCCATTTGGTGCTAGAAACCCCAAATTTGGTGTGCAAACCCAGTGGAACTGGTACCACAACATATCCAAAGATGAAGTTCCTAGCACTAAGTGGCCCCGAGATACGGGGCCCCAAAATCAGTTTGGAAAATGTCATTCTCTGCTGAAGAAAAGTGCTTTACATTTTCTGAACCAACTTTGGGGCCCCATATCTCAGGGCCACTTGGTGCTAAGAACCCCAAATTTGGTGTGCAAACGCAGTGGAGCTGGTACCATAACATATCCAAAGCTGGGGTTCCTAGCACCAAGTGGCCCTGAGATACGGGGCTGCAAAACCGGTTCGGAAAATGTCATTCTCTGCTGCAGAAAAGTCAGTGAACTGATTTCTGGGGCCCTGTATCTCGGGGCCACTTGGTGCTAGAAACCCCAGCTTTGGAAATTTTATGGTGCTAGTTCCACTGGGTTTGCACACCAAATTTGGGGTTCCTAGCACTAAGTGGCCCCGAGATACAGGGCCCCAAATTCGGTCAACTGTGTCCATCTGCAGCAATGTCATTTCAGGACCCTTTGGGTTCAGAGACCCCAAATTTTGGCTGCAGCTAGGGGGCATCTAGTAACCCTTAACTACCGAGTTTGAAGTTCAGGGGACCTATGGCTGCAAATTGGCACAGTGAGGCATGCAAATGGGCACAGTGATGCTGCAAATGGGCATTGTTGACCCTCTTTTCCACTTACAGTAGCTGTGCATTTCTCACCCTCGTCTTATACTCGGGTCAATAAGTTTTTCCCATTTTTTTTGTAGTAAATTAGGGCCTCGACTTATACTCGGAACGACTTATACTCGAGTATATACGGTACTTCTAATATTTTTCCCATATTCAAAACCATTTTTGATCTCAAAGCCAGTTAACTAAGGCACGAAGAAGGACCCTAAAGTCCCATACACACTATTGGATTTTCTGCAGAATTTTGTCTTTAGATTTACCAAAAACATGTAGTGCAAGGGCCTGCCTGATTGCATACAAATTGAAACTCCTAAGGTTTGACCTCATATTATATGGTTTTGGTAAATCTGAAGACAAAATTCTGCAGAAAATCTAATAGTGTGTATGGGGCTTTAGATTGAGATATGCATTTAAGTGTTAAGCCTCGTAAACGCGGTACGATTGGTGGCCAACCTAGTGTCTGATTTTTGTCAAAAGGGCGTGTGCCAAGATCTTGTCTTGCATGCTAACGGTACACAATTGTCGTGCCACAAACACGAACGTAGTGACGTACTACAAGGAATTTCAGCTCTTGAGCGCCACCCTTTCGCTCCTTCTGCTAATTTGGTGAGCATTGATTCCCGAGCATGCGTGTTTGTACTTTCGACTTTTGTGTGATGGATTTGTGTACTGACCATATGAAAATCTGACGTCAAATCGATGTCCGCCGAAAATTTGCTAGCCTGTCATCCAACATTTGTTGGCTGACAATCCCCTGCCAACAATCGTACCGTGTGTACGAGGCTTTACTTAGTATTTTCTTTACCATATTGACTATATTTAATTCTAATAATATATATTTTTGTTCTAAATAACTGCTGCTAAAGATTTTCTTTTTTTACTACGCTTGAACCAACACATGCTTTAAGCACCAACACAATCTAATAACATATAATAGCACATAAAATGTCATTTTAATTGATATTCAAAGCCTTACATTAACTCCCTAATGCAATACTTAAAAAATTGCAAACTTGTAAATCACGATTTGTCAAAAAGGAAGGACGTTCCATGTTTATAAAACAATCAGAGGTCACTCCGCAGCTAATTTTTCATACATCAAGTTTAATTATGCTTTACAATGGGTGCAAAAGGATTTCAGCAAAAACACCAGCGCTGCCGGTGACAGCGAAATCACGTGTTCGCTTTTTGTATTCCGAGGTAATAATTCAATGCCTGCAGCCGAGATATCCCCTAGAGAAAGCTTCTTCCACAGTGGACTCACACATTTTGTGATCTTAACGATTAGCATGGCCAAATTCACAAGGCTTTGTCTTTTGGCCTTAGAAGTTGTAACAAGCCAAAGGTTGATCTATGCAATTTTTAGACATGGAGGATGCAGATAACAAATTGCAGCTATTAATGCAAACATGACTTCACCCTTTAAACATGTTTCTGCTTTAGGACCCTCTCTTCTTGAAAAAATGGTATGATCTGCTCATATAAGGATTCAATGTAGTGTTAAATTAAAGAACTATACCAATGTAGCATTTCAAATTTGTATTAATTACTATATATATATATATATATATATATATATATATATATATATATATATAGTATTTACATATTTTAAAGATTTTTCTTATCATGATTACAGATGAATGCAAGCTAATACTGCAATTCAGTTGGATATGAAGGAAATGCTGTGTTTTGACTGCAAGAGGACAATGCTGATTAACTAGACAGGCAGCTGATGTGTGCCTGAAATAAGAATGATACCCTGGCAGTACAAAGGCTGTATAATATTAGCGGAATCGACTTTGGAACACACACAGGACCGAGAGGTACCTGATTAACCTTTCACTGACTCCTGCGAGTCACGTGACCGCGAGCATGCTTTTCCTCAGACTGATGCCTTTAAAAGAAGATGTTAAATTTAACCTCCACCGCAGTGATAAATTGACAATAAAAAATTCAATGGCTTGGTAATTACCAATCACTTTGGACACCGGCAACATTTTTCAGTTCTGTCACCGCACGTTGGCACAAAAGCGTCCAGTAAAACCGGCTCGGTTTTTCCTTTTTTTAACTTTGTTTTCATGATGCAGATTAAATCTGCCACCCTATTGCTGATTCATTTTCCTAATTTTTCATGTCTGATCCCTGCCCCAGCTGCACCAGGCTGATAATTGCTCAGACCAGCCCTGATGATTAACATCAGAAGAATTAATTATGCCTGCCGTTAAAAATTCAGGTTCCACATGGTGATCAAGAAAAATTAAGTTTCTGCGAGCTTCTAAATCATTTCACCTTTGAGGGGAGTGATAGTGCTTAGACAGCGATGCTGCAGTATGCGTTCCTGCAGAGGTTTAAATGCTGTACCCTTTGTGGAATGCGCACACTACCTTGCTGGTTGTTTTTACTCCTACGCAGTGTTTACAAAATGGGTTTGATGTTTCTCAAATGGCTCGCCATCTGCACTGCCACTTGTGCTATGCGGGGCTATCTGACACGGCACTGCTGAGATTAATTCCGAATTTTAAAAAAGCAAAAAATGTAAAAAAAAAAAAATCTTAAAAAAGAATTCCATTCTAACTAGAAAAAATTAATTTTTTTATGATGAGGAACTGTTAAAATCACTGAATAAAAAAATAAATAAATCTTTATGTTCATTATATGCAATGGGGGACTAGCAAACATGTAGTCTAATGTCTGACAACTCAAAAAAAGTTCTGTCTTCGCCAGCCCTTCCAAATATAAGCAAATGGTAAAGTAGCAAAGAAAATAATGCAGCGCCTCCAAATATTGAATATTACAAATTTAAAGCTTGTGCTATCAACACAGCACTCATATTGTGCAAAAAGCATCCATAATATTGAAAAATGGTAATTCAATTAATCAGTGTGAATAAAGTCCAATGCAAAAGAGTCCAAAATATGTGATAAATATCACCGCAAAGAAAGTTTTTTCCACCAGCTAATGAAAATCCACTCCACCAGGCGTGAGCAACAGAACTAAAATGTACTCACCGACATTAAAGTGATTGTAAAGTCTCCTTTTCTTTTCTTTAAAAATACCAAACATGTTATACTTACCTGCTCTGGGCAGTGTTTTTACACAGTGCAGCTCAGATCCTCCTCTTCTCGGGTCCCTTGCCGCCTCTCTTGGCCCCTCCCTCCTGTCGAGTGTCCTCACAGCAAGCAGCTTACTATGGAGGTACCCAAGCCACAGCTCTGTGTGTCCATTCATACACGGAGCCGCAGTTCAGCCCCCACCCCCCTCTCTCCTCATTGGCTAATTGACTTTGATTGACAGCAGTGGGAGCCAATGGCGCCACTACTGTGTCTCTACCAACCAGCGGGGAGAGTCCAGGACAGCCGAGGCACTCCTGCTCATCGCTGTAGAAATATCATGCTCAGGTAAGTTTTAGGGGGGCTGCTACACATAGAATAGAATGCATTAAAAAAAAAAAAAACCTTCTGCCTTTAGAATCACTTTAAAGCTGCCATAGGACAGCAGCATCATGCTGGTTTGTGTCAACAGGATCCTTCACACGTGGTCACCCCACAGTACCGCTTCTCACCACTGGGGACAGTCAGAAGATTTGCTTGATACTGTCTGGGAAAAATGCGCTCACAACATGGAGCCACAAGTAGGGGACCACATATAGTGTATTATATTTACTAAAAAGTATAGACTTCACATAAAAAAGTAAAAGGCTTCATACAAATGCCATTAAAACGATTGTCATGACAAATAAAACAGGGCATTTCTAGAGAGAGCTGTCAGTTCCAAGCATGGAAGTGGCAGTGAGACATCACCTTTTAGCTCCTGCCCCAACGCGTATCATGCAAATGCAGGTGATTTACAAAATCTGTGCGCCATCAGTAGAGGCATACGGCAAGGTGCAACGCACATTTCCATATTTCTGAAATGGTGCGCCGGTAACAGAGCGCAAATACCCCATTTACTATGGCGATCTCGGCGCATGGGAGAATGCAATCTGTGCGCCACTATGGACATGGCTCACGGCATCTCCAATTCAATATTGACAGAAGATGGAGGTGCCAATAATATTGGGTGATGTGAGGAAATTTTGTAACAACTGCCCAAGTAACAAATATGCCCAAAATATAATGAGAAAATAACTTTTTCAGAGAAAGCCTGCTGTGTCTGCAAGTACGTTTAGAACTGTGTGAGATCAATGTAAGCACTGCGTTCTTGCGCTCGTTCACATGAGTTTGTTCACTGCGCAGCCAAATTGCAACGTACATGCAATTGCATGGGTTGAACGGATGCACCTCTAAACTTGACACATTTTTACGCTGTTTCACCATCATGTATTTCTTTAAGGAGATTTGCACACAGGTCATGTTAGCACGTTACGTTACCAACATTTGACATGCACCTTGTTAAAATTATGTAAAAAGACTCTCGCTCCTCTAGCACCTCCTAAAAGGGTATTTAACCTTCCCCCTCTAATACATATGATTTCCTTGGGCTAGCTTTTGCTTTTAAAGGGGAACTCCACACTCCATTCTCCAATGCTCTTGTCTCCCCCCTCTAACCCCTTGGATTTCCATGGGCTAGCTTTAGCTTTTAAAGGGGAACTCCACACTCCACTCCATTCTCAAAAGGCTGTGAGCTGCCTTCACCAATCCAAACCACATCCTTTTTCAGAGCATACAACAGGGCCAGCTAGGAAAGGGGCGAGAAGAGCAATTGTCCAACCCCCTCCTGAACCATACAAGGCCACATGCACTCAACAATGCTGGCTGCCTTTGGGGCATGTTGGGTCTTAGCCCAATACCAACCACAAAGCACCTTGTACCCACTAGTTTGAAGGGGCTTTCTTCATTCCGTAAAGCCCCCTGTCTGCAGCCCCCCACAACCCAAGCCTAGGGTTGTGTGGAAGAGGCTCTTGTCCCCCTAAACATGGGAACAAGGTGGTTGACTTTTGAGGTGCCCAAGCCCCTCTTGCCCCCAAGCACCCACCCCCCTTTCATGGGCTGGCTTGCTGTGTGTTTGTCTAGGGGTTTGTTAGTGTGCGGGAGGGGCACAATATTTTTTTTGTTTGGGGTGGTATTTTTCACGTGGGGGTTCTCATTTTAAGTCTTAACCATACATCTTTGAAGCAGCATTTTGGATACATGCTACAGATGCACCACTTTACAGGCAGAGTAAGCCCCTCCCCCCAAGATAGTAGCTTTTCAGCAATTTTACATTTTTAAAGGTACTTCTCTTGGTTTTCGTTTTTGGGGTTATCCAAATTGCTGACATTGATATATGTCCCTCAGGGTGGGACCTGGGCCCCCATACCCATTTTAAGGCCAATAACTAAAATATAAGCCAGCCAAGTGGGGACTAGCAAAATTAACAAGTCAGTTCCCATGGACTGCAATGGTATTTGTTGTATAACGTTTGCCCATGTTAGGCTCTTTGTTTGCCCCCCTGGACCAGGGGGTGTTTGTCCCATCTATAATTTTGTAGCATGCTGGATGATGTGCTTAATTTTGTACAGGGGGTGGCTTATTTTGTGCTAGCTGCATTTGGGTTGTTCTGGGCATGCTCAGGGACTTTGTTTTTTTTGCTGTGGCTTTTGGTATGTGAATGCATTTGGGTTGGTCCTGGGCATGCTCAGGGACTTTGTTTTTTTTGTGCTTTTTGTGTGTAAACAGCACTTGGATTTTTCTGGGCATGCTCAGAGAGTGTGTTTTTGGGGTTAGTAATTTAAGGACATCCCTAACAGGTGTACCCACTTTGAAGTTCTGTCTCTACATTGGGTAAACTTGCATTTTGTGTGTTTCAGGGACTGTGAATGTGTTTTCAATTGCCTCATTAGCACACAAACCTATGTTATATAAAGCTTGCAGATAGCATTCTTTACCTTGCCATGAAAAGAGGCAAGGTAGCCTGTGTATGTTATTGTTGTTTGTAGGTTGTTTGTTTCACTTTGATTTAATTGTCTGTGCTGCATTATTTTGCAAAATCTTCCTCAAGATGTTGCGACTAATAAATGTTTAAATCCTTAAGAGACTGTTCATTTGTGGGCGCAGTCCTTTTAACTCCTGTTAATTTCCTCTGCAAAATGGTCAGACCTGTTAGTGTCTCAAATTAACACACATGTGTTTTTTGCTTTCCTTTCTCTTTTCCAAGTCCTGTTTTGTTGACCAATAAAATTTGTAGCAAATTTTTAGGTTTTATGTGTTTCGTTAACCACTTCAGCCCCGGAAGGATTTCCCCCTTCCTGACCAGAGCACTTTTTACAATTTGGCACTGTGTCGCTTTAACTGCTAATTGCGCAGTCATGCAATGCTGTACCCAAACGAAATTTGTGTCCTTTTCTTCCCACAAATAGAGCTTTCTTTTAATGGTATTTGATCACCTCTGCCGTTTTTATTTTTTGCGCTATACACGGAAAAAGACCTACAATTTTGAAAAAAAAATGATATTTTCTACTTTTTGTTCTAAAAAAAATCCAATAAACTCAATTTTAGTCATACATTTAGGCCAAAATGTATTCGGCCACATGTCTTTGGTAAAAAAATGTCAATAAGTGTATATTTATTGGTTTGCGCAAAAGTTATAGCGCCTAAAAACTAGGGTACATTTTCTGGAATTTACACAGCCTTTAATTTATGACTGCCTATGTCGTTTCTTGAGGTGCTAAAATGGCAGGACAGTACAAAACTCCCACAAATGACTCCATTTTGGAAAGTAGACACCCCAAGGAAATTGCTGAGAGGCATGTTGAGCCCATTGAATATTCATTTTTTTTGTCCCAAGTGATTGAATAATGACAAAAAAAAATAAAAAATTACAAAAAGTTGTCACTAAATGATATATTGCTCACACAGGCCATGGGCATATGTGGAATTGCACCCCAAAATACATTTAGCTGCTTCTCCTGAGTATGGGGATACCACATGTGTGGGACTTTTTGGGAGCCTAGCCGCGTACGGGGCCCCGAAAACCAATCACTGCCTTCAGGATTTCTAAGGGCGTAAATTTTTGATTTTACTCCTCACTACCTATCACAGTTTTGAAGGCCATAAAATGCCCAGATGGCATAAACCCCCCCCCCCAAATGACCCCATTTTGGAAAGTAGACACCCCAAGCTATTTGCTTTGAGGCATGTTGAGTCCATGGAATATTTTATGTTTTGACACAAGTTTCGGGAAAGTGACAAATTTTTTTTTTTTTTTTTGCACAAAGTTGTCACTAAATGATATATTGCTCATACAGGCCATTGGCATATGTGGAATTGCACCCCAAAATACATTTAGCTGCTTCTCCTGAGTATGGGGATACAACATGTGTGGGACTTTTTAGGAGCCTAGCTGAGTACGGGCCCCGAAAACCAATCACCGCCTTCAGGATTTCTAAGGGTGTAAATTTTTGATTTCACTCTTCACTACCTATCACAGTTTCAGAGGCCATGGAATGCCCGGGTGGCACAACCCCCCCCCCAAATGACCCCATTTTGGAAAGTAGACACCCCAAGCTATTTGCTGAGAGGCATGGTGAGTATTTTGCAGCTCTCATTTGTTTTTGAAAATGAAGAAAAACAAGAAAAAATTTTTTTTTTCCTTTTTTCAATTTTCAAAACTTTGTGACAAAAAGTGAGGTCTGCAAAATACTCACTATACCTCTCAGCAAATAGCTTGGGGTGTCTACTTTCCAAAATGGGGTCATTTGGGGGGGGGAGGGGGTTTGCCACCTGGGCATTCCATGGCCTCCGAAACGGTGATAGGCAGTGAAGAGTGAAATCAAAAATTTATGCCCTTAGAAAGCCTGAAGGCGGTGCTTGGTTTTCGGGGTCCCGTGCGCGGCTAGGCTCCCAAAAAGTCCCCCACATGTGGTATCCCCATACTCAGGAGAAGCAACATAATGTATTTTGGGGTGTAATTTCACATATTCCCATGGCATGTTTGAGCAATATATCATTTAGTGACAACTTTATGCAAAAAAAAAAAAAATGTGTCTCTTTCCCGCAACTTGTGTCACAATATAAAATATTCCATTACATTATATATTTTTTTAAAGCAAATGCCCTACAGATTAAAATGGTGGATGTTTAATTTTTTTTTTTCACACAGTATTTGCGCAACGATTATTCGAACGCATTTTTTGGGGAAAAAACACTCTTTTTTAAATTTTAATGCACTAAAACACACTATATTGCCCAAATGTTTGATGAAATAAAAAAGATGATCTTAGGCTGAGTACATGGATACCAAACATGACATGCTTTAAAATTGCGCACAAACGTGCAGTGGCAACAAAATTGATACATTTTTAAAAGCCTTTAAAAGCCTTTACAGGTTACCACTTTAGATTTACAGAGGAGGTCTACTGCTAAAATTACTGCCCTCGATCTGACGTTCGCGGTGACACCTCACATGCATGGTGCAATTGCTGTTTACATTTGACGCCAGACCGACGCTTGCGTTCGCCTTAGCACGAGAGCAGGGGGGACAGGGGTGCTTTTTTTTTTTCTTTATTATTTTTTTGCTTTTTTATCTTATTTTTAAACTGTTCCTTTCATTTTTTTTTTTTAAATCATTTTTATTATCTCAGGGAATGTAAATATCCCCTATGATAGCAATAGGTAGTGACAGGTACTCTTTTTTGAAAAAATTGGGGTCTATTAGACCCTAGATTTCTCCTCTGCCCTCAAAGCATCTGACCACACCAAGATCGGTGTGATAAAATGCTTCCCCAATTTCCCAATGGCGCTGTTTACATCCGGCGAAATCTAAGTCATAAAATGCTTGTAGCTTCCGGTTTCTTAGGCCATAGAGATGTTTGGAGCCACTCTGGTCTCTGATCAGCTCTATGGTCAGCTGGCTGAATCACCGGCTGCATTCTCAGGTTCCCTGTTGAGACAGGAGAGCCAGAGAAAAACATGGAAGACGGTGGGGGGGGCATGCCCCCCACTGCTTGTTAAAGCAGTCTAGAGGCTAATTAGCTACTAGGATTGCTTTTACATGAAAGCCGACCGCTGGCTGAAAAGAATGATACCAAGATGATACCTAAACCTGCAGGCATCATTCTGGTATAACCACTCAAAGTCGTGAATGGCGTACCTGAAGACAAAAAAAATGGTTAACAAGAAAGCACAGTAAACGGTAAAGTATAAAAAATTGCATACCTGAAAAGCAAACATAATAAAACATAATAACAATAAAACATTGCAGAATAGAATACAGTAAAAAAGAGCAGAACAATAGAGAGAGAGAGAACAATAAAACGACAACTATTTTTTTTTTTTTTTATATTTTTGTTTGTGTTTTTTTTTTTTTACACTTTTTTTTGTAACTGTAACTTTTATAACTGTAACCGGTTCCAGGTTCGGGTCTCTCAAAATGCGATGGCATCTTGGGAGACCCTGTGAAATGGCGCCTAGTCTGTGCAATGCTGTACCCTTTGCTAATACTCAACTAGTGTATGGTAGCGTTCAAAACATTCACCAATGCAAAGACCAGGATTGTCAGGACAGGAGGGACAATAATAGCGGGTGTCACACCTATATCCGCGCTTGCTGCAGACACAACATCTTTTTTGGGGGGGTTCGTTGGGTAGGGGTACTCGGGAGGACATAAAGAAAATGCCTCTCATGCAGCCGACTGCATTTGGTTGGGGATGTGAATGGGGGAAGTACGGGCGCTGCAGAAGTGGTGGGTTCCCAATTAGGATTGGCGAATGCAGCAGGAAGGGCATTATGGGCATGACGGGCCTGTGTTTGTCTTTTTGGTGGCAGCGGGACACTACTTGTGCTTGCCACCTCACCAGCTTGAACTGCACTTATGGGACTCGCCACATCACCAAGTGTTACTGCAGTGCTGGTTTGACTACGACCGGGGTGTACTAGGCCGCTGATGCTTGCCAGTTCACCAAAACGCTACCAAAAAAACTGTTAGCGATCGCAGGGATCAGGCCTGACTCTGCGAACGCTGCAGTTATGCGTTTAGTTTTGTAAGTGTCAGTGATCGATCGATACTGCACTTGGGTGGGCTGGGCTAGGCTGGGCCAGGCGAAGGGGCAAAACGCAGGTGCTAGCAGGTATCTGGGCTGATCCCGCTAACACTGCGTTTTTGGGAACCCTAAACTGCTGGGGATGCTAGTATAGATCTGATCGGATCAGACATTGATCAGTTCAGATACTATACCACTAAGGGAGGTGTATGCTGCGTGCGTGGGTGTTAACGGTACTGGCGCTAATCTGACGCATATCACCGCCGGGCGATCAGGGGGCTAAACCTTTATTCAGTAATAAATGGCGGGTGCCCTGACACTATAAAAAAATAAACGGACCAACCAGCATCACCCTTAACGGTTATACGGTGATCAGTGGTGAAAGGGTTAACTAGGGGGCAATCAAGGGGTTAAAACCTTTATTAGGTAGTATATGGGGGTCCCTGTCGCTATAAAACGCTGACGGCGAACCTAAATATTTATGTCCCTAACTAGCGTCACCAGCGACAACTAGCGTAACTAGCGACCAGCAATCGCTTAGCGACACTGGTGACAGGGGGTGATCAAGGGGTTAAAACTTTATTAGGGGGGGTTAGGGGGGTACCCTAGACCTAAAGGGGGCTAATACTAACTGCCCTACCACTCCTAACTGTCACAAACTGACACCATGCAGTAATCAGAAAAAAAAAAACTGCTTGGTGTCAGTGTGACAGGGGGGAGGGGTGATTGGGGGGTGATCGGGGGGCGATCGGGGGGGGATCGGGGATGTAAAGTGTGCCTGGCATGTTCTACTGTGTGTGTGTTTGTGCACTCAGGGTCGGTTCACACTACAACGACTTGGGATCCGACTTGTGAGCCCTCAAGTCGCCCCAAGTCGCCCCAAGTCACTTTGCATTGAGATTAGCATTGTAGTCAATGGGAGCGTCTTAATTGACACTACTGAAGTCGCTCCGACTTCAGAAAAGGTTCCTGTACTACTTCTATCCGACTTGTAGGCGACTTGTACCCATTCAACTCAATGGAAGTCGCCTGCAAGTCAGATCCCCATCTATATGTAAGCGACTTGACAGGAAATAAATAAAAAAAAGCTCATGCTGCCCCCTCCCTCCCTCCCTCCCTCCCTTCCTCCATCACTCTGTCACATGTCACTGTCACCATTGTGTCTTGCCGACTGTAGTAATGATAGAATGTCAGCGAGCAAAAGGGAGGTGATTCACCATGAGCCCATAGATAATCAATGTCTGATAAGGCTTGTGAGACAGCGCCCATGTCTCTATGATAAAAAAGATCCCACATATAGAGATCAATTAAAGAAGGACAATGCGTGGCTGGAGATCTGCCGTGGGTCCTTTGAAGATTGGGACAAGATGACCAACAGCCAACATAGTGAAAAACGTAAGTTAACAATTTTCTTATGTCTGTTTATTATGCGGGTGTTGCGCAATTAAACATCCCATACTATGGACGAATATGGACGACTATGTTTCCACTATTGTGTCCCCAAACATGCGCGCATTTCCATCAATTTTTGTTTCGTTACTGCGACCTGAAGCAATATCTGTGTAATGTTGCACCTCAAATCGCAGTAGTGCAGGGACATAATTTGAAGTCGCTGTGATTTGAGGTCGCACAGATATGCACGGTACTCATTGCAATTCATGAAGAACAACTGTGGTACCACATGTCATACGACTTTTCTGGCCCAGATCGCATGAAAAGTCGCACAAGTGGAAACATAGCCAAATCATGGTGTATGCCTTGCCGTGTGACTATATTCATCGGGTACCATATGACATACGACTTTTCTGGCCCAGCTCGCATGAAAAGTCGCACAAGTGGAAACATAGCCAAATCATGGTGTATGCCTTGTCGTGTGACTATATTCATCGGGTACCGCATGACATACGACTTTTCTGGCGCAGATCGCATGAAAAGTCGCACAAGTGGAAACATAGCCAAATCATGGTGTATGCCTTGTTGTGTGACTATATTCATCGGGTACCACATGTCATGCGACTTTTCTGGCGCAGATCGCATGAAAAGTCGCACAAGTGGAAACATAGCCAAATCATGGTGTATGCCTTGTCGTGTGACTATATTCATCGGGTACCACATGACATACGACTTTTCTGGCCCAGATCGCATGAAAAGTCGCACAAGTGGAAACAGCCAAATCATGGTGTATGCCTTGTCGTGTGACTATATTCATCGGGTACCACATGACATACGACTTTTCTGGCCCAGATCGCATGAAAAGTCGCACAAGTGGAAACATAGCCAAATCATGGTGTATGCCTTGTCGTGTGACTATATTCATCGGGTACCACATGTCATGCGACTTTTCTGGCCCAGATCGCATGAAAAGTCGCACAAGTGGAAACATAGCCAAATCATGGTGTATGCCTTGTCGTGTGACTATATTCATCGGGTACCACATGACATACGACTTTTCTGGCCCAGATCGCATGAAAAGTCGCACAAGTGGAAACATAGCCAAATCATGGTGTATGCCTTGTCGTGTGACTATATTCATCGGGTACCACATGTCATACGACTTTTCTGGGTCAGATCGCATGAAAAGTCGCACAAGTGGAAACATAGCCAAATCATGGTGTATGCCTTGTCCTGTGACTATATTCATCGGGTACCACATGACATACGACTTTTCTGGCCCAGATCGCATGAAAAGTCGCACAAGTGGAAGCATAGTGGAAACTCCGATGTCTTCTCTCCTCGGTGCCGGAACGGAAACTGCCGAGCCGAGGAGAGATGACATCACATCCCCTGCCTGTGTGTACTGCACACAGGCAGGGGAGCATTCTCATTGGCTGGGAGCGATCGCGAGGGGGGGGCCACGAATGGATGGCCTCCCCCTCATCTCTGAACGCTCCCAGACCAAAGCCGACCGCCTCTGGCACCGGGGGGGGTCCGATCGGACCCCCCGCCCTCGGGAAGGCAATCACGTACCAGGTACGTGATTTTGCCTGCCCGTGCCATTCTGTTGACGTATATCGTCGTTAGGCGGTCGGCAAGTGGTTAATAATTTGTTTTGCAGATGCCGCAGATGCCTGCTCAATCCGAGTTATGTATTTTACACCTACCCCCCCAAACAATTTTCATGCAACAGATTTCCCAGCTGCAGCTTAACTAGGCTGATTGGCATGGCAAAACAAAAAAAGGTGTGATTTGTCTAAAAGCTACTTTCCTGGTGCCTTCATGGTAGCATATGCATGGATTGTGTGTATACTTTTCCATTTAAGCGCAGTGGTTCTCAGCTTCGGTCCTCAAGTACCCCCGATAGGACATGTTTTGGGAATTTATCTTAGCTAAAAAAGCTGTCCAAAATACCAAGGCATTGACTCTGATTTAAAGCACCTGTGCAAGATGAAGGAAAACCTGCAAACATGTCTATGTACTATAGAAGGGACGGACTGCACCTAAATGAGGAGGGTGCAGATCTGCTGGGAATGAAGATGGCCAAAAAGTTAGAGGGGTTTTTAAACTAGGCGATGGGGGGAGGGTCCAGAGACAGTGATAGCCAGCGCAGGAGGTTATTCCAGAGGGTAGTATTGGGGGCATTAGTGGTAGGTTAACCAAAGCACAAAAACACAAGGTGAGTATAGTAGCAAGTCCTAGTTGCAATCTTGAAACACCCAATACGAGGACAATATGCGACCGGTCTAAACTATGTGGCATGTTCACCAATGCCAGGAGCCTGGCGGACAAGATGGGTGAACTAGAGATACTGTTGTACAAGGAGGATTTGGATTTTGTGGGAATTTCAGAGACCTGGTTCAACAGCTCTCATGATTGGCTGGCAAACATTCAAGGGTATACCCTATACCGCAAGGATAGAGAGGGTAAAAAAGGGGGAGGGGTATGCCTATATATGAAGAATAATGTACAAGGGAATGTGAGAGATGACATCACTGAGGGGGCTAGGTAGGAGGTGGAATCTTTATGGGTAGAGCTCCAAAGGGATGAAGCTAAGGGGAAAATAATACTGGGAGTATGCTATAGGCCCCCTAACCTGAGGGAGGAAGTGGAGATGGATCTCCTATCACAAATTGATTTAGCAGCAAGGATGGGAAGTGTTATCATAATGGGGGATTTTAATTATCCAGACATAGACTGGGCGGAGGGAACCGCACATTCATTTAAGGCTCGCCAGTTCCTTAGTGTCTTGCAGGACAATTTTATGGGTCAGATGGTAGACGCACCAACTAGAAATAAAACCTTACTAGATCTACTGATTACCAACAATACAGACCTGATAACAGATGTGGAAATACGGGGCAATTTAGGTAACAGCGATCACAGGTCAATTAGTTTCAGTATAAATCACACAAATAGGAAACATGAAGGGAACACAAAGACACTGAATTTCAAAAGAGCCAACTTCCCTAAACTACAAACCTTGCTAAAAGGCATAAATTGGGATAAAATATTAGGAACAAAGAATACGGAGGAGAGATGGGTTTGCTTTAAGAGCATATTAAATAAGGGCATTAGCCAATGTATCCCATTGGGTAATAAATTTAAAAGAGCGAACAAACATCCTGGATGGCTTAACTCCAATGTAAAAATGCATATAAAAGCAAAGGAGAAGGCCTTCAAAAAATACAAGGTTGAGGGATCATCCACAGCATTCAGAATTTATAAAGAATGCAATAAGAAATGTAAGGGTGCAATTAGGATGGCTAAGATAGAACATGAAAGACACATAGCGGAGGAGAGCAAAAAAAATCCCAAGAAATTCTTTAAGTATGTAAACAGTAAAAAAGGGAGGACAGACCATATTGGCCCCATAAAGAATGAGGAAGGACATCTGGTTACAAAGGATGGGGAGATGGCAAAGGTATTGAATTTATTCTTCTCCTCAGTCTTCACGAGTGAATCGGGGGGCTTCAGTAACCAAAACTGCAGTGTTTATCCTCATGACACAACACAGGAAGCACCTACATGGTTAACAGAGGATGGAGTTAAAATTAGACTTGAGAAACTTAACATTAATAAATCACCGGGACCAGATGGCTTGCATCCGAGGGTACTTAGGGAACTCAGTCAGGTGATTGCCAGACCGTTGTTCCTAATTTTTACAGACAGTCTATTGACTGGAATGGTACCAGCTGATTGGAGAAAAGCCAATGTAGCACCAATATTTAAAAAGGGCCCAAAAAACATCCCTGGGAATTACAGACCAGTTAGCCTAACATCAATAGTATATAAACTCTTGGAGGGGATGATAAGGGACTATATACAAGATTTTAGTAATAAGAATGATATCATTAGCAGTAATCAGCATGGATTCATGAAGAATCGTTCTTGCCAAACCAATCTATTAACCTTCTATGAGGAGGTGAGTTGCCATCTAGATAAAGGAAGGCCCGTAGACGTGGTGTATCTGGATTTTGCAAAAGCATTTGACACAGTTCCCCATAAACGTTTACTGTACAAAATAAGGTGCGTTGGCATGGACCATAGGGTGAGTACATGGATTGAAAACTGGCTACAAGGGCGTGTTCAGAGGGTGGTGATAAATGGGGAGTACTCAGAATGGTCAGGGGTGGGTAGTGGGGTTCCCCAAGGTTCTGTGCTGGGACCAATCCTATTTAATTTGTTCATAAACGACCTGGAGGATGGGATAAACAGTTCAATCTCTGTATTTGCAGATGATACTAAGCTAAGCAGGGCAATAACTTCTCCGCAGGATGTGGAAATCTTGCAAAAAGACCTGAACAAATTAATGGGGTGGGCGACTACATGGCAAATGAGGTTCAATGTAGAAAAATGTAAAATAATGCATTTGGGTGGCAAAAATATGAATGCAATCTATACACTGGGGGAAGAACCTCTGGGGGAATCTAGGATGGAAAAGGACCTGGGGGTCCTAGTAGATGATAGGCTCAGCAATGGCATGCAATGCCAAGCTGCTGCTAATAAAGAAAACAGAATATTGGCATGCATTAAAAGGGGGATCAACTGCAGAGATAAAACGATAATTCTCCCGCTCTACAAGACTCTGGTCCGCCCGCACCTGGAGTATGCTGTCCAGTTCTGGGCACCAGTCCTCAGGAGGGACGTACTGGAAATGGAGCGAGTACAAAGAAGGGCAACAAAGCTAATAAAGGGTCTGGAGGATCTTAGTTATGAGGAAAGGTTGCGAGCACTGAACTTATTCTCTCTGGAGAAGAGACGCTTGAGAGGGGATATGATTTCAATTTACAAATACTGTACTGGTGACCCCACAATAGGGATAAAACTTTTTCGCAGAAGAGAGTTTAATAAGACTCGTGGCCACTCATTACAATTAGAAGAAAAGAGGTTTAACCTTAAACTACGTAGAGGGTTCTTTACTGTAAGAGCGGCAAGGATGTGGAATTCCCTTCCACAGGCGGTGGTCTCAGCGGGGAGCATTGTTAGCTTCAAGAAACTATTAGATAATCACCTGAATGACCGCAATATACAGGGATATGTAATATAATACTGACACATAATCACTAGGGATGAGCTTCGAGTTCGAGTCGAACTCATGTTTGACTCGAACATTAGCTGTTCGCAAGTTCGCCGAACACCGAACAATTTGGGGTGTTCGCGGCAAATTCGAATGCCGCGGAACACCCTTTAAAAGTCTATGGGAGAAATCAAAAGTGCTAATTTTAAAGGCTTATATGCAAGTTATTGTCATAAAAAGTGTTTGGGGACCCGGGTCCTGCCCCAGGGGACATGTATCAATGCAAAAAAAAGTTTTAAAAACGGATGTTTTTTCAGGAGCAGTGATTTTAATAATGCTTAAAGTCAAACAATAAAAGTGTAATATCCCTTTAAATTTCGTACCTGGGGGGTGTCTATAGTATGCCTTAAAGGGGCGCATGTTTCCTGTGTTTAGAACAGTCTGACAGCAAAATGACATTTCGAAGGAGAAAACTCATTTAAAACTACCCGCGGCTATTAATGAATTGCCGGTCCGACAATACACATAAAAGTTCATTGATAAAAACGGCATGGGAATTCCCCACAGGGAAACCCCGAACCAAAATTTAAAAAAAAAAAAATGACGTGGGGGGGTCCCCCTAAATTCCATACCAGGCCCTTCAGGTCTGGTATGGATATTAAGGGGAACCCCGGCCAAAATTTTTTTTAAAAATGACGTGGGGTTCCCCCTAAATTCCATACCAGACCCTTCAGGTCTGGTATGGATTTTAAGGGGAACCCCGCGCCAAAAAAAAAAAAAAAACGGCGTGGGGTTCCCCTACAAATCCATACCAGACCCTTATCCGAGCATGCAACCTGGCAGGCCGCAGGAAAAGAGGGGGGGACGAGAGTGCGGCCCCCCCCCCTCCTGAACCATACCAGGCCACATGCCCTCAACATTGGGAGGGTGCTTTGGGGTAGCCCCCCAAAACACCTTGTCCCCATGTTGATGAGGACAAGGGCCTCATCCCCACAACCGTGGCCGGTGGTTGTGGGGGTCTGCGGGCGGGGGGCTCATCGGAATCTGGAAGCCCCCTTTAACAAGGGGACCCCCAGATCCCGGCCTCCCCCCTGTGTGAAATGGTAAGGGGGTACTTACCCCTACCATTTCACTAAAAAACTGTCAAAATAGTTAAAAATGACAAGAGACAGTTTTTGACAATTCCTTTATTTAAATGCTTCTTCTATCTTCCTTCATCTTCTTCTTCTTCTGGTTCTTCTGGCTCTTCTGGTTCTTCCTCCGGCGTTCTCGTCCAGCATCTTCTCCGCGGCGTCTTCTATCTTCTTCTCCTCGGGCCGCTCCGCACCCATGGCATGAGGGGAGGCTCCCGCTCTTCTCTTCATCTTCTTCTTCATCCTCTTCTCTTCTTCATCTTCTTCATCTTCATCTTCTCTTCTTTTCTTCTCCGGGCCGCTCCGCATCCATGCATGGAGGGAGGCTCCCGCTGTGTGACGGCGTCTCCTCGTCTGACGGTTCTTAAATAACGGGGGGCGGGGCCACCCGGTGACCCCGCCCCCCTCTGACGCACGGGACATGACGGGACTTCCCTGTGGCATTCCCCGTGACGTCACAGGGAAGTCCCGTCAAGTCACCGTGCGTCAGAGGGGGGCGGGGTCACCGGGTGGCCCCGCCCCCCGTTATTTAAGAACCGTCAGACGAAGAGACGCCGTCACACAGCGGGAGCCTCCCTTCATGACAGCATGGATGCGGAGTGGCGCGGAGAAGAAAAGAAGAGAAGATGAAGATGATGAAGAAGAGAAGAGGATGAAGAAGAAGATGAAGAGAAGAGCGGGAGCCTCCCCTCATGCCATGGGTGCGGAGCGGCCCAAGGAGAAGAAGATAGAAGACGCCGCGGAGAAGATGCTGGACGAGAACGCCGGAGGAAGAACCAGAAGTGCCAGAAGAACCAGAAGAAGAAGAAGATGAAGGAAGATAGAAGAAGCATTTAAATAAAGGAATTGTCAAAAACTGTCTCTTGTCATTTTTAACTATTTTGACAGTTTTTTAGTGAAATGGTAGGGGTAAGTACCCCCTTACCATTTCACACAGGGGGGGGGCCGGGATCTGGGGGTCCCCTTGTTAAAGGGGGCTTCCAGATTCTGATAAGCCCCCCGCCCGCAGACCCCCACAACCACCGGCCACGGTTGTGGGGATGAGGCCCTTGTCCTCATCAACATGGGGACAAGGTGTTTTGGGGGGCTACCCCAAAGCACCCTCCCAATGTTGAGGGCATGTGGCCTGGTACGGTTCAGGGGGGGGGGGCCGCACTCTCGTCCCCCCTCTTTTCCTGCGGCCTGCCAGGTTGCGTGCTCGGATAAGGGTCTGGTATGGATTTTTGGGGGAACCCCACGCCGTTTTTTTTTTTTTTTTGGCGCGGGGTTCCCCTTAAAATCCATACCAGACCTGAAGGGTCTGGTATGGAAATTAGGGGGAACCCCACGTCATTTTTTTTTTTAATTTTGGCCGGGGTTCCCCTTAATATCCACACCAGACCTGAAGGGCCTGGTATGGAATTTAGGGGGACCCCCCACGTCATTTTTTTTTTTTAAATTTTGGTTCGGGGTTTCCCTGGGGGGAATTCCCATGCCGTTTTTATCAATGAACTTCTATGTGTATTGTCGGCAATGCAATAGCCGCGGGTAGTTTTAAATGTGTTTTTTCCTTCCAAATGTCATTTTGCTGTCAGACTGTTCTAAACACAGGAAACATGCGCCACTTTACAGGCATACTATAGACACCCCCCAGGTACGAAATTTAAAGGGATATTACACTTTTATTGTTTGACTTTAAGCATTATTAAAATCACTGCTCCTGAAAAAACGGCCGTTTTTAAAACTTTTTTTTGCATTGATCCATGTCCCCTGGGGCAGGACCCGGGTCCCCAAACACTTTTTATGACAATAACTTGCATATAAGCCTTTAAAATTAGCACTTTTGATTATTCATAGACTTTAACGGTGTTCGCGTGTTCGAGCGAACTTTTTTCCTGTTCGCATGTTCTGGTGCGAACCGAACAGGGGGGTGTTCGGCTCATCCCTAAAAATCACACACATAAGTTGGACTTGATGGACTTGTGTCTTTTTTCAACCTCACCTACTATGTAACTATGTCCTATTGGGGGTACTTGAGGACAGGGTTGAGAACCACTGATTTAAAGCACTGAGATAAAATCTAGCTCAAGACAATCCTATTCTAATTGTGGGTATTTGAGGGAAACCAAGTGAGTGTTAGAACCCCATCTTGTCTTTTTTAGGTTGGGCTTTGTGTCCCTTTTCTGACAGGTCAGTCTAACTAGTGTCCCCATTAGGCAAATTGCACTCTCACACTTTGTTGTGTACACCCCAAATTATTAGGTATTTTGGGGTTTATTTAAGGCAAATCCTTCTCTCTCCTACTCTGCAAAACAAGTGTACTCGCTGTAAATATGAGGGGAAGCACTGGTGATTTTATCATCCAATCATGTAGAAGCAAAGATGCTGTTTTTATTTTCCTTGCATGTCCCCCTCGGACCTCCAGCAACTGCACATCCAAGTGTACTTGTAGTGCAAATTGGATTTGCCTTTAGTAAATAAACCCTAAAGTCCAAGATACCTAATCATTTGGGATGTACAAAGCAAAATGCTAGAGTGCAATTTACCTAATGGGGAAACTATTTAGATTGACCTGTGTGTCCCCAAGGAAAGACATTGGTAGGGTTTTACCCTCACTTCCTGTTTGGCTATGTGACAGGAAGCGAATAAACTTGAAGAAGAAACTGACAAACTTTGGGAGGTGTCTTCACCCTATCAGGGGTGCCGACATCCCCAAAAACTGACAAGATGTCTAATCCCTCTGCACTCTATCCCCAAGCAAAAATAAGAAAGGATTTCATTTAGTTTGACTTTGCAAAGACACATTCCTAAATGCAACTGTGATGCATGTCAATGGCCCATTTAGACCTTGTTTAATAGAAAACACCAGTTGCCTTTCACTATAAACATTTGTTAGTCCAGTCCTGGAAATCTGCATCTGCTTTACTATTAATTTTCATAAAAATTGGATTCCTGCAGCTAGATGCGCCAAATGCATCTAGATGCGCGAGCGCTGTGTATTTTAGATGCGCAACTGCTGTGTGCGTGGAGGTATGTACCCGTGGCGCATATCTGTTTGCCAGCACACAGGAATGACATCACGCCCCTCCAAGTTGCTTGTACTGCTGCTAATTTCTTCCCACCACCATGCCCCGCTCACTGTTCTCTGGGGAAGAGATGATCCTTATTTGCAAATTAAGATTTTTTTATTTATTTTTACATGGGGTGGTGTTTGTGTGGGTCATGTGTGTATGTCTAAATGATTTAGCCTCAAAACACACACCTACTGCCTGCGTACAGATTCACTTCCAGCCAATGTATATTGCTTCCTGCTTCAGTGTGTATGTATATATAGATTAATCTATATATCTATATATAGATCTATAGATGTAGGTTCTTGTGTCCACCAGCAGAGAGAAGTTGGGTAGATGCCACACTCCCAATTCTGGAGGCATAACAATGATCTAGCACAGGGGTCTTCAAACTATGGCCCTCCAGTTGTTCGGGAACTACAATTCCCATCATGCCTAGTCATGTCTGTGAATGTCAGAGTTTTACAATGCCTCATGAGATGTGTAGTTCCGCAACAGCTGAAGAGCCGTAGTTTGAAGATTCCTGATCACTCTAGCATGTCTTGAAAGAAAAGGTGGTTTTTCATGTGCCTTGTATAATTTCCAAGAAATATCGTTTGGAAAATACAAGTAGGTCATGGAAGTAGGGCATGGCACATCTACATTCCAAATTTGGCACTTAAGACAGTGTTGCCAACTGTCAGTATTTTTACTGGCAGCCAGTAAAAAATGGTCACTTTTCTCCTGCCAGTAAATGCCAGTGGCATTAAAAGGTTGCCAGTAAAAAATATGGCTGTGACGCTTGGCCCGGCCAAGACCATTTGCCTGCCTTCTACAGTGTGTTCGGGCAGCACTGGTGGGTGGCGGGTCTGGTGGAATCAGTGATTGAGCATTTCGTGTGATGTCATGGTAAAAGGGAGCTGAGCCGAGAGGCCGGAACCTTGTGTGAGTAAGGCAAGCTGGGACTGGGATTGTCAAAGCTGTTTGGACTGAAGTGGACTGAAGAGACAATCTAGCGTGGAGAGACCATCACTGTGACTCAGGAGGGGACGTGTCATGTCGGTGAGGTGGCTGTGCCAGTAAATTTTGGGTGTTGTGTCAGTAAATTTCAATCTGGTAGGTTGGCAACACTGACTTAAGATGGTCATGCACTATGCAATCTGATTTGCCAATCTCTGTACAACTCGATATTTAGGAAAAATAGGTAATAGAAAGACGTACTTGAACAATTAATTCAAATTATAGGAAATCAAGCACTAAATCTAATTTATTTTAGATCTAACTGATTGCAGTGTATGGTCACCTTTAAAGATGAAGATCTGAAAAATTAATTTATTGGGTTTAGAAACACTTCTCTGTTCTTTGTAATGTATTGAAAGATTTGGGTAAAAAAAAGAAAAAAACACATTTCAAAGATATATTAGAAGTGATAGGAATGAGATTAGCATCAAAAGGTTTAATTAACTGAGTACACCTACTAATTGCCTAACAAGACACATCCAATGAGATGAAATTAACCAATTGGATTGGGCATGCACAATTATCAATGAGAAAGCCGCAGTTACCCTAGCGACAGTTGCAATTTACATATGCGGGTATTTATTATCGTTATTTGCGATTGAATGTGCGCCAGTTCGCACGTTCCATTAACGACTTTTGCGGCGCACCAATTAATGTATGAACTGGTGCAATGCCTTTTTCTTAGTAAATCACCCCCAAAGTGTTGCACAGGATTTCACAGGACCCATCAAGTGTGCCACAATGTGCATGTTGTGCATACTTGTAAATTATGGTGACAGCTCACCCCCACAACGCATTTTTACCACTTCTGCTCTCACACCTATGAACCAGAACAATTTTTTTACTTCTGCTATTGGTTTTTGATCCAGCCACAACATTGTCATTACATAAAATATGTATAACCACTTGAGCCCCGGACCATTATGCTGCCTAAGGACCAGAGGTCTTTTTCCAATTTGGCACTGCTTCGCTTTAACTTTTAATTGCGCGGTCATGCAATGCTGTACCCAAACGAAATTTGCGTCCTTTTCTTCCCACAAATAGAGCTTTCTTTTGATGGTATTTGATCACCTCTGCAGTTTTTATTTTTTGCGCTATAAACGGAAAAAGACCGAAAATTTTGAAAAAAATTATATTTTCTACTTTTTGTTATAAAAAAAATCCAATAAACTCAATTTTAGTCATACATTTAGGCCAAAATGTATTCGGCCACATGTCTTTGGTAAAAAAAATGTCAATAAGCGTATATTTATTGGTTTGCGCAAAAGTTATAGCGTCTACAAACTAGGGTACATTTTCTGGAATTTACACAGCTTTTAGTTTATGACTGCTTATGTCATTTCTTGAGGTGCTAAAATGGCAGGGCAGTACAAAACCCCCACAAATGACCCCATTTTGGAAAGTAGACACCCCAAGGAAATTGCTGATAGGCATGTTGAACCCATTGAATATTTATTTTTTTTGTCCCAAGTGATTGAATAATGACAAAAAAAAAAAAAATTACAGAAAGTTGTCACTAAATGATATATTGCTCACACAGGCCATGGGCCTATGTGGAATTGCACCCCAAAATACATTCAGCTGCTTCTCCTGAGTACGGGGATACCACATGTGTGGGACTTTTTGGGAGCCTAGCCGCGTACGGGACCCCGAAAACCAATCACCGCCTTCAGGATTTCTAAGGGTGTAAATTTTTTATTTTACTCTTCACTGCCTATCACAGTTTCGGAGGCCATAAAATGCCCAGGTGGCACAAACCCCCCCCCCCCCCATTTTGGAAAGTAGACACCCCAAGCTATTTGCGGAGAGGCATATTGAGTCCTTGGAATATTTTATATTTTGACACAAGTTGCGGGAATGTGACACTTTTTTTTTTTTTTTTTTTGCACAAAGTTGTCACTAAATGACAGCTCACCCCCACAACGCATTTTTACCACTTCTGCTCTCACACCTATGAACCAGAACAATTTTTTTACTTCTGCTATTGGTTTTTGATCCAGCCACAACATTGTCATTACATAAAATAAAGTTATACATAAATTGTTTTTTTTTAGGACAAGCAAAGCTTTTTTTAGAAAATATTGACCTGCAAAAATAATTGTACATAATATGCAATCCATAGGCAAAAAAGGGTTATAAAACAAACAAAAACTTTGATAGTGTTAGTGTAAAAAATTGTGTTACTTTAGATAAAAAGTATGCCTTTTATTTCCATTCTTTAGCATTTCAATGAAGCTAAAATTATGTTTCTAACACCTAGCATTGCAAAATTATTTACCATTGTAATAAAGTTTCTTTGTGCTTTTTTAATGTAAGCCTGAAAAAAACGAATGAACAAAATTAATTCTAAAGTAAACAAGTTTAAATATTAATGATTAGAACAATTGAAATAAAAATAACAGGAAAATGATATATAAGAGGAGAAGAGGAAGAAAGAGTTATGCCCTGTACACATGGTCGGACTTTCCAACGGAAAATGTGCGAACGGAGCTTGTTGTCGAAAATTCCGACCCTGTGTGGGCTCCATCGGACTTTTTCCATCGGAATTTCCGACACACAAAGTTTGAGAGCAGGCTATAAAATTTTCCGACAACAAAATCCAATCGTTTAAATTCTGATCGTGTATACACAAATCCGACGCACAAAGTGCCACGCATGCTCAGAATAAATTAAGAGATGAAAGCTATTGGCTACTGTCCCGTTTATAGTCCCGATGTACGTGTTTTACGTCACCGCGTTCAGAACGATCGGATTTTCTGACAACTTTGTGTGACCGTGTGTATGCAAGACAAGTTTGGCCCAAAATCCGTCGGAAAAAATCTGACGGATTTTGTGGTCGGAATGTCCGATTAATGTCCGATCGTGTGTATGGGGCATTAGGGTTGATTAGGTATACTAAAGGTTAAACAGGAACAAGTTTTATTTAAAGCAGAGCTTCACACTCTCGATCAACATTGACTATTTTTAATCATTATGCTGCTAGCATTAGTAAATAGATAGCAAGGTATATCATATTTACTTGTTTTTACCTTTTTTTTTTACATTTCTTCAGTTACTTCCTGGTTTCTGGGCCTAAGCAAATGATGGCATACATCCCAGGAGTGTTCAGAAGAGAAGGAGGGGTTTTCTTAGCTGAGCTGCCTGCATGACTGAGCTAAGGGCTGATGGATTTTAAGAAGTAAATGCTATATGAATCATCTGGATGATGGCTACAGCCAGAAATGCTAGCGGGTGTTTTCCAAAGTGATTTATCAGCAAAATGAAGTATGGAGACATGGATGGATGAGTGAGTTTGCTTTGAATATTAAAAAAAGAATGAAATAGTGTTTTTAGTTTGTGGTGCTCAATGCAGTGTAATGTAGTTCCATTAGTTTTTTTTACTTGCCAGGTTGCTTTAACTGACATCATATGTAGATGGAAACCTTTGATCTGCAGAAGAAGGAAACAAAGAAAAGAAAAGAAAAGTTGCAATGTTATCTTACTGTATATATGAACAGTGTTTATAAACACTGACACTGTATTTTTTTTTGATAGCAGCAGCTTTTATAGCTGCTACATTTACATAACAACTCATTACTGTCATTTTGACAGTTGGGAGTTGCCAGTTAGCATAAGGGTAGGAGTGGCAGAGGGGCAGAAGGACAGGATGTACTACACACATCCTGTGTACTGTGATGAAGTTATTTTGATGTGTGTAGTATGTCCAGTGTTCACAACAGGTTAACACAACTTTATGCCTTGCTCCCAGCAGGGGTGGGGGGGAGGCACAAAATACAAAATGTTTTGCCTGATATCCAGCTATAAATCTTCACTGCCTTGAAGAGCTCTGGGAGCTGCTGCTATCTGACACTTCCAGTTGTTTTAGCTAGCATGTCCCCCGCTGGGGTCTTTGATTCCTCCTGCCAGCAACAACATTAGTGGTTGTAAAGCCTGAAGGTTTTTTTACCTTCATGCATTCTATACATGAAGGTAAAAAAAACCTTCAATGTGCAGCTCCCCCCTCAGCCCCCCTAATACTCACCTAAGCCCAATCTCAATCCAGCTATGTGCACGAGACCCGAGGCTCTCCCGGGTCTCTCCTTCCTGATTGGCTGAGATACAGTAGCAGGATCCATTGGCTCCCGCTGCTGTCAATCACAGCCAGTGAGGTGGGAGCGGGGGCAGGCTGAGCCATGCTCTCTGTGTCTTATGGACGCAGAGAGCCGGCTCGGGAGCGAGCACACATGAGTGCCCCCACAGCTTGCTATAAGAGCACTCGGCAGGGGGGAGGGGCCCAGAGCGCCAACAGAGGACCCAAGAAGAGGAAGATCGAGGCTGTTCTGTGCAAAACCACTTAACAGAGCAGGTAAGTATAACATGTTTGTTAGTTTTTTTAATAAAACATTTTCCTTTACAGTCACTTTAAACTGTGTGCCTGCATTGTCCCCCTGTTACATGTTCCCCCTTTGAAGACTGCAAGTTGCTGTACTGAAACATATTGCAGAGGTATTGCCCCACCTGTCACTATCAGTAAGCCAGTCCAGACCAATGATGTGCAGCTGAACCCAGAGTGAGTGCATGTATTCAAGAAGTGGCTGAAAGAGGCTGGAAGAGATCAGCAGCACTGAGGTTAAAAAAAAAGAGATTGAAAGCAGTATTTTATGCAAAAAAATTGCAGTTAAGAATACACACTGCATTAGAAACTATATGTTGTCTAGTAAGGATTTAGACAACTTTAAAGAGTAAATCATCAGATCTTTGAACAAACTTCTCTTTACCTGAAATACATATCCAATATTTATAGCATGTCTGGTAATATTTCCCATACTGTCTATGAAGTAGTATTTTACAGTACCAGGTCACCTCTATTCATCTCTGCTTTATCAGCAGAGTAGGATATTGGATTAAAAAAAATTCCATTTGCCTCACTGCTAGCAACACAAGTCTTGTGCGGTCTGCCAATATGATGATTTACGCTTTATACACTGAGCAACTATTGCATGATAGCACCTAAAATTATTGTATTGTGCTGTAATCTCTACACATGTGTGGCGGCTTCTACATTAGGTTGATTGATTGCAGGTTCCCGGATAACAAAAGAATATTAGTAGTAAACATAGAGATATAGTAGGGTATTATGAGGACCCATAGCATATACTGCACAGTATGAGAGGTTAGTGATGAGTGAATCAGTTTGAAAGCCAGGTAATCAGGGACGTTTTTCATCTTCTGGATAGATGCGTGCAGATATGGTATTCATAGATCACGATGGCTTGGATTCCTAAATGGAATGGTTTTCTGCAGATCACAGAAACCTATATGTAAATATTGCAGAGAATCGACAAGAGAAGGCTCAGCTATTATCCTGATTCGTCCATGACTACAGTATTTTAGGTTCCTTGGGGGAAGACTGCAGAGCTTTAAGTGAAGTCAACTTAAAGCTGATGGATAGAGTTAGGATATAGGCTTGGACCAGACCTCCTAGGCCAACCATTTTCATCTAGAACAGTGGTCATCAACCCTGTCCTCAGGGCCCAGTAACAGGCCAGGTTTGTAAGATAACTGAAATACATCACAGGTGATATCATTTGCTGCTCAGTGATTGCAGTATTCTAGTCTGCATCTCCCCAAGGTAAAACATAAAACCTGGCCTGTTAGTGGGCCCTGAGGACAGGGTTGATGACCACTGATCTAGAAGAGACTGGAGACAAGACCCAATCCTACCCTGTTTCCCCAAAAATAAGACCTAGCGTGATTGTCGGTGATGGCTGCAATATAAGCCCTACCCCCCCAAATAAGGCCTACCCTGTTTCCCTGAAAATAAGCCCTACCCTGAAAAGAAGACCTACAAGGACTTTAACTAGGGCTTATTTGGGGGGTAGGGCTTATATTGCAGCCATCACTGACAATCACGCTAGGTCTTATTTTCGGGGAAACAGGGTATGTAAAATATAAATTCAAAACCAAAAAAATATATACTGCGCTATCCCATAAAATATTCAATAAACAGAAAACATGTGTCTGTGAAAACAAAAGATAGTTGATGTTGCTGCAACCATAAATGTGAGACAACCTCCACTTCAAAATACTATACATAAAAAGGCTGTGCTGCTGTTAATTAGGTGAGTGTGATCATGAACCGTTTGTATGACCACAGCCAGTGCACCCATATGTGATGGAAAATAATTGAAGAAAGAATATATATTGCTGGGACAAATATTAAAACTTGATTCCCACAGATTGAAATATGTAAGATTAATCTTTAAGTATGAACAATCAGACATCCAGCATAATATGCAAAGTCCATACAAAAACGTTCCTTGCTGAGAATATCTTTCACAGACAAAAGGAGAAAACACCACTCTTCTAACGATGTGAGGCATGCAATGATGTCACCCTGAAGAATGTGATGATAGGAAAATTCCTCCACCTAAAAACGATCTGCCCCTTACCAGATCTTTTGATCTCTTGTTACAGAGATCGTATATGTGCAGGTGGCTCTGGGTCTGGGTGGCCACTGGGTCTCTGCTAGAAGTATGGCTCCAAGGGTCACCGCTCAAGGGGTCCGCTGGATGGTATGTTAGCACTCAGATCCCAAGGGTAAATATAAAAGAAAAAGCTCCATAGCGTAATACTGATAACATTTATTAAAAGAATGCAAGAAATACACTTACAGTGTAGTAGCTTCAAATCGCGTGTATACAAAACATATGCCGGCCAGCTCACAGCTGCTGCCCCTAACTTCCGGGATCAGCGATGCATGGTGGTGACGTCAGCACGTCGTTCCTCCCTACGCCGTTTCGACAAATCTGTCGTACCCCAGGAAGACGACAGATTTGTCGAAACGGCGTTGGGAGGAATTTCAGAAAGCATTTCCATGTGTTTTATGTGATTATTATATTACATATTACTATGCCATCGCATCCCAAAAAACTTCAGTTCAGTCTTGGAGAGGTGAAAAAAGACTTAGAAGGCCACAGACAGAATAAAGTAAGACACAGCTAATGATGTGTAATCAGATAAGTAAAATACAATACTATAGAATTGGAATGGGATGTTTAGGGTGCCAAAGAAAATATAATAGTCAAATATATAAAAAATATATCGAATTTATTAATAAAAAATATCTAAAAACATCACAGTATCATCATACAATAGCCATAATATGAATAACTGGCAGTGGCCAGTTAGGTGAAAGACAATCCAGGCGCCGTACGATCATCGCGCTTCCACATGATGTAATTTCCGGCGCCGCTCACACATGTCCGGTGGCAACTTTTTGGCGTCTGCACCTCCTTCGGCGCCATTGGATGCTGAGGAGGTGAAGGGGACATAAAAGGATCTCCCTTTCTGCAGATATAGCAGCAGTGAAGTCGTGGGTCAAGTGGTATGTGATTCTTCAAGTCTTTTAAGATAAAGATATTCAGATTTTACTAGGGATTTTCACATTGGAAGCTAGCAAGTTGGTCTGCATATTTTTTTTCTCCCGTTTGTTGGTTATTGATTAGGATATGTGACTGGTTGGAAGTTCTTTCTGGGAAAGTCTGCCTTCAAATTTGTTAACCATCTGGGAACACCTCTTGCTAAGATATTCTCCACCACTGACTGACTAGTTCCGAAATCTGTATTCTGAGGTTAGAATATATTTATTCTCCCTTGGTTATTTTCATAGATTTTTTAGCTTGACCTTACAATGTATCCCTTTTCAGACAGAACTCTACTTCTTCGGGTTTCTATGACCTTCTCTGTGATACACCAGATCTCTCCGCATCTTTCAATGACCTTCAGACATTAGGGTCATGACCTCCATAGATAGGACACATTTTACAGTTCAGGTGGGGATACACGGGGGCACTCTTGGGTCCAATGCATTTGTGAGAAAATTTAACTTTGTTTTGATATGTTTCAATTTGTTTTGATTAGTGAATATTGATTTTCTAATATATTGTCTTTCACTTTTAGTGAACATATTATGCAGTGCTTATTGGAAGTCTCCTGAGGAAGCCATTGCATGGCGAAACATGTAGAGCAAAAAGCCACTGCCGGTTACTTATATTATGGTTATTGTATGATGATACTGTGATGTTTTTTTAGATACATTGTATTAATAAATTCAACTTTTTTTTATATATTTGACTATTATATTTTCTTTGGCACCCTAAAAATCTCATTCCCTTTCTTCTGCCAATACATGTATTCATAGGGATGTGGTGCCCTTTGACTATCCAACCTCCAGCAAATTACAATATTTTACAATACTATAAAAGTGCACCTCAGGCCCAAACCTTTTTTTGGTTTTTAATGGAGAGGTGAAGCAATAGCACTCTGGCCAGGTTTTGATTGCTGGTTTTATTGAGGAAACTTCTCTTTACTTCCTGTCATCAGTGCCAAGACAAGGTCACCTAGAGTCCAGGGTGAACATGCCAAACTGCTTCCCACCCGCCAAGATGTATGAGCAATATCTGTCAGCAAAAATCCCCCCACAAAAACACTGAGCACTAATCTGCATGCTTACCCCCTAAGCATACATTCCCTCTCCTTCCAGTACAAATAAACCCCCTACTAAAATCCACCCTCTGAGCACAAATATTTGTCCCCCCATGCCCCCAACTCACCCCCCCCCCAAAAAAAATAAATTCACCCCCTCCTAGCACAAATCCTCTACCCCTAACATTTCCCCTCCTAGTACACATCTTCTCCCTCCCACTTCAAATTCCCCCTCCCAGCACAAATCCCTCTAAATCACCACTCTTAGCACCCCCCAATTTCCCATTCTAGAACAATACCTACCCCCTGCCGCCCCCCTAAATTACCCCTTCCAACACAAATGCCCTCCCCAATCTCCTTGTGGTGCTCCCCTACCTCACATGACACTTCACTGCCCAGGGCAGCTGCCCCTCCTGCCCCCCCATCCTGGCCCTGCCTGTAACAGTGACAACATTGTGGCCAGGACAGAAGTTGAAGGGAAAACTCCCCAGTTGGACAACAGAGAAGAGCAAAAACAATTCTGTTTGAAACAAAAAACAGAAATACATATTGAAGGCACATTTGGATCTATACATACAGTATCTCAAAGTGAGTAGACCCCTCACATTTTTGTAAATATTTTATTCTATCTTTTTATGTGACAGCACTGAAGAAATGACACTTTCCTACAATCTAAAGTAGTGAGTGTACAGCTTGTATAACAGTGTAAATTTGCTGCCCCCTCAAAATAACTCAACATATACCCATTAATGTCTAAACAGCTGGCAACAAAAGTGAGTACACCCTAAGTGAAAATGTCCAAATTGGGCCCAATTAGCCATTTTCCCTCCCCGGTGTCATGTGACTAGTTAGAGTTACAAGGTCTCGGGTGTGAATGGGGAGCAGGTATGTTAAATTTGGGGTTATCTCACTCTCTCATACTGGTCTTTGAGAATGTCCTATGACGAAACGTGTAAGACGGAGTCACGCTCACATGTCATACACGTCATACCCAGAAGAACAGGCTGGAACGCAAGGTGGGACGCACGCTTGGATTTACTTCCTTAGTCCCATCCTTGCCTGCAGCCATAACCTGTATTGGATCCCTGTTTTATATTTTTTAAATATCTGTATTACGGAAATAAACTGGACATACTACACCACGGAAGCCCCCCGTTTTTTCTTGTTTCTTTACCTGATGGAGGATTAAGCAGGTGATGGTGCTAACCAGTGAAGGAGCCTATTCGTGAAACCCCTGGCAGGCACTGTGATTAACTGGAGGGAGTCCACGGAGCAGAGGAACGGTAGCCTAACCTGGTCGCATTCCAACACCCCAAGAAACCCACTCTATCGCTCGGTACCCCTGTGGGGGTGATTGCCTCTGGTGAGTGGGGGAACACGGGGGGGCACTTCAAGTCACCAGCTTTAAAGAGCACGGAAGTCACTATTTATTGCTCCTGGCATCCATGTACTGCACATTCACTGGACTTTGCTATATGACCGTTTTTTTTTTTTCCTGAAGACTCTTGGGCATGTTAAATGTACTATTGCTTATTATTATTAGCTGCCTATATAAATATATAAGCTAGCTGTTATAATCCTGTATATAACATATGAGCACTTTTGTGATACGTTTTATATATATATATATATTAGTAAACAGGTATGGAACTAACCGTTTAAAATCAAGAGGTCTTATAGAAGTCTTACATATGGTGGTAATGGTACCTTATATCACTAAAAATTTGATTTTCTCAGTACTAGCGTTAGCCCCGAGGGGGTGCCACACTGTCACAAAACTTTTGATCTTTGGGGTTATTAATGCCCACACACACTTTTACACACTCACTTTTAACTTTTTCATATATAATTATATAATCTTACTTATAAACGGCACCCATTCACATTTCACATTTAAGGATTGAACACACAGCTTATGTTTGATGTTTTTTATTTAATTATTTATTTTTTATCACTAGTATTATCATCTCTCTCCCCATGCATATGGTAGCTCTAGCATAGACTATAAGTCACTTTCACATAAAGGCTGTAGGAGTTAGTATATTTTGTTAATACTTGTTTCACAAAGGATTATATACCCATAATTTATTACTGCTAGTAGGGCAGCGCCAACTTTTCCCAACTTTCCTTTATAGTTAGTGTTACAAGGTCTCGGGTGTGAATGGGGAGCAGGTATGTTAAATTTGGGGTTATCTCACTCTCTCATACTGGTCATTGGAAATTCAACATGGCACCTCATGGCAAAGAACTCTCTGAAGATCTAAAAAAAAAAATTGTTGCTCTACATAAAGATGGCCTAGGCTATAAGAAGATTGCCAAGACCTTGAAACTGAGCTGCAGCACAGTGGCCACGACTATACAACGGTTTAACAGGACAGTTTCCACTCAGAATAGACCTCACCATGGTCGACCAAAGAAGTTGAGTGCACATGCTCAGTGTCATATACAGAGGTTGTCTTTGGGAAATAGATGTATGAGTGCTGCCAGCATTGCTGCAGAGGCTGAAGGGGTGGGGGGTCAGCCTGTCAGTGCTCAGATCATACACCGTGCACTGCATCAAATTGGTCTGCATGGCTGTTGTCCCAGAAGGAAGCCTCTTCTAAAGATGATGCACAAGAAAGCCCACAGTTTGCTGAAGATAAGCAGACTAAGGACATGGATTACTGGAACCATGTCCTGCAGTCTGAGACCAAGATAAACGTATTGGTTCAGATGGTGTCAAGCGTGTGTGGCGGCAACCAGGTGAGGAGTACAAAGACAAGTGTGTCTTGCCTACAGTCAACCATGGTGGTGGGAGTGTCATGATCTGGGGTGGCATGAGTGCTGCTGGCACTGGGGAGCTACAGTTCATTGAGGGAACCATGAATGCAGAAGCAGAGCATGATCCCCTCCCTTCAGAGACTGGGCCGCAGGGCAGTATTTCAACATGATAACGATCCAAAACACACCTCCAAGATGACCACTGCCTTGCTAAAGAAGCTGAGGGTAAAGGTGATGGACCGGCCAAGCATGTCCCCAGACTTCAACCCTATTGAGCATCTGTGGGGCATTCTCAAACTGAAGGTTTGGAGGAGCGCAAGGTCTCTAACATCTACCAGCTCCGTGATGTCGTCATGGAGGAGTAGAAGAGGACTCCAGTGGCAACTTGTAAAGCTCTGGTGAACTCCATGCCTAAGAGGGTTTAGGCAGTGCTGGAAAATAATGGTGGCCACACAAAATTTTGACACTTTGACCCCAATTTGGACATTTTCCCTTAGGGGTATACTCACTTTTGTTATTAGTGGTTTAGACATTAAGGGCTTTGTGTTGAGTTATTTTGAGGGGACAGCAAATTTACACTGTTATACAAGCTGCACACTCACTACTTTACATTGTAGCAAAGTGTCATTTCTTCAGTGTTGTCACATGAAAAGATAGAATAAAATATTTACAAAAATGTGAAAGGTGTACTCAATTTTGTGAGATACTGTATGTGCATTTCTTTTTGTGCATTGGTCAGATGCATTGTCATGCATCAGCGTGAATTGCCCTCTTGTATTAATATGCAAGCCCAGTCTGTGTTTGATTAGGAAATGTAAATAAGGGAGATTTAGATGCAAATCTTACCCTATGATTCCTCCCACAGGTTCTAAAAGACTGTGTATGTCCGGGTGGCATGGGTGGTTGATGGTGTACATACATAACATCAAAGCAACTGAAATAGTTTACAAATAATAAACATGTACAGTTAGAAAACAATGTTTTGCCCTTTGGTGAAATGAAAGTTCAACTTACCTTTTGCTTTTTATGCATATACATCCCATCCCATCCCATATCACCCAACTGTGGCATTGATGGTCGCTCTACAACAGGGTTCTCCAAACCTTCTAAACAAAGGGCTAGTTTATTGTCCTTCAGACATTAGAGGGGCAGGACTGTAGCCTGCTGGAGCGAAAATTTTCCTGGCATCAGTTGGAGTAAACATCGCCCCATTTGGTATTACAGGGAGGAAAAGTGCCCTAGGGTTGGTATCATTGGAAGGAAAAGTTCCCCATTATTGTCAGTGGGAGAAATGGTGCCCTGTTGTTGATGCCAGTTGGTAGAATTGTGTCTTGTATCATTGAGAGGAATAGTGCCCCAAGCACCGGATACCGGCAAGCAAATGGCCTCTGGCCCCCAGGCTGCTGTTTGTAGACCACTGCTCTAGAACCTGTGGGAGGGATCATGAAGGAGCTTCTGAACTTGCCTTATTAGCATTTATCAATCAAACACAGACCGGCCTGTAGCTGTCATGCATGCAGAGCTGTGGTTTTCTTTTGTTGAAGCACATGGCCAGTATTCAAGGATGGGACATGTTATTAACTGTTGCTAATGTGCAAAAATACATCAAATTGTACATTAGATGCATTTTAATGCATTGCTATTGTCTTCTATGGCCCTTCCTAAGTACAAAATGCTGGAAAAAATGTATATGTCATTTTTTCAAAAAGCGCTGCACTGCTGCGCGGAGATTGGAATAGGCCTTATTTTTAGTCTTGGGAAACTGTATAACATGTGAGTTAAAATACAACAGTGTAAACGGTTCCTAGGTAACGTATGATCTTGAATCTTGTAATGTTAGCGACCCCCCAGCCCTCAGCACACAAAATATCTGGACAAGCATTGTCTCTCCATAGTTAAGCAATCAGTGCTTAAGTTCCATATAATAAAAATATAATTACTTTAAAATGTCACGTTTTTGACCAAGCACAAAACAGATTAAATTACATTAAATTGCCAACATAGTATACTTTTTAAAAAGTAAATTATTGCATTTGATGAGATGCTAGGATCCTTTAGGCAAGGAAGTAATGAAAGAAGCAGAGTGTTTGAGTGATACATTTCTGAAATGATTGTTGAATAAGGAGTCTAATCCAGCTCACCCTCAGGTACTGAATTTACAAGGCCTGCAAGCGGCGAGATGCTATGCATTTATCAAATTCTCCTTTTCACCATAGATTCCATTTTTAAATTACCATAATAATGTGCATCACAGGGAGTATTAGGAAAAAACAAGGGAAGTCATTTGTTGTCAACCGATGTAAATATCTGCATGTAAAGACCATATTTACGCATTAATATAGCAAGAGAGGAAAACATTTACATATATACCACACTGGTCCCATATATAAATCTCAGTGGGTGGTATAGAAAAGCATATGTATTTGATTTTTAATGAACACTGTAAAGAGTTTTTCCAGCATAAGTTGTTTCCTAAAACCTGTCATTGGAACCTGTACATAAAAAAATAAGGAGACTGTCACTGCTAACCTGTTACTCTAAAAAAAGTGCCAGTTGTCTGTCCGTCATGCTGATCCCACGGTTTTAATACTCCGAGTCATTGAACTGCAACAATTATGTAAATCAGGAGTTCTGAATTCACTCTGACTTTCAAATCCGTATCGTTGTACCAGATCAGAGAAACAAAGTATTGAAGCCATAGAATTCCAGACAACTAGAATTCCAAAAAGAAGGACAAGTGTCAATAATGGAAAACTTTGTTCAAGCTAAAAATCAGTACATAAAGTGAATCTTTGAAGATAGGAAGGAAAGAGATGCCATTGCCCTCCAGCAAGGTATACTCACCTATCCACGCTCCCTTGCTACCTCCCCGCTCCACCCTGGTTAGAGCTCTGATGTCACAGTTCACCCAGCTGGATGACATCACTGCCAAGCCCCATGTGACAGACATGAGACATACCATATAGGGGAAGTCACATGCTCTGCTTTACCTGGAAGCCCCCTCTATTTTAACAATGCAGCAGGAGGGGGTAGGTTAGCTGTCAGCAGGCACTGCCACTTTGCTTTAAATGGGCATTGGGGTGTTTTGGGGATTCTTTATCTGTTGAAGTAAATTAGACCATACTTTATACAGTGTTTGTCTTTCCCTCAATCAACTGAATATTTAGGGTTCTGAGAATAAAAAGCATATTTTTTTTTGATGTTTTGGTTGAACTTGTTGCAAATGCCTTTTTTTCCAACTTATAACTATGATTTGAATTTTGGGTTTTCATTTAAATGAAACTGTCAATCTTTTTAAAGCAAGCATTTAAAGTCCTGCCTGTAGGAAGGTGTCATTATTTTTTAAAAACCTGCCTCTCTTTGTCTGGAAATGTGAGATGCACTGTCCCACAATGCAGTGGGAGCACAGTGGGTTGCTTTTGTAATTTTTAAACTGTAAGTAGTGTAATCTGCTCAAAATCTAAAAAAACATGCAATTGATGGGATAAAAGCCTAGTACACACTAACAGTTAGTACAGTGACGTTAGTACAGCGATCTCCACCGCTGAGCTGTTGTGTTCTGACAGGGGGACCCCGCCAGAACACTCCAATCAGCGCTCTCTGCCATTGGCTGAGGGCGCTCATTGGGAGCCAGTCTGCTGCTCTTTTTCCAGCATGCTCGTCCAACAGTCGGACTGGCTGACATACACACGGGCCGAATGTCGGCCATTTTTTATTGAACCGGTTGATATCTCCCAACATTCAGACCATGTGTACTAGACATTAGTGATACTAAATATGTAATCAGTGCTTTCACACAGATTCGAGATTCTAGAGCGGGACTCATAGACTTGGATCTATGGATCCCTAAGTGGTCCATGAATTGGTTTCAGGGGGTCCATGTGTGTCAAATAAAAAATAACATTTTCATTCACTATACAACCCTCCCCCTTGTCTCAATCATGGTTTCCCATTGAAAGAGATGAAAGAAAACACACCCTACCACTGCCCATAACGCTGTCCACTAAGCATCTCTTAACTTACTGTTGGCCCATGTTCAACATTTAGATTTGTATTATCATTCTCTGCACAACCGCCATCTTGTGCCACTCCATAATAGCAAGGGCTAATGCTCATTTTCTAGTATTATTAGTGGTAGTAGTAGTTTTGAGCAGAATTACAATTGTTTTATTTAATTTGTACAAGATGATTGTATTTAGTAGCCATTACTTTTTTTATGAAAAGGAGTGAGTTTTGTGCATGTTATATATGTATGAAGCAAACAAATTTCAGAAAAGTAAAGTACATACACTTATTCATTGGAGGGGGTCCATAGCTTTCATCAGATTCCTAAAGGGGGTTATGACTCAAAAAAAGTTAAGAACCACTGCTCTAGAAAATAGGGAAAACCCTAACTGTGTGCAGCTTGTAGTCATTTCATGTTTATAATTTTAAACAAGGCAAGTTGCAGAATACATCATTTTCATAAGCATAGTTATTAGTCCCTGTTTTTCATCTCAAACGAAAAATATATAAGACCCCTGGATCAGGGAACTTATGTATCCCCCAGTATGATGGGACTTTATAGGCAAACCATACGATCAAATTCGATAAAAAGTGTTTTATTTATTTATAAAGACATAAAAACAAGATACATTGGACATGAATCTCAACAACAGTACTTGTACAGTATAATTTGCTTTCATATAGTAATTTTTGTATACTTCCATTTGTAATAGGATATTTTCTCTAGATGCCTGACATGTTTCAGGACGGTGTCCCTTCTTCAGAGCCGTAGATACATTCTGGAATAACAAATCCAGAATGTATCTCCTACATATATAACCTTTTTCTCTCTACAATACGCCTCTGAAGAAGGGACACCGTCCTGAAACATGTCAGGCATCTTGAGAAAATATCCTATTACAAATGGAAGTATACAAAAATTACTATATGAAAGCAAATTATACTGTATAAGTACTGTTGTTGAGATTCATGTCCAATGTATCTTGTTTTTATGTCTTTATAAATAAATAAAACACTTTTTATCGAATTTGATCGTATGGTTTGCCTATAAAGTCCCATCATACTGGGGGATACATAAGTTCCCTGATCCAGGGGTCTTATATATTTTTCGCACTGATCCGGGATGTTGGCAATGCTTTGAAGGCAACATATCTGACCTTCAGTGGTTCATTACACTATATACCTGTTTTTCATCTCAATATACACTATATTAACAAAAGTATTGGGACGCCTGCCTTTACACACACATGAACTTTAATGGCCACCCATTCTTAGTCCGTAGGGTTCAATATTGAGTTTGCCACCCTTTGCAGCTATAACAGCTTCAGCTCTTCTGGGAAGGCTGTCCACAAGGTATAGGAGCGTGTCAATGGGAAACTGTGACTATTCTTCCAGAAGCGCATTTGTGAGGTCAGGCACTGTTGTGGACGAGAAGGCCTGGCACGCAGTCTCCACTCCAATTCATCCCAAAGGTCTTCTATTGGCTTGAGGTCAGAACTCTGTGCAGGCCAGTGTCTTTATGGACCTTGCTTTGTGCACTGGTCCAACCATTTGGTGGAGGGGGGATTATGGTGTGGGCTGATTTCCAAGGGTTGGGCTTGGCCCCTTAGTTCCAGTGAAGGGAGCTCTTAAGGCATCAGCATACCAATATTTTTTGGACAATTTCATGCTTCCAACTTAGTGGGAACAGTGTGGGGATGGCCCCTTTCTGTTCCAACATGACTGCGCACCAGTTCACAAAGCAAGGTCCATAAAGACATGGATGAGCGAGTTTGGGATCATAAATGGACACCTTAAAGAGAGCTGTCACCAGAACAAGGTGACGTCAAGGTAAATCTTCCATGGTAGAAAACCATCAAAGAGGGAAATTCCCTTCACTTTGTAGAGATTTTCTCTCACTTTCTGGTGTAACTATGGGACACAAAGTGAACAGGAATCTCTTGAATGGGACGCATATGGGAAAAAAAAATCAGGGATTTTACCTTTTTCTTACTCTATACAGAATGCAAAAAATAAAAAATAAACGTTTGAGCATACATAAACTTTGGGTTTATGTAGAACTATTGTCAAAACTTTTAAAATAACATATGGGTTTTAGACTGCCTATACCATTAAGATTGGACCGTCTGTTTTGTTAAGTACCCCCTGGAACATTTTGTAAATATCTGTTGATACTTCCAGTAGAACCATTGTATAAGCATTTTCTTTAATAGGGTGACAATGCTTTTCCTTTTTCAGTGCTGCAGTTGCTTAGATGTTTGCACTGTTGGCAGTCCTATTAGTGAATCCAAGAAAAGACAGGGGTTCCCCTAAATGGACTTTTTAGGAACTTGAGGATGATCAGACAACTACAAACATGTCTATAAACATATAAATTTTATTGAAAGGACTTTAAAACAAATGAAGCAAGGCATAAATTATTGTGCATCACATACATAATAATGTGAAAAATAAGGTAAAGGTGCTCTTTACACCCAGCGCGTTTCGATATACGTGTCAAAATCTTCTTCAAGGGTGTGAAGATTTAAGAGGACCTTTTCTAAAAATAAATTTAATTATACAGAAAATCAGTTTCAAAGAAATCCACAACACAAAATTTACGGATGAATATTAGGTTTCAGGTACATATTTTGGCATTTACATATAGCTGATTGGTAGAAATGTTTAGATCATGGTTCGTTGATTATCATAGGACCTTGCAATTGGAGTATTGTTTGATCCTGATCAGCTGGAGCTGTAATAGCTCACAGCTGATAATCAGGACTAGTCGTCAGGGAAACCTCAATGATTTGCCCCCTGGGCTCGGTGTGCGCGGCGCCGCCCCCACCGTGCGTGCGCGAACGGCAGCAGCTCGGAGCGACGTCCCGCACACCCAGTCCACCGGCACGGAAAGTCACTCCGGCGGACTGCGCATGTCCGCCGGAGTGGCAAGATGGAGTACGTCCATCATCCTCCAAAAAGAAGCCGCCCAGCACAGGGGCTGGGCGGCTTTCTGTGCCGGGTAACTCCCATGGCTGGCCGCCGACAGGAGAGACGTAGGCGGAAGGAGAGTGGGAAAGGGAGAAAGAAATAAAGAAAAGAGAGAATGAAAGAGAAAGGACAGTGAAAGGGAGTGACAAAAGGACGGGGGATAAGGAAACAAAGAATGTGCATAAATCGCTCATGTATTGGAGATAAAATTGAAACAAGGGATTGTACATCGTCCCAGTAAGTCCAATCCAATTGCACGTCCTGTACAAGGAGAAAATATACAGACATCCATTACAAGTCACCTTAAAGATACATAATTAAGCAATACAATTTTTTTCATCTGTGTTAAAATCGCAACATAATATCGTTACATGTATGACAAGTTGTTGCAATATGAGTTAAAGCAGGCAGACCTATATGTTATATAAATGCGTTTATTACTTAATTCACCAAATGTACATGAAAATAAATCGCGTTTTTATTGTTTATAGAGGGTTCGCCCTCTGTTGGCGATAGGAAACGCCTATTGCGTAGCATGTCGCTAATAAGAAAAGGGGGGGGTTTTGTGGGGGGGCAAAGGAGAAAAAGGAGAGAAGGAGATGTTTATCTCTCCATTCCCCCTGATGAGAACCCCTCAAGGTATGGTTTAAAAGATAAGGTGTCATTCAGGCCTGGGGTGAGGTGGCTTTAAGGGAATAAATCCATTTGACTTTCATCTGGAGGAGGGTCTTATTCCAGTCCCCCCCCCTTAGATTGGGGTGTATCCTGTCGAGTATTAAAAATTTAATCCTGGGAAATTTTCCCCCATGCACAATAGTGACGTGACGTCCAAGGGGGAGGTCTGGGTCACAGGTTTGCATACTGATGATATGCCTGTAGGCCCTCCTCCAGAATTCCTGTTTGGTTTTACCACTGTAGAAGCAGGTGCAACTACATTGGAGCATATAGAAAACCCCGAAACTTTTGCAGTTGGCAAAGTGCTTAGGATAAAACACCTTGCCATTAGGTAAAATTGGGGTTTTTTTGGGTTAACATGTACTTACAATAGTGGCAGGCACCACACATGTAGGTGCCCCTCACTTTGCAGTGTGTTTTATTATATTCATTTTTAAATTTGCTACTGACAATTCTATCACCAACAGAGGGGGCTCTTTTAAAGGTAAACAGCGGTTTTTCAGGAACAAAATGACCTATAGTTGGATCCAAAGTCAACATGTGCCAATAATTTTCTATAATAGTTCTAACTTGATGTTGTTGTTGGCTAAACGTGGTTATGATTCTTAGTGGGTTACTACCCAAACGTTTAGTGTTATGCAATAACGCAATCATTTACTATGCAATAAGGTATTTCTTGGTCTTATTGACACTTGTTTAAAAGATCTTTTAAGGCAAGCATGTGAATAGCCCCTGGCGAGTAGTCTAGTGTGTAATTTGTCTGCTTCTCTCTTAAAGTGTTCTTCATCAGTACAATTTAGTTTAATTCTAAAATCTTGAGAATATGGAATGGAATTGATTAGAGATTGTGGATGGTGGCTAGTAGCATGGAGTATTGTGTTCCCTGCGGTCTCCTTCCTATATAATTTTGTGGAGAGTTTCCCTTGTTCATTCCAGTATATTTCTAAATCCAGAAACGTAATAGAATGTCTATCGTGGGACATAGTAAAATTAAGGTTGAAGTTGTTTTTATTCATGTGTAGGAGACATTCATCCAACATTTGGGGATGACCATCCCAAAAAACTAGAATATCATCGATGTAGCATAGCCATCCCACAATATGGCGGGTATAAATTGATAATTCCTCATCAGTCAGGAACATCTGTTCCCACTCCCCCAGGTACAGGTTAGCATACGATGGGGCACAACAAGTCCCCATCGCAACTCCCTGCACCTAGAGGTAGTAGGAACCATTAAATGTAAAAACATTATGCTTTAGAATGTACTCAAGTAAAGCAAGGATGAATTTGTCATACTTAGGGTCATTAGCCAGATTTTGCCCAAGGATATGTTTTATAGCTGCCAGACCTTTGTCATGCGGGATGGAGCTATACAGTGTTTCCACGTCTATTGTGGCAAATAAGATTTGATCAGAGATGTTTAATTCCTCTAGAATTTGCAATAGATGAACGGTGTCTCTTACATAAGATGGCAATGCCGACACGTACGGTCTAAGGTACTCGTCTACCAATTTGCTGGCATTGTCGCTGATGGAGTTTATTCCGGAGATGATTGGTCTGCCTGGTGGGTTAAGAGGATTTTTATGAATTTTTGGCAATGCATAAAAGGTGGGGACCTTTGGGAAGATATTTCTGACAAAATTCCATGTTTGTTTGGTGATAGTATTATTAAGAAAGGCCGAATCAATCAGAGTATAGAAATTTTTATTATATTTCTCGACAATGCCGGCCAGGATCTTCCGATACCAGTCAGGATTGCCGAGAATTTTTTTACACATATTTATATACTCTTCATTGTTTAAGACAACAACGTTTCCGCCCTTGTCTGAGGGTTTAATAGTGATTTGTTTATTATTTGCTAATGAGTTGAGTGCATCAAATTCCCTTTTATTTAGGTTGGGAGACCCTTTGGTGTTCAGTTTTAGTTTTTCCAAGTCATTGTTGACTAATTTTAGAAACGCTGCAGTGTTGGGGCTAGTACTAGGGGGGGGGATATAAATCTGATTTTTTTCTTAAGTGTGGATTTAGAGAAAATTGCTGTAGAGTGTGCATCTTGTTGTTCAACAGCTTGTAAGATTCGGGGCAGGTCTATAGAGTCAATTAGATCTGTTGTGTCACTTTCTTCGAGAAGGGAAATTAGTTGGTCTAATGCCTGACTTTCTTGGGGTGTATATTCTCTGGTACTCTGTTGTTTAGAATAGAGGTTTTTTTTAAATAATTTTGCGGACGAATAATTGAAGGTCTTTATAGAATTCAAACTTATCTAAATTATGGCTGGGGCAGAAATTTAGTCCCTTTTTCAAAACTGATTCTTCTTCTCCAGAGATGATATATGTAGATAGGTTGATCACATTTAAATCTGAGTTAGGTGTGATTGGAATCTTACGTTGGGAGTCTAGAGTGTGAGTTGAGTGTATGTATTGAGGTTGGGAGGGGCTGGTCTGATCCCTGCCAAGATCTGGTCTAAAAAAGATGTGTGTGAAGTGTTAGGGAGAGGCGTGGTTTGTGACACTGTTCTCAGTGTGGAGGGATTAGGGAGTGGCTTGGAAGGTGCAGAGTTGGAGTGCATAGATTTAAGTGTAATATCAGAGACTTGCTTTTTGGCTTTCTGGTCATGTGTTGAGTCGCCATGAAACTGGCGTTTGGTACCTAATGTGGTTTAGGGTGATTAGTGGGATTCGGGTGCTTGGCAGGTTGTTGGGAACTCGCTTGTAATCTTGTGTTTGAATTTTCCTTTTGATTATATTTGGGTTTGCCAATTTCAAATGCGTGTTTATCTCGCATAAACTTTTGATTTTTCTTCAAGAGAATTTCTCTAATAAATGTTTCCAGATGTAGTTTTAATTTTTTCTCTTTAGTAAGTACAGAAGTATGTGTTTTAAACTTCTGTAATTGTCCGCATAGTTTTATAATTTCTAAATCTAGGTTTTTTGATCTTTTTGTGTATTCCTCTATTAGGGTTTCCATGAGTTTTAATGAGCATGTGTGGAGAATCCCTTCCCAGGTTGCTTTAAATTCATTGTCCAGATCGTCTAGGGTAGGGAAAATCTGGACACGGAGTCCAAATGGATTTATATTATGATTAATGTAGTCTCGAAAAGATTCTATGTGCCAAAACATAGAGGATTTTTTATGTAGAGTTTTGGACAGCTTGTAAAAAAGAGATGAAATTTCACATTCAGTCTGTTCATTCTCACCAAATTTTTGTAAATATCCCTGCATGAGGGTATTCCAGTCCTCACCCACAATTTATTTTCCATATCCATATTGTTGTTAGGGGGGTCTGGGTAATTGGGTAGGGAATAAGGGGGCGGGATGTGAAACAATCTATTAAAATTTCAAATACATAAACCACTGTATCATAAAGGAAAGGCTAGGTTTGAAAAATCACAAGGTTTCAAAGACAAGAAATATGATAATAATTCCTAATATACATGTACCTGCACATTTATGTAAAGATATATAGCCTATGCATAGTCAAGAAAGACAAAATATATTCATACAATGTATAATAGTTGCAGCACGTGCAAAAACATGTTCGTAAGCAGCTATTACAGGTAAGCAAGTATGTACTACATGGGTTGCCGGCCACGGCGGGGAGCGGTATTTGCTACCAATTTTTCTCTCCACAAAATTATATGGGAAGGAGACCGCAGGGAACACAATACTCCATGCTACTAGCCACCATCCACAATCTCTAATCAATTCCATTCCATATTCTCAGTATTTGAGAATTAAACTAAATTGTACTGATAAAGAACACTTTAAGAGAGAAGCAGACAAATTACGCACTAGACTACTCGCCAGGGGCTATTCACATGCTTGCCTTAAAAGATCTTTTAAACAAGTGTCAATAAGACCAAGAAATACCTTATTGCATAACACTAAACGTTTGGGTAGTAACCCACTAAGAATCATAACCACGTTTAGCCAACAACAACATAAAGTTAGAACTATTATAGAAAAATATTGGCACATGTTGACTTTGGATCCAACTATAGGTAATTTTGTTCCTGAAAAACCGCTGTTTACCTTTAAAAGAGCCCCCTCTGTTGGCGATAGAATTGTCAGTAGCGAATTTAAAAATGAATATAATAAAACACACTGCAAAGTGAGGGGCACCTACATGTGTGGTGCCTGTCACTATTGCAAGTACATGTTAACCCAAAAAAAAAAAATTTTACCTAATGGCAAGGTGTTTTATCCTAAGCACTTTGCCAACTGCAAAACTTTCGGGGTTATCTATATGCTCCAATGTAGTTGCACCTGCTTCTACATTGGTAAAACCAAACAGGAATTCTGGAGGAGGGCCTACAGGCATATCATCAGTATGCAAACCTGTGACCCAGACCTCCCCCTTGGACGTCACGTCACTATTGTGCATGGGGGAAAATTTCCCAGGATTAAATTTTTAATACTCGACAGGATACACCCCAATCTAAGGGGGGGGGGGGGGGACTGGAATAAGACCCTCCTCCAGGTGAAAGTCAAATGGATTTATTCCCTTAAAGCCACTTCACCCCCAGGCCTGAATGGCACCTTATCTTTTAAACCATACCTTGAGGGGTTCTCATCAGGGGGAATGGAGAGATAAACATCTCCTTCTCTCCTTTTTCTCCTTTGCCCCCCCACAAAAAATCTCCCCCCCTTTTCTTTTTAGCGACATGCTACGCAATAGGCGTTTCCTATCGCCAACAGAGGGCGAACCCTCTATAAACAATAAAAACGCGATTTATTTTCATGTACATTTGGTGAATTAAGTAATAAACGCATTTATATAACATATAAGCCTGCCTGCTTTAACTCATATTGCAACAACTTGTCATACATGTAACGATATTATGTTGTGATTGTAACACAGATGAAAAAAATTGTATTGCTTAATTATGTATCTTTAAGGTGACTTGTAATGGATGTCTGTATATTTTCTCCTTGTACAGGACGTGCAATTGGATTGGACTTACTGGGACGATGTACAATCCCTTGTTTCAATTTTATCTCCAATACATGAGCGATTTATGCACATTCTTTGTTTCCTTATCCCCCGTCCTTTTGTCACTCCCTTTCACTGTCCTTTCTCTTTCATTCTCCCTTTTCTTTATTTCTTTCTCCCTTTCCCACTATCCTTCCGCCTACGTCTCTCCTGTCGGCGGCCAGCCATGGGAGTTACCCGGCACAGAAAGCCGCCCAGCCCCTGTGCTGGGCGGCTTCTTTTTGGAGGATGATGGACGTACTCCATCTTGCCACTCCGGCGGACATGCGCAGTCCACCGGAGTGACTTTCCGTGCCAGTGGACTGGGTGTGCGGGACGTCGCTCCGACCTGCTGGCGTTCGCGCACGCGCGGTGGGGGCGGCGCCGCGCATACCGAGCCCAGGGGGCAAATCATTGAGGTTTCCCTGACGACTAGTCCTGATTATCAGCTGTGAGCTATTACAGCTCCAGCTGATCAGGATCAAACACTACTCCAATTGCAAGGTTCTATGATAATCAACGAACCATGATCTAAACATTTCTACCAACCAGCTATATGTAAGTGCCAAAATATGTACCTGAAACCTAATATTCATCCGTAAATTTTGTGTTGTGGATTTCTTTGAAACTGATTTTCTGTATAATTAAATTTATTTTTAGAAAAGGTCCTCTTAAATCTTCACACCCTTGAAGAAGATTTTGACACGTACTTTGAAACGCGTTGGGTGTAACGAGCACCTTTACCTTATTTTTCACATTATTATGTAAGTGATGCACAATAATTTATGCCTTGCTTCATTTGTTTTAAAGTCCTTTCAATAAAATGTATATTTTTATAGACATGTTTGTAGTTGTCTGATCATCCTCAAGTGCCTAAAAAGTCCATTTAGGGGAACCCCTGTCTTTTCTTGGATTAATTATTGGATGTGGCACTCCCCCTTGACTACATGGTTCGCCTGTCCATTTTTCTTTGTGTCCTATTAGTGAATAGCCATGCCTACCTCTACCCACAGCCCTTTAGATTGACTGCACATTGCTCTATCTGCAGGAGCTTAGGGCAATCATGTAAAAACCATCTCTACCACCCTCTCCATCACTATGTAGCAGGGTGCAGGAGAAATCCTACTCTTCAGATGCATTTACCATTAAAAAAAAGTGCATTACAAATTTTTTATGACATTTAACATGCCATATTGCCTGGAAAATGCTTGTTTATCACTCTGAAAAGAAAAAAAAGAGAGATTTTAGAAGAACTTTAACTGACAAACTGAACATGTTTGGTATACGATGAAAAAAAATCTCCATTAGAATTTTATATTCACTGTCTCACAGTGCCAGGAAAGAAAATAATGTACTGCTCAGTGCTGTCAATAAAAAGAGTCATTTAACAGACACTAGTTTTAATACCATAAACCTTTTATCCTAGCACTATAATGTTATATATCTAAATTTCTATGTGCATCTATTTGTCATATTTTATAGTAAAGATTATGCCACATTATTTTAAGGTATAAAGATCCATAAAAGAATATAGCAGAAAAAAGTATTACAGTCAGTATTACAACATGTGAGATAACAATGAATGACTTAGCAGTTCCTGCAGCCTTGCAGGATATAACTGTGGCTCTTTTTCAGTCACTAGTTTTAAGGAATCGCTTACATAAAAAAAAAAATACAAAATAAGTGAACTAAAGTGTATCTCTAGCCAAAAGTGTATCTAAAGTGTATCTCTAGCCAAAACTTTTTTTGATAAATTGGAACCTTCAGGTTTTTTATTTTTATTGCTGACTGTCCCTTTTTAGGGAGATTCTCCTTCTCTCTTTGACTTTGTGACCATTATCACAGACCAACAGATAGAGACGGGAAATTAAAACTGCACAGTTGTCATCAGCAGTTGTTATGGTCAACTGTCAAAGTATGGATTGCCCATAAGTTTGGAGAGTTATCCTCTTACTTCCTGTTGTGCTTTCTAAATAAAGAAAAAAATGATTCAAAACTAAAAATCACGTAGGGAAGAGATACACTTTAAACTGCACTAAAGTGATTAAAGAAAGAGAAAAACTAAATTGTTGGTTAAACATATTTTTATCTGTCAAAGAGTGGATTAAAGCAGAACTAAAGTTTATAATGCTTAACTCTCCTTCAACAGTCCGAGCTTCCTCGCGGTTGCCAACATTTTCTACCCAGATAGCTGGGCTGCAGCTGTCTTGATTGGACCAGTACGGGATGATATCACCCCTGTGCATGTGCAGGAGTTTAATCCTGATACAGATCCTCCTGATACACAGGACTGTGCCGGAACGTAAACGGAACTTTGCATGTGTAACTCATTGTACACTCTAAAGAAGACTTTGAAAAGACAGGTAGTTATTATTTTATTGCAGAAGAGACATTGCTCTGCCTGCTCCCAGTTTTTTTTTTAAGCAGAACTAAACCTTCCTATTGTTTTCAGCCAAGGAAGGTGCCATCTTGGCCTCTGTTTGATCTTCAACTGCCATGATGCTGCACATGTGATCAGTTATGACACCAGCTATTTAATGGTTTGACAGTTTGGTTAAAAGGACAACCAATGGGATAGTTACATGTCCGACATGTGTTTAAGGGCTCTTTCACACCATACGTGTATGAAAACTGATGGGAAAAACGCACAGATTCCACTTTACATCATCAGATTACATCAGTTTTCATGTGCATTTCAGTGAGTTTTTATCCATGTTGACATCTGTTTTCATGCATGTCAGTTATGTGCGCTATTCACACGACAATGTTGATGTCACATCAGTATTATTTACACGCAGAAAACTGCATACACATTGCAGATTCCTGCATAGAAAAAATCTGCATGTGATACCAGTGTTGTGATGTAAACAGGGCACATAAAGAACAATTGTTTTTTGTTGTGCCTCTGCAGCATAGGTGCAGAAAACTGAAGTCTCTAGACATGGTGTGGATGAGGCCTAACTCTTTTTTGAAACCGATAAAGGGTTTATTGAAATACACGTCAATTATCAAAGAGTGGATTACCTGTCAAGGAGTGGATCGTATGTCACCTGTCAAAGCGTAAATTGCTTATCACTTTGGAGAGTTTTCCTCTTACTTCCTGTTGCCATTTTTAAACAGGAAGTGAAGACACAGACAGTAGAAAAAAAAAATGATGACCTCTGCAGTTTTTATTTTTTGCACTATAAGCAAAAAAAGACCGACAATTTTGAAAAAAAAATAATTTTTTTTTAACTTTTTGCTATAAAACATATCCAATAAAAAAATGTAAAAAATTGAATTTGCACAAAAGTTATAGAGTCTACAAACTATGGGATAGATTTAGGGACTTTTTATATTTTTAATATTTTTTACTAGTAATGGCGGCGATCAGCGATTTTTAGTGGGACTGCGACATTGCGGCAGACAAATCTGACACTAAGTGACAATTTTTGGGGACCAATGACACCAATACAGTGATCAGTGCTAAAGAAAAATGCACTGTCGTTGTATAAATGACACTGGCAGGGAAGGGGTTAACACCTGGGGCGATCAAAGGGTTAAGTGTGCTCCTAGGGAGTGCTTTCTGACTGTGTGGGGGATGGCTTAACTGGAGGAAGAGAGACATATGTCTTCCTCTCTGACAGAACAGTGGTCTGCCTTGTTTACATAGGCAGACCGCCATTCTGCCTCTCCAGCGAATGATCGGCGGGTTCAGGTGGCCATTGCGGCCACCGGACCCACTGATTAGCTCCCACTGTGTCCGCTCACAGCGGGAGCATGGCTCTGGTGGCATGTGTGCGTGCCCCAGAGCCGACAACAGAAATCACGTACAGGTATGTGATTTTGCGCTTAAGGGCCTCCCTGCCGCAGTTCATGTACATGGGGCGGTCCGTAAGTGTTTAATGTTGGCAATGTAATATGATTGTACACTGAAGTCCATACTTCATTTTTTCTGACATAACAATTACATATATATGAAGTGACCTATGTCATTCATTTTACTTTCTCTTCCAACAGTATCATTGCATAGGGGTTTTGTAAGTGCTTTTTTTGTGTCACAGCTCTCTTGAAATCCCTTTATAGCAGTTCTGAAAACTCAGACTGGAAATACGTTTTTTAAAGGTAATGTCCGTTTTTACAAATCAGTTTTGGTTGCCATTTCATCATTCCTCCTTTCCTGATTGAGAAAAAGCTATAGAAAAAATAAGTAACTCCAACCAATAGGTAAAGGTAAAGGGAGCTATAGTGAAAAGAAAGTAGATGTTTGCATAAATATTTCACAGTTGCTATCTAGGGTTTGCTAGAGAGCTGTGACATGAGAGATGGAGTGATAAAGAACGTGCAACAGCCTCTATGTACAGCTTTGGCCAAAAGTTTTGAGAATGACACAAATATTATTTTTCACAAAGTCTGCTGCCTCAGCTTTTATGACAGTAATTTGTATATACACCAGAATGTTATGAAAAGTCATCAGATGAATCGCAAAGTCCCTCTTTGCCATGAAAATGAACTTAATCCCATAAAAAACATTTCCACTACATTTGTGCAGAAGGCTTAGGGTGCCAAAGTCCAGCAAGCACCAGGACTGTCTCCTACAGTTGATTCAGCTGCGGGATCAGGGCACCACCAGTGCAGAGCTTGCTCAGGAATGGCAGCAGGCAGGTATGAGGGCATCTGCATACACAGTGAGGCAAAGACTTTTGGAGGATGGTCTGGTGTCAAGAAGGGCAGCAAAGAAGCCACTTCTTTCCAGGAAAAACTTCAGGGACAGACTGATATTCTGCAAAAGTTACAGGGAATGGACTCCTAGAACTGGAGTAAAGTAATTTTCTCTGATGAATCCCCTTTTTGATTGTTTGGGGCATCCGAAAAAAACTTTATCCGGAGAAGAAAAGGTGAGCGCTATCATCAGTCCTAAGTCATGCCAACAGTAAAGCATCCTGAGACCATTCATGTGTGGGGTTGCTTCTCAGCCAAGGGAGTGGGCTCACTCACAATTTTGCCTAAAAACACAGCCATGAATACATAATATGGTACAAAAACATCCCCCCGAGAGAAACTTTTCCCAACCATCCAAGACAAAAGTGGTAACTAAGTGGCTTGGGGAACAAAGTATCAAAATTTTGGGTCCATGGCCAGGAAACTCCCCAGACCTTAATGCCATTGAGAACTTGTGGTCAGTCCTCAAGAGGCGGGTAAACCCCCCCCCCCCCACACACACACACACACACAAACACAAATTCTGACCAATTCTAAACATTAATTATGCAAGAATGGTCTGCCATCAGTCAGGAAGTGGCCCAGAAGTTGATTGACAGCATGCCAGGGCAAATTGCAGAGATTTTGAAAAAGGAGGGTGAACACTGCAAATATTGACTTTGTGCATAAACTTAATGTAATTGTCAATAAAAGCCTTTGCCACTTATGAAATGCTTATAATTATACTTCAGTATACCATAGTAACATCTGACAAAACGATCTAAAAACACTGAAGCAGCAGACTTGTGAAATGTTATATTTGTGTAATTCTCAAAACATTCAGTCACAGCTGTACAGGTACTGTTATGCCGTGTACACACGGTCGGACTTGTCAACGGGATAACCTCCGACGGCATTTCCGACGAAAACATTAAGAACATGTTCTCTATATAAGTCCGTCGAAAATGTCGACAAAAAAAGTCAGATGGGGCATACACATGGTCAGAATATCCAACCAAAACCTCCCATCGGACTTTTTTTGTCGGAAATTATAACCCTGTGTACGGGGCATCAGATGGGATAGCAAAAAGAATTACATGGTTTACTTGAAAGATAGTTTCAGAGTAAACTTCTCGGAGGTTTTGGCCTGTGCGCGTTTGCCTTGCAGTGCATATAACATGACATTGTTTCAACTGTAGATAGAAGAGACTTTAGACATCATTTTTGTACCACACTAAGAGCCCATTCACACTGGGGCGGTTTGCAGGCGCTATTGCGCTAATAATAGCGCCTGCAAAACGACCCGAAAGTGCCGCTGCTTTGTCTCCAGTGTGAAAGCCCTGAGGGCTTTCACACTGGAGCGGTGCGCCAGCAGGACGGGAAAAAAAGTCCTGCTAGCAGCATCTTCAGAGCGGTGAAGGAGCGGAGTGTATACCGCTCCTTCACCGCTCCTGCCTATTGAAATCAATGGGAGAGCGCGGCTATACCGTCGGCAAAGCGCCTCTGCACAGGCGCTTTGCGGTGGTTTTTAACCATTTCTCGGCAGCTAGCGGGGGGTAAAACTGCCCAGCTAGCGGCCGCATACCGACGGTAAAGCGCCGCTTACAATAGCGGCGCTTTTCCGCCAACGGCGCCTCCGCCCCAGTGTGAAAGGGCCCTAATGTCCTTCCATTTTTTTCTGTTTTGCTTTCAAGTTTAAGCAGCCAATGCTTGTGCAGGGGATGGTTGGCGTTTGTTATAACAAATGATTACAGCTTATTTCTAGACCTAGTAAACAATCACAGACCTTATTCCCTCGTGATCTGTACAGTTTATTTTCAAATCCCACAATCTATACCATTCTAATCTGCCATTCTGTCAGTTATTTTTCCAGTCTTTTCTTTACAATTTTCTTACAGGTTAGTATGGTCAAACATCATACCATACTGATAACAGGCACTTCTACGCCATCTTTGCAGAGAGGTGGAAAAGTCATTGAGGGTTTTATTTCTGCCATTGTCACAGGTGAATGTGTCCTTTGGATCCCTTACTTGTTCACTAGATGTAACGGGAAAGTAAAACAAAGGGGGAAAAGCTATACATCTGTCAAATCCCATTACATTGTGTCACTTTTACACAACAACCTCATTTCATAATGCTCACACCTCTACCTATCAAAGAAGGTGTCATAGGACTCCTTCTCCAGATTACCCACACTAACTTCACCCCAGTTGAATACTGACCAAATCTACACTTGTCTAAGGCAGTGTTTCTCAACCTTTTTCCAGTCAAGGCACCCTTTAAAATTATAGACAATCTCAAGGCACCCTTTAAAATTATGGACAGTCTCAAGGGACCCCATTCTAAAATGTAAAAAAGGATTTTAATAGTTTTACATAGGACACCCAACGTTAGAGATCATTTATTCTTCCAAAGCGAATACACTTTTGCACACTGGTACTGACTAGTATTCCAGTGTTTCTCTTCTCCCTCAATTTCTCTGCTTCAGTCAGCTAATGTGACTCCAGTGCTGAGGAAGAGCAGGACAGGAGGGTCAAACAAGGATGCTGTGGAGGTGACAGACATCCTCCTTATCAATTGATGACATTATTGTTTGTTAGGATGCCAGTATGTAGAAAGTTGTAATGGGTTATAATGAAAATCCGTGGCTTTGTTGGCTTTGTGTAACTAAAAGGCAGGCTTGATCCACCTGCTGGCTTGTATACAGTATGTGATCAATTTATAGGCATTTTGCCAAGCCACCCTCGAGGAGACCTCAAGGCAACCCAGGGTGCCTGGGCACCCTGGTTGAAAAAGACTGGGCTAAGGTTTAATGTATGTTTAACAAAATAAAAAGTAAATTGATATCTTACCAAATTTTACATGCACATCTATCTTTATAAAACAGAAAGGTCTCTTCCAACTACCCTGTCTGTAAGATGAAGGCAGGAGATGGGGTCTGTGTTAGGTTGACTAGTAGTGAACAAAAAGAAAATTCTTCTTGCATCTCTAAAACCAGGGTGTTTTTCCCTGCAGGGCTTCTTTCTCTGCCAACATTTCAATAAACAAATGAAAAACCCAACAGGGAGATTGAGGCCCTCTCATTATAACTTTGGCAAGTGAGTTGAGTTATTAAATTTCCCCCTCCACAGTCTCTAAGGCCTAAGAGAAGCTACTAGGTGATTGAACCACCTGGCATTTACCCAAAAATAATGTTATTAGTTTTGGATTGGCCTTTACCTTCTTGTACATATTACTCATTTGTACCTACTGTATGTAAAACATGCAATTTATTTTGTAAAACACTTTATTTTTTTTTATATTGCTCAATATTCTATGTTCTCGACCCACCTCTGAAACATGCATCTGGCTTCCTACTAAATAAATCTGGCTCCCCCACAGCATTATGCGTTGTCATGGTTTATTGCCCGAGAGACAATCTCAGAATGCTGTTTACTTAATTGCTCGGAAAAAGCCAAAAAAAAAAAGGTGTATGTCTGTTTGAAACCGTGTTACCTTCCTGCATGGAGATTTACAGTTTAGCGCTATATGGATGATATATATATTATTTTTCCCTGAGAATTTAAGTGCTGTAAGTGTAAAGGGCACATTTTACTAGTTAAGTGCAACAGCCGTGTCTACATGCTTCACTCCCCAGGAGCACAAGAAATACAGTATGATTAGAAATTAGTGGTCAGGCCTAGAGTCACTGATTAATATTAGGCTTATTCACTCAGTAAAACTCTTTGTCAGATTTACTGCTTCCCTCTTGACTAATTTTGTAGACAGACAAAGGTAATATGTAACATACATATAACTCCAGCGAGCTGCTATGTCATCACTAGCTTTAGCGCACAAGAGAGGGGTATGTGTCCTGCGTGCCTGCAGAGCACAGTTGCAGCCTGTAACACCCCATAACAAGTTCTAAATCTGTCATCAGGACATGAATTTTATATTAAGGTACTTTTCACTGCATGAGCCAGGAACTTAAGAGGGAAACATTCAGTATCATTTATGCTTGTGCTGGGTCAAGCATGACATCACTCTCCCATTTGAAGGGCTATAATGAGGTGAAAAGACAGTTTTAAGAAAACATAACACTTTACATGGTGGAAATTATGGATGTGCTCTTTTTTAATAATACCTCTTACTACTTTAGGGAGTTTTAGAAGATTTTACTTGGCATATGAAAATGGCCCCTGAAAATGGGTTGGTAGTCATAAAATTTTACGTACGGTGGCTCAGTTATAGAGAACACAAGAGAGGCACTTACCAAGAGAGCTTTAGGTCTCATTCACACTGGGATTAGAACAATTGAGGATTAATTAATTTGTGCATACTTCAAAATTCAGCTTAATTGCTCTCGGCAATGTGTGACATTTTACCATCTGACAACGATCCTTGTGCGTTGCCAATTAGAGCTTCACAATGGACACCTTACCATGCATTTTCCCTTTTCATCGGCAAACAAAAAAAAGGATGGACTAGATAAAATACATAGGGATTGATTTACTAAAGATGTAGAGCAGTGTTTCTCAATCTTTTTTTCAGTCAAGGCACCCTTTAAAAATTATGGATAATCCCGAGGCACCCCATTCTAAAATGTAAAAATGATTCCATTAGTTTTAAATAATGCAGTAACATCCAAAAGTCTAAGTAGGACACACAACATTAGAGGTGATTTAATCTTCCAAAGCAAATACACTTTTGCAAACTGGTACTGACTAGTATTGCAATGTTTCTCTCCATCACTCAACTAATGTGACCCCACCGCTAATGGAGAGGGGCAGGGAAGGGTCAAACAAGGATGCTATGCAGGCCACTGACATCCTCCTTATCAACTGATGTCGCCATTGGTTGTTAGGACGCCGGCAGTTAGAAGGTTGTAATGGTGCACAATATAAACTTGTGACTTATGCTGCGTACACACGACCGTTTTTTCCGTCGGAATGAACGACCGTTTTTTCCGCTGAAATGGACTTGCCTACACACGATCACACCAAAGTCCAATTGTTTAGAACGCGATGACGTACGATGGGACTAGAAAAAGGAAGTTCAATAGCCAGTAGCCAATAGCTACCCTTGCGTCGGTTTTGGTCCGTCGGAATAGCATACAGACGAACGGTTTTCCCGATAGGAATTGATTCCGTCGGAAGAATTTAAAACATGTTCTATTTCTAGGTCCATCAGAATTTTCGAAAGTGAAAGTCCAATGAAGACCACACACGATCGGAATGTCCGATGGAATGATTCCGTCGGACCTTTTCTGCCGGAAAGTACGGTTGTGTGTACGCGGCATAAGTGTAACTAAAAGGCAGCCTTCATCCACATGCCAGCTTGTATAAAATTTTTGGGCAATTTTTAGGCATTTTGAAAAGGCACCCCTGAAAAGACCTCAAGCCTGGGCACCCTGGTTGAAAAAGGTTGGTGTAGAGTTCACTTAGCAAAGTGAACGACCTGGCAAATAAATTGAAGCTATGCTACCTTTGACTGCCTAATCACATGTAGTAGAAGTTATAAAAACAGTATTTTGCCTAGGATATGACTGAATATTTAAAGTGAAAGCAGCTTCACTAATTCACTAAGCTAAGTTAGCTAGGTTAGATTAGCTGTGTGAGCTGTCAGCCTCCCATTGCTTTCAATAGGGCTGCTGCCCGCAGCTAATCACCAGAAAACCCTGCTGGGTCTCCCGCATGTTATCCCCAACAGCCCCATTTGCAAGTGTGAAAGAGACCTAAATCTCCCACCTCCATACAGTATCCTCTAGTGGCGGCAAAGAGAAGTTTACTTACAATATTGTTTTTTTTTCAAAATTGTCGCTCTTTTTTTGTTTATAGCACAAAAACTAAAAACCGCAGAGGTGATCAAATACCACCAAAAGAAAGCTCTATTTGTGGGAAAAAAGGACGTCAATTTTGTTTGGGTACAACGTCGCATGACCGCGCAATTGTCAGGAAGGGGGAAAAATCCTTCCGGGGCTGAAGTGGTTAAAGTGGTCAAAATTTAAAATCATATAATAATCATATATTAATTACCAGTAATTAAATTAAACTTACATTTTGAATTAAAATAATTTATTAATTTCCACATTATATTTCAAATTTTCTAGCCTACTCCTATTATTCTGAACTTGTAAACATACTTTATGAAGATCCCCAAACATTTACTTCCATGAATTCTTTGACACGTAGTCACTATGCTCTGTGAGTAGGCACTGCTATCGCCCATTTCACAGAGCCTGCTAAGAGGAGAAGTCTCAGAAGGCGGAGTCAGTACAGGAATCACTGCCTGCCGGCAGCAAGGTACCATGGGATATGTAGTCCTTAAAATTTGAAAGTTATCAGCAGAAGAGAAGCTACAAAGCACGCAGGGGACCCAGGAAGTCGTGGAAAGCGATTTTCATGCAACCTTATATTGGATTGTAAAATATAACTATCATTCATTTTGTTATCACAAGGTTGATGTTATAAAATAAAAGTACATTCTGTAACTATAGAACGCCTTTAAATATTTTAACACTGAGGCTCTAACTATGCATTAAGGGGGAATAGTGACTCTAATGTAGATCTTTTACTTTACATCCACTCTTTGTTTTCTCTTATTGATTCTTCTGTCGTGCGATACAGGTAACAATAAAACCATGTGGACAAATTCAGATTAATATACAGTAATATCAGTTGAATAAAACATAACACTAATGTTTTAAGCTTTAACCATTGATATTAAGTGCCTAGAATCAGAGCAGATGATTTATAAATTCCAGGACCTCTGTTGGAATTAGTGTGCTTTAGAATTGTTAACCCTCCTTTACTAGGGAAATGCCATTTATCCATGAAATCCTTCTGTTTTACATTCTAATTGGAAAACCATTGATTTCACATGCAATTATTTGCTGTTAAAGAGAGATCAGACTATGGCTATGCAACATTAGGAACCCAAGAGCAATATTTTATGTCTCGACTACCTTGACTAGAAAATGCTCAGTGCTTCAAGTGCTTCTATTGCACTAAGACTGAAAAAGTATTTAACTTTGCTATTAGCATAGTGCTTCATTTGACATTAAAGTGGAACATTAAAGTGCACAGCAAGGTAGCCGACTGAGTTATAAAAAAGCCTATTTTGTTGGACAAGTATGCACGTGGTTTTGAAATGCACATGACATTAAGAACACTATTTCTAATTCTCTGCAACCTGTGGGAAAGGCTACTTTCACACAGGCTACTTTCACACTGAGGCGGGCGGGCGTCGGCATAGAACTTCTTCGATAGTTTATTTAAAATATTCAGTACAAAAATGATCACGGGACCCCTGATGACGTCAGTTGTGACGAAACGGTCGTAGGGTCGCCACGCTCACACGCATTGCGCATGCGCGTCTTGTTTTCCGATACTAGCAGAGCTGTTTTATCCCATGTCCTTGCAAGGATCGTTTTTGTACTGAATATTTTCAATAAACTATCAAAGAAGTTCTACACCATTTGAGTCTCCTTTTTTCTCCCGTCTTATGTCGGACCTATGGAAACGTTTGCGATATAGGGATGGTCTCCTGGGAACGCGCCGTTTAGGTGCTTTTCACTCATGCTGACCGGCTATCTTGGAGGGAAGCTAAAGAGATCCTAACAGTGTTCCCGTGTTTCCTGATTGATCTACTAAGCCTGTTTTGACCCCCCAGAATAAGGGCGGTTGCAGGCTTTCTGGTAAGCCTCCACTTTTTTACTCTCAGGTGACGGGCAGCACAGGTGGTAAAAAGTTTAAATCCAGAATCGCTTATTGGATATTTACCATGCGGATATCTTTACTCACAAACTATTTTTTTACACAATTTTTCATGGTTTTATTTGCCCTAATGGACGTTTAATTATCACTTGCACTTGATTAGCATAATTGCACTTATTGTTATCATTGTATTTGATTAGCACAATCGCACTTATTGCCATTATACACTATTTCATTATTTGTGGTACCTATCTAGCGCTGCACTTACACTTTTATTTTTTTAACAGAAAAATGCTAAGTGTGGCAAAAAGGCAGTAACGTGTTTTTGTCGCCATTTTGCAGCGTTTGTGTTTTTGCCAAAACGTTCCTCTCCTAAACGCGATACTTCTGCATTCAGGAGAGGGACGTTTAACTGCCCCTAAACTCTGCTGCTCCTAAACTCTTATGAATGCCTATGTGTACATAGACACATAGGGGTTGATTTACTAAAACTGGAGAGTGCAAAATATGGTGCAGCTCTGCACAGAAACCAATCAGCTTTTAGGTTTTATTGTTAAAGTTTAATTGAACAAGTTGAAGTTAGAAGCTGATTGGCTACCATGCACAGCTGCACCAGATTTTGCACTCTCCAGTTTTCGTAAATCAACCCCATAGGCTTTTATTGAGTTAGGTTCAGGGGCTTTGGCAAAAAAAACGCCAAAAGGTCCTAAATTCACATTTAGGAGCTGTAGTATACAAGAGGCCTAAAGGATGAATATAAATCAAATAAAGATTCCTCTTGCTACACATACTTTCACTAAACAAATCGATTGTTTCCTTCATCCCTTGTATGTGCAGTTGCACTAAATTTACAAATTTTTTTTTTCTCTCCTGCCAGCGCACCGCTTCAGTGTGAAAGCCCTCAGGCTTTCACACTGAAGAAACAGTAGAGGCAGTTTTAGGCCGCTTTGCAGGCGCTATTTTTAGCGCAATAACGCCTGCAAACTGCCCCAGTGTGAAAGGGCTCTAAGGCCCCTTTAACACTGGGGCGGTGGGGGCGTCGGCAGTAAAACAGTGCTATTTTTAGCACTGCTTTACCGTTGTTTTTGCGGCGGTATTCGGCCGCTAGCGGTGCGGTTTTAACCCTCGCTGGCGGCCGAAAAAGGGTTAAAACCGCTCGCATAGCACGGCTATAGCTGCGGTATTGCCGTGGTATAGCCGCGCTGCCCCATTGATTTCAATGGGCAGGAGCGGTTTAGGAGCGGTGAATACACCGCTCCTTCACCGCTCCAAAGATGCGGTTTGCAGGAGTTTTTTTGCCAGCGCACTGCTTCACCGCTTCAGTGTGAAAGCCCTAATGCCCCATACACACGGCCGGATTTTCCGACGGAAAATGTTTGATAGGACCTTGTTGTCGGAAATTCCGACCGTGTGTAGGCTCCATCACACATTTTCCATCGGATTTTCCGACACACAAAGTTTGAGAGCAGGATATGAAATTTTCCGACAACAAAATCCGTTGTCGGAAATTCCAATCGTGTGTACACAAATCCGACGGACAAAGTGCCACGCATGCTCAGAATAAATAAAGAGATGAAAGCTATTGGCTACTGCCCCGTTTATAGTCCCGACGTACATGTTTTACGTCACCGCGTTCAGAATGATCGGATTTTCCGATAACTTTGTGTGACCGTGTGTATGCAAGACAAGTTTGAGCCAACATCCGTCGGAAAAAATCCTAGGATTTTGTTGTCGGAATGTCCGAACAAAGTCCGACCGTGTGTACGGGGCATTAGGCTTTCACGCTGAAGAAACAATAGAGGCAGTTTTAGGTCGGTTTGCAGGCGCTATTTGTTAAGGTGCAACATCGAAGTAGAAGTGAGCATAGCCACTCAGGGACATGAAGTGTTATTTGCAGGATTACCAGGTGAAATTAAAACGAAAAACTGAAACAAATTAGGTCAAGCTGAAAATATGGTGGTACCATATCTTTAGCATTATCAGATTTTTTACAGTTTTCGATGCTCTCCTTTAGGTTTTTGGTATAATCTGCTCTATTCAAAGAAAAGGGCTTATATTCCTTAAAGTGGAACTCAATTCTCCTATCCTCTACAGCCAAGGAAGCTTCTATCTTAGCATCCTTTTTGCCATCTTAGCTTTTAGTGCTCCACATGTGATCAGTTATGACAGCAGCTATTTGATGGTTTGACAGTTCATTTGAGAGAAAAAACAACTTATTGTTCATGGCATGCCTTGAATGTAACTGTTTTGAGAGTAATATTGATTGGTTTAGCTCCACTTCAAAGAGGTTACAAGCTCCAAAACAGAAGCACTTCCACCACACAATTGTCCATTGTTACAGATTTATTTTAAAAATTAATAATATTAATAGCTAGCTTATTATTTCACATATTGTGTATAGTCAAATGGGAGTACTGAAACCACTTAATATATAAAATATAACATCACTTTTTAAGCTTTTTTTGCACTTAGATTTAATGCAATAGTGTGTAATGTAATGTAGTTTAACCACATGCCGACCGCCGCACACCCTGATGTACGTCGGCACAATAGCAGCGGTGGGCAAATGGGCGTACCTGTACGTCCCCTTTAAGAGCTGGGGCTAGCGGCCGTGCGCGCACCCGCCACGTACAGCATGACTGTGCCCACGGGACCGGCGGATTCGATGTCCGCCAGTCTCCCGGCGATCGTGTCACGGAGCCTCAGAACGGAGAAGTGCCTATGTAAACAAGGCATTTCCCCATTCCGCCTTGTGTCATGACAGAGATCACTGCTCCCTGTCATCGGGAGCAGTGATCGCTGTCATGTGAGTTGAAGCCCATCCCCCCCACAGTTAGAATCACTCCCTAGGACACACTTAACCCCTTCATCGTCCCCTAGTGGTTAACCCTTTCACTGCCAGTGTCATTTACACAGTAATCAACGCATTTTTATAGCACTGATCGCTGTATAAATGACAATGGTCCCAAAATTCTGTCAAAAATGTCTAATGTGTCCGCCATAATGTCGCAGTCCTGATAAAAATCGCAGATCGCTGCCATTACTAATAAAAAAAATTATAATAAAAATGCCATAAAACTATACCCTATTTTGTAGACACTATAACTTTTGCGCAAACCAATAAATGTTTATTTATTGGGATTTTTTTTTTTTTACCAAAAATATGTAGAAGAATACATATCGGTCTAAACTGAGGAAAAAAATATTTTTTTAATATATTTTTTGGGGATATTTATTATAGAAAAAAGTAAAAAATATTGCGTTTTTTGCAAAATTGGCGCTTTTTTATTGTTTATAGCGCAAAAAATAGAAAACGCAGAGGTGATCAAATACCACCAAAAGAAATCTTTTTTGTTAAGGTGCAACATCGAAGTAGAAGTGAGCATAGCCACTCAGGGACATGAAGTGTTATTTCCAGGATTACCAGGTGAAATTAAAGCGAAAAACTCCTGAAATTAGTAAACTAATGCAGCCACCACAACTTAGGAATGGTAAACTAGTGTTATATATCTTGTTTTAAGTTTAGATACGTATTACAATGACATATTTTTATTCATTAAGTAACCCTAAATGTAAAATATATTTTTATATATTTAATCTATATTGAAAAAAAAAATTCTGGATATGTTTCAGAGCAGTGCTTCTGCTTTTTGCCTTCTTTAAAAATGTGTTTCAAATCCAAACACCCATGGTCACATAATAACACCAAGATAATTGTATTAAGATGTCACTTAACCTTGGATGCTTTCAACATAATCAATAACCAACATCAATATTCAAATGGTCAGACGTTGGTTACCTGGCTTTGTTATTTTTATCTTTCACCTTATGTGGTAAATGATGTCACTTCCACATCGATTTCAATAAATAAAATTGATTTTAGCTTTCTCCTGTCTGATTAGTACCTATTGTATTTTATTCCAAAATCCCAGGAGTTCTAGAGCTTCTATTTTACAGGGTGTCCATTGGGGTACGCAGCTGGTGCAGCTACTGAATTTGGTAAAAGCTTAGGAATCAGGATGTATATAGTAAATCCATAAACACACTCATATGTATAAAATTGTAAACTTGGACAAAAGAAAGCCAGAACAAAAGTGGAGTTGCATCCTATAGTAACCAATCAGATGCCTTGATACATTTTGCTGAAGGATTAAATGTAAAATCTAAATGATCACATTATTGCAGAGCAAGATCTTTCCTTGGAATAAAAGATATTATTTTTATCTGGTGGATTATGGCTCACCACAATGACAGATAGGGGAGTGTGCGCTCATGAAGCATTAAAGTGGTTGTAAACCTCAGACATGAAATATGAACAAAGCATATCCTTCTACAGTGTGTACATGCCTCAGTTATGAGCACTAAGTGTTATTTTTGTCTGCTGCTTTGCTCCTTTGCTACAAGCATTTATAACTTCTCATAAGTTTTTCTGACACCAAGAGAAAAATGGTGACAGGGGAGGAACCTCCAGCTGATTGGCAGCCTCAGTTCTGTTCCTGTGATGTGTGGAGGGGGTGTGTCTCTTCTCTCCAATCAGCTCTCAGAGCTCTCCTCGTGGAGCTCTGAAGTGTGTAATTTCAGCTCTCTGCCCCCAATTCTTTCTGAGCTCTCAGACAAGCTTTATAAATTCTGCACTTTGAGCAGATGTAGAGAAGAGAGGCTGCAAATAAGCAGGTACAATTTATTTTGTTGTTTGTTATGTGTATAACTTAAGGCCAGTCATTTTACTGAGTATACTTAAGCACTTCCCGCCCAACCTATAGAAGATTGATGGCTGGGCGGTGGTTCAGTTATCCTGACTGGGCGTCATATGACGTCGTTCAGGATAACAGCTTCCGGCGGAGGCTCTTTACCACGTGATCAGCCGTGTCCAATCATGGCTGATCACTATGTCAATAGGAAAAGCCGTTGATCGCAAGTAGAGGAGAGCCGATTGGCGGCTCTCCTGACATGGGGGGTCTGCGCTGATTGTTTATCAGCGCAGCCCCCCCTTGGATACCTGCACTAGATCACCAGGGAGCCACCAGGACCACCAGGGAAGTGGGCAACATGTGGATGGCCAGGTATGTACCTCATGGCCATCCACATGTGCCCAATGTGCCCAGTCTGTGCCTAATCTGTGCCAATCAGTGCCCACAAATGGGCACTGACTGGCACCATTATAAAGCAGTGATGCCCAGTAATGCCACCCATCAATGTCATCAGTGCCACCCATCAGTGTCCATCTGTGCCACCTATCAGTGCCCATTCGTGCCCATCAGTGCCCACCTATCAGTGCCCATCAGTGCTCATCCATGCCACCCATCAGTGCCAACCATAAGAACCCATCAGTGCCACTCATAAGTACCCATCAGTGCCGCCTATGAGTGTCCATCAGTGCCGCCTATGAGTGCCCATCAGTGCCGCATACCAGTGCCACCTATGAGTGCCCATCAGTGCCACCTATCAGTGTCCATCAGGGCCGCCTATCAGTGAGCATCATCAGTGGCTGTCAGTGCCACCTCATCAGTACCACCTCATTGGCACCACCTCATCGGTGCCCATCAGTGCCGCCTTATCAGTGCTCGTCAGTGCCTGTCATTGAAGAAGAAAACGTACTTATTTACAAAAAAATTTAACAGCAACAAAGAAAAACTTGTTTTTTTTTTTTAATTTTGGCCTTTTGTTATTTGTTGCGCAAAAAATAAAAACCGCAGAGGTGATCAAATACCACCAAAAGAAACTCTATTTGTGGGAACAAAATGATAAAAAATTTGTTTGGGTACAGTGTAGCATGACCGCGCAATTGTCATTCAAATTGCGACAGAGCTGAAAGCTGAAAATTGGCCTGGGCAGGAAGGTGTCTAAGTGCCTGGTATTGAAGTGGTTAATATAAAAATGAAATGTCACAGCCTATACAAACATAAAAGAACAGCAAAGTAGTTTTCAAATACATGCTAATAACTACACAGAATAACTTTAACCACTACAGCCCCGGAAGGATTTACCCCCTTAATGACCAGGCCATTTTTTGCGATATGGCACTGTGTCGCTTTAACTGACAATTGCGCGACCGTGCGTTGCTGTACCCGAACAAAATCGAGGTCCTTTTTTCCCACAAATAGAGCTTTCTTTTGGTGGTATTTTATCACATCATTTTTATTTTTTACGCTATAAACTAAAAAACCCGTCAATTTTGAAAAAGAAAAACAATATTTTTTACTTTTTGCTATAATAAATATCTCCCAAAAAATAAAAAAACAAAACGAATTTCTTCATCAGTTTAGGCCAATATGTATTCTTCTACATATTTTTGGTAAAAAAAAAGTCACAATAAGTGTATATTAATTGATTTACGCAAAAGGTATAGTGTCTACAAAATAGGGGAAATATTTATGGCAGTTTTATTATAAATTTTTTCTTTACTAGTAATGGCGGTGATCTGCGAGTTTTAGCAGGACTGTGATATTGCAGAGGATACTTTTGACACTTTTTTGGGACCAGTGACATTATTACAGTGATTAGAGCTAAAAATAGCCACTGATCACTGTAAAAATGACACTGGCAGGGAAGAGGTTAACACTAGGGGTCGCTCTAGGGGTTAAGTGTTCCCTAGGGAGGTGTTTCTAACTGTGGGGGGAGTGGACTGATTAGGAGTAGAGAGAGATCGTTGTTCCTGCTATAGCCATTAACCACTTCCGGACCGCCCACAGTCATTATACTTCGGCTGTTTGAAGAGGAGTATCGTTGTTATGGCAGCAGCGGTCAAAATGACACTTCCACCCATAGCTCTTAAAGGGCCATTTTTTATTTTTTTTTTAAATGACAATTTTTTTTTATTGCATTTTAGTGTAAATATGAGATCTGAGGTCTTTTTGACCCCAGATCTCATATTTAAGAGGTCCTGTCATGCTTTTTTTTCTATTACAAGCGATGTTTACATTCCTTGTAATAGGAATAAAAGTGACACCGTTTTAAAAAAAAAAACAGTGTATAAATAAATAATACAAGGTAAAATAAATAAGAATTTTTTTAAACGCGCCCTGTCCCGATGAGCTTGCGTGCAGAATCGAACACATACGTGAGTAGCGCCCGCATATGAAAACAGTGTTCAAACCACACATGTGAGCTATGGCCGCGATCGGTAGAGTGAGAGCAATAATTCTAGCCCTAGACCTCCTCTATAACTTAAAACATGCAACCTGTAGAATTTTTTAAATGTCGCTTATGGAGATTTTCAAGGGTAAAAGTTTGTTGCCATTCAACGAGCGGGCGCAATTTTGAAGCGTAACATGTTGGTATCAATTTACTTGTCGCAACATTATCTTTCACAATATAAAAAAAATTGGGCTAACTTTACTGTTGCCTTATTTTTTAATTCAAATAAGTGTATTTTTTTCAAGAAAAGTGCGCTTGTAAGACCGCTGAGCAAATACGGTGTGACAGAAAGTATTGCAACGACCGCCATTTTATTCTCTAGGGTGTTAGAAAAAAAATGTATAATGTTTGGGGGTTCTAAGTAATTTTCTAGCAAAAAAAACTGTTTTTAACTTGTAAACAACAAATCTCAGAAAGAGGCTTGGTCCTTGAGTGGTTAAAGGGACTGCTGTACCAGTACGGCGATTTTTGCAGCTGAACCAACCTGCCGCAGTATAACTGCGATGGCTGGTCGGCAAGCATTTAAATTGATTGATTAATTTATCAGATGTATATTTGCTATCTAAAAGGCGATAATAATAAATTACTCCTCAAAATGTATCTTTCAGATGTACTCTAGTATGCAAAGTAGCAATATTCTGGCCTTTTCTTCAGCAGGTCTTCTATCCTCACCCTCCTCATGCAGTTGTTAGTTTGGACAAATCTGCTTTGTCTTACATGACCATTATTCGTGTATTTTATTTCTCTTCCTTTTTTGATTTGATGTGTACTCACTCATCATTACTTCCCTATAACAGCAAAACCAAGTCTATGCCATCTTTTTCTCTTCCTTAATTGGTTGAACTTTTTGGGCACTTAGCCCCTTATCATTGTTTCTTCTTGTCCTCTTCTCCTGTTTCTATCTGCTGTCTGTTTCAAGTGTTATAGTACTCACTACACTGCTTAAGAGGGCTCTAAGCCCATCCACATGCACATCTCTGCTAATCACTCTTATTTATTACCATATTGGGTTTTGGATTTGTTATGCACTATGCTAGGAGTCTCCAAACTTTCTAAACAAAGGGCCAGTTTATTGTCCTTCAGACTTTAGTGGGGTTGGACTGGAGGGGGGGAGTAGAAAATGCCCTAGTATCAGTGAGAGTAAACAATACCTCAGGCTTGTTGGTTAGTGGGAATAGGAATCGTGTCTCCTCATTGGTATTAGTGGGAGCAATAGTACCCAATGTTGGTGTCAGTGCCCCATCATCTATTTCAGTTGAAGAGTGGGGAGAATGGCAGAGAAGATCTTTTCCGCCTCCTCTCCTCCTGACCTCAGCATCTGGGACTTGAATCATTCCCCATTGGTTGTGGCAGACAGCCAGTGAGTCTGGCAGTGTGGCAGACAGAGGTCAGATCGATGGTGAGCAAAAAAATAGCAGGTGAGACGAGGGAGCAGCCGTTACTGCAGCTAATCATCCTCTCCAAGAATCAACTACTCAGTAATATATATATTATATATATATCTGGAACATCCATTACGGACATTAGGGAGCAGTGACCTCCATTGACCTCCATAATAAGCACTACAGGCCCACTACCCCTGTAGGGGTATCTGGATCCGGTGAGTAGGAATTCTGAAGGGGGAGCACAGAAGTCACCTGGAATAATATTTAAGCACCAAAGTCACCTTGATGTTGTCCAGATTTGATGCAGACACCACTATGCATGTGGAACTTTTATTTTTTTCCTTTGTTCATTTTTTTCTTCTGCATACTAAAGACTTTGTGTTTTCTCTGCTAATTAGCCATAATTACCTAGGGACCACTGCACTATTTATTGTATTTGTCTTGGAGGATCCCATTGAGGGGGTTTTTGATTCCCACTGATGTGACAACCTGTAATTCCTATATAGATGGGATGTGGTATATGTGAATTGGAGGTGCTTTACATGTACATTTTCTCCTTATTTTTCTGTACACAATCTTTTTCCATCTCCACTGCACTGCACACCTATATACCACCCAGAGCTATAGGTTGGGTATTTAGGTTTATATGATATACCTCCTCTTTTTCACTTATTGAGGCAGGAAATCTTCTATATATATCATTTAGCTCACTTAATAGTATAATTTAATATCTCTATTTGATTCTTTCCTTGATACAGCAGTTTTTTAGGTAGCGCCTCGTGTGATTCAACCTTGCTTCCTACCTGCTGTTCCAGTACTTTTTCTGCTCACGTGACGCTGACTTGGCCTGGCTCTGACTGCCTGAGCCAGATCCTGGTTCCTGACTCTGGAATCTTGCTGCCCTGTTGTTGCTGACTGCTGTCCATTCGACTACACATCCAAGATCCAGAAACTGCCTTTAGCTAGCTGGTCTACTTTAGCTCCATATCTGCAAACTAGAAATTCTGAACTAGATCTCTTACAGGCACTCTGTGCCCTGTTATACCCTGTCATTAACCCCACGGGAAAAAGGACAAGAGGTGTCAGGACAGCCCTCTCGTCACCTCTACTCTACTACATGACACAGTACCTCATATCAGTAGGAGGAGAAGTATCCCAAGGGCCAGATAAAGGCAAGAAAAGTTCCTGGTCTGGCCGTTTGGAGACTGTTGCACTATGCTCTTGTGGAATGTTATTTTTAGATCGCAAAATGTACTTCTAAATTTGATAAATACGTACTTTAATCCGACTTCGCCTTGTTGTCTGTACATCTTTTCCTGGTAAACTTAATAAAACACATATTTAACTATAAATAGCAATATGTTTTAATAGCAGGTACCAAATATGTTTGCAACTAACCTTCAATTCATCCAAATGGTTTTAAACGCAATCCTGTACACAGTGACTATGTAGAAATGCAAGTATAGCCCTATTGAAGTCTATAGAGAGTTAGGCTAGGTGAACACTTGAATACAACATGCAGTTGAGCTGCATTTTAACTGCACCCCCAACCGCTCCCCCTTAAGCTGCATAGGCGCAGCAAAAATTATGCCCCTATTGTGTCCAATTGAATGGGATCATGCTGCAACCTCGCCACAACTGTGTGCAAAGCATGTATTTGTGGTGTGGTGGTGCAGGTTTTTAGGAGTTAAAATGGATGATGAAGTGATGTAACACTTGCTCAACACCTGTAAACCACCCTCTGAAAACTGATCGACTGCAATTTGGTCTTCAGATGGCAGTATTAATGTAGATAAGTCCTTACAGAGCAGATGCCAAAGATTTCAGGGCTTATGGGTAATCACTGGAGGACACTGTTACTGTCACGATGAGGAAAGTACTAAGGTGGACTTCTAGGACAGCTTTTGTTAGGGGGCTCAGCTCATCCATGTCTTTATAGACCTTGCATTGTGCACTGGTCCAAATCATTTGGTGGAGGGTTGTTTTTCATTTTTTTTGGTGGGGTTGTATTTCAGGGGTTGGACTTGGCCCCTTAGTTCCAGTCAGGGGAAGTCTTAGGGTGTCAGCATACCAAGACATTTTGGGCAATTTCATGCTCCCAACTTTGTTGGAACAGTTTGGGGATGGCCCCTTCCTGTTCCAACATGACTGTGCACTAAAAAAGGTCCATAAAGACATAGATGAGCCAGTTTGGGGTGGAGGAACTTGACTGGCCTGCACAGAGTCCTGACCTCAACCCAATAGAACACCTTTGGGATGAATTAGAGCAGAGACTGCGAGCCAGGCCTTCTGTCTTCCTACATCAGTGCCTGACCTCACAAACACGCTTCTGGAAGAATGGTCAAACATTCCTATAGGCACACTCCTAAACCTTGTGAACATCCTTCCTAGAAGAGTTGAAGCTCTTATAGCTGCAAAGGGTGGGCCAACTCAATATTGAACCCTACAGACTTATGCCCCGTACACACGGTCGGATTTTCCGATGGAAAATGTGTGATAGGACCTTGTTGTCAGAAATTCCGACCGTGTGTGGGCTCCATCACACATTTTCCATCGGATTTTCCGACACACAAAGTTTGGGAGCAGGATATAAAATTTTCCGACAACAAAATCCGTTGTCGGAAATTCCGATCGTGTGTACACAAATCCGACGGACAAAGTGCCACGCATGCTCAGAATAAATAAAGAGATGAAAGCTATTGGCCACTGCCCCGTTTATAGTCCCGACGTACGTGTTTTACGTCACCGCGTTCAGAACGATCGGATTTTCCGACAACTTTGTGTGACCGTGTGTATGCAAGACAAGTTTGAGCCAACATCCGTAGGAAAAAATCCTAGGATTTTGTTGTCGGAATGTCCGAACAAAGTCCGACCGTGTGTACGGGGCATAAGACTGGGATGCCATTAAAGTTCATGTGTGTGTAAAGGCAGGGGTCCCAATACTCCTGACTATATAGTGTGTGTGTATGTGTATATATTATATTATATTATATTATATTATATTATATTATATTATAATATACATTTATACATTTGTTTGTGTATCTGTTTATTTCTGTGACACAGCCTTTGGGTTAGCGCAGTGTTTGTTTGTTTTTTATGCTTTTGTAGGGTCCCACTCTGCAGCACCTGGCAGGGAACAGGTTTTTCTACTTAGGCTGTGGTTGATTTTTTAAGAAAACAAATTGTAAGACTTTACACACCTTTTGTTGTGATATACCTAGAATATTTTTAGCTAATTTAAACTGAAAGTTCAATAGGAATTTAAATGTGTGGCATTTTTCCCAGCTAATACTACATTTTGTAAATAACATCGCCCCTGCAAATTCTGCCTGGTAAGTTAATGACCTTGAAAATACATTTATAAATATAGTGTTTTGCTTTGATATACATTATATTTTTATTGCATTTATATTATGTATAGACCAGTATAGAATAATTTCCCTAATTAAATGCTCGACAGATGGTAAATGTTCCAAAAAGTTTACAAAAATAAAGAAAAAGGTTGTAAAAAAAAATGTCAAGCGCCGCTAAAACTAGCAACATTTTACCGTCAACGCCCGCCCCAGTGTGAAAGGGGTCTAAGGCTAATTTATATAAAACAGCCAACAGCCAATGCTATCCTTGAAACAACTAAAATCAGAAAATTAACTCAGCTTAGCCTAACTGAACTTCTATGGAAATGTTCCAATACTGCTGAGCAGGACTGCAGCCCCTTGGCAGTCATTCTGCATCATTTAACATACCCACTTCCAGGAGAATGCTGTTATGGTGAACCATAGTTGTGGGAATTATTGTTTCTAAAAAGCATACATTTTTGTCAAAACCTAAGGACTCTATACATTCTCTGCTTGGGCTGCCTTTTTTGGGTATCTCCAAATCTTCAAAAGATTAACTGCATATATTCTGACAACTGCTAGGAGACTCGTTCCACTTCATTGGAAGCCTGCAGCAGTCCCATCTCAGACACTCCTTTTGGACACCATAATAGAAATTAAGAGAATGGAGAACCTAATGGCGAAAATATGGGACGAGTTGGAAACATTCTACCAAATGTCTAAAAATTTATGTAAGGAACCTGCATGCTACCACTTATTATAGTTAACGGTTATGCTACCTCCTAAATTGATTTATATGGAGAGAGCTGCCAACACTATATGTGTCCTCACATATGTCAACAAAATTGAGTATAAAGCCCCACATTGATCTACCCTTCATTCTAACAAATATGGGACTTTTGGGACAAATCACCCTTTGTCCTACACTATATTTATCTTTGATAATATGCAACCTATAGACATTGCAGGACATAGCATAGTGTACCAAATTTTCAAATTGAAGAGCATATCGGTATGTTCTTAAGCCACATACACACGAGTGGAATGTCCGACAGAAAAAGTCTGATGGAAGCTTTTCATCGTCTATTCTGATCATGTGTATGCCTCATTGGACTTTTCTTTTCGAAAATTCTGACAGACCTAGAAAGAGAACATGTTCTAAGTATTTTCGACAGAACCAATACCTATCGGGGAAACCGTTTGTCTGTATGCTGTTCCGACGGACCAAAAACGATGCATGCTCTGAAGCAAGTACGAGACGGAAGCTATTGGCACCTGGCTATTGAACTTCCTTTTTCTAGTCCCGTTGTACGTGCTGTACGTCACTGCGTTCTGGACAGTCGGACTTTGGTCGGACTTTGGTGTGACCGTGCGTGGGCAAGACCACTTGAATGGAATTCCGTCGGAGTTTCGTCAGAGAAACCTTCGGAGTTAATTCCGACGGCAAAACCGGTCGTGTGTATGCGGCATTAGAGTTGTTTTAGTGAGTGTTTCTGACCCACCCTATCATATCATTCTTGTTCTCAAGTGTTAATTTTGCTGACATTTTAAGTGCTCAATGTTGACATGTTATTTTTTTTTTCTTCTTGACATATGCATCTATTGCATGAAAAAGGTTTCTAAATGTTAAATTATCATTTACCTGATTACAACAGATGTATCACGAAATGTACAATCTGAACTTCGGTCCACTGTTTATGTATCCTTGTATTTTGTTACAACTTGTAAACTCTAATAAAAATAGAAAAAACTTGCTGCTGTATGCAAATTTGGGGCATTTATCTATAAAGTATAAATAGCACTGCGCTAACCCAATGTGAAAAGCAGCTACATAAAATATGACCAATATTGTAAACAGAAGTAAAAGTGAAATGCAGCGCTAAAAATGATAACCAATGGTAAAATGCACATCAGACATGGTGACCATTACCAATATATACATAGCTGAAACACATGAAGCATAATACTAAAAAATTGAATATTAGACGGGATATAGTAAAGTCCCAATGTATGGCTATGAATCTGATACAAGAGAGTCCCAAACATAGGCTAAATATGAATGTTGGACTGATGTAGAAATCTTCTCTTGTATATCAAGAGTTGTACGATCATGGGAAGTGAATAGATGGAATACGCTTACCAGCAGGAGTGGATTCGGATGCCGGTGACGCCGAATCAAACAGGCTCTGAGATCCTTAATGGACGATGGTTGGACGATGGTTGGTCCTGGAAATCCCAGATCTCAAGGGGGATCTATCCTCTATGGTCCACGTCACGACTGTCCGTTCAGAAGCCCGAGAGGGAATTCTCCGCCACAAACAAGTCTCCAGAGCATGGATGGTTCCCAAAAAGATAGATAGGACGTCAATAGTGCAAATCAAATGACGTATTTTATTGGATATAACCAATAATCAACAAACGATAAAAACGTGATCACGAGTAAAACAATTTCCCGTTGTCCCCGTCACCACACTCGCCACCTCCGGGCTGCAGCGGATGGAATCACCCTCACCCTCTATTCACTTCCCATGATCGTACAACTCTTGATATACAAGAGAAGATTTCTACATCAGTCCAACATTCATATTTAGCCTATGTTTGGGACTCTCTTGTATCAGATTCATAGCCATACATTGGGACTTTACTATATCCCGTCTAATATTCAATTTTTTAGTATTATGCTTCATGTGTTTCAGCTATGTATTTATCTATAAAGACAAAAAAAAAAAAAAAAACCTTACATTGCCAACTCTTTTTTCAGGCTTGGAATGGAAATAAGTCTCGGAACACATTGGCAGATTTAACAAATAAAAATAGAGAAAGGAAGGGGGTTGTGTCCCACATTTGTGTTTACATGCTTAATTTTTATAAACTGCAGGAGTGTACATTTAAAGTGATTTCTGAATAATACAATAGAAAATACTTTACAATAAGTATCTGTATGTTTCTCTTGTTACTGCAGAATCTGGAAGAAGAGAACTTCTGTCTCTTTTACCTTACCCAAGCAGATCAGACAGGACAAATAAAGCACAATGGCCACCTTTGCATATATAGATTGGTAAAAGGGATGGTTCATTTTAAACCTAATCGAGTCCCATGCTTGTGTGCTTCTCAGAAATTAGAGGAAATCAATTCATGTGCTAATGAGAAAGTCCATAATTTATTGTCTGCTGAGGAATGCATGATACATTTATTTTAACAGTAAACAATTATTTTTATTGCAAGATTAATTATCCTGATTTATTGGTAACTCCTGTTTCCTCATACTCTTGAAGGCTGCAAGGTTTCTGGTTACTCTTTTGTGGATCTGTCTGTTACTTTATAAAACATGTAACTGATGTATGAGCCTGTTCTGTTTGCTTTAGATACAAAAAGAGTGATGAACAAGGAGAACAAGACACGGATGGGTGTGGACACTAGATATAAATTATAAATATACACTATATACAGTTATAGTATATATATATATATATATATATATATATATATATATATATATATATATATATATATATATAAACATATATTTAACAGAGAGCACAAGCAAAGTACATAGCCCCTAGGGGTCAACAGTACAATACAAAGCAACAGTGGGCTTTACCAATACTCAGAAAATTTTGAATTTGTTACAATAGTGCAGCTTTTTTTTTGCTTTTTTGTTATTTACTTGCATTCTTTTCCTCTTAGAACAATGGTCTTAATCTGAATTTTATAATGCAGTGCCAGCCATTCAGGAGTCTTTTTCTTTCGTTCAGCTCATGGGCTTAACATATGAAATTCAGTACATTCTCCAAACCATTTTGTGGGCTCACTGAGAGTTAATTCCCCCATTCATTCCGCAGGCTGAACAAGAGAAAATCTGTCAATCCCCCAAGTCACTGCTGGCTATGGTATCCAGCAGCTACTTTGTCAAGCCAGGTGTTGCTTGCAGGGTCACCCATGACCCATGAATTTTTGGCCAGTTCAGGAAGAATAAAAGCCTTATTTCTATTGCCTGAGCTTAGTGCTGTTGACAAAAATCCATGCATTAAATGTCAAAGATTTAAACATACACACCTGCCACAAATGCTAGGTGCTTCACTATTATGATTAGTGATGAGCCAAATGTACCTGGGTTTGGCCTGGGCAGTTTCTCCAAACATTAAAGTTTGGATGCCGAATCTGAACCCCACTGTAGTCAATAGAAGCCAAATGTTAAAAAGACGTAATGCCCATTTTCTAGGCTAAGAGGCAAGGAATTGTCAAACAAATGACATGGGTGACTGGGCACTGCTCTGGAGAACATGTACCAAAGAACAAACATCCTTTAAATTCCATTTGGCTGGTAGCAGTGATTTTAGTAATGCTTAAATTGAAACATTAAAAATGCAAAATTGCATTAACCTCCCTGGCGGTATTCCCGAGTCTGGCTCGGGTTGGATTTTTCCATACCAAAAGCGGTAACCCAGAGCCAGACTCGGGCTTGCATCGCAGGATCCAGGAAGAGCATACTTACCTTGTCCCCTGGATCCTGCGATGTCTCCCCGCTGTGATCGGCGAGCCGCTGTGTCTCGCTCGATTCACAGTGCCGAGCTCCGTTCCCTGCGAGCGGTGCGACGCACGGGGACGGAGTTCGGCGGTAAATTCAAAAGTGAAACACACAGTATAGATACAGCATACTGTAATCTTACAGATTACAGTACTGTATCAAATAATGACACATCCCCTTTGTCCCTAGTGGTCTGCCCAGTATCCTGCATGCAGTTTTATATATATAAAACTGTTCTTTCTGCCAGGAAACTGGAGATTGTCCATAGCAACCAAAACTGTCTCTTTACATCAAAAGTGCTTTTAGACCAGCTAGAAAAAAGCGATAATAAATTAGAATCACTCGCAGAATTGAGTGATAGTGATTTGTGGGGAAATCCGTCACCAAACACTAAAAGTAACAAAAGCGACAATTCTGCAACTGAGCAAATTTCAGTGTTTTTGATTTGATTACATTATTATATAATTTTTATTATTATTATATTATTATTTGTTATAATTATTTATAGTTATTTATTATATTATAATTTTTTATTTCGTTTTTCAAACTTTATCATACCCGGGATGTCTACTAGACTCTTGTTTGGACAGATTTAAGTGAACTATTCCTAAGAATTATAGGCCTACAATATAAAACGCCAAATTTCTGTGCAAAATAATTGTACCGCTTTCAGCACCTAAAATCAGAAATAATCATACCGCCAGGGAGGTTAAATAACATGCTTTGGGGATGTCCTGACCCTGCCTGTTAAATGGTACATCTGTATAATGTATACATAGTACCTCTACTCATTCACAATAAAAAGTAAAGTGTAAATAAACACACAGATACAGTTTATTCCTCTAATAAATAAATAAAAAAGTCATCCAGCAATGCAAATCCACGTCAATCAAAGTGCTCAATATCTGTCTAGCTGCCGAAAAAAACCTGCCTTCTGGACTTCTGGACCTATCACTTCACGGTAGCCAAATTGCAGGTCAGGTGGATGACAGCTGACATAAATAAGGGGATGGGGTCTCCCAGGTGACGCCATTGACGATATATGGACATGACAATGTATAATAGAGAGTCTCACAGCAATGCATGCTTGGATAAGGTTGGTTAGGATTTTTGGAACCTATGCCTTTTTTTTTATTTTTGCATGATGTTCCTCCTTAAATCCACACCACACCCGACAGGTCTGGTAAATAAATTGAGGGGGGTGGGGCCTCAAGTGCTCCCACATTGGGCAAAGGATAGCATGCATAGAACTTTGCAAGTTTCAGATTTCAGAAAGTTGAACATAGCACATGAATATCAGGAAGCAGGAGGATCTAGAGGAAGTTTGAGGCATTGTGGGTGCTAAGTAAGAATTAAAGCTTCACTTTAATGGAACAAAATGTTTATGTGGCAATATTTTTTAACCTTATGCATCAAACATTTTCTCTAAAAGAAAAAAAACATTCCAGCTCTGCAATCCTTTCTACAAGCAATAAATAGTATTTTAAACCTAACTTTTACATCAGGTTCTTTATGCAAGTGTAAGTACAAGTGTAGTAAATAATATCTGGAAAAGAATGCCAAAAATTGAGTCTAATTGTTTCAAAAAAGAGTTCAAAATCTGGTACAAGAATTAAACTGCCAAAATAACTATTAAGAAAACTGAACATTCTTACATTATGAATCTATAAACACACTTTTTTTGGCCACAAAGTTAAATTTCACACAAAACATGATGTGTTAAAGCACTTTTAAATATTTCCATTACAGGACGCAGCTTTATAGTGTTCCAGAGTGTAAATGTTAAACAGAGGTGAACAGTATGGAGTCTGAGATTCTGCACACAAGAATTAGAACAGGCTGTATATCTTCACAGACTTGACATATAGACAGTGGTATTAGATTTTCTAAGCCTTATAAGTTTCAGTCTTTGTAGTTAGGTCAGGTTTCGCTGACAGTCCTAACTTGTGAACTCTTTAGAGAAAACATATAAATAACATAAAAACAATATAGTAGAGTACATTTACGTATACAAATCTTTACCAAAGAGTATCAATTGAATCCAATTTATCTGTTTGCAGGATTGTTGGTACTAATTATGATTTGTCTTTTCATATGTTCCAGAACAAAAAAAGACTAGATCAAATCATAACAAGCTCAGGGTGGTTCAAAATAGATTATGTTAGATTTCACTGCTGGGACATTGGTGGTTGTTTTTGGTGTAAGGAATAATGACCTACCTTAAAAAACTCTAAAGCCTTGTACACACATGATCATATTTTTCAATGGGAATTGTGTGATGACAGACTGTTGGCAAAAAATCCGACCATTTGAACGCTCCATCGGACCATTGTTGTCGGATTTTCCGCGGACAAACGTTGGATGGCAGGATTATAAATTTTCTGCGGACAAATGTCTGTTGTCGGATTTTCCGATCGTGTGTACACAACTCCATCAGACAAAAGTCCAAAGTACAAACACGCATGCTCGGAAGCAAGGACGAGCCAGAAGTGGTCAATCTTGTAAACTAGCGTTCGTAATGGAGAATTAACATTCGTGATGCGGCAAATTATGAAGTCTTGAAATGCAGCGCACATTCTCTTCTTCTTTAATGGGATAATAATGAAGCTCCTTTGCTGGTGATACTGATGGAGTTCTGCCAAACGTATTTTAAAAGGCTTTTATTTTCTAGTGATATCAAGAGTAATTTTATTATGAATGTTTTGTTTTTTTTTTTGGTTACCACGACACCATTATCCCGTGATTTTTAAGATCAAAGATACAACTAGGTTGGTGTCCCTTGTAAATTTTACGTTGTATTTTTTTAAATGTTACAGCCTACTCCCAAACTGTCATTTGAAGTAAAACACATAGCCAAGTATCATTCTCCACAATTTTTTTATTGTGCAAAAAATTAGACATGCTATCTGCCAATAGAACTTAACCAAAAAGAGTATTCTATACATCCAAAAATATAGAAAATATACCAAATCAAATCATTATTGAACCAAAAAATAAAATAAAAGCCTCACACATGTGTCCTGCTTCTTAATATAGGGGGTCAACAGTGGCAAGAGTTGTTGAAAGCAGGGGTCCATCATCCAGAGATAATTACGAAAATCATCCGGATTATAATCCTGGAACTTCCGCAGCAAAGGCATATGATGTAATTGGTCACGATTAATAATGCAACCAATTTTGGTGCAAGAAATCCTCCTGCTCCTGTTCCTGGACTGGACTTGGGTCAAAGCAATAACTCCAAGGCCAATAATAAATATCACGTTATCTCCTCCGATTCTGCAACATTTCTGGTTGACGAATGGCCGTTCAGAAATTAACTGAAAAGCATGAAATGAAAAGCGCAAAATGAAAAGCGTGAAAAGAAAAGCGCCAGACAATTGAACTTCCTCTTTATCGGCTCGTAGTACGCCTAGTACGTCACTACGTTCGTGTTTGTTGGCTGACAATTGTCTGCCATTTGTATGCAACACAAGTTTTTGTCCAATGCCCTTTAGACAAAAGTCCGAGGCTTTGTCTGCGAAAAATCTGATCGTGTGTATGAGGCTTTAAGCTCTACTCCGGAAGATCTGAAAATTATACCTTTTAGTGGAGCTGCACCCGTTCTTCAAGGATTTACTGCTCGCTTATTCTAAGATAGAGTAAAAGCACTTTAACTTACCTGGTCCCCAGCAGATGGTGCTCCCCCATGCTTCCATGGTGGGCTGTTCCTTATTGTCATCATAACCGATGCAGGGCTATGATGTTGAAGCTATGGTCTTGATGATATCAGGACCCTATATTACTGGAGCATAGGGGAGATGAAGCTGTGGCGATAAGTCTAGCAGTATAGAGGTATGAGGCTGGGTTCACACTTTCTTCTCATGCCTCTTACAGCAAGGGTTCGGTGCGTCCCCATTCACCGTTTCAGGTCCAATTTCCAGTTTTTGTCTGAATTTGGACCTGAAATGGACCAAAAGACACACAGGGCTCCTGTGCAAATTTGCACCAGAGCCGCAGCGGAGATATGTGAACCGGCTCCATAGAGAGCCGGTCAAAATCTCCTGCTATCCAATTCGCAATAGTGTGAACCCAGCCTAAAGGATTAGGTTAGAAAATCTTCTTTTCTATGTCATGTAGACCTAAACGAGCAGGTAATCCATCCAGTGTTCTTTTTTTTACCATTGCAAGGGAAAAGTTTTCTGGAGTTGGGATTTAAACAAACTGGTTAATGGCCTCATAGATGCATCCTGGGAAGGCTACATCACCAGTGCCTTCCCTTTCAGATGATGTGCACTCATATTCCAGGAGGCTGAACCAGAGTTGCATGAAGTAATGGGCTGGATGGATAGATTTATCTGTCCTTAGTTAAAATGACCATTGTGAAAGGAATAGGGAGGAAAAGAATGATAATGTATGCAAGAAATAGAAAGTCTACAATCATTTTATAGGTTTCTGTTCGTAGACTGTCATTAGTAAACATTTCTAAAGGTGCCTCTTTCTAAGGGTGAAGTTCATGTTTAAGTCGATTAAACCCATCAGTGTCCACCCTAAACCGAAATACCATATTTTGTGTGTATTTACCCTTTAAGAGTATTCCAATACAAACTACATTTAACATCAGGCTCCTGTAATTTATCTTAAGCAGTGACTAAGTGCACAGCAATTACAGCAAAACATTCAACAGTGTCTCTTTGTTACATTTTTAGATTGCACTTTGTTCTGTATTTTAACAAGCAATTTTGTTTATTCATTCCTCAGAGTTATTAAAAAACTAAGTAGCCTAGGAGTGATAAGAAAAAATAAGTATTGAGGTCATCTATCTCAATTCCCTGCTTGACAGTGCTCTTGACCAACTCAGCAGTCTTACAGTTTCACACGAGATGAACCAGAAATTCTCATTAGAATCAAACCATGCTTAAATTATGAAAATAATTTATCTTGTAAAAACACAGTAAATATATTGGTTTTAATCATAAATTTAGATTTACTTGTAAAGAAATAGTTTGACCTCAGACAATTATGAAATGTCACATTCAGGACAATTTATTCTGCTCCTGCAAAGCAGATACAGCCTAGCCTATGCTAGCCCATGCTGCAACCAATTATAATTGTGAGTTGGCCACTGTGACAATACGAGGATTAATATGTCAGGTCACTGCTGCACTGCAGGTGCATCTCGTTGAGTATTTTTTTTATAAAGGGGGTATAGAAAAATCACTTTGGGAGCAGTGGCAATGTCCGTGCAGCCCCTGTGCCCCAATTGACATGAATAGGACTGTATGTTCAAGGTTCAAGGTTGCACAGAAAACCTGTGCAGCCCTGTCCAGGCAAACACAGCCCTTATAAAGGCAAACACAGCCCTTATACAGGCAAATGCTTTAGTATGCCCATGTGAATGAGGCCCAAGTAACAAAAAACTCTAGTATTTATTTATCATCTTCATTTATGTGGCACTGAAAGATATATATTACATTAGACATACACACACACACTTTTCCATTTCTTTTTTTTACAAAAGCTTGGCTCAAGGGATGACTTTCAATAGATCGCAGCGAGGTAGCTGCTCTGCTACACACGAAACCCTGACCCAGAATCAGGTCGTCTACCAATGATTTAGCACCGGGTTCCCAACGAACATGCGATGCGCTCCGGGAGAGAGGCAGCCCGCTTCCATCCGCGCTCCAGTCCCGAGGAGAGCGGCGTTACGCGCCACCCCCTTCCCATAGAAGGGGTGGTGGGGGCGGCTATCCCAGGCCAACCTGGGCTCCGCAGCCCTGCGGTGTCGTTACCTTTAGGGGGGATTCTGACTTAGAGGCATTCAGTCATATTCCCGGGACACACACTTTTAAAACGAAACCTGTACTGTAAAAAATAGGGAGGCTGATTTTGCTATTTTCCTTATAAAAAGGTTGGCTGGCTGTCTCTGGCCTCAATACATTTTGGGTATTCAGTAAAGTCCTAGTGACACTTTTCTGGCAGTATGGCCCTTCGCCAAATAAATAATCACTGCCACTCATTTCAGTATCTTTAAGACCCCTTTCACACTGGGGCACTTTGCAGGCGCTACAGGGCCTGCAAAGCGCCCTAAAAGAGCCGCTGCTGTGTCTCCAGGGTGAAAGCCCTCGGGGCTTTCACCCCGGTGCGATGCACTGACAAGACGGTAAAAAAAGTCCTGCTAGCAGCATCTTTGGAGCGGTGAAGGCGCTCCTTCACCGCTCCTGCCTATTGAAATCAATAGGGCAGCGCAGCTATACCGCCGGCAAAGCGCTGCTGCAGCAGCGCTTTGCGGTGGTTTTAACCCTTTCACAGCCGCTAGCAGGGAGGTAAAAATAGCACCATTTTACCGCCGACGCCGCCCTTGCCCCAGGAAAGGGGCCTTAGGATGCATGTGGCAAAGTCAGATAGTTGTTAATAGCACCATTTTTACAAAGTGGTGCTATTACTGAACCAAATTTAAAAAAACGTACCTCTAGTTCCTAGATTACGAAACTGGAGGTAATGCCTGTTTCTGTATGCTACAGTATGTATCAGGGCAGCATATTTGCCGCAGCTATGCCCTCTCCTTCACAGCCGACAGCCTCCTGGGAACCAGTTGTGCCGACAGTGCTTCACATGCTAATGCCTGCACATGTGTGCATGGTCATATATTCAGTATGGTTTCTGTGCCCATACTTATGTGCATGTGCATTATCCTGGCAGCTGGTTTGATGTTCCTTACAGTACAGTAGTCATTTTTTTCTTGACAAGGTCTCTCTCATTAGAATTTTGTAAAAACCTGTATAATGCACAGGGTAAAAGAAGGCGGGATACTGGTCATTCAACTCTATGTGTAATCTGAACCTTAAAGTAGGACTATAGACAAAGCTTTTTTTTCATTTTGGATAGATCGAGGGAGGATTATCACTTCCCATCCCATAGCCAAAGCAGGAAATGAGAGGAAATCCCTGCAAATGAGGGGAATCTCTTGGGGACCCCCAGGTCACCAGAACTACCGTCCCCATTGGAAGATTTCCCTATTACTTTTCTGGGGACAACCCAAAATGTGGGATTTTCTTTTACTTTCACTTTCAATGATAATAGTAAACAGGACAAATAGAGAGGGTGAATCTCCCTCACGGGGACACAGACAGCAATAAAAAACTGACAGGTGTTCTAAGCTATCTCTCCTCTATCCAAAACTGAAAAAAAAATGTTGCCATTAGTTATACTTTAACTAATAGTTATACTATTAAAGTATAATTAAAAGCAAAACTTTTTTTTAGATTTGGATAGAGTGGTGAAGGGAAAAAACCCCTATTAGTATTTTATTGCTGTTCAGGACCCCATTCAGGAGGATGATTCTCTATAATTGTCCCAACCGCCAATGTCACTGTAAATGAAAGCGTGGGTGAATTCAAAATTTTATTTGCTACTAGAACAGGAATTGAGTGGAAATCTTTTAATTTGTTACCATGACAGCTGTCTTATGCCCTGTACACAGGATCAGACATTGATCGGACATTCTGACAACAAAATCCATCGGATTTTTTCAGACGGATTTTGGGGCAAACTTGTCTTGCATACACACGGTAGCACAAAGTTGTCGGAAAATCCGATCGTTCTGAACGTGGTGACGTAAAACACGTACGTCGGGACTATAAACGGGGCAGTAGCCAATAGCTTTCGTCTCTTAATTTATTCTGAGCTTGCGTGGCACTTTGTGCGTCGGATTTGTGTACACATGATCGGAATTTAGACGATCAGGTTTTGTTGTCGGAAAGTTTTATATCCTGCTCTCAAACTTTGTGTGTCGGAAATTCCGATGGAAAAAGTCAGATGGAGCCCACACACGATCAGATTTTCCGACAACACAATCCGATCGCACTTTTTCCATCGGAAAATCCAACCGTTTGTACAGGGCATAAGAGTGGATATCCTTCACATTGGAAATATATCTTCTCACTTCCTGTTGATTCTATGGGACAGGAAGTGAGGCAGAAATCTCCCAAATGAAACAGATGGCAAAGCAAACTGACAGCTGTTTTACCCCTCCCCTACTTTTCCAAAATGACAACAACAAAAAAAGTATGACCTTTAGATATACTTTATGCCTTGTACTAAACAAGTCTTTTTTTCAGTAAAACCAGCTTGCAAAATATGTGAAAAGTTGCCTAGAGCTGCAAATGCTAGCTAGAAATTGAGAATATTAAATATTCATATTCAATATTTCATATTTATCTAGCTGCATATTTTTTTCTTTACTGTATTTTTCGGTCTTCAACCTAATAAACAAATAAAGAAAAATATATAAAACCACTACACATGCTCTTTGAAATTTGCTTGGTTATTGCTGCATCTTTTAAAACAAACATCTCAACCACTTTCCACTAGGAGAACCTGCATTAATATAGGGGTCACCACTTATAGAAGAGCAATTTATATACATTTTCATACATTTCTAAAAGGTTTTTGAATTAAAACATTAACATGTTTTTAATCCAGCCATTCTTTTTTAGAATAGATAAGGATTAGGTTTTTTGAGCTATTCGGGGCTTCATTAAAGAGATTTACTCTCTCTCATTTCAACATACAGAAAGTGAGAGGGAAACTCTCCAACAGTAATATAGATAGACATAAAACTTCTTTATTTTATTAGAGTAGGGAAAGGCCAGAACCCCTGTTAGATTTTTATTTCTGTGTCCTTGTTACAGATTTTCCCTTACTTTCTGTCTGGGGAAACTATTGTCAGCAGGACAGAAAGTGAGGGGAAACTTCCCTAACGAAGCAATAAAATCTAATGCCCTGTACACACGATAGGATTTTCCGACAACAAAATCCATGTTTTTTTTTTCCCGACGGCTCAAACTTGTCTTGCATACACACAGTCACACAAATGTTGTTGGAAATTCCAAACGTCAAGAACGAAGTGACGTACAACACGTACGACGAGCCGAGAAAGATTAAGTTCAATAGCCAGTGCGGCTCTTCTGCTTGATTTCGAGCATGCGTGGAACTGTGTGCGTCGGAATTGTGTACACACGATCGGAATTTACGACAACGGATTTTGTTGTCAGAAAATTTGAGATCTAGATCTCAAATTTTGTGTGACAGAAATTCCAATAGAAAATGTCCGATGGAGCCTACACACGGTCGGAATTTCCGACAACAAGCTCCCATCGTCGGAAAAAAGTTGCACGATTTGTGCCGAATAAATCATGGTACAGAAAATATCAGTCAATATTTGGAGTACAAGAGGTATGCAGTCATATACCAAAAGGAAGATGGCGTAAGACAATTACACATTCCACTATGTGCCAAATAAATTCAATTGTTATGCAATTCACCAAATTAAGATGCCACGTGTGACAAGTCACATTCTTCAACATCCACCAATCTTATGTTATTTGGGTCTTTATGATCTGATGCACCTGGAATGTATTTTGATGATTTAAACTGAATGTTCAGTTGGGCTTTAATTTATTTGACAGTTAAACAGACTTTGTAACAGTTGAGCATGAGAAATTCAGGAAAATGACAAAGGTCAAGTGAAAGAATATACATTATGTCCTAGACAGACCATATTTTCAAGGATGTCCCTGGCCAGTGCTGTCCTGCAGTAGGGATGGGCCGAACACCCCCCTGTTTGGTTCGCATCCAGAACTTGCGAACAGGCAAAAAATTTGTTCGAACAGGCAAACACCGTTAAAGTCTGTGGGACACGAACATGAAAAATCAAAAGTGCTAATTTAAAGATTAATATGCAAGTTATTGTCATAAAAAGTGTTATGCCGCGTACACATGATCAGTTTTTTCGTCGGAAAAAGATATGACAGCTTTTCCAACGGGTTTCCGCTCAAGTTTGCCTTGCATACACACGGTCACGCAAAAGTTCACTGAAATTGCGACGGTCAAGAACGTGGTGACGTACAACACTACGACGAACTGAGAAAATGACGTTCAATGCTTCCGAGCATGCGTAGGGATTTTGCGCATCGGAATTGTCACAGGCGATCGCATTTTCGGGTAGGAACTTTTCCTGACCGAAAAATTGAGAGCATGCTCTTAATCTTTTGCTGGCTGCAATTCCACCAGCAAAAGACCGGTGGAGCATACACACGGTAGCATTTTCTGAATAAAAAATATCATTGGTCTTTTGCGGGTCGAAATTCCGACCGTGTGTACGCGGCATTTGGGACCCGGGTCCTGCCCCAGGGCACATGTATCAATGCAAAAAAAGTTTAAAAACAGACGTTTTTTCAGGAGCAGTTATTTTAATAATGCTTAAAGTGAAACAATAAAAGTGAAATATTCCTTTAAATTTCGTACCTGGGGGGTGTCTATAGTATGCCTGTAAAGTAGCGCATGTTTCCCGTGTTTATAACAGTCCGAGAGCAAAATGACATTTCTAAAGGAAAAAAAGTCATTTAAAAGTGCTAGCTCTAGTGCCAGCTATTAATAAAATGTCAATCCCGACAATACACATAAAAGTAATTGAAAGTCATTGAAAATTTTTTTAAAAATGCATGGGGTCCCCCAAAATTCCATTACCAACTCCGCGCCAAAATGTTTTAAAAAATGGCGTGGGGTTCCCTCCAAAAATCCACACCAGACCTGGGTCTGGTATGGATTTTAAGGGGAACTCCGCGCCAAAATTTAAAAAAAAATGTTGTGGGGTTCCCCAAAAATCCACACCAGACCCTTATCCAAGCACGCAACCTGGCAGGCCGCAGAAAAAGAGGGGGCGAAGAGAGAGCGCCCCCCCCCTGAACCATACCAGGCCACATGCCCTCAACATGGGGAGGATCCTGCGTTGCCTACACATACACGGGAATCCTGTGTTGCATCAGAGGGGGCGGGGTCACCCGTGCACATCACTGGGAAGCCCCGGCGTTTCCCCTCGTCAGAGAAGGATGGGATCATGTGACGGGTGGCCACGCTCTCAGCTACATAAGAGCTGTCAAGCTGGCGCTGCGTCATTGGCTGGGTGTCTCCCGTGGAGGCAGGATCCTGTGCATGTTCCTTGCTGGAGTCGCTGGAGATCACCCATCGCTGGCGATCAAGAATTGGATTACATCGCTGGAGTAGGAGCATGGATTCATTGGATTAAATTGCTGGAATCTCTTTTTTATTTTTTATTATTAATAAAGGACTTGTCCCAAGCCGTCTCCTGTGGTTTTTTAACATTTTGACACTTTCTTTTTGTGAAATTGTAGGGGTACAATGTACCCCTTACCAATTCACATGGGGGGCCGGGATCTTTTGTTAAAGGGGGCTTCCAGATTCCGATAAGCCCCCCACCCGCAGACCCCCACAACCACCGGGCAAGGGTTGTGGGGATGAGGCCCTTGTCCCCATCAACATGTGGCCTGGTATGGTTCAGGAGGGGGGGCACTCTCTCGTCCCCCCTCTTTTTCTGTGGCCTGCCAGGTTGCGTGCTCGGATAAGGGTCTGGTGTGGATTTTTGGGGGAACCCCACGCCATTTTTAAAAAAAAAATTGGCAAGGAGTTCCTCTTAAAATCCATTCCAGGCCTGAAGGGTCTGGAATGGATTTTTGTGGGGAACCTCACGCCATTTTTTTTAAAATTTTGGTGTGGAGTTCCCCTTAATATCCATACCAGACCTGAAGGGCCTGGTAACGGAATTTTGGGGGACCCCCATGCATTTTTAAAAAATTTTTCAATTACTTTCAATGACTTTTATGTGTATTGTCGGGACCGACAATTCATTAATAGCCGGCCTTAGCGCTAGCACTTTTAAATTACTTTTTTTTCCATTAGAAATGTCATTTTGCTCTCGGACTGTTCTAAACACGGGAAACATGCACTACTTTACAGGCATACTATAGAAACCCCCCAGGTACGAAATTTAAAGGAATATTTCACTTTTATTGTTTCACTTTAAGCATTATTAAAATCACTGCCCCCGAAAAAACTGCCATTTTTTAAAACTTTTTTTTGCATTGATACACGTCCCCTGGGGTAGGACCCGGGTCCCCAAACATTTTTTATGACAATAACTTGCATATTAACCTTTAAAATTAGCACTTTAGATTTCTCCCATAGACTTTTAAAGGGTGTTCCGCGGCTTTTCAAATTCACTGCGAACACCCCAAAATGTTCGCTGTTCGGCGAACAGGCGAACAGCCAATGTTCAAGTCAAACTCATGTTTGACTCAAACTGATAGCCCATCCCTATACTGCAGTAACCGTGTCCTTTTACATTGAAGGAAGGCAGTTTTGAGTTCCCTTCTGGACTCCTTTTGACTTCCTTATCCTTGGCTCTTCTGGAAGTTTGCAAGCATTTCACAGCACTCCTCCCATCTGAGGAGTGGGGTGAGTGTTCTCTCAGAAAACAAGCTGGCCCAGAGGCTCCAGCACCACTTGGTGCTGGAAGATGCTGAGCCACCGGTGGAAAACATAGGACACATGTGTCAGCTGGCTTTAGAAATGATAGGGGACTCTGGCAACAGGCCATAGCATACATGGGTACACAAGCTGCCTGGGAGTACAGGGCACATTTCTGTCATTAACCCTAGAAATTATATTGAATAAAGATGTCAGATAACTCTAGAAATGATTAAGGATCCTGGCAGCAAAGCATGACATTCTTCACAGACTGCCAGGGTGTACAGGATACATGCCTGATCTTTGGAGCCAGCATTTACCTGGGTCACAAATGTCAGCTAGCTTCAGAAATGAATGGGACCTGAGAAGCAAGGTATGGCATAGGACATAGGACACCCCCTAGGCCTAAAAAGAAATAACCCCTGTAGTGCAAGGCTTTCTACAATTGGTCAGGTCTGAGTCCAGGAGAGAGTCTCCATTTTTTATTGGCACTTCTGCCAGTCTTTTATTACTGTAAGGTTGGCAGTATGGGACTCCATGATTTCTATTGGTGGCCCAGCCCAGAGTCATACCCGGGGGATGCAGTCTGGATCGGTCGCCACCTCTTAGTGTGCACCAGCAATATGCCGAGTGGCAGTGGTGTGCCAGGCGCTGGAAGACTCTCTGTGCTCCAGCACCCAGCACTGAAAGAAGCCAGAACTGTCAGTAGGAGTGATCTCTGCTCAACAGTTGAACTATAGATCGAGCTGGTCTGGGAGGGAGAGCTTGGTGTGGGAGTGTATGTTCAGGTAAGTAATTGCAAAACATATTTTGTTTGGGGGGGTTATTATTAGTGTTGTGGGCTACTGTACTTTTCTAATTACCTTTTGCTGTATTTGACAGGCTAGATAGTTTATTTGCATGTGAATTGTAATGCTGGGAGCAACAGAAGGTCGAAAATCAGCCTGTTCAACAGGAACCGGCTGACATTTGGTCACTCTGTACAGCTGTCTGTCATACAAAAGCTGGTATAACGTGCCTAATGTGTGTCTAATGCTGGAAAACCAACCTCAGACCAAATGCCGATAGGTGTGTTCTGGCAGGGGGGAGTCCCCCTGTCAGAATACAAAGGCACTGCGGGGGAGATCATCTCACCAACATCGGTATGGCAATCTGTCAGTTTTTTTTTTCCTTCAGCCCGCTGGGTTGAACGAAAAAGAACTTGCAGTGTATACCAAGCTTTACAGAACAGAATAATTTGTAGTTCAGAATATGGACTTCTCTTCTTTCTACAATAAAATAGTGTACAATAGGCAATAGTGATTTGCAAAGTGCAGTAATTCAAGACAATCGGTTACATTTTAGTTTTGGATGGTCGCTGTGCTCTACTTTTTACATAAATAGGTTTGACAGCATTGTAGGTAAGTTACATTCCACTGCGTAGGGTAAAATGAAGGAAGCACAGGCAGGCTAATCTATACAGACTTGTCTAGTAATATCAGTTCTGCCCTGCTGCCAATGACAACAATGCTGGGCCTTCTATTCCAAAAGTCTTTTACCAATTGTTTGAGAGTGTATTAAAATGAAAAATGATTTTGTGTAATTTTTTCTTGTAGGCATGGTTAAAAGTGGCATTGGTCAGTAGGGTGTCCCTGAATTTCGATGGTATCGATTATTCAGCATTGTATGATACATATCAACAAGACTAAGACTGGATGATCTTTTGTGTCTAGGTGCTTAGGTCTCAGGTGTTCAGGTGCTATGTGTGAAATGAAGGAAAGGTGCCAATGTTCCCACAGGGGCAAGAAACTATTCACAGCTGAAACTTAGGGACCTTTGTTCCTATGATGCCACTCTGTGCCCCTTTGTTAGAGCTCCCATTGTTTCACTACTTCACTACCCCTCATTACAAAACACCGTCAGATGGTCCTCCCTGTTTTCGCAGAGGATTCAATATTGAACGGTACAAGAGTGTTTGTCGAGTTGCTAGGGCAAAATAACATTCTGCCCAACTAGTAAAAATTGATTTTGTTTCCATGACGGAATCAACACATTTATTTTATTTATCATGGTTTAAAATAGAATTATGAACCTTAATTATATCAAGATTCTTTTAAAATCAAACATTTAGAAAATATTACAGAAGAGCATAACATTTGACAGAATTTGAGCTGTATGATCTAATTATTCTTAATAACAGACACTAATTATTCCCTCTGGTTTCAGGCAAGCAGACCTTTTCCAAGTGTGTGATGAACAATGGTCACACGGAATTGATTATTTTAGGAGCAACCCCATATTGTGCTTGTGTAATAGGCCTCCAGTGTATCCCTCTGTCCTCCAAAGTTCCCGATTGATTTATTGCATTTCAATTTATCATTTCACATTTGTTACTTCACCTCCGATGTTTGTTAATTTCATTTTTCTTTATAGGGAAATGCATTTTTAAGGTTAAAAATCAGATTTTAATAAAAAGTACATTCAACAGGTCTCTAAAAATAAGGACGCAATGCCAAGGTAATCTTCTTCTCGTTATTCTTAGGTAGGCCATACATGGTTCGAATTCCGAACAAATTTTCTTTCGAAAATCTTTTCAAAGAATTTTCGTTTGAATTTCGCACCATTAGTGGGACACAGCAATGGCCGATTTTCGTGCGGCTATCGAATTTGAGTGATCGGACATGTTGGAAATTTTTTGAAAAACTAACAATTTTCTAATCAATGATGGGAGAATCTTGTGAGAAATTTAATTGAAAAAGGAATGCACATGAGTGAAGAAGAAAAGAAGATTCCCAGACACAAAAATTATTTTCTGTAGTAATATGAGGTGTAATTGAAGGCTTGGTTGGTCAAATTTAGAAAATCAATGGTGGCACCATCGGATCACAAAACGCATGAAATTTCTGATTTTGAAAAGAATTCGACCATGTATGGCCTGCCTTATTGTATTTATTATATTTAATTTTCATTTATTTGCCTGTTTTCTTTGCCTCTACTCACATAACAACCAGCTGCTGCACTTGCAGGGCTCTAATGAGGAAATTGCAGGGTCTGCATCCCTTTAGATGTGATTTCCTATTGGGAGTATATCACCAAAAATAATATTTTTGTTGCAGGGGATGCATGATATCTGACTTGTATCTATAGTGTAGACCAGTGGCAGCTGGTCCATAAGGGGCGCAAGGCCCCCTCCTTCATGTTCCCAAGCTAATCATAGAACGATTTATTTTTAAATAACTGATAATATGACTAAAATTTTTTAACATCTTAAAGTAATATTATTATTTATTTAAAAATCAATCGTTCTATATGTGTGCACTGTGTAGGGCGCCGGACTAATGGGCTTCTATTAGGTCCATCGTTTTTTTATGAGCATGTGATTAGAGCCTGAGGATCTAATTGGCTTGTTTTAGGTTGTCCTCGGGGCGCAGAGCAATGCGCCCCAAACCATCCCACTTTTAGTTTTAGCAAATCAATATTCGCCAATGCATCACTTCCGGTTTCTGGCCTCTTATCCCGGAAATCAGGAGGCTGAAGATTTGGAACCCAGAAAGAAGACCGGGTTAACAATGAAGCCACCGGGTATAAGCGGAGCCGTGACCACTGGAGGGTTCCGTTTGTAGGTAAGTCTCACGGTGTCCTCTGTCCCCCCAAAAAATTTTTAGCACCAGCCACCACTGGTGTAGACTTCTGTGAAAATCAGTGAGCCAATCACACAAGCAGTAAACTATGTTTTTGGGGGGCGTTCTGTATACATTCTGTGTACAGAACACCTCTAGTTAGCAATATTGCATTGCATTTTACAGACAACTACAGAGCTGCAGATTGAAAAGTAACGGTCATTTTTAATAGCATTTAATTACAATATGACTTAAGTCCCAATTGTATACGCTTTATTTTATTTTTTTTTATTTGCTAAGTTTTTTCCCATGAAAGTGGAGTTACCCTTTAGGTAAAGGATTAAGTTTTGGAGTTTGGTCAATGTTAAGGTTAGGGTTGGAGTTTTGTTTTTGTGTGTGTTTTATATGCATCTATTTGGTGTGATAAATAATGTGTTATTGAAACTGTAATGTCACACAAAACTGCACCAATTTTATTTGCTCAAAAATTATTATACTGTTTTGACCTCACTCAATTTTTCACATAGGCAAAAAAAATCTGTTTCAGAATTACCCTAACATTATTGGAATGTTCCCTTGCTCACAGTGCAGCTCACACCAAGGAGGTGAGCAGCTCTGAGCTCACACAATAAACTCAAAGGACCTATTTAAATGGACATTGTCAGGAGATCAAAAAAAAAAAAAGTTGCAGGTATAAGATGCAGGAAAGTAGAGGTTCCTTAACATACTTGTCTTTGTAGACTTTTTGTTACAACAATATGGAGAACATTCTGGCAGGCTCAGCTTTGGCACTTTCTCATCATGTCAAAGGTTGACAACCTCTTCCTGCCTCCTTCACATTCTTATTGGCCAGTATGGATGCCCATCGTAGTGATAGCCCAGTATAAATGTGTGTGTAGTGGGGAAAGGTAGCAGCAAGAAAATGTCAAAGCTTTGACTGTTAGAATAGCATAGTAACTGCCTATGCCCAGTTATCTGCAGACACCTTTTACCTGCAGTAGTGGTTTTTGGTCTTCTAATAATGTCTAAATAAACCTTGCCATCATAACAAAAAAACAGAGGTAAGTGTACATACACATTTATATAAGAAAATGTAACGATGACCGGCTAAGCTTATTTTGGAAAAGAAAATAGCTTCAGCTTTGCTTTCATCGCTTTATTTTCTTGTGTCCACTGGGATCTAATCAGAAAGAAATGCCCCAGGTTAAAAAAAGCTGCTTAATTGGACCCCATGAGAAGATAAGAGAACAGAGAAGCAGAAGAGAAAGGGCGTTTTGTTTTATATGTAATTGATCAGATTGGAATAGAAGATCTCAAAAATGCAATGCAGATACAGTACTTCCTTAGTTTGATACTGCAGGTTTTTTTTTGTTATTATAAAATTACACATTGAAAAATGCACACATAGTTTTCCTCTCAACACTCTTGTTTTTGTACATGCATGCACATTGTATAGATAGAGAGTTTGTATTGATCTGCATAGTGCTATAATCTAGTGTCTGTATGCATTGATGGTTGTGCATATACAGTAATGTATACATAAGTAATAAATGTAATACTTTGTAGGAGAACAGGAGAGAGCTCCATGTAGTAATGAAATAATAAAGGCTCTAGGGTATTTTATATGACATCAGGGCCGGCCCAAGACATTGTGCTGCCTGGGACCAAGAATAAAATGCTGACCCCCCTCCAAAAAAAAATCACACCCACCAAAAGGCCCCCATATCCATTATTTTATATCATGACAATTAAAGCTAAAATTAAATGCATCAGGAAGTCAGATTTACATATAACAGTGGTGGTGGTGGGGGGTTCTGTCCAATACAGCTGTGGTGGTAAGGGGGGGTTCAGACAGAGGAGGCGGTGATGGGGGGTTCAGACAGAGGCAGCAGTGATGGTTGTGGTGGGGGGTTTAGTCATAGGCAGATGTGGTCTTGGGGAAGGGGGGTTTAGTCAGAGGCAGCGGTGGGGGGTTCAGACCAGGGGTGTAACTCGAACCTTCAGGGCCTTGGTGCAAGAAACCATTATGGGCCCCCCTTCCATCCGAGCCCCAGGATTCCAATTTTGGGAGGGTGTCCATGGATATCCTCCCAAAACCGTGCTTCCCGCATGCCCCCTGGGACATGCATCCAGCACAATCACAGTGGCCCTTTACCATGTGATGTCAGCTGATCACATGTAAACGGACTTGCCACGCTGTGTCTGTGTTAGGAAAAGACTGCCATTAACTGTCAAGAATGTCAGTAAATTGTTTACACTGATAATTAGTGCCCCAATCATCAGTGCCATCTATCAGTGCTCATCAATGCTGCCTATCAGTGCCCATCAATGTCACCTACAAGTGTTACCTATCAGTGCTCATTAGTGCCGCCTATTAGTGCCCATCAAATCTGCCTATCAGCACCACCTATCAGTGCTAATTAATGCCTCCTAACAGCGTCCATTTGTGCCACCTACCAGTACTCTTCAATGCTGCCCATCAGTGCCCATCAATACTGCCTGAGTTCTGCCTATCAGTGTTCCTCAGTGCCCATCAGTGCAGCCTATGAGTTCTGCCTATCAGTGTTCATCAATGCCCATCAGTGCCCCCTTTAAGTGCCCATTAATGCCTCCTATCAGTGCCCCCTATTAGTGCTCATCAGTAAATCCTATCAGTGTCACCTATCAGTGCCCCCTAGTGCCTTCTCATTGCGGGAAATGTGAGTTTGTTAGCTTCACACTTGACTGCCCACAGAGCACACAGGAGAGGGGAGGGGGCCGAAGGGGGAGCAGATCAGCGGTGTGTCCTGTGTAATCCCGTGCGAGAGAGGACGGATGAGGGGCAAATAAAACATCAGTGACGGTGTCTCTGTGCTGCTGTTACATGAGAGACACGCTCTCCGCTCAGAGCCGTGTGAATAGCAACCCCGCTGGGCCCCCCCCCACAGTGACGGAATGCCAGGGCCCCATCGCAACTGCGACTGTTGCAACCCTGGTAATTTCACCACTGGTTCAGACAGACTGTCCACTGTGTGGGTATGGCAGCAAGTGCTCTGCCCAGGGCTGGACTGGGACAAAAATATGGCCCTGGACTTCATCCAGACTGGCCCACTTTACTCCAAACACCTGGTGTTGGCGCTTCAATCATCTCGGCACCATGGTTGTTGTGGTGTCAGGATGATTGAAGCGCATTATTTCTATTATTACATTGTAATATAAAATTAAATTGTTCAACTCATCATAATGCAGAATCAGTGGTAACCCTTAGCGTGTCACTTGCCACTGTCTCCTGCCACCAGATGCAGCTTTTCACTTGCCACGTCACTTGTCAGCAGATGCAGCTTGTCACTTGCCACGTCACTTGGCAGCAGATTCAGTGTGTCACTTGCCACTGTCTCCTGCCACCAGATGCAGCTTGTCACTTGCCATGTCACTTGTCAGCAGATGCATGTCACTTTCCACGTCACTTGTCAGCAGTTGCAGCTTGTCACTTGCCATATCACCTGTCAGCAGATGCAGCTTGTCACTTGCCACGTCACTTGTCTGCAGCTGCAGCGTGTCACTTGCCACTGTCTCCTGCCATCAGATGCAACTTGTCATGCCACGTCACTTGCCACGTCACTTGTCAGTGGATGCAGTGTGTCACTTTCCACGTCACTTGTCAGCAAATGCAGTGTGTCATTTGCCACGTCACTTGTACGCAGGTGCAGTGTGTCACTTGCCACTGTCTCCTGCCACCAGATGCATCCTGTCACTTGCCACGTCACTTGTCAGCAGATGTGTGTCACTTGCCACGTCACTTGTCAGCAGCTTCAGCTTGTCACTTGCCAGGTCACTTTTAAACAGATGCAGCTTGTCACTTGCCACGTCACTTTTTAGCAGATGCAGTGTGTCATTTGCCACGTCACTTGTCTGCAGCTGCAGTATGTCACTTGCTATTGTCTCCTGCCACAAGATGCAACTTGTCACGTCACTTGTTAGAGGATGCAGTGTGTCACTTGTCAGCAGATGTGTGTCACTTGCCATGTCACTTGTCAGCAGCTGCAGCTTGTCACTTGCCACGTCACTTTTCAACAGATGCAGCTTGTCACTTGCCACGTCTCTTGTTAGCAGATGCAGTGTGTCATTTGCCACGTCACTTGTACGCAGGTGCAGTGTGTCACTTGCCACTGTCTCCTGCCACCAGATGCATCCTGTCACTTGCCACATCACTTGTCAGCAGATGTGTGTCACTTGCCACGTCACTTGTCAGCAGCTTCAGCTTGTCACTTGCCAGGTCACTTTTAAACAGATGCAGCTTGTCACTTGCCACGTCACTTTTTAGCAGATGCAGTGTGTCATTTGCCACGTCACTTGTCTGCAGCTGCAGTATGTCACTTGCTATTGTCTCCTGCCACAAGATGCAACTTGTCACGTCACTTGTTAGAGGATGCAGTGTGTCACTTGTCAGCAGGTGCGTGTCACTTGCCATGTCACTTGTCAGCAGCTGCAGCTTGTCACTTGCCACGTCACTTTTCAACAGATGCAGCTTGTCACTTGCCACGTCTCTTGTTAGCAGATGCAGTGTGTCATTTGCCACGTCACTTGTCTGCAGCTGAAGCATGTCAATTGCCACTGTCTCCTGCCACCAGATGCAACTTGTCACATCACTTGTCAGAGGATGCAGTGTGTCACTTGCCACGTCACTTGTCAGCAGATGCGTGTCACTTGCCACGTCACTTGTCAGCAGATGCATGTCACTTGTCAGCAGATGCATGTCACTTGTCAGCAGATACGTGTCACTTGTCAACAGAAGCGTGTCACTTGTCAGCAGATGCATGTCACTTGTCAGCAGATACGTGTCACTTGTCACATCACTTGCCACCAGATCGTAGGGGGCCCCATCAGGTAGGATGTACAGGGCCCCATCATTTCTAACAGCGGCCCTGATGCCCACTGTAGTGGCTGTCATGTCTGGACCAAGAAGGGACTCTGTGGAAAGGGGAGGAGAGATACACTGTGACGGCTCCACTGCTAATTTTAAGGGGACCGATTGGACTTGTGTACTCCAACTTCCTAAGAACGGTGGAACGCACGATGTGGCAGACGTAATGTCATCAGCCGGAAATGATGCAAGACATGGGAGGCGACGCAGCCATCATTTCCGGCTGATGACGTCACATCCGCCCCATCGTGCGTTCCATTCACCATGAAGTGGGAGTACACAAGCCCGATCGGTCCCAGTGAAAAAAGTAGCGAGCAGGCGGACTGAGCTGGCTGGCAGGTGGGAGTTTGCCACCCCTCTGAATGTGCCGCCTAGGACCCATGTTCCCACCGGGTCCCATGGTAGGGCCAGCCCTATATGACATGTTTAAAGGGAATGCATAGTGGCTTTTGTATGCATTTTGTTTCTTTATATATTATGGTCGGTATTATAAAATAAACAATAACAAATATTTTTTCCATCATTTCAGGAAAATATGAAATATTGCAAAAATAGCAGTAATTTCCTAATCTTCTGCTGGATTGTTGGATCCTTCTATCCTTCCTAGTGACAACCCACCCTTAACTGGGCTTGACAACTCACTGGCACACCAGTAATTTTACAAAAGGCTTTTTCCTGGCCTACCTCACGTCAGCACAGGATGATGTTGTATGCTGACGTGGGGATAGGCCAGGAAAGGAAAATTTTGCTAACGCAGAGCCTGGGAGGACTTGCTGTAAACACAGTTATCACAGCAGAAGAAACCTGCCCAAATTGAGGTACAAGCCAAGTAATGGGACACGATGGGGGGTTATTTACTAAGGGCAAAGCCCCTGACTGATATGACTAGAAAGGACGGTAACCCACAGAGTTGGTCCCTGGAGTCCATTAAGGCCTTTGATAGTCTCAAGGCTGCCTTTGTTTCTGCTCCTGTGTTGGCGCATCCTGATCCTACATTACATTTTATCCTTGAGGTTGTTGTTTCTGAGACTGGAGTTGGTGCCCTTCTGTCTCAACGTCCTACCTCTGAGAGCGCTATGCATCCTTGTGGCTACTTTTCCAAGAAATTGTCACCTGCCGAGTGCAATTACGAGATTGGTGACAGAGAGCTGTTGGCAATCATTTTAGCCCTGAAAGAATGGAGACATCTCCTCGAAGGTACTATTGTGCCGGTTCTCATTCTTACTGACCATAAAAATCTCACATTCTTGTCCGAGGCTAAACACCTCTCTCCCAGAAGGGTGCGATGGGCTCTTTTGTTGTCAAGTTTCACTTACATTGACTCATTCTTACCCGGTACTAGGAATGTAAGGGCTGACGCTTTGTCACAATAATTTTCCTTCACTTCCAAGATGGAGTCGCTCCAGTTCCTGTGATTCCTTCTGATTGTATTCTGGCTACGGTTCGCACCAGTCTCACTTCTCCTTTGGGTGACAGAATTCTTGCCGCTCAGGTCCATACTCCTCCTTAGAAACCATGTGCCCACTGCTTTGTCCCAGAGAGTCTTCATACTGCCGTGCTCCAGACTTACCATTCTCCGAGGGCTGCTGGCCACCCTGGGAAGAATCAACTCTTTTGGGCCATTTCCCAATAATTCTGGTGGCCTAGTCTACGTGCTGATGTAACCGCATGTAAAGTGAAATAGAATAATGTTTATTTAAGATAAGTGATATAAATAAACAACACCCCAAATACAAATAGTGCTCAACCAACCAACAGAAACTCACAGACAACAGATAATATATACAGCCAAAGGGAAGTACTGAAATCAAACACGTTAGCCAGGCCAGGGTCATACACAGGGGGATCAGCAACTGAACAAGGGCAGGTTAGGAGAGGGAGATAATGGATGGGATATGGCTACAAGGGAATAGGAACACAGGAGGGACAGGATCAGGATGGGATCGGATACAGGCTCAGGAGCAGGTTCAGATTCAGGTTCCAGATACAGGTTCCAGGTCTGGGCGCAAGGAAGAAAGATACCAAGGCAAGCATGTAATTGCTTGCCGGGTATTTATAGGCCAGTGATTGGCCTCAAGTGACACCTGATTGTAGGAGGTACTGTCTGCTCCACACTGGCAGGATCCATCTGCTGGTGGACGCCAGTACTGCGGCCCAAAGATGACATAACATTAGAAGGGAAAAGCTCTCCTGACAGTTCCAAACTGCCAGGAGACACCTGCTGGTGGACCTCAGTACTGCATGCCAAATGACAGATATTACCAGCAGATGGAACATTTCCTGACAGTACCCCTTCAAAGGAGCGACCTCAGGACGCTCCAACTGGTTGTAATTGTCCATAGTCTATGGCATCAAGCAGAATGGTGGAAGAAAGTATTTCAGGCTGGTCGTCAGGCATATCCGGGCAGATAGCTGGCACATCCGGGTCATTGAGCTGGGCAGCGGACAGGAACACACCAGGCTGGGCAGCAGACAGGAACACACCAAGCTGCGCAGCAGACAGGAACACACCAAACTGGGCAGTGGGCACGGGCACTTCAGGCTGGGCAGCAGGCACGGGCACTTCAGGGTGGGCAGCAGGCACTTCAGGCTGGGCAGCAGGCACGGGCACCTACCAGGCTGGGGAAAGGGTCTGGCTGTCATCTCGCAACCTCCAACTTCGTGTTCCCTCTCTGAAGCTTGCACCTTGGTTTATTAGGCCTTTCCGTATTTTCCGCAGGATTAACCCAGTGACTTACGCGTTAGACCTTCCTTCTAATTTGCGTATCTCAAATGTATTTCATGTCTCCTTATTAAAACCTTTGGTCTGCAACCGCTTTACCACTTCGGTGCCACTTCATCACTCTGTACCGGTTGAGAACCATGAGGAGTACGAAATACAGTCCATTGTTGACTCCCGTAGGTTCCATGGGCGCATACAATACCTGGTGCATTGGAAAGGGAACGGTCTGGAGGAACGCTCTTGTGTCTCATCCTCGGACGTACATGCCCCTGTCCTCCTCCGTGATTTCCATAGATCTCTGCCTTCGCCTTGGTCAACATCACAGAGACTTTCTCCTGCGCTCTTGTTAAAGACTTGCTTGGCTGACATTCCTTCTGGCTCCAGATCCTGCTTGCTGTTCTGCTACGCTGATTCCTGGCTTCCTGACTTTCTGGCTTGTCTGACTATCTGTTCCGGTTACTGAACTTTGGCTGTTTCGACTACGTTTGTTCTATTTACTTTTATTATTAAACAAGTGTGATTTAACTGTACTTCTGTCTCGGTCTGATTCATGGTTTCTGACACATGGTCAGGGACATTACCTTTCCTTCACGGCACTGGGTAACTCTGCTGGCAGATGGGAAGGATGCAAGACAGGGTTCAGTGTTGGAGCTTGTTCCGCCACCACGCCTCCAAAAAGCTGATGGTGATTCTGCCACATCTGTCTGCTCCACCCCCTCCTCTTCTTCTTCCTCTATGGCCTCTTCTGCTGAATTGTCCTCTGAACCAGCAGTGCTCCCTAAGCATTCAAGGGGCTACGCAAGCAGTCAGGCTAAAAGATGCCATGCAGTGCTTCAGTTGGTCTGTCTAGGGGACAGGAGCCACACTGGGGCAGAGATTCTGTCAGCTCTGCAGGGGCAGGCTCAGAGGTGGTTGACGCCACGGCAGCTTGAGCCAGAAATGGTTGTATGCAACAATGGCACCAACCTTCTCTCCACCCTCCGACAGGGACACTTGATACATGTTCCATGCTTGGCACATGTCCTGAATTTGGTGGCGCAGCATTTCGTAACCAGGTACCCAGGCTTACAAGATCTGCTGAGGCACGCCAGAAAAGTCTGTGGTCATTTCAGACAGTCATACAATACCAGTGCTCGGCTGGCTGACATTTAACGGGAATTCAACCTGCCCACCAACCGCCACATTTGTGATATGCCCACCAGGTGGAACTCAACTTTGGCAATGCTACAGCGGCTGCATACACAGCAGAGGGCTATCAATAAGTACCTGTGCGAGTATGGCACCAGAACAGGCTCAGAGGAGCTTGGTTTCTTTTGCCCACACCAGTAGCTACTGATTAGGGATGCATGCACTGTCCTGTCACCATTTAAGGAGGCCACAAGGATGGTGAGCAGCGACAATGCATGCGTTAGTGACACTGTCCCTCTAGTCTTCCTGTTGGAGCACACGCTTCGTGGAATCATGGACAGGGCACTTGAGGCAGAACAGCAGGAGGAAGAGGAGGACTTCCTTTCCTCTCAAGGCCCCCTTTATGCAGATTTCATTCTTGCGGGTTGCCAAACACACAGGAGGAAAAAAAGGAGGAGGAGCAGGATTGTGCCAGCATGGATGTAGAGGATAACACGCAGAAGTCTTCAAGGGATGTTTTTCAATCCCCAGAAACCCGAGGAGTTGTAAGTGGCTGGGAGGAAGTAGTTCCTGAAAATGTCATCCTTAGCTGACTCAGAATCTCATGCCTCTTCAAACTTACACTGCATGGGCTCCCTGATTCTGCAAAGACTGCAAAAGGACCCGAGGATTTGTGGTATCAAGGAGAGGGATCATTACTGGCTGGTAACCCTCCTGATCCCCATTACAAGCGTAAAGTTGCAGAGCTCATCCTGCCTTCACAAAGGGAGCAGACCATGAAACATTTTCAGGACGCCTTGAAGAAAACTTTGTGTAACGCCTTTCCAGACCCTGGGAGGTTACCATTTCCTGGTCCTGGACAACCTGTTTCTTTTTTTTTTTTTTAAATATTGTTGACATTTTTGCAGATTTATTAAAAAAGTGAAATATCACATGGTCCTAAGTATTCAGACCCTTTGCTGTGACACTCATATATTTAACTTAGGTGCTGTCCATTTCTTCTTTTTTTTTTTTTTAAATTCTTTATTGTTTTATCAATACAAAACCACACCCAGCCGGTGACGTTACCAATTACATATCAAAAATCACATATTAATGTCATTATCCCCAAATTCCCTCGCCCCAACCCCTCCCTCCCCCCAATCCTGCAGAGGACTACCAAGGGAACCACCCTCTAAATTAAATCTCGCCAGTCTCAAATTAATCTACCGCCATTTATACCGTATTTATTATCTCCTCCAGGTAACTCCAGGACCTTTTGAATTTTTGCCAGCCTGCCCATTTCCCCGTCGGTTCCTCCCCCTCGTCCGGTACCAGTCCCCCATCGTCCAAACACTCAATATTATATATTTCATTTATGTAAAAGAGCCAGTCTCGTATATTTGGGTTTGACAGTTCCAGCCATTTCATGGCAATCTGTCTTTTAGCTGCATCGAGCATTATAGGGAGGATAAAGAGGATCTCTTTACCGACATCGTCGTACCATGGAAGAGACATACCCACGGGTCCTCTGCTATTACTTCCTCAGTGATCTCCTTAATCAATAATATGATTTTTTTCCAATAAATCTTAATGATGGGACACTCCCACCACATGTGAGCCGTTGTTCCCAGACATGCACACCCCCTCCAACAGGTATCTGATTTCGTACTATCAATTTTGCTTAACCTGTCTGGGGTGGCGTACCATCTTGCAAGACATTTATAGTGAATTTCCGTTCTTCTTGTGTCAGGTGCTGAGAAGTGTACCAACTGCAAAATCTTTTCTGACAAAGCTTTATTACATTGTGACCCTAATTCCCGCTCCCACCTTTTGATGTAAGGAGGCACCTCCAGTTCCGTCTCTGTTCCCAAAATCCTATAAATTTGAGCAATAGCACCGCCTGTTTGCTCCCTCACACAGAGCTACTCAAGCGGTCTATACTCATCTTCACTTCTCAGTGGTTTTGGTAACTTGTCTATAAAGTGCGAGAGCTGGAGGAACCTCCAACCATCCATCACCCATGACCCCGGTTCATTCCTTAACTCAGCAAACGCGCAAATTCTCCCTTTACTCAAAAAATTTTTTAATTGAATGCAGTCGTCTTTTAACCAATTCCCCTCCACCTCCCTCATCCCAGGTTCAAAAAATATATTGTTTTTCATGTAGATCAATGGTGAGTTGTATGTCCATTTATTCTTGTTGTGTATCAGGTCCCAATATTTAAAAGTGTTGTATGTCAAAACAGCCGTGTTGCTGCTGAGTGCTCTATATTTAGGTGGATTCCACAAAATGTGCCCTAAGTTAGTGTTACTCAAATAGTGTTCTATATTTACCCATCTCTTCTCCGATCCCTTTTTAAACCAATCAATAACTCGTGATAAAACTACTGATATATAATACCTATTGAAATCAGGCAGCGCAAGTCCACCTTTTTTTTTTCCCCTGCTTAAAATTGCATAAGAGATACGTGGTTTTTTGCCACCCCAGACAAATTTTGCTATCGAGCTCCGTAGGGCTCTAAAATAGTACTTAGGCAGAGGAATAGGTAGTATCTGAAATTTATACAATATTTTAGGTGTCAATATCATTTTAACCGGGTTTACGCGCCCAAACCAAGATAGAGGCCTTGATGATATTCTTCTAGCTTCCTGCCTGATCTCATCCAGCAATGGAATGTAGTTTTTTAAATACAATTTTTTGAAAGTATTAGCTAATTTTATCCCTAAATACTTAATTTCCTTTTTCCACGGAAAGGGGAAAACTTCAGCTAGGTGGGCCTCCTCTTGTTTTCCTTTACTAATATTTAAGATCTCTGACTTCCTCAAATTTATTTTGAAATTAGAGATGTCCCCATATCCTCTAAGAATCCGAAGCAAGTTTGGGAGCGTAATTCTGGGATTCGTAATGAAGAACAGAACATCATCGGCAAATGCCGCGAGTTTGTGCTCCTCAGTTCCTGTCTTCACTCCACTACAATCAGGGTTGTTACGAATAGTGGCCAGTAGAGGCTCAAGGGTCAGAACGAACAAAAGAGGGGAGAGGGGGCAGCCCTGTCTGGTACCGTTTACCATATTAAAGGGCTTTGAAAGGGCCCCATTTACCTTGACGGAGGCCGTGGGATTGTTATAGAGTATTTTGACCCACAGGATAAACCTCGGACCGATCCCCATGGCTTCAAGAGATTTCATCATGAACCCCCAGTCTACCCCGTCGAACGCTTTTTCGGCATCCACCGACAGGAATAGAACTGGGGGCCCACCCCGTTTACTGGTTTCTAACAGAAGCGCTGCTCGCACCCCATTATCCCTACTCTATCTCCCGGGTACAAACCCAGCCTGGTCTGAATGGACCAGAGAGGTAATTTTTTCCTTCAGTCTGTTGGCCAACACTTTCGCATAAAGTTTAAGGATATGTTTTAGTTTTTCTAGATAGATAGTGGTGAATCCATCTGGGTCTGGGCTCTTACCCTTTGGGGAATCTTTCAAGGCGGCAAAAATTTCCTCCTCCTCAATAGGTCTATCCAAAATAGATCTCTCCTCCTCGGATAACTCGACTAACCCCGCTCCCTTCAGGAATTCCTCGCCTCTACCCATACGAGTGGGATCCCCTGCTCCATGTTGACCAATAGAATACAGAGCCGCATAGAACTTTTTAAACTCGTCTGCCATGCCTCTACTGGTCACTATTACCTCACCTTTTTTATTTTGAATTTTATCAATAAAGTTCCGACCCCTTTTTTTTCTTATTAATCCGGCCAGGTGCTTACTCGACCTATTCGCCCAGAGGTAGTTATCCTTTGTTATCTTATTAAGGGCTCTCTTGGCATCAAGCTCCATCGAGTCCCTCAACTCCTCCCTTTTAGCGGCTAATTGGCGATAGCAATCCTGATTCTCCCCCTTGGACTTTTTATGTACCTGTTCCAGAGAAAACATTTCCTCTATCAACCTTTCCCTTTCTTCCTTTCTCTTTTTTTTTTAGCCCTGCTCCCAAGGAAATGAGGATCCCTCTAATATAGGCTTTATGTGTTTCCCATAAAATAGAGGGTATCATTCGATTTAAAGAAGAAGTCCACTTCCTCCTGAACCTTTTCTACTACTTTTGGATCCTTGAACATGTATTCATTCAGCTTCCACGAGAAGGGTTGTCGTTGCCATTCTGGGATCTTCACCTTCATCGTGACCGGAGAATGATCTGTAAGGGATAAGATTTCTATTCTGCTTTCCTCCACCCACTCCAACAGGCTATGGTCCACAAAAATATAATCCAATCTGGAGTAAGTCCCGTGCACAGGGGAGAAGAAGGTAAAATCTCTTTCTTTAGCATGCTGCAGTCTCCATGCATCCATCAGCTGACAGCGAAACAACCTCCGCCCGATTGTGCTGATTGAGGCCTTCTTTATCCCCTGGGCACGGGACGTGCTATCCAGATCTGGATCTAGGCAAAAGTTAAGGTCCCCCACCAGCACGACCTCACCCTCCCTGAACTCTATAAGCTTCGTCAGCACATGTCCCAAAAATACCGTCGGATCTTTATTGGGGAAATACACATTCACCAAGGTAAACATCCTCTTCCCCGTAGAACCACATAGGCAACCCTGGAGAGAAAAGCCTAATTCTGGAATCCAGGGTCAGATGGGTCTCCTGAAGGAATACTATGTCGGCACCCAAGTGCTGAAGTTCCCTCAATATTTTATGTCTTTTTATAGGCGAGTTTAATCCTTTCACATGGTATGATAAGAATTTGAGCTCTGGCATATCAATCAATCTCAACCATCTCCCCTACCACCTGCTCCCCTGGGGCCCAACCTGCAGGAACACCTCCCCATCCCGACACCCCTCCCGCCTTCACCCACCCCCAATCCCACCCCACCCACCCTTGCCGTCCCCCCCACCCCCAACCCAACCCCCCACCCTCCCCTTGGTTGAAAACCGACTCCGAGCCCGCACGTTGGGAAAATGCCCAATCCCATACTGTGCGCCTCCTTCCTCGGGGTGGGACTCCACCGCCGGCGTCCGGTGCCCCCCCTCCCTAAAGAAAAAGGGGGGGTGGGCCGGAGGGGCAGAGGACCAGCTCCCTGACCAAGTAAGACAGCCCCCCCGGCAGACCCCCACCATTCCGCAAAAGCATCATATCAACAAGTAGAACTCCCCCCCTCCTAGTCCCCAATCCCTGCATTGTAGTAGCTTGAGTTCAGAGTCACGTCCCATGTACTTTCAGAAGAGATTTTCAGCTGGGGAAAACAAAAGAGGGGGGGCACCCCCCTCCCCCCACCCACCCCAACCCCCGCCCCAGCTGATCACTCTCTGTACTCCGTATCATCTCCCTTTATGACATATCAGGGATGGGAATGCCCAGACTGTCACAAAACTCCTGCGTCTCTTCCTGGAATCTCATTCTGTGCGATCTACCATCCTTCATGATTATCAGGGATGTTGGGAACCCCCAGCTGTACTTCAGGTTAGCCCTCCTGAGCTGATCTAGAACTGGCCTCATCTGTCTTCTCCGTGCCAAAGTTCCTGCTGAGAGATCTGTAAAAATCTGTAAGTTTTTACTTTCGAAACTTATTGGGGGGGCCCCCTTTAGGTTCTTCCATATTTTTTCTTTATCCTCATACAAGTGGAACTTTACAATTACATCTCTGGGGATGTCTTGTTTTATATTTGGGGGCTTCCTCACTCTGTGGACCCTGTCAATCCTCAGGGCCTCATCTTCACGCCTACCCAAAATCGGGTTGAATATCTTTCTCATCTTCTCCCCCAGATCCTCGTTCTGTTGCTCCGGGATAGATCTAAAACGTAAGCTTTGGCGTCGACTCTGATTTTCCTGTTCTTCTATTCTAAAAGCCAACATGTGATTTTCAATCTGCATTTTCCTGACTTGTTCTTTTAAGTCGGAGATTTCTTTGGCGTGATTTCCTGACGCCTCTTCAGCATCCTCCACTCTGCGCAAGAGATGTCCCATGTCGGCACGAACGTTTCAAATTTCAGCTTTTATCACACTTTCTAGTTTAGCGAACATGTCAATCATTTCAGTTTTACTTGGTACAAGCGCCATTATTCTTTGCTCTTCAACACTGCTACAGGTGGACGCTCCTTCCAGCTCTTGATCTTCTCTGGTCCTGTCCCCCTGTCCCCCCTTTTGTTTCTGCTGGTCTTTCTTCTTATCCTTCACTCCTGTTTGTTTCGCCTCCATTCCGGGGCTCTTTAAACTAGCTTCTTTTAGATATTTTTGTATAGAAACTCTCCCTTGAGTTCTGGGGTTCTGTTACTCTTGATGAGCGGCCTCTCATACTTCCACCCCCTGCTCGCTCTTTACCCCTAGTGATCAGTATGTGTGGTTTACTTGGAAATTCTAGGCCTCCGACCACTGGTCTATACTCTCCTTCTTAGTCCGTGCCTTGGACCAAGAGCCTTTCTTGCTCGAGAAGGAGCCCCCGCAGGATATCAGGCCTTTTTCCTTTACCCAAAACAAGCTCCGCTGTTGCGCTCCAGGTGAATACCCCTTCTTCCCAATTCCTGGATTTTACTTGCTGATTTCACCTGCTGTCTACATGCTACCTAAAACTCAGCAGAGAGAAAATACAGGGGCCAGCAGCACAGTCCCATATGACACAAAAAAGAAGGAAGGGGGTGATTCCAACAGAGCCCTGAAGGGCACAGGTGTAACAGTCCTGATCTTTTATATAGGTTTCATGGATATTTTGTCACTGTTCATATAAATTTATAAGGAGGTTGAACTCCCACCCGCACTTTGTTGTTTCTATTGTCTCTATTGTTATAGAGACTTAGTTTAGAAACTGCGCGGCGCTTGTTTAGTTCACATGTAGTATCACATACCATAGCATGAAAATGGTGGGGAGGGTCAGGGGGGACCTCGGTTTAGTCACGATTAACTTCATCAAGGGAGAGCACAAAAATATATATGCAGAACAGTCCAGATCTCAAATAGCCTCCTAGCAGCTCAAGCTCTACTTGAGAGTCAGGCTCAAAATTGCACAGTTCTCACTTATAAGTATTTAATATTGGTTAGAGCAGGGCAAAGCTTTGTCATACCTTTATTTCCTCCTTCTCCATGCTCCACCGGCGTGTTTGTGTCCTGCTGCAATTACCTTATTTTCAGTGTCCACCTGAAGAGTAGCCTGGAGCTCGATGTTTGGAGTGCAGGGGACGAGATCCGGCCCATGAGCCCTCCGACCGGGACTCGGGAGTTCCCGCCGTCCTCTGTTGGCTCCTACTTCCCAGCTCCAGGGGGGGCGGATAGCCTTGACATGGTCTTTTCCCTCCGGTTCTTCACAAAATTTTGCTCCGGGAGCCACCACTATCCCTTCTCTGCTGTTTCCGCTCTGCCATTCAGGGGGGTTTTCTCGAGGCTGAAATTGCTACTACCTCTGCAGGGGGGTGGAGGTCATGCGGACAAGCAGCCGCTCACAAGGTCTCGTCTGGGCATCCTGCGGGCTCTCACCCCGCTCTGCATCTCCAGAACGAACGGGAAGCTCGTCTCCAACCCTCACCCCGGCGCCGACGTCGGGCCCCTCCCCCCCGTGCGGACGTCATGCGTCACATCCCCACCTCCACTCGCGGACAACCTGTTTCTGAGGCTTTGTTTGGTCAGAGGAAGAGCGGTGGAGAAGGTGGCCGGCTGACTGATGCCTTTAAACAGATCTTTAGTCCTCAGCACCCAGGGCTGTAAGGTTTAAGCAACCATCAGCAGCATTTGCATTATATGGTGCAGGAATATCTAGGAGCAAGAGCAGACTTGGAGACCTATCCAACTGAGCATCCACTGGGTTACTGGGTCTTGAGGATGGACCACTGGCCAGAACTTGCTCAATATGCAATCGTGCAACTGGCAAGTCCTGCATCCAGCGTGCATTCTGAATGGACATTCAGAGCTGCTGGAGGGTTTGTGACGGATCAAAGAGTGCACCTGTTCACAGACTCCGTTGATAGGCTTACATTTATCAAAATGAATCAGTCCTGGATCATCAGCTATCAAGCCCCTGATGCTGATGTAACTGATTGAATTTGCTAGGGATCTGGGATCCCTTGAAAAGTGCCTATGCTGCCTATCCTATTCCTGAATCTTGATTATGCTAGCTTCCAACAATATTTTTGGTTTAGGGCACCACCAACACCTACGGCCCAATTGTTCTGCATCTGTTTAATAGGTCCATGTAATTTCAAATTTTTTAATAATTTTTAATAGCAGGGCCTGTTCCTGCACCCAATAAGAGTAATTGTGAAGGGTTACAGTGTTCAGGCACCACCAACAACTAAGGCCCAATTTTTCCACACCTGCACACCTTTGCAGGGACATATAATTTCAATTTTTTCACAATTTTTTTTTCCACAAATTTTTAACAGCAGGGCCCAGCAGGGGTTACAGTGTTCTTTGTGATCTTGGGCCAGGGCTCGGGTGTGGATGGGACCCTTGTACAAACTACAGGGTTGTCCTGGACAGGAGGCACAGAAGAGCGCTGCCATGCAAGTCTCCAGGGTGAGAAACAACCGGTCGCAGCCAGGAGGGCTGGTGAGTGACATGCACAGACCTGAGAGAACTGGGGAGGCATGCCTGAGAGGACTGGGAGGATTCAGTCTGGGATGGGTGCAGAGCCAGAGGTATGGACTGTGGTGTCATGGACAGTGGAGAAGGGCAGCTGCAGCCAGGAGTGCTGGCAGGGCCTGAAGATGGCTGACTGGGTTCAGTAGCCGCATGTAGGACAGCTAGCACCAGAGACTTTCTATCTTGCTACACTATAGGGTCCCGCGGTCCCTGCCTGTAAAGGGCAATTGCTAAGGTCTGACTGAGCCAGTGTCAGGTCTAACCACACGGTGCTAGCTGTGGCTGGAAGCTCAGGCAAGTAGAGTGCTGGAGGATCTGTGGAGTAATAGTCTGCAGTAAGAGTTGTGCTGGAGGAAGAGAGGCCTGTATATACCTGAGAGTATATAAGCTCTCCCATTCAATTATTCTAAAATTCACCAATTGATTCTTCTAAAATTCACCAACTGATTATTCTAAAATTCACTGGGCATCCCATACTTCCTATACCAGTGATGGCGAACCTTAGCATGCCAGATGTTTTGGAACTAGATTTCCCATGATGCTCATGCACTCTGTAGTATAGTTGAGCATCATGGGAAATGTAGTTCCAAAACATCTGGGGTGCCAAGGTTCACCATTACTGTCCTATACCCTATCCAAGTTCAATGGTGGACCACAACACTCAGCAGCCCCTATGGGGGTATAATATATATATATATATATATATATATATATATATACAGTATATATATATATATATATATATATATATATATATTACATTGCAGAGTATATAGTGCAGTCAGTATAGTAAATATAATACAGTGCAGGGTATATAGTGCAGAGTATATAATACAGTGCATTGAAGTGGTTAAGGGGAGCCCAATGACAGAATTAAGAAAAAAACGGCGTGGGCCCCCCCCCCCAAAATCCTTACCAGGTCCTTTGGGTTTAGCATAGATTTTAAGGGGAATGCCACATCAAAATTTTAAAAAATTGGCGTGGGGTCCCCCCTAAAATCCATACCAGACCCTTATTCGAGCAAGCGGCCTGGCAGGCCAGGGAAGGGCCCCCCCCTCCTGAGCCATACCAGGCCGCTTGCCCCTAACATGGGAAGAGTGCTTTGGGGTGTCCTCCAAAGCACCTTGTCCCCATGTTGATGGGGACAAGAGCCTCTTCCCGACAACCCTGGCCATTGGTTGCTGGGGTCTGTGGGAGGGGGCTTATTGGAATCTGGAAGCCCCCTTTAACAAGGGGACCCCTAGATCCTGCCCCCCCCCACCCTATGTAAATGGGTAGGGGTACATTGTAGCCCTACCCATTCACCAAAAAAAGTGTCAAAAAGTAAAAACCACAACAGAAAGTTTTTGACAATTCCTGTATTAAAAAGGAAAAAGTGTCCCGCAATGTCCATCCATCTTCAATTGCCCAACTGACCCGAAAAATAGAAAAAAATAAAAAAGCTCTGCCTCGATGGGAGGCCTCCTGGTGACTGCTGTCTCTTGGCTTTGACAGCTGGTATATAGGCAAGGGCAGGCCACCCGGTGAGGTAACTGAGTGACCCACCCCCTTCTGACATCATCGGGTGGACGTCAGCGGGTGGACCCGCCCTTGCCTATATAAGAGCTCTTAAAGCGAAAAGACAGCAGTCGCCGGGAGGCCTGCCATGGAGGCGTAGTTTTTTCAGTTCTTTTTTCTATTTTTTGGGTCCATCGGGCAGTGTGATTGAAGATGGATGGACAACGTGAGACACTTTTTTTTTTCTCTTTTTTAATAAAGGAATTGTCAAAAACTGTCTGTTGTTTTTACTTTTTGACACTTTTTTTGGTGAATGGGTAGGGGTACAATGTACTCAATACCTATTAACATAGGGGAGGGCGGGATCTGGGGGCCCTTTTGGTAAAGGGGGCTCCCAGATTCCTATAAGCTCCCTGCCCGCAGACCCCGACAACCAATGGTCAGGGTTGCCTGGAAGAGGCTCTTGTCCCCATCAACATGGGGACAAGGTGCTTTAGGGGGGACCCTAAAGCACCCTCCCTATGTTGAGGTCATGTGGCCTGGTATGGTTCAGGATGCTCGCTCGTCCCCCCCATCCTGACCTCTAGGTTGCATGCTCGCATAAGGGTCTGGTATGGATTTTTGAGGGGACCCCCGCGCCAATTTTTTTTACATTTTGGCATGGAGTTCCCCTAAAATCCATACCAGACCCAAAGGGCCTGTATGGACTGGGGGGGGGGGGACCCTACTCTGTTTTTTTCCTTGATTTTCTTATATATTGCTGGGAGCAGGCAATACTGCATTTTCAGCGTATAAGATGCTACTTTTTCCTAAAATCATTAGACCGAAAATCGAGGGGCGTCTTATACACGGTCAGTCAGCCTAGGAGAGAGCTGTGCAGGTGCTTAGCTGCCCATAGCTTGTCAAATAGTCTTCCTCCAACCACGAGCTGTATGTTACTGATGTCAGCTGGAGGTGGAGAGTGTGCAAATGCGATCCCGTTGGAGGTGGAGAGTATGCAGATACAACAGGGACCAGTGCGTTCTCAGCCCAAGATGTCAGAAAAAAAAATTAAAAATACCGGTAAGCGATTGTCTTACTCTAAACTGAATATAGTCAGCTATGCAAATGAACATGGAAATAGAGCTGCAGAGAGACAGTTTGGACCTCCTTCCACTGAGTGTATGATTAGACAGTGGAGAAAACAGGAAGAACTCCTCCTTCTGTCTGGAACTAATAGTGATGAAGAAGAGAACATTGATGCAACAGAGGCTGAATAAAGTGATATGCTGGTATGTAAATGTTACCTGCGGTAATTACTAAATAAAAATCTGTTTTATGTTTAAAATATTGATTTCTTTATTTTGGGTTGGAAAAGTGGGGGTGCATCTTATACATGGAAAAAATACAGTACATTACAGCCGCGAGCAAGTTTAAATTACATTTTTACCTTTAGAAATGTCATTTTACTGCGGCACTGTTCTACACATTGCACAGATGTGCCACATTACAGGCAGACTAAGGGGACCCCCAGGTACAATATTTAAAGGAATACTTAATTTTTATTGTTTCACTTTAAGCATTATTAAAATCACTGCTCCTGAAAAAACAATTGTTTTAAAAACTTTTTTTTGCATTGATACATGTCCCCTGGGGCAGTACCAGTGTCCCCATACACTTTTTTGGCAATAACTTGCTTATTAGCCTTTAAAATTAGCACTTTTGATGTTTCATGTTCGTGTTCCATAGACTTTAATAGGGTTTGCATGTTCACTAGAACTTTTTGCTTGTTTGCGTGTTCTGGTGTTCGGACCATCCCTAGGGGTCATAGGCAGCATTCCTCCTCCTCCAAACACGGTGAGTTGATCTCATCTGACCATAACACTTTTACCCAGTTCTCCTCTGAATCATTCAGCAAACTTCAGACTGGCCTGTACATGTGCTTTCTTGAGGAGGGGGACCTTACGGGCACTGTAGGATTTCAGTCCTTCGTGGCGTAGTGTGTTACCAATTGTTTTCTTGGTGACTATGGTCCCAGCTTTCTTGAGATCATTGACAATATTCTCCTCTGTAGTTCTGGGCTGATTCCTCACCATTCTCATGATCATTGAAACTCCATGAAGTGAGATGTTGCATGAAGCCCCAGACTGAGGGAGATTGACAGTTATTTTGTGTTTTTTCTATTTGCGAATAATTGCACCAACTGTTAACACTCTCTCACCAAGCTGCTTGGCGATGGCCGATTCCAGCCTTGTGTAGGTCTGCAATCTTGTCCCTGACATCCTTGGACAGCTCTTTGGTCTTGGCCATGGTGGAGAGATTGGAATCTGATTGATTGCTTCTGTGGACAAGTGTCTTTTATACAGGTAACAAGCTGAGAGTGCTCCTAATCTCAGCTCATTACCTTTATAGAGGACACCTGGGAGCCAGAGTGCTAATTGATAGGGAATCTAATACTTGTTTCACTCATTAAAATGCAAATCAAATTATAACTTTTTTGAAATTCGTTTTTCTGGCTATTTTTGTTGTTATTCTGTCTCTCACTGTTAAAATAAACCTACCATTAAAATTATAGACTGATAATTACTTTGTCCGTGGGAAATGTACAAAATCAGCTGGGGATCAAATACTTTTTTTCCCTCACTGTATATTTTAAACATTTTCAAAATAACAGTCTTCAGTTACTGGAAAGTAGCCTAGACTGGCAAGCGATGTTCCAAAGATCTGGCACATACTGTATGGCCAGGGTAATATAAAGTTATTTTGGTATGTGCTGAGTACTGTACATAAAAGATTTTCTTGTGAAGCAATTTTTCCAGCTTATTACCATACCTGCTAACCGTTAACATACAGTATATTGTGATATGGAAGCTTCAGGGCAAGTGGGGTATAATGCTCTCCCCCCAACGAGACTTCTAGTTCGTGACTAGGAAGATTGTTTTATATCAATGTAGACAGGCACTGAATGGGTTATATTAAAAATGAGAATAAACAATGAACAATAATAGCATACAATTTAGTGCTGCCATTATTTGCAGCGTTAACAAGATAGCAAATAAACTTCAAACCACTCATCTATTTCTGTATAATAGAATAAAGCATTTTTATGTACAAAAAAAAACAAGATAAGAAAATGCAATGTAAAAACTAGGTTAAGCAACAAAGGCATTCTGTTTCTGAGAGTTCTACAAATGTGTTATGTATTTTAACATTTCTAAGTATGAAATATTAAGTAGAAAACCATTTTGTGCAGGCTCTTTTGGGCATTTCACATTAGTTTTGCTATGAATCATTTATGAGCAATAAAATTTGGTGTTTTGATACATTAATTCATGCTACTATGCTTTAATACCCATTATGCTGTGTTCCGTTAGCCCTTTGGAATTAAAACAAGGAAGTTATTGGACAGGAAAAACATTGAGCATGGTTTCTTGTAACATAGGGGTTGTACAGTGAAATAAATTGCAAATTGGAAAAACACAATTCCACCTTGAGTGTTTAGTGCATATTTGCAAACAGAATTGATAATGGAAAGCAATGCAGGTACCAGAACTCACACAACAGCAGCTAATCACGCTAAATATATTTTGCAGAACGTGATGATTGCTGCAAACTGGAAGACTCAAATAATCCATATCAATTCATTTATGGCTCTTAAAATATTAGGTTTCCAGTTAAAGCAAACCTATCCTGCCTTAAAATATACTTAGGGTAACATTGCTGCTGAAATGTTACCTTAAGTACCTTATCGACCTTAATGACTTATTATGTTTGTGTGTAACTGTTTTATTCTTCAGACTGAATACTATGTTAATATTTGGGTCACCTTCCCAGCTGCACCCACATAAGTGACTTCAAGGTAATATTAAGGCCTTACCCCCTCTGCTGCAAAATCTACCATCTGGCATTTAACTGTCAAATGCCAATCCTCAGTGAACAAAATGCTTAAAGTGGACCTTAACCCACAAAATTAACTTTCCTGTTTCCTCCCCCCTACCTCTTACACATCATTTTCAGAAACATTTCGTACCTTTTTAGTGCTGCCACCCAACATTGTCTGCTTTTTACCTAGGCAAGAATGACATAGGGACCCCTGCCTTGGATATCTGCATCACACATCCTAGGAGGCAATGCTTTACTGAGAGGCACGTGCATGCTGCGAGATCTGTACATGTCCAGGCATGTCGCTGATCTCTGTCAGGTATTTGGGAACTGGAAGAGACCCACAGCATGTCTGTGTACTCACACAAACAAGATATTTGGGGGGCACACCCTGAAAGATGCATTAAAGATGGTGCAGCCATAAGACCATACAACAGAACAAAATATTACAGCGCACACACATGCAAAAAAGACATTTACCTCCAGCAAGGCGTATTTAAAACACCTAGACGGTTTCAAAAAACATTATCAAAAGCACCCCACTCCCTCATCAAGTGCTTCCCATTAGTGTCCACCTGTGTCATGGGTGGAGACCTCAAGTTCTCCCATATAGAGGAGTGTATTGCTCCCATGGTTTAGAGAAGCAGGATCTCCCAGTCTATGGATAGCGTAGGACCCACTAATCATGGGGTACTTTGTCGCAGTAAGTGGGCTTAAGCACCATATAGCAATATGGTGTGACCAAATCCCTATATTTTTTTATAATGTTTTTTGAAAATGTCTAGGTGTTTTAAATAAACCTTGCTGGAGGTAAATGTCTTTTTTGCATGTGTGCGCTGTAATATTTTGTTCTGTTGTATGGTCTTATGGCTGCACCATATTTAATGCATCTTTTAGGGTGTGCCCCCCAAATATCTTGTTTGTCTATTGTATGGATTCTGACCAAATCATTTTGGGTGAGCAGCACCCCACTCCCTCATGTGTCCATGCACCAATTACCCTGCATGTAGGTAGGTCTCTGCCAGGTACAAAAAGAATAGCAGAGACCTCAGGCACATCTGCATACATGCAAGGTATTTCAAGATGGTGACATGAAAGAGGAGGTAAATTTCAGGAGGATGAAGTCAAAGTTAAATGACAAAGTCAGGCCTGTGAATTATTATAATAATTATGATTATTAACTGCAGTCAAGCCAAACTCTTTATTTACTCAGGTTTGCATAGTTGTCTTTACCGATCCCACCTTCCTGAGGAGTCACCATGAGTATTGAAGTCTATATAGAGTTACATTGGGGAGGACCTAGAGGGTCCAATTTGAATGTTTTTTCCTAACTCTTGATGACCAATGGATAGTGTTGGGAAGGTTCAGGTTTAATCTGAACTTAGAGAAAACATTTTTCTAAATTTCCCTTACATAGTTTAGACTCAACTGTCTCTTGGCCAGTCACATAACATTCAGGGGATCTTCCTCTTCTTTTCTGGCATCATTAGTGGATGGTCCTGAAGGTTGCAGAGACTGATGTTTATGTAGTGATGTGAGTGCCGATCTCTACACTATTCTCCTGTGAGCCCAGGCTTACATGATTACCAGAGGATGTTTCCATAGCAGCCTGGGCTCATGAGGAGAAGGCTGAAAAATGCTGGCAGTCAAGCAAACCAAAAAAGGTCCAGCCACAAGACACAGTGTCCTGAGTTTCTGTGGGGAAGACAGCTTGGAAGAGAAGGTAAAAAGTATAGGTGGCCGTACATGGATTGAAATTCAGGCAGTTCAGCAAGTATCAGCCAAATTTCAATCCATGTTTGGGCAGGGTGATTGTACAGAAGTCGATCTACCAATCAACTTCAGTTCAACCTCCCTGACAGTTTTTTGTCACTCGATCAGCATCGTTGACTATAGCCTGCAGTGCTGATCAGTGTATTCTGATGGCAGTGGAGTCTCCCTACTATCTAAATACAGCTCAGTGGAAGCCACATAGAGGATTTTTTTTTTCGTTCAACCCGCTGAAGAACGGAAAGAAAAAAAAGACTCATGTACGGGCTGCTTTAAGCAGAGAAAGCTGTCTTTTTTTAGTTTTATGTATTGAGCAGTTTAATTTTTAATCAAAAATGAAGGTTAAAAATCTGCCTCAAGTCAAATTGATTATTGTAAAAACATGTTGACATTTTGAGATCTAGTTGCACAAAATATATCCCCCTTGAGCCTTTTGTTAAGGTGGAACTCCAGACAAACAGCTAAAAACTTATATACATACAGTATATGGTTACTGTGTTATCTACTAACGGATTTGTAAGTTTAGCCTGCCATTCTTGAGGCCATTCTTATTATACACACAGTTCTGCTCGTCTAGAAAGATGAATTGCTTAGTGCCACCTATCTGGCTGGGCAGTGTTGCAAAATGTGTAAAAACATACCTCCCAACTTTTTGAGATGGGAAGGAGGGACACCTATTAGCAAAAGTATGTTCTCATAGGACACACCCCCTCCCATGCCCCCTTAAAGGAGAATTATACAAAAAAAAAAGATTAGTTAAAGTGGTCGTAAACCCTCTCATATACCTAGTGAAGTGAATATCCTCAGATGATACACAAAGATTAAACAAATCCTCCTCCATAGGTTTTACTTGTTTATCTGTAGTCTTCTCTTCCCTACACCCCTTCAAAGGGCAGAGTCGGGTTAAAATCCTTCTCCATCTGTAAGTATCACAGATGAGGGGGTGGAGAGCTGCAGTTACAATGTGTGAGAGCAGACTGGAGGAAAGGCACACACTCCTCTCCACACAGTACACAGGAGCGAAGGAAGGATACAGAGCTGTGTTCTGAATAGACACGGTCGGACTTTGTTCAGACATTCCAACAACAAAATCCTAGGATTTTTTCCGACGGATGTTGGCTCAAACTTGTCTTGCATACACACGGTCACACAAAGTTGTCGGAAAATCCGATCGTTCTGAACGCGGTAACGTAAAACACGTACGTCGGGACTATAAACGGGGTAGTGGCCAATAGCTTTCATCCCTTAATTTATTCTGAGCATGCGTGGCACTTTGTCCGTCGGATTTGTGTACACACGATCGGAATTTCCAACAACAGATTTTGTTGTCGGAAAATTTTATAGTCTGCTCTCAAACTTTGTGTGTCGGAAAATCCGATGGAAAATGTGTGATGGAGCCTACACACGGTCGGAATTTCCGACAACAAGGTCCTATCACACATTTTCCATCAGAAAATCCGACCGTGTGTACAGGGCATTAGAGCTTTGGAGAGAGAAAAGTAAAGACTACAGATATATGTGCTTTGTTTACATTTAATGACTGAGGTTTACAACTACTTTAAACCCACAAGTGTTTATTTTTTTACCACTACTATTCCTTTATGCTGGCTTTTGAAATTTACAAATGCAGCAATTTGGAAATTGGATGAAAGGTTTATGTGACGGACTGCCTAGCACCCAACCTGAGTGTTTCCGCCAAGATACAGCTTCCTCCAATCTGGAACCAGGAACCAGGTATTATAGCTGAGCATTGCACCCAAGAACTAGAAAACACACCCCCCTCCACACAGCATACAGGACCGAGGAAGGATACAGAGCTGTGTTCTGAATAGACAAGCTGTGTGCTGAGCTCCCATCAGAAATGTATCTCATGTGTCAGGAAAACATGTCAGAAGTGACTCATGCTGATAACAGGGGAACGAAGTATCAGAGAGAAATTACACTTAGAGCTTTGGAGAGAGATAAGTAAAGACTACAGATATATGTGCTTTGTTCACATTTCATGACTGAGGTTTACAACTACTTTAAACCCACAAATGTTTATTTTTTTACCCCTACTATTCCTTTATGCTGGCTTTTGAAATTTACAAATTCAGCAATTTGGAAATTGGATGAAAGGTTTATGTGATGGATTGCCTAGCCCTCAGCCTGAGTGCTTCCACTAAGATACAGCTTCCTCCAATCTGGAACCAGGAACCAGGTATTATAGCTGAGCATTGCACCCAAGAACTAGACAACACTAGCTTAGGTGCAAACTGCAACTGACTGTAAGTTCACACAGAATATATATCACACAAGATCAGGTAAGAGCTTGATCACATTATCCTAAACAATGCGTACTGTAAACAGTAATATCACTAGCACATCTAAAGAACAGCTAACAGTGATCTAATTAACAGTAAGCTAATCAATAGCTAGCCACCCAGACATTCCGATGCCAAATAGGGGTACATGAAACAGAGGCCAATGTGATCAGCTCTTTTAATGAACATGTATAGTTCCAAATAAAACAAACCAGGAATAGTCTTTAGGGCAAATACAAGAAAACATTGCTTCAAAAATGTAACAAAAAGGGAAATATAACAATAACAAGTAACAGGGTGAATGTGGGCAGAAAAGGTATCTGCAGCCAGTGTCCATGATAGCACCGAGAAACACCTTTTTTTAAAGATAAATAGCGTATTTTATCTACAACTGTATATATCAGACCAAAATGAGGAACAGGTGAAGAGGAAAGAGGAACAGAGGGACTTTATTCCAAATCAATGACAGTCCCTCAAAATCAGGGATAGTTGGGAGCTATATAAAAACCATAAGGTTGGCTATGCAGAATTACAAATCCTTGGCAAGTGAAATAATAACCTATATGTATCTGCTTCAACTGCAGGATAAAGGTATAGGTTCAAGTAGCAATCAGGTTTTGTTTTAATACTTGATCAATAATAGATCTCCCTCCTCCATTCTAACCCGTTTAAGAGCATCCTGCATAGTGCTGCAAAAGTGCTGGACTTCCTAATAAGAAAGCGTAACAATAACTTTATCACAACTGGCAAGCTGTGCAAATCCAATAGTTCAGACCTTGCCTTCTGGATAGGTCAGAGAAGTAAGGCAGTGTATTCTTCCTATGACTCTTTCAGATCTCTATTTACCACAACAGCTGCTAGCCAGATTTGCTCGAACAACTGGCTACAATTTTACTTAATTAAAAAAAGAGCTTTATAGTTTAGATTTTCAATATAATATTATAAACACCATAGGTGGATTTTTCATTTTTATAAAGGAGTAGGAAACATTTTAGGTTCCCCCTGTTTAAATGTCCTAGGATTCACCCTGGGGCTGCCAGCTTTTTTTGACTTGGCACAAATCCAGGTTTAATTTTACTGCCAATGTAATCCTTGAGTAGTAATGGGCAAATCTGCCCAGTTTCAGTTTCCCAAAGGTTTGGCAAATCTTGTTGGAAATTTTGCAAGCCTGAACTAAGTGGCGAATCTCTTTGAAATGTATGGGAGGAGAGTTGGGTAGAGAATCATTTTGTTACATTTTGGCATTTTTAGAGATAATAGGCCAACTATTGTCTAAACAAATGCAAAGGAAACTGGACACTGCCATTGGGGATGTGAACAACTGTAATTTATTTTTTAATACCGTACAGCAGTGGGAGGGTCTGTTTATGTGTGTTCAAGACCGACATTGAAAAGGTGAGAGATAGAGTGCAGTGTTTAAAAGAACTAAAAGATTATGAGAAAAAATATAGCCATTGAGCTCGGCAGTTTAAACCTGCAGTATGATCATGAAAGGGATTATTAAAGTATATGTATTGCTAAAAAAAATTTTTTTGGATAGTGTAAGACAGGGTTTAAACTCTAATGAAGGCCATACATGGGACAGTATCCAAACAGATTTTCTTTTAAAAATCTGAAATGTTGTGCATTTTGTAATCTGATGACGCCACCATTGATTTCAAAATTCCACCAACTAAGCCTTCAATTTTACCTCATGTTGCTGCAGAAAAGAATCTTCTTTTCTTTCCAGGTCACAACTCATGCGCATTTCTTTTTCAATTCTATTTCTCGCATGATTCTCTCATCATTGATTCAAAATTCGTTAATTTTTCAAAAAATTTCCAACATTCCTGATCACTCAAATTCGATGACTGCATGAAAATTGTCCGTTGCTGCGGCCCAATAATGGTGCGAAATGTGAACGAAAATTCTTAGTTATGATTATCGAAAGAAAATTCTTTTGGAATTCGACCCATGTAAGACTTAAGGCTATGTTCACGCAGACATTTATTTACAATTTGCACTTGAATAAGTTTAAATATTTCCTACAGATAGTTGCAGTTTGTAAATTAGTTTAGCTAGGTTTATCTGCGCCAGCATTTTTCAGCCTTTTTTTCCCAATGCCCCCAATCTTGGGGGATGTTATATCGCAGGCACCTCCTCTTACTCTTTGTGGGTAGTTTTCTGAGCAAGGAGTTAGAACTCTGCAATTGAATGGAATACAGAGCAAAGCTGGGGATTACTGTTGAGTGCCTGCTGAGAGGAGAAGAAGATTGAGGCAGATAAAGAAGGGTGATGTCCGCTGCTGCAGGTAACCAGTGGACCTGTTAGGAATGTCATCACAGGCATAGGCAGTCACAAGCTACCTTTCTTCTTCCACGTACCCAGGAAAATGGCTGCAAACACACATCCTGTTTGCAAACCCAGCCCATTTTAGGAAGAAAAGGGGAAGGGTGTAATTTTCTGCTGCTAAGTGCACTGTAGCTTTCAGCAGCTAAACACAATGCGCATTTAGCTGCAGGCAGCTGCTATCAGCTCTTTCCTTCTTTTCGTAAACGCAACTTAACTGTATGCAATTAACATCGCTAAACATTATATATGAATAACATGATTGCTTTGCATTATGTGAGTCCATCTGCTTTTGGTAAAGTCTTTTAATGCAGCTAAACTGAAATTTAGATGCCCGTGTAGGCTGGAGTAAGGCAGTAGGCATCCAAGAGGGAAGGAATGAAACACAGAGGTCCGAGATTTCAAGCAAGTGTATTGTCAAGAATGTTCCAAATACACTGTAACAGAATCCATGTAGAGTCTATGTAAAGGTTCCAACTGGGCAGAAACATTTACAGATGGTAATGCAGTACTTGTGGAAAGCGATACTCGAGTACCGACAGCACTTGGCACTGGAGACGACTGGTAGGCAGTATGCAACTAGGCACTAGAAGTGGAAAGATTCCACACAACAATGATAATTAACAGTCCCTATTCCTTCCCTCCTCTTCTGGAACCTTTCCCTATGCTAGACACACTCTCCCTAACCACATGTATAATGTGCACCAACTGCAATGGGCCAGTGCTTTTTAGAAGCACTGCCCTCACTAAGGATGGCCATGGAGGTCATCTGGGGCACCAGCATCCAATTGGACAGCTGCTCACTTGATGACACATATGAAGGCCTAAGAGGAACATGAGTTCCTTCTGTCTTTCACTCTCTATTCATGGTGGTTGTGGACTGTGCCACTTGTGTGAGGAGGTCAACCTACACCTGCCTACACCCGTGCAAATGTAGCCTTACCAGGTTTTTTTTTTTTTTTGCTGTCTGAGTCCGGCTGAGAAGAATCCCCTTCACATTTTGTCCTAGAGGCCCAACAGGAAATTAAAAGAAATCTCCATCTTAGAAAGCTGTCTCCAAAGCAGGTGTGCCCATTGGATGATTAACCCTCACCACTTGTTCTAGTGACAACTCTCAAATTTTAGATTTCTCCTCACTTTCTGTTTTGGTGATAGTAATCACTATAAAGAAGGGGACACAGGCAGATATAGAAACTTTACAGTGGGTCTAACACTTTCCCACTCCATCCAAATTTTCTTTTAAATACACTTTAAGTGGCTGTAATAATGGCTTATATATAAGTAAGCTATACAGGCTATAAATAAACAGCAGGCAAGCACTACTGTATGGTCTTACTATTGGTAGTGGTGAAGAAAATCCTCTAAGCCCCTTAAAGAATATGTAGACCCACCATTTCATATTGCTGTTATGTGCCTGCTGTACCATGTACTTTTTTGAAAAAAAGTATCTTGTTCTCTTTGTATTGCTTCCTTTGTGTAAAATCCCTGGTGATCCTGCCAGTCCCTCTGCTTTCCTATTAAAAACTGACCATACTAACCAGGAGAACACACCGTGGACAATTCTCTAGCTTTGCTGGGAACTCAGCCTGCTCTCCTCCAATAATGAGACTTGTCCAGACAAGCCCCCCCCCAGCACAGCCTTGCCTTGCACAGCCTGCTGTTTCTCCTCCCCCAACTCTTATGCAGCTGAGAACCGAAGATATGTGATCATTTACAAAAAAAAAGGGAAAAGGGGTATTCAATTTTTTTATATCTATTCACAAATATTTTACCTTTTATTTCTATTTTAAACTGAATGAGTTGTTTTACAAGGTGATCGTTTACAATCACTTTAAGCTGGGCATACACTGATCATACACTGATCAAAATTCAGCTGGTTCAGCAGGGACCAGACAAATTTTGAACAGTGTGTGGCTGTCCTACCTGAAAAGTCAATACTTTTTTCTAATGCCACGTACACACGAGCGGATTTTCCGTTGGAAAAAACTTGGATGGTTTTTCCGACGGAATTCTGCTCAAGCTTGCCTTGCATACACACGGTCACACAAAAGTTCTCTGAACTTTCGACTGTCAAGAACGCGGTGACGTACAACACTACGACGAGCCGAGAAAATGAAGTTCAATGCTTTCGAGCATGCGTCGAATTGTTTCCGAGCATGCGTAGGAATTTTGCACGTCGGAACATGTACAGACAATCGCATTTTTGGATAGGAACTTTTTCCAACCGAAAAATTGAGAACCTGCTCTCAATCTTTTGCTGGCGGGAATTCCGCCAGCAAAAGTCCGATGGAGCATACACACGGTCGCATTTTCCAACCAAAAGCTCTCATCGGTCTTTTGCTGGCCAAATTTCCGATCGTGTGTATGCAGCATAAGGGATAGGCTGGAATACTTTTCTCAATCAGTGACTGCAGCCAATCAGCTGCAGACACTGACCAGTGTATTCTGATAGCTGTGTGTCCCGCTGTCAGAATACAATGTCTTGGTGGGGGGGTTCAACCCTTTACTTCATTGTGTGGATGGAGGAATCTACAAACTGTTGAAAAACAGTTTATGGCCAGCTTTGGTTCCAGTAAAATTGAGTAAAGATTTTTACCCCATTGTGAGAACTACTATTTTTCATTTTGGTGATTAAGACAATTGTTTTTTTTTCAGTTTATGTGTGCCTGTTTATCATATATAGTTAACAATCACATATTGTAGTCCTTGCTGGCATGTGTTTAGAGTTACAAAAAAAGGTGAATTGAATGATTTTATTGAGAACCATTTGTTATTTCTCAATTTTCATATATTTTTCCCTCTGCGAGGAGTAATTTTATTAACTTAGTCATTAAACACGTCACATGACATAATAAATTACTGAAGTGTGTTTTGGGTTTATCCCATTTGCTCTCCTGAAGAGACACCGCTGTGCACTACTGGCTGCATTTGTTAAAACAACATTGCCATGGCCCATTCAGTTTGTGGAAGTGACTTTGCTATGCTCTGTGGGCACATTTGCTAAAAGGACATCCCCGCGCTCCTTTCAGTTTGATAAAGTGATATTGGTACGGTCCATTGGGCTCAAAATAAAAATGGTGATGTCAGACAGAGAAAAGTTTAATGCTGCTACTTGTGTTTACTGAAACTGCTGTGCAAATAATTGTAAGGAATGTCTTCAAGGGTTACAAAGTAGAAACCAAGCTGGCTCCTTTTTTGAATATCAATTTTCAGAGAACTATTCCTTGGGGCAAAGAAAGTTATTTTCATCTAATGTGAGGATTTAATATTTGTGAATTTCATATGCTAAAAAAGACATGCTTAATAAGGAATAATCAGTATGAATTTGGCTAATAACATAACTCAAACTTGACAGTTCAATTTCAAGAGTTTAACTTGGTTTTAGTTCTGATAGAGCAAGTGTAATCCTGAACAGCATACAATGGCCCCCTCACTATGTGTCCAGGATTCACCATTGTTTATATGTGCCAGAAATCTCTTCTGATTGTTGTCACAGCAAAGATTACTGTATGTAATGATTTTTAGGAATGAGAATAACATGGATGAACTACATCTCTCTTAGCTTATTGAATGTGGTAAAAATTCTTATTGCAAAAAATACCCAATCACATGCAAGGAAAATAAAAAACAGTATTTTTGCTTGCTTGTCATTGGATAATGAAAGTCAGCAGAGCTTCACCTCATTCACTAAGCTAAGGCCTCATTCAGGCAGGTGCTGGCACTAGATAGTGTGAATTTAGGACCATGTACCTGCTTTTGAACAACTTTTGACATGTGGATGTGTCCATGCAGCCGCTGCCTCTGCAACCAATTCCATAGACCTGCATGCGGCTGGAGGTGGATACGGATGCCAAAACAAAGGCCTCCTTCACACAGTACAGGTAACAACACCCATATGAATGAGGTCTAAAAAAAAAAAACAGCTAATTTGCCTAAAGTAAATCAACCCCAATGTGTCAGCTTTCTCCTTACCAGATTAAAGTTGACAAGTGCATAACTCCAGATATAGAAAGAAACCTATTATGGTTTCTGAATTTAAGACCTTTCTGGGCCTATCAGTCCTCATGGGCAGAACTAAAAAGAGTGAGTTGTGGTCATAATGGTTCACTGACCCAATTCACCATATGCCCGTGTTCTCTGCATCCATGTTCAGGAATAGATACAAGCAGATCTTGTGGTTTATGCACTTCAACAACAATTAACTCTGTCGTCCTTGGGGTGACCCTGGATTTGATTGGCTCTACCAAATTTCGTCCCCTCGTAAACCACTTCAACCAACAGTTTGCAGCCTTGTTTACCCCTGAACAAGTTGTCTGCATTGATGAGTCCCTGATTAAGTTTTCTGGTCGCTTGCCTTTCAAACAGTATCTTCCCAGCAAGCGTGCCAGATATGGGGTAAAGTTGTATAAGCTCTGTGACAGGGCAACAGGCTATACATATAGTTTTATGGTTTAAGAGGGAAAAGTCACGTGGAGACCGAAAACTACCCAGACTACATAGGGAGCACTGGTAAGATTACGTGGGACTTGGTGTCACCCTTATTCGGAAAGGGGTACCACTTGTATGTGGACAATTATTACACAAGCATGCCACTTTTTAGTCACCATTTTGATTGTGGAATTGGCGCATGTGGCACCATGCGATCTAATCGCCGGGGCTTACCCCAGCGGCTTGTAGACTGGGGGAGAGAGCCTGCTTGAGAATAATCAATTTGCTCGCAGTAAAGTGGAGGGATTCACAGAATATTTTCACTCTGTCCTCCCTTCATGCATATACGACAGTCCAAATTCCAATGGCGACTGGTGTTTTGGAGAAAACCCTCTGTGTTCACGAATACAACCTTAATATGGAAGGGGTGTACCTCAACGACCAGTTGATGGCTCCGTACTTAATTGCCCGTAGAGTCAGACGCTGGTACACCTGTATACCTATTTCAGTTTTCTCTGCTGAATGCTTATGGGCTATACAAGGCGTCAGGATGAACTGGATCCTTCCTTAAATTCCAGGAAGAAGTCATCACAGCCCTTCTGTCTCTAGACGGTGCTGTGCCACCACTTCCCAATGCAAATGCAGTGAGCCGGCTGCATGAGAGGCATTTTCCATATGTCCTCCGTGATACCTAACGAACCCCCAAAAGAAGATGTCATGTCTGTAGGAAACATGGATACAGACGTGACACCAGCTTTTATTGTCCCTCCTGTCCTGACAAACCTGGTCTCTGCATGAATGTTTCCAACGCTACCACACACTAGTGGAGTATTCGCGTAGGGTACAGCACTGCACAGTCCTAGGACACACTTTCACAGGGTTTCCAAAGATGCCATTGCATTTTTAGAGACCCGAACCTGGAACCTTTACAGTTACAAAAAAGTGTTTAAAAAATAAATAAATAAATAAAGTAAGAAAAAAAAAAATCACTCTTTGTATATCTGTATATATATATATATATTTATATATATACATATACAGTGGAGACAGAAAGTATTCAGACAGACCCCCTTAAATTTTTCACTCTTTGTTATATTGCAGCCATTTGCTAAAATCATTTACGTTCATTTTTTTCCTCATTAATGTACACACAGCACCCCATATTGATAGAAAAACACAAAATTGTTGACATTTTTGCAGATTTATTAAAAAAGAAAAACTGAAATATCACATGGTCCTAAGTATTCAGACCCTTTGCTGTGACACTCCTGATCATCCTTGAGATGGTTCTACTCCATTTGAGTCCAGCTGTGTTTGAAAATACTGATTGGACTTGATTAGGAAAGCCACACACCTCTCTATATAAGACCGTACAGCTCACAGTGCATGTCAGAGCAAATGAGAATCATGAGGTCAAAGGAACTGCCTAAAGAGCTCAGAGACAGAATTGTGGCACAGATCTGGCCAAGGTTACAAAAAAATTTCGGCTACACTTAGGGCTCCTAAGAGCAAACTGAGCTATCGGGGAAGAAGAGCCTTGGTGAGAGAGGTAAAGAAGTACCCAAAGATTACTGTGGCTGAGTTCCAGAGATGCAGTCGGGAGATGGGAGAAAGTTGTAGAAAGTCAACCATCACTGCAGCCCTCCACCATCACTCCAGCTTTATGGCAGAGTGGCCCAACGAAAGCCTCTCCTCAGTGCAAGACACATGAAAGCCCGCATGGAGTTTGCTAAAACACACCTGAAGGACTCCAAGATGGTTAGAAATAAGAATCTCTGGTCTGACCAAGACCAAGATAGAACTTTTTGGCCTTAATTCTAAGCGGTATGTGTGGAGAAAACCAGGCACTGCTCATCACCTGTCCAATACAGTCCTGACAGTGAAGCATGATGGTGGCAGCATCATGCTGTGGGGGTGTTTTTCAGCTGCAGGGACAGGACAACTGATTGCAATCGAGGGAAAGATGAATGCGGCCAAGTACAGGGAGATCCTGGACGAAAACCTTCTCCAGAGTGCTCAGGAACACAGACTGGGCCGAAGGTTTACCATCCAACAAGACAATGACCCTAAGCACACAGCTAAAATAACGAAGGAGTGGCTTCACAACAACTCCATGACTGTTCTTGAATGGCTCAGCCAGAGCCCTGACTTAAATCCAATTGAGCATCTCTGGAGAGACCAAAAAATGGCTGTCCACCAACGTTTACCATCCAACCTGACAGAACTGGAGAGGATCTGCAAGGAGGAATGGCAGAGGATTCCCAAATCCAGGTGTGAAAAATTTGTTGCATCTTTCCCAAAAAGACTCATGGCTGTATTAGATCAAAAGGGTGCTTCTACTAAATACTGAGCAAAGGATCTGAATACTTAGGACCATGTGATATTTCAGTTTTTTTTTTAATAAATCTGCAAAAATGACAATAATTCTGTGTTTTTCTGTCAATATGGGGGTGCTGTGTGTACATTAATGAGGAAAAAAATGAACGTAAATGATTTTAGCAAATGGCTGCAATATAACAAAGAGTGAAAAATTTAAGGGGGTCTGAATACTTTCCATCTCCACTGCCCAAAATAGTTGTCATGTTGTCTTGTTCTTCTCTCTCTATTCTCTTTCTATTGTTCTCTCTCTATTGTTCTGCTGTTTTACTGTATTTTATGCTTAACTGCAATGTTTTATTGTTACTATGTTTTATAATTTTTTCTTGGCAGGTATGTAATTCTAAAGTACCGTATATACTCCAGTATAAGTCGAATTTTTCAGCACATTTTTTTGTGCTGAAAGTGCCCCCCTCGACTTATACTGGAGTCAAGCACTTTTCTGCAGCAAATAATTTAATTTTCCGAACCGAATTTGGGGCCCCGTATCTCAGGGCCACTTGGTGCTAGGAACCCCAAATTTGGTGTGCAAACCCAGTGGAACTGGTACCATAACATATCCAAAGCTGAAGTTCCTAGCACTAAGTGGCCTCGAGATATGGGGCCCCAAAATCGGTTCAGAAAATGTCATTCTCTGCTGCAGAAAAGTGCTTGACATTTTCTGAACCGACTTTGGGGCCCCATATCTCAGGGCCACTTGGTGCTAGGAACCCCAAATTTGGTGTGCAAACCCAGTGGAACTGGTACCATAACATATCCAAAGCGCCCCCCTCGACTTATACTGGAGTCAGCACTTTTCTGCAGCAAAAAATTTAATTTTCCGAACCGATTTTGGGGCCCCGTATCTCAGGGCCACTTGGTGCTAGGAACCCCACATTTAGTGTGCAAACCCAGTGGAACTTGTACCATAACATATCCAAAGCTGAAGTTCCTAGCACCAAGTGGCCCTGAGATACGGTGCCCCATAACCAGTTCAGAAAATGTCATTCTCCGCTGCAGAAAAGTGCTTGACATTTTCTGAACTGATTTTTGGGGCCCTGTATCTCGGGGCCACTTGGTGCTAGAAACCCGAGCTTGGGAAATGTTATGGTGCTAGTTCCACTGGGTTTGCACACCAAATTTGGGGTTCTTAGCACTAAGTGGCCCAGAGATACGGGGCCCCAAATTCGGTCAACTGTGTCCATCTGCAGCAATGTCATTTCGGGACCCTTTGGGTTCAGAGACCCCAAATTTTGGCTGCAGCTAGGGGGCATCTAGGAACCCTTAACCACCGAGTTTGAAGTTCAGGGGACCTATGGCTGCAAATGGGCACAGTGAGGCATGCAAATGGGCACAGTGAGGCATGCAAATGGGCATTGTTGACCCTCTTTTCCACTTACAGTAGCTGTGCATTTCTCACCCTCGTCTTATACTCGGGTCAATAAGTTTTTCCCATTTTCTTGTGGTAAATTAGGGCCTCGACTTATACTCGGAACGACTTATACTCGAGTATATACGGTAAAATAATAATTCTTTTCTTTTTACTGTGTTTTATTGTTAATCATTATTTTCTGTCTACAGCAGTTCACTGTCATCCACCCTGGATACCTTTGCCCCCCTCACTACGCACAGAATCAGGCCCCGACCGCTACAACCCTGGCAGACAGACAATACCAGAAGTCTCAAAAAACGTAGCCGCGCTCTTGAGCGTCTGTGGCGTAAAATAAGTCACAGCAAGATTTCAGCCAATATAAACCTGCCCTCCAAAAATACCATTCCTGCCTGCACACTGCCAAACAGACCTACTTTATCACTCTCATTAACACCCTCTAATGCAGTCCCCGTCAACTCTTTTCTACCTTTACCACTCTACTTCTTCCTCCATTACCCCCACCCACTAACTTACTCACTTCCCAGGAGATTGCTAATCACTTCAAAAATAAAATTGAGACAACTGGTCTCGAGATCTCCGCTCTACAGATATCTTCCTCACTTTAGACTCCTTGTCCTCCTGCGCAATCAGTACTTCCCTCTTTTAACCCAGCTACTATAGAGGAAGTCACTAAACTTTTTTCTAAGGCCCACCTAACCTCCTGCCCCCTGGACCCTGTTCCTTCTCAAATACTACGGTCACCATCTGACTCAATCCTGTACTCCTTAACTCATATCTTCAACCTTTCACTCTATACTGGCATCTTCCTCAACCCTCTAAAACCCTTCTAATGAAGGGTTTCTGCGCAGAAAGCAGCAAAGGAACAGAACAACATTCACTCTGCAACAGCTGGAAGCATTAGAAGTTGTGTTTGCTCAAACTCACTATCCTGATGTGTTCACCAGAGAGGAGCTTGCCATGAAAATTAATCTTACTGAAGCCAGAGTACAGTTTCTTTCCTTTTTGGGTTACACACTGAGGAAACGGATCCCCTGGCTACAGTGGGTGAATATCCTTTCTTCCTATTACCATCCTTTATGATTTAAAAGGGGGGATTTTAGCCATCTGCATATAAAAGCTTGCAAGTTGGTAAGCACACTCTACAGCTACGGTGGTTGGGTTATCACCTTTGTTTTACGTGCACATCAGGGTGTTTGTTGCAACTAAAGGTCCACATGTGATGTTCAGTAGGGATGAGCCGAACACCCCCCGGTTCGGTTCGCACCAGAACCCGCGAACGGACCGCAAGTTCGCACGAACGTTAGAACCCCATTGACGTCTATGGGACTCGAACGTTCGAAATCAAAAGTGCTCATTTTAAAGGCTAATTTGCATGGTATTGTCCTAAAAAGGGTTTGGGGACCCGGGTCCTACCCCAGGGGACATGTATCAATGCAAAAAAAACTTTTAAAAACGGCCGTTTTTTCGGGAGCAGTGATTTTAATGATGCTTAAAGTAAAAAAAAAAAAGTGAAATATTCCTTTAAATATCGTACCTGGGGGGTGTCTATAGTATGCCTGTAAAGTGACGCGTGTTTCCCATGTTTAGAACAGTCCCTGCACCAAATGTCATTTTTAAAGGAAAAAATCTCATTTAAAACTGCTTGCGGGTTTAATGTCATGTCGGGTCATGGCAATATGGATGAAAATCAGTGAGACAAACGGCATGGGTACCCCCCAGTCCATTACCAGGCCCTTTGGGTCTTGTATGGATATTAAGGGGAACCCCGCACCCAAATTAAAATAAGGAAAGGTCCCTATATACTCTGAACAGCAGTATACAGGCGGTGCAAACAAGACAGGGACTGTAGGTTTGTTGTTAAGTAGAATCTGTTTGTAATTTTGAACATTTTTAATGTGTTTAGCTCCAGCCAAAAAATCTTTTCTAAGCTTTTTGGAAAACATAGGGAAGGGTTATCACCCCTGTGACATTTGTTTTGCGTCTTTCCTCCTCTTCAGAAGATTTCACCTCACTTTTTTGTCCCAATGAAAAATGTTTTTTGAAAATTTGGGTTTTTTTGTGGAACAAGGATTGGAAAGCATCAGTGGAAAGGAGAAATTGTTTTCCCATATTAACTCTTACAGGAGAGAATTTCCCTTCCTTAGGGGTAGATTTCATCTCACTTCCTGTTGTCTCCTTCCGTTTGCAAGTAGGAGTCGTTTGTAAGTTAGATGTTTGAAAGTAGGGTCCTGCCCTATATACTCAGCAGAAATTTGGGCCTTAGGTGTTGCTGTGGCCAAAACACTGTAAGCCCTCACAGGGCCCTGCTGTGAAATATTAGATCAAGAATTGTAATTACATGCCCCTGTTGAACAGGAGCTGAAAAATTAGGCCTTAGGCACTGGTGCTGGTGCCACAACACTGCAACCCCTCACAGACACTCTAGTTGGAACGCAGGAACGAGCCCTGCTGCAAAGTATTGCATCAAAAATTGTAATTACACGCCCCTGTTAGACAGGGGCAGAAAAATTGGGCCTTAGGCACTGGTGCTGGTGCCACAACACTGCAACCCCTCACAGACACTCTAGTTGGAACGCAGGAACGAGCCCTGCTGCAAAGTATTGCATCAAAAATTGTAATTACACGCCCCTGTTAGACAGGGGCAGAAAAATTGGGTCTTAGGCACTGGTGCTGGTGCCACAACACTGCAACCCCTCACAGACACTCTAGTTGAAACGCAGGAACAAGCCCTGCTGCAAAGTATTGCATCAAAAATTGTAATTACACGCCCCTGTTAGACAGGGGCTGAAAAATTGGGTCTTAGGCACTGGTGCTGGTGCCACAACACTGCAACCCCTCACAGACACTCTAGTTGGAATGCAGGAACGAGCCCTGCTGCAAAGTATTACATCAAAAATTGTAATTACACGCCCCTGTTAAACAGGGGCTGAAAAATTGTGCCTTAGGCACTGGTGGTGGCGCCCAGAACCAAAAATGTTCTTACAAGCTATCAGCGTGATGATTGAGGAGGAAGAGGATAATTACTTAGGGATAGTCACTCAGCATCAGCATAGGCAGTCTTTGAAGGGATCTGAGATTTCAAAAAAAATTATTTGGTTACATCTGCATCAGGTGCTTGGTAGCTGGTGGTGATCCAAGACTGATTCATTTTTATGAAGGTCAGCCGATCGACCGAGTCGGTGGACAGACGCACCCTGTGATCGGTTACCACGCCTCCAGCAGCACTGAATGTGCGTTCCGAAAGAACGCTGGATGCAGGACAGGCCAGTAGCTCAATTGCATACTGTGCAAGCTCTGGCCAGTGATCCATCCTCAAGACCCAGTAACCCAGAGGATTTTCGGTGGGAAAGGTGTCCAAGTCTGATCTTGCCCCTAGGTATTCCTGCACCATGTAAAACAGACGCTGGCGATGGTTGCTGGAACCGATCATACCTTGGGGCTGCGGACCAAAAAATTGTCTGAACGCATCGGTCAGACGGCCACCTTCTCCACCGCTCCTTCTTTGACTGACCGAAGCCTCAGCAACACGTTGTCCAGAAACAGGAGTTTGTAACCTCCCAGTCTCTGGGAACGCGTTGCACAGACCTTTCTGCAAGGCCTCCCGAAGATGTTTCATCCTCTGCTCCCTCTGCGATGGCAAGATAAGGTCCGCAACCTTACCCTTGTAACGTGGATCAAGGAGGGTTGCCAGCCAGTATTGGTCCTTCTCCTTGATACCACGAATACGAGGATCCTTACGCAGGCTTTGCAGGATCAGGGAGGCCATGCAGCGTAGGTTTGCTGAGGCATTCGGTCCGGAGTCCTCTGGGTCACTAAGGACAACAACGTCCGCAGCCACCTCCTCCCAGCCACGTACAAGTCCATGTGTTCTTTGGGACTGATCCATTAAAGACTGCTGATGCTGAGTGCCAGGCTCCACCTCCATACTGACACAATCTTCCTCCTCCTCCTCCTCCTCCTCCTCGTCCTCTTCCTGTGTGATCGGCGGGCACGCAGGAACACTGTCTGGATAAAGGGGGCCTTGAGAGCTAAGGAAGTCCTCCTCTTCCTGCCTCTGTTCTGCCTCAAGTGCCCTGTCCATTATTCCACGCAGCGTGTGCTCCAACAGGTGGACAAGGGGGACAGTGTCACTGATGCATGCACTGTCAGTGCTCACCATCCTCGTGGCCTCCTCGAATGGTGACAGGACAGTGCATGCATCCCTGATCATGGCCCACTGGCGTGGGGAAAAAAAACCAAGGTCCCCTGACCCTGTCCTGGTGCCATAGTCGCACAGGTACTCATTGATGGCCCTCTGCTGCGTGTGCAGCCGCTGCAGCATGGCCAACGTCGAGTTCCACCTGGTGGGCATGTCACAGATTAGGCGGTTCTTGGGCAGGTTAAACTCCTTTTGGAGGTCCGTCAGCCGAGCACTGGCATTATATGACCGGCGGAAATGCACAGAGACTTTCCTGGCCTGCCTCAGGACATCCTGTAAGCCCGGGTACCTGCCCAAGAACCGCTGCACCACCAAGTTAAGGACGTGAGCCAAACAGGGCACATGGGTCAGTTGTCCCTGTCGGAGGGCAGAGAGGAGGTTGGTGCCATTGTCGCAAACCACCATTCCTGCCTTAAGTTGGCGTGGCATCAACCACCTCTGAACCTGCCCCTGCAGAGCTGACAGAACCTCTGCCCCAGTGTGGCTCCTGTCCCCCAAGCACACCAGCTCAAGCACCGCATGGCATCTTTTGGCCTGCGTACTTGCGTAGCCCCTTGAACGCCTACGGAGCACCGCTGGTTCCCGAGGAAGAGGCCATGGAGGAAGAAGAAGAGGAGGGGGTGGAGGAGAGAGGTGTGTCACAATCAGCATTTTGGAGGCGTGGTGGCGGAACAACCTCCAACACTACTGCACCTTGTCCTGCATCCTTCCCAGCTGCCAGCAGAGTCACCCAATGCGCCGTGAAACTTAAGTAACGTCCCTGTCCATGCCTGCTGGACCATGAGTCAGCGGTAATATGCACCTTACCGCTGACCGCCCTGTCCAGCGAGGCATGGACATTGCCTTCCACATGCCGGTAGAGAGCCGGAATCGCCTTCCGTGAGAAAAAGTGGCGTTTGGGTACCTGCCACTGAGGAACCGCACATTCCACAAACTCACGGAAGGGGGCAGAGTCTACCAACTGAAAAGGCAGCAGTTGAAGTGCTAGCAATTTTGCCAAGCTAGCATTCAACCGCTGGGCATGTGGATGGCTGGGAGCAAACTTCTTTCGGCGGTGCAGCAGCTGGGGCAGGGAAATTTGCCTGGTACAATCTGACGTCGGTGTACCAAAAGCAGATTGCCCACAAGTACTTGGCTGTGACACACCTAATTCTACACCTTCATTCCTCTCACTGCAGGTCTCAGAGAGGACTGAAGGTCTAGTGGGGTTGGAAATCTCAGCTGATGAGGAGCAAGGAGAGATCGTCTTTGTTCTTTGTGGGTCTTTTAGATACGCTTGCCAACGAACTGCATGGCAGGTCAACATATGTCTGGTCAAGCATGTGGTACCCAAGCGGGAGATGTTTTGGCCACGCGAGATACGCTTGAGACATATGTTGCAAATAGCAGCGGTGCGATCTGATGCACTCGTCTCAAAAAAGGCCCACACCAAAGAACTTTTTGAATAACGCGCAGAGACTGCAGCGCCCTGCACATGTGGAGCTTTGGGGTGTGATGCAGTCAATGTGCTGCCCTTAGGCTGGCCCCTGGAGGGCATCCTGCCTAGTTGGTGATGTGCCACCTCCTCCTCCTCCTCCTCCTCCTCCTCCTCCTCTCTCCTATCAGGCACCCACGTTAAGTCAGTGACCTCATCATCCCCTCCCTCCTCATCACTGGAGCAAACCTGGCAGTATGCTGCAGCAGGGGGAGCATGACTGCCAGATTGCTGTCCTTCTTGGGCACCCCCTCTGTCCATGCTCATGTTACTGCCTTCATTGAGCTCAGTATCATCATCAGAGCCTTCCAAACGCTGGGCATCCTCCTGGAGCATGTACCCAACACTGTGGTCAAACAGTTCGAGGGAATCCTCATGAGGACATGGTGGAGCTAGGGAAGGAGTCACTGATGACATTGAGCTGAGGGAAGAGGCCGCTGCTTTGCCAGACAAAGCACCCTGGGCATGGGTGAGAGAGGATGAGGAGGATGAGGACGGCTTGGTCATCCACTCGACCAAGTCTTCCGCATGTTGCGGCTCAACACGGCCAGCTGCCGAAAAAAAGGCCAAGCGTGTCCCATGGCCACGTGCTGATGAGGATGCACCGTCTCCACGACCAGCACTAGACACAGAGCCTGCTTGCCCTCTCTTATTGGCTTGTGACTGTCTGCCTCTCCTTCTTGGCCTTCCAGACATACTAATGGCCTGTAGCTGCACTAAGCTGGGATAGAACACCTGTAATTTTCTTAAGGTAGCTTTATATACTGTAACCAGACAAGCCTGCCTGTCAGTAGGAAGATAACAGGAACGGATCTAGCTGAACACTGTGAGCAGGACGTACTGCACTAAATGTATATAGCAGGAACGGATCTAGCTGAACACTGTGAGCAGGACGCACTGCACTGAATGTAAATAGCAGGAACGGATCTAGCTGAACACTGTGAGCAGGACGCACTGCACTAAATGTAAATACCAGGAACGGATCTAGCTGAACACTGTGAGCAGGACGCACTGCACTGAATGTAAATAGCAGGAACGGATCTAGCTGAACACTGTGAGCAGGACGCACTGCACTGAATGTAAATAGCAGGAACGGATGTAGCTGAACACTGTGAGCAGGACGCACTGCACTAAATGTAAATACCAGGAACGGATCTAGCTGAACACTGTGAGCAGGACGCACTGCACTGAATGTAAATAGCAGGAACGGATCTAGCTGAACACTGTGAGCAGGACGCACTGCACTAAATGTAAATACCAGGAACGGATCTAGCTGAACACTGTGAGCAGGACGCACTGCACTGAATGTAAATAGCAGGAACGGATCTAGCTGAACACTGTGAGCAGGACGCACTGCACTGAATGTAAATAGCAGGAACGGATCTAGCTGAACACTGTGAGCAGGACGCACTGTACTAAATGTAAATAGTCTAGCTGCCTGACCGTGGTACTAATAGGATCAAAAAGAACACCTGTAATTTTCTTAAGGTAGCTTTATATACTGTAACCAGACAAGCCTGCCTGTCAGTAGGAAGATAACAGGAACGGATCTAGCTGAACACTGTGAGCAGGACGTACTGCACTAAATGTATATAGCAGGAACGGATCTAGCTGAACACTGTGAGCAGGACGCACTGCACTGAATGTAAATAGCAGGAACGGATCTAGCTGAACACTGTGAGCAGGACGCACTGCACTAAATGTAAATACCAGGAACGGATCTAGCTGAACACTGTGAGCAGGACGCACTGCACTGAATGTAAATAGCAGGAACGGATCTAGCTGAACACTGTGAGCAGGACGCACTGCACTGAATGTAAATAGCAGGAACGGATGTAGCTGAACACTGTGAGCAGGACGCACTGCACTAAATGTAAATACCAGGAACGGATCTAGCTGAACACTGTGAGCAGGACGCACTGCACTGAATGTAAATAGCAGGAACGGATCTAGCTGAACACTGTGAGCAGGACGCACTGCACTAAATGTAAATACCAGGAACGGATCTAGCTGAACACTGTGAGCAGGACGCACTGCACTGAATGTAAATAGCAGGAACGGATCTAGCTGAACACTGTGAGCAGGACGCACTGCACTGAATGTAAATAGCAGGAACGGATCTAGCTGAACACTGTGAGCAGGACGCACTGTACTAAATGTAAATAGTCTAGCTGCCTGACCGTGGTACTAATAGGATCAAAAAGAACACCTGTAATTTTCTTAAGGTAGCTTTATATACTGTAACCAGACAAGCCTGCCTGTCAGTAGGAAGATAACAGGAACGGATCTAGCTGAACACTGTGAGCAGGACACACTGTACTAAATGTAAATAGTCTAGCTGCCTGACCGTGGTACTAATAGGATCAAAAAGAACACCTGTAATTTTCTTTAGGTAGCTTTATATACTGTAACCAGACAAGCCTGCCTGTCAGTAGGAAGATAACAGGAACGGATCTAGCTGAACACTGTGAGCAGGACGCACTGTACTAAATGTAAATAGTCTAGCTGCCTGACCGTGGTACTAATAGGATCAAAAAGAACACCTGTAATTTTCTTAAGGTAGCTTTATATACTGTAACCAGACAAGCCTGCCTGTCAGTAGGAAGATAACAGGAACGGATCTAGCTGAACACTGTGAGCAGGACACACTGTACTAAATGTAAATAGTCTAGCTGCCTGACCGTGGTACTAATAGGATCAAAAAGAACACCTGTAATTTTCTTCAGGTAGCTTTATATACTGTAACCAGACAAGCCTGCCTGTCAGTAGGAAGATAACAGGAACGGATCTAGCTGAACACTGTGAGCAGGACGTACTGCACTAAATGTATATAGCAGGAACGGATCTAGCTGAACACTGTGAGCAGGACGCACTGCACTGAATGTAAATAGCAGGAACGGATCTAGCTGAACACTGTGAGCAGGACGCACTGCACTAAATGTAAATACCAGGAACGGATCTAGCTGAACACTGTGAGCAGGACGCACTGCACTGAATGTAAATAGCAGGAACGGATCTAGCTGAACACTGTGAGCAGGACGCACTGCACTGAATGTAAATAGCAGGAACGGATGTAGCTGAACACTGTGAGCAGGACGCACTGCACTAAATGTAAATACCAGGAACGGATCTAGCTGAACACTGTGAGCAGGACGCACTGCACTGAATGTAAATAGCAGGAACGGATCTAGCTGAACACTGTGAGCAGGACGCACTGCACTAAATGTAAATACCAGGAACGGATCTAGCTGAACACTGTGAGCAGGACGCACTGCACTGAATGTAAATAGCAGGAACGGATCTAGCTGAACACTGTGAGCAGGACGCACTGCACTGAATGTAAATAGCAGGAACGGATGTAGCTGAACACTGTGAGCAGGACGCACTGCACTAAATGTAAATACCAGGAACGGATCTAGCTGAACACTGTGAGCAGGACGCACTGCACTGAATGTAAATAGCAGGAACGGATCTAGCTGAACACTGTGAGCAGGACGCACTGCACTAAATGTAAATACCAGGAACGGATTTGCTGAACACTGTGAGCAGGACGCACTGCACTGAATGTAAATAGCAGGAACGGATCTAGCTGAACACTGTGAGCAGGACGCACTGCACTGAATGTAAATAGCAGGAACGGATCTAGCTGAACACTGTGAGCAGGACGCACTGCACTAAATGTAAATACCAGGAACGGATCTAGCTGAACACTGTGAGCAGGACGCACTGCACTGAATGTAAATAGCAGGAACGGATCTAGCTGAACACTGTGAGCAGGACGCACTGCACTAAATGTAAATACCAGGAACGGATCTAGCTGAACACTGTGAGCAGGACGCACTGCACTGAATGTAAATAGCAGGAACGGATCTAGCTGAACACTGTGAGCAGGACGCACTGCACTGAATGTAAATAGCAGGAACGGATGTAGCTGAACACTGTGAGCAGGACGCACTGCACTAAATGTAAATACCAGGAACGGATCTAGCTGAACACTGTGAGCAGGACGCACTGCACTGAATGTAAATAGCAGGAACGGATCTAGCTGAACACTGTGAGCAGGACGCACTGCACTAAATGTAAATACCAGGAACGGATCTAGCTGAACACTGTGAGCAGGACGCACTGCACTGAATGTAAATAGCAGGAACGGATCTAGCTGAACACTGTGAGCAGGACGCACTGCACTGAATGTAAATAGCAGGAACGGATGTAGCTGAACACTGTGAGCAGGACGCACTGCACTAAATGTAAATACCAGGAACGGATCTAGCTGAACACTGTGAGCAGGACGCACTGCACTGAATGTAAATAGCAGGAACGGATCTAGCTGAACACTGTGAGCAGGACGCACTGCACTAAATGTAAATACCAGGAACGGATCTAGCTGAACACTGTGAGCAGGACGCACTGCACTGAATGTAAATAGCAGGAACGGATCTAGCTGAACACTGTGAGCAGGACGCACTGCACTGAATGTAAATAGCAGGAACGGATCTAGCTGAACACTGTGAGCAGGACGCACTGCACTAAATGTAAATACCAGGAACGGATCTAGCTGAACACTGTGAGCAGGACGCACTGCACTGAATGTAAATAGCAGGAACGGATCTAGCTGAACACTGTGAGCAGGACGCACTGCACTAAATGTAAATACCAGGAACGGATCTAGCTGAACACTGTGAGCAGGACGCACTGCACTGAATGTAAATAGCAGGAACGGATCTAGCTGAACACTGTGAGCAGGACGCACTGCACTGAATGTAAATAGCAGGAACGGATCTAGCTGAACACTGTGAGCAGGACGCACTGCACTAAATGTAAATACCAGGAACGGATCTAGCTGAACACTGTGAGCAGGACGCACTGCACTGAATGTAAATAGCAGGAACGGATCTAGCTGAACACTGTGAGCAGGACGCACTGCACTAAATGTAAATACCAGGAACGGATCTAGCTGAACACTGTGAGCAGGACGCACTGCACTGAATGTAAATAGCAGGAACGGATCTAGCTGAACACTGTGAGCAGGACACACTGCACTAAATGTAAATAGTCTAGATAGAAGATAACAGGAACGGATCTAGCTAAACTGAATACAGTGTATATATATATATGCAACACCTGGGATGCATATATATACACAATACACTGTAAGTGCAGCTAACTGACTGACTGTTCTGCCTAATCTATCTAACTCAAATCAAATGACACTGTCTCTCTCTCTCTCTATCTCTCAGCACACCGGAACACACACTACACAGGGCCGCCGTGCAGGCGGCCTTATATAGTGTGGGGTGTGTACTAAATCCCCTGAGCCATAATTGGCCAAAGCCACCCTGGCTTTGGCCAATTACAGCTCTCTCTACTGACGGCGCTGTGATTGGCCAAGCATGCGGGTCATAGTGCATGCTTGGCCAATAATCAGCCAGCAATGCACTGCGATGCCGCAGTGAATTATGGGCCGTGACGCGCCACACGAATTTGGCGCGAACGGCCCATATCGTTCGCAATTCGGCGAACGACCGAACAGCCGATGTTCGAGTCGAACATGGGTTCGACTCGAACACGAAGCTCATCCCTAATGTTCAGACATACCACACTATGGCCAGTTTTTCTTGTCTTTCTCTCCTTCCGGTATATATGTACTGAGGGAACGGTGATCTGAGCCTGGAGAGAGCGGAAGTATTTTCTACACCTAAAAGGCCCGGGCTGGCTTTTAAGCCATCCGCTTATACTGCTTGCTGTTTGGTAAGCGCAATTTACAACCATGGTGGTTGGGCACCTCACTATACTTTTCATATGCTTTTCATACATTATGGTGTTTGGGAGATCCATAGCGCCTTTGTTTGATGCCCATATATAAACTTTTTTGGACATTTACTTTTTTTTAGCGCAGTTTTAAAATTTATATTGGACTCTAAAACATGTGCTAGTCACTCCCATACCAAAAAAGGCCTCAGACCCCACCAATCTTAACAACCTAAGATCCATCCTATTACTCCCTTTTGCCTCCAAACTTCTTGAACATTTAGTCTACAACTGACTGAGCGACCACCTCATTGAGAATAACCTTCTTGATCCCCTTCAGTCTGGATTTCTCCCACAGCACTCCACAGAAACTGCCCTCCTGAAACTCACAAACGACATACTAACAGCCAAAACCAACGGTCATTATTCCATACTCTTACACTTGGACCTTTCTGCTGCCTTTGATACAGTTGACCACCCCCTCCTCCTCAAAAAACTCAATTTGCTTTTCTCCATGGCTGCACTCTCTGTTGGTTCAAATCTTACTTATCTCATCGCACCTTCAGTGTCACTTACAACTCCACTTCCTCTTCTCCAACTCCTCTTACCGTTGGGGTCCCCCAAGGTTCTGTCTGTGGACCTTTACTATTCTCGATCCACACGTCCTCCCTGGGTCAGCTAATAGCCTCCCAATGCTTTCACTACCATTTATATGCTGATGACACCCAAATCTATCTCTCTGCCCCTCAGCTCACCCCATCAATCTCCTCACGCATTACTGATCTACTAACAGACATATCAGCCTGGATGTCAAACCACTTCCTCAAACTGAATCTATCTAAAACTGAGCTCTTAATATTTCCTCCCCCACATGCCCCCTCCCCTGACTTCTCTGTCAAGATCAATGGCACATCTATCAGTCCGTCCCCACATGCCAGGGTGCTAGGGGTAACCTTAGACTCTGAACTGTCCTTTCAGGCACACATACAATCCCTGTCCAAATCATACCGCCTTAGCCTCCGCAACATTTCCAGAATACGCCCCTTTTTAACTAATGATACCACCAAGCTTCTAATTCACTCCCTGGTTATCTCTCACCTCGACTACTGCAACTCCCTCCTTATTGGATTACCTTTACATAGACTATCCCCTCTTCAGTCCATAATGAATGCCGCTGCAAGACTCATCCACCTTACCAACCATTCAGTGTCCTCCACCCCTCTCTGCCAATCCCTCCACTGGCTTCCTCACCCAACAAATAAAATTCAAACTACTAGCAATAATTTACAAAGCCATCCATAACTCTGCCCCCAGCTACATCACTAAACTAGTCCCAAAATATCAAACAAGCCGCTCTCTTCGGTCATCCCAAGACCTCCTGCTCTCTAGCTCCGTTGTCACCTCCTCCCATGGTCGCCTCCAGGATTTCTCCAGAGCTTCTCCCATCCTTTGGAACTCCCTACCCCAATCTGTCTGACTGTTCCCTAATCTTTCCATCTTTAGGCGATCCCTGAAAACCCTTCTCTTCAAAGAAGCCTATCTTGCTTCTAACTAACACTGTTTTACTTCTTCCATCATCTCATCCCCCCACAGCTATTACCTTTTGTATCAATGAACCCTTCCTTTTTAGATTGTAAGCTCTAACAAGCAGAGCCCTCTGATTCCTCTTGTACCAAATTGTAATGTAACTGTAATGTCTGCCTCATGTTGTAAAGCGCTGCGCAAACTGTTGGCGCCATATAAAACCTGTATAATAATCATTCTTTGTAAGTATGCAATTCAGCTGCAGCACTGATTCACCTATCTTGACAGCAACAGCGTTTGCTCTCACGATACGTAAATCACAGACTCCAGTGCTGTAGAAGATGATTTCACCAACACAGTTGAAAAAAAAGAACATATATACCAAAGCATGGGGGCAGGGGTGGAGGGGCGATTTGCCCCTAACATTAGGGGCTGATTGCCCCCATGCTTCGGCATATATTTTTTACTTTTTTTTGGCAAAGATTGCAATAAAAAAAAGTTATTTTATTGAGTTAATATTTTATTGTTACCATTGTTTGCTTTTCAGGTACGCCATTCAGCTGCAGCACTGATTTATTTATCTTGACAACAACAGAGTTTGCTCTCACGATATGTAAATCAGCGACTCCATCGCTGTAGGAGGTGATTTCACCACCACAGTTAAAAAAAAACGGTGCATGTATGCCCATCATTAGAAATGGGTGGATGCAGAGCAGTATGCTAATGGTGGGCATACCACTGATCAATCTCTTTTTTTCGTTCAGCCCGCAGGCTTCATGAAAAAAAAGAGCATTACAATATATGCCCAACAAGGACCAGCAATGCACTGGTATGTTGCTGGACTTTAAGTGGTTATACCAGAATGATGCCTGCAGGTTTAGATATCATCTTGGTATCATTCTTTTCAGCCAGAGGTTGGCTTTCATGTAAAAGCAATCCTAGCGGCTAATTAGCTGCAGTGGGAGGGAATGCCTCTCCCGCTGCCTTCCATGGTTTTCTCAGGCTCTCCTGTCCCACTGGGGAACCTGAGAATACAGCCGGTGGTTCTGCCAGCTGACCATAGAGCTGATCGAAGACCAGAATCGCTCTAATCATCTCTATGGCCTAAGAAACCCGAAGCTACGAGCATTTTATGACTTCAGTTTCGCTGGATATAAACAGCGCCATTGGGAAATTAGGAAATCATCTTATCACACAGATCTTGGTGTGGTCAGATGCTTTGAGGGCAAAGGAGAGATCTAGAGTCTAATAGACCCCAATTTTTTTTAAAAAGAGTACCTGTGACTACCTATTGCTATCATAGGGGATATTTACATTCCTGTGATAACAATACAAATGATAAAAAAAAAAGAAAGGAACAGTGTAAAAATAAAATAAAAAGGCAAAATAAATAATAAAAAAAGCACCACTGTCCCACTGTGCTCGTGCGCAAAGGCGAACGCAAGCATCGGTCTCATGTCATATGTAAACAGCAATTGCACCATGCATGTGGGGTATCACCACGAACGTCAGATCGAGGGCAGTCATTTTAGCAGTAGACCTCCTCTGTAAATTTAAAGTGGTACCCTGTAAAGGCTTTTAAAGTCTTTTAAAAATGTATGTAGTTTGTCGCCTGCTGCACGGTTGTGCCCAATTTTAAAGCATGTCGTGTTTGGTATCTATGTACTCGGGATCATCTTTTATATTTTACCAAACATTTGGGCAATATAGTGTGTTTTAGTTCAAAAAAAATTCAAAAAAATGTTTTTCTCCCAAAAAATTGCGTTTGAAAAATCGATGCGCAAATACTGTTTGAAAAATAAAAATTTGCAACACCCACCATTTTAATCTGTAGGGCCTTTGCTTTAAAAAAATATAATGTTTGGGGGTTCAAAGTAATTTTCTAGCAAAAAAAAATATATTTTTACATGTAAACAAAAAGTGTCAGAAAGGGCTTTGTCTTCAAGTGGTTAGAAGAGTGGCTGATGTGTGGCATAAGCTTCTAATGTTGTGCATAAAATACCAGGACAGTTCCACCCCCCCCCCCCCCCCAAATGACCCCATTTTGGAAAGTAGACACACCAAGCTTTTTGCTGAGAGGCATGTTGAGTCCGTGGAATATTTTATATTTTGCCACAAGTTTCGGGAAAATTACAATTTTTTTTTTTATACAAAGTTGTCAATAAATTATATATTGCTCAAACATGACATGGGTATATGTGGAATACACCTCAAAATACATTCTACTGCTTCTCCTGAGTACGTGGAAACCACATGTGTGCAACTTTTTGGGAGCCTAGCCGTGTACAGGACCCCTGAAAACTAATCACCCCCTTCAGGATTTCTAAGGGTGTAAAATAGTGATTTTACTCCTCACTACCTATCAGAGTTTCAGAGGCCCTGAAATGTCAAAATAGCACAAAACCCCGCCAAATGACCCCATTTTGGAAAGTAGACACCCCAAGGTATTTGCTAAGAGGCATGGTGAGTATTTTGCAGCTCTCGACAAGAGAAAAAAAGGGTGAACAGCTCCAGGTGGTATACTGAAGAAACCACCCTCCTCAACATGGAAGCCAGGTGCAGGCTCAGCACGAGCAATATTAAAGAAAACACTGACGCGTTTCACACCATCATTGTTGTTTTTTAGTCATAGCTAAGTAGCTATGACTGAGCAACAATGATGTTGTGAAATGCGTCAGCTGTTTGTCCTGCTTCTGTTGTCACATGAACATTGACTATTCATTACAATAAAGGCTTTTATCAGAGTGCGGCTGTCCAGAATCAATTTCTTCAATATTTTGCAGCTCTCATTTGTTTTTGAAAATGAAGAAAGGAAAGGAATTTTTTATTTTTTTAATTTTTTCAATTTTCAAAGCTTTGTGACAAAAAGCTAGATCTGCAAAATACTCAACATGCCTCTCAGCAAATAGCTTAGGGTGTCTACTTTCCAAAATGGGGTCATTTGGGGTGTTTTGTGCTATCTTGGCATATCATGGCCTCTGAAACTGTGATAGGTAGTGGGGAGTGAAATCACCATTTTATGCCCTTAGAAATCCTGAAGGCGGTGATTGGATTTCGGGGTCCTGTACACAGCTAGGCTCCCAAAAAGTCTTATCCCTGTACTCAGGGGAAGCAGAAGAATGTATTTTGGGGTGGAAGTTCACATATACCCATGGCATGTTTGAGCAGCATATCATTTTGTGACAACTTTGTGAAAAAATAATAATATTTTGTAATTTTCCAGAAACTTGTGGCAAAATATAAACTATTCCATGGACTCAGCATGCCTCTCATCAAATATCTTAGGGTGTCTACTTTCCAAAATGGGGTCATTTGGGGGGGGGGGGTTGTGCTATCTTGGCATATCGTGGCCTCCGAAACTGTGATAGGTAGTGAGGAGTGAAATCACCATTTTACGCCCTTTGAAAGCCTAAAGGTGGTGTTTGGTTTTCGGGGTCATGTATGTGGCTAGACTCCCAAAAAGTACAAAACATGTGGTATTCCCATACTCAGGAGAAGCAGCAGAATGTATTTTGGGGTGTAACTTCACATATGCCCATGGCATGTTTGAGCAATATATAATTTCGACAACTTTGTGTACATTTTTTTTTTGTCATTATTCAATCACTTGTGACAAAAAAATAAAATATTTAATGTACTCAACATGCCTCTCAGCAAATTCTTTGGGGTGTCTACTTTCTAAAATGGGGTTATTGGGGGGGGGAGGGGGTTGTACTGCCCTGCCATTAGAGCACCTCAGATAATGAGATAGGCAGTCATAAACTAAAAGTTGCGTAAATTCCAGAAAATGTACCCTAGTTTGTAGACGCTATAACTTTTGTGCAAACCAATAAATATACGCTTATTGAATTTTTTTTTTACCTGAGACATGTGGCTGAATGCATTTTGGCCTAAATGTATGACTAGAATTGAGTTTATTGTATTTTTTTATAACAAAAAGTAGAAAATATAATTTTTTTCAAAATATTCAGTTTTTTTAGTTTATAGCGCAAAAAATGAAAACCGCAGAGGTGATCAAATACCACAAAAAGAAAGCTCTATTTGTGGGAAAAAAGAATGCAAATTTTGTTTTGCAGCATTGCATGACCGCACAATTACCAGTTAAAGCAGCGCAGTGCCAAATTGTAAAAAGTACTCTGGTCAGGAAAGGGGCAAATCCTTCCAGGGCTGAAGTGGTTAAAGTATATTTCCAGCTTTTAGTGATGTTTAAATAGTTTGTTTAGATCAAGCTGGTCTAAACAAACAATTAGCATCATTAACACACGCAGCATTTGGGAGCGCTGTATAAATTGCATGTAGCCTCAACTACATACAATATATTATGCTGTGCTCCAGCAACAAGATGCAAACTTCCCTGCCCACTTTCAGAACAAAATTGAATTAGGCTGACCACTGCCCAGCCATTCACAATGAGCTTTGTATTCCATAATGGAATACAAAGCTTCCTCTGATTGGCTAAGGCAGAGAGGCAGCTGGATGATGTCACAATCTCTGACTCAGACAATCAGAGGAAGCTTTATATTCATTCATAGAATACAAAGCTCCCTGTGAATGGCTGAGCAGCATTCAGCTGTAAGGTACCTGTTAAAAGGTTTAGACCAGAGTGGAACTTTGGCTGGGGGCTGTGGGGTTAGCGTAATCAGGCAATCAGGCAGGCCGGGTCAGCATGGTTGGAGACAGGCAGGGTCATACCCAGACTGGCAGAGTAATGCAGAATTGTCAGGCAAAGAAAGAAGTCCAGGAATCAGGCAAAGTTTAAAAGTTCAGTAATAAAGCACACACCCGGGGAAACAGATGCAACAAATGGGAATAGTGTACAGGAAGTCCTGCAATACAAGCTGATCTAATTGTGGATTGACTGCAGCTGGAAGGCAGGTGGAGCTAGAGAGTCCCAGATGTACTGAGCAAGGTATATACTGCAGAGGCTCAGATTCCCCAGTGGCAGAGCGAACAGGGTCACAGAATAGAGGTGAGAGAACCCAAGTTCAAACCCAGGCACATGACATCATCCACGCTTGACTTTGTTCCGGGAGCAGGATGGGAAGTTCTCATCACACTGCTGGAACACAGCACTGCATATTGTATGTAGCTGACGCTTATACAGCACTCTCAGACACTGCGTGTATTAGGGACGGTAATACAGTAGTTAGTTTTAAACTTCTCTAAAAGCTAAAGATCAGCTTTAACTTTCCAATATCAGGGAACCCCTGTAAATATTTACTATATGAGAGGCAGAAACTGCTCATTGCTCAATGAGTCCTTGTTGAGAAAAGCTGATCTAGAGGGAGGCAGGAAAAGTTTCTTAAAATAAATACTTCAGGATTAGGGATGAGCTTCGAGTTCGAGTCGAACTCATGTTCTACTCGAACATTGGCTGTTCGCAAGTTCGCCGAACAGCGAACAATTTGGGGTGTTCGCGGCAAATTCGAATGCCGCGGAACACCCTTTAAAAGTCTATGGGAGAAATCAAAAGTGCTAATTTTAAAGGCTTATATGCAAGTTATTGTCATAAAAAGTGTTTGGGGACCCGGGTCCTGCCCCAGGGGACATGGATCAATGCAAAAAAAAGTTTTAAAAACGGCCGTTTTTTCAGGAGCAGTGATTTTAATAATGCTTAAAGTCAAACAATAAAAGTGTAATATCCCTTTAAATTTCGTACCTGGGGGGTGTCTATAGTATGCCTGTAAAGGGGCGCATGTTTCCCGTGTTTAGAACAGTCTGACAGCAAAATGACATTTGGAAGGAAAAAACTCATTTAAAACTACCCGCGGCTATTGCATTGCCGACAATACACATAGAAGTTCATTGATAAAAACGGCATGGGAATTCCCCACAGGGGAACCCCGAACCAAAATAAAAAAAAAAAAAATGATGTGGGGGTCCCCCTAAATTCCATACAAGGCCCTTCAGGTCTGGTATGGATATTAAGGGGAACCCCAGCCAAAATTTAAAAAAAAAATTGACGTGGGGTTCCCCCTAAATTCCATACCAGACCCTTCAGGTCTGGTATGGATTTTAAGGGGAACCCCGCGCCAAAAAAAACGGCGTGGGGTCCCCCTAAAAATCCATACCAGACCCTTATCCGAGCACGCAACCTGGCAGGCCGCAGGAAAAGAGGGGGGGACGAGAGTGCGGCCCCCCCCCCTCCTGAACCGTACCAGGCCACATGCCCTCAACATTGGGAGGGTGCTTTGGGGTAGCCCCCCAAAACACCTTGTCCCCATGTTGATGAGGACAAGGGCCTCATCCTCACAACCGTGGCCGGTGGTTGTGAGGGTCTGCGGGCGGGGGGCTTATCGGAATCTGGAAGCCCCCTTTAACAAGGGGACCCCCAGATCCCGCCCCCCCCCCTGTGTGAAATGGTAAGGGGGTACTTACCCCTACCATTTCACTAAAAAACTGTCAAAAATGTTAAAAATGACAAGAGACAGTTTTTGACAATTCCTTTATTTAAATGCTTCTTCTTTCTTCCTTCATCTTCTTCTTCTCTGGTTCTTCTGGCTCTTCTGGTTCTTCCTCCGGCGTTCTCGTCCAGCATCTTCTCCGCGGCGTCTTCTATCTTCTTCTCCTCGGGCCGCTCCGCACCCATGGCATGAGGGGGGAGGCTCCCGCTCTTCTCTTCATCTTCTTCTCTTCTTCATCTTCTTCTTCATCTTCTTCTTCTTCTTTTTCTTCTTCTTCTTCTTCCTTCTTCTCTTCTTCTCTTCTTCCTGTCTTCTCCGGGCCGCTCCGCAATCCATGCTGTGGCATGGAGGGAGGCTCCCGCTGTGTGACGGCGTCTCTTCGTCTGACGGTTCTTAAATAACGGGGGGCGGGGCCACCCGGTGACCCCGCCCCCCTCTGACGCACACATGACGGGACTTCCCTGTGGCATTCCCCGTGACGTCACAGGGAAGTCCCTCAAGTCACCGTGCGTCAGAGGGGGGCGGGGTCACCGGATGGCCCCGCCCCCCGTTATTTAAGAACCGTCAGACGAAGAGACGCCGTCACACAGCGGGAGCCTCCCACCATGCCAGCATGGCTGCGGAGCGGCCCGGAGAAGACAGGAAGAAGAGAAGAAGGAAGAAGAAGAAGAAGAAGAAGATGAAGAAGAAGATGAAGAAGAGAAGAAGATGAAGAGAAGAGCGGGAGCCTCCCCCCTCATGCCATGGGTGCGGAGCGGCCCGAGGAGAAGAAGATAGAAGACGCCGCGGAGAAGATGCTGGACGAGAACGCCGGAGGAAGAACCAGAAGAGCCAGAAGAACCAGAAGAAGAAGAAGATGAAGGAAGAAAGAAGAAGCATTTAAATAAAGGAATTGTCAAAAACTGTCTCTTGTCATTTTTAACATTTTTGACAGTTTTTTAGTGAAATGGTAGGGGTAAGTACCCCCTTACCATTTCACACAGGGGGGGGCCGGGATCTGGGGGTCCCCTTGTTAAAGGGGGCTTCCAGATTCCGATAAGCCCCCCGCCCGCAGACCCTCACAACCACCGGCCACGGTTGTGAGGATGAGGCCCTTGTCCTCATCAACATGGGGACAAGGTGTTTTGGGGGGCTACCACAAAGCACCCTCCCAATGTTGAGGGCATGTGGCCTGGTACGGTTCAGGAGGGGGGGGGGCCGCACTCTCGTCCCCCCCTCTTTTCCTGCGGCCTGCCAGGTTGCGTGCTCGGATAAGGGTCTGGTATGGATTTTTAGGGGGACCCCACGCCGTTTTTTTTTTTTTTTTTGGCGCGGGGTTCCCCTTAAAATCCATACCAGACCTGAAGGGTCTGGTATGGAATTTAGGGGGAACCCCACGTCAATTTTTTTTTTAAATTTTGGCTGGGGTTCCCCTTAATATCCATACCAGACCTGAAGGGCCTTGTATGGAATTTAGGGGGACTCCCACATCATTTTTTTTTTTTAATTTTGGTTCGGGGTTGCCCTGTGGGGAATTCCCATGCCGTTTTTATCAATGAACTTCTATGTGTATTGTCGGCAATGCAATAGCCGCGGTAGTTTTAAATGTGTTTTTTCCTTCAAAATGTCACTTTGCTGTCAGACTGTTCTAAACACGGGAAACATGCGCCCCTTTACAGGCATACTATAGACACCCCCCAGGTATGAAATTTAAAAGGATATTACACTTTTATTGTTTGACTTTAAGCATTATTAAAATCACTGCTCCTGAAAAAACGGCCGTTTTTAAAACTTTTTTTTGCATTGATTCATGTCCCCTGGGGGAGGACCCGGGTCCCCAAACACTTTTTATGACAATAACTTGCATATTAGCCTTTAAAATTAGCACTTTTGACTATTCATGTTCGTGTCCCATAGACTTTAACGGCGTTCGCGTGTTCGAACGAATTTTTTTCCTGTTCGCATGTTCTGGTGCGAACCGAACAGGGGGGTGTTCGGCTCATCCCTATTCAGGATGAAGTCCTGAATCACAAGGAAACCACATTTATGTATGAGTAAAGACACCTGCATCCATTCTGGGTTGTCTGCTTCCACATTGTCATATGTAAATGGTTGGGATTTACCTAGGAACATTTAGCTTCGAGAAAGGGACTTCTGCATTGACAGTAGTCCTGTTCCCTGCCTGGGAGACTCGGTGTTATGGCTGGGACCTCAAAGCCAAGGAACCGATAATGGTTGTTACCTCTGCTAAGCTTGTTACCACTGCTGGCTAGATGAGCCTTGGCTTTTAAAGTCTCCTGGCCCAAAATAGCCATAGGATCAAACATGCTAAGCCCATATCACTGCATTAAGAATGTAAACTTTCACAAAGATTGCAGGGTATTTTTACACAGCCTTTTCATTAACACAGACCTGCAAGATACAGTGTGCTAAAACTATAAAAACAATGCCAAATTTCAAGTAGACCTGACAGGAAAAATAATTATTATCTATTTACTAGCCCTCATACCCCATGAAAAAATGCAACAAATAAATAAATAAAAATAAGTGTAAAAAATAAAAAATAAATAGTAAATATTGCCTTCAATCTAGTTTCTGACCCATTTGCTTAGGCACCAGTGATGTCAGTGATGTCATTTTTTTTTTGTTACCACCTAATGCCTGGGGAGTGTACGTTATCCTTTATAATTCTTTAATCATTTTATTTTCAAATCTCTGGGAGCTGCTCCTAGTATATATGAGTCATATAACTAAGTACCCAATCAGAGCTAAGCTCATCCTTTTCATCAGTACAGTGTAGAGGCCTTGAGTGATATCACATCAGACAGTTAAATGGTAGAGCAGAGCTCAACTCCATTTCAAGAAGTCAAAGTCCTCTGTATTGCATAAGGGTCTACTAGAGCAGTGGTTCTGAACCACAAACAATGTTCCTGCAGTCTGATAAAGTGGAATTCATTTATCTTCATAGATTTCTTGAGGAATATTGTTAATAAATATTTCTGTCGCATTTGAAGGAGCCTCTCCCACCCAGTCTGCAGGGGGGGCACCATATTCCATCTGACCATTAATGTGTACAAGATTACTATTACATCTTTCCATCCACTCCAGAAGAGATGCTTTATTGTCCTTATTCAGAGAATTAATCCAAGCCTCGCTCTCAGAGTTTATCACGTTGTTGTCCATCATTAGAGGAAGATCTGCTCTCTCCATGGGCCATAATCAGTGGGTAGGAGGCAAGCCCCTAGTTCCCTCCAAAAGCCCTTGGCCCAGTTGGGTCTGTCACAAATATTTATGGATTTAAGTGTATTTATAACCCAAACTTTTTTTTTGTGATGGATTTTTCTCCTGTTTCCCTGAGAATTGCGGTCATCTACTGGCCCCTGGACTAGTATCAACCTTCCGGATGACTTCTCTGCTTGGCTACCCTACTTTCTCTCTTCTGAAATCCCCACTATCATTCTTGGCAACTTCAACATCCCTGTTAATGTTAAACTACTACTACTTCTAAACTTTTCAGTCTAACCTCATCTTTTGACCTGAAACAATGGATACAGGCTTCTACTCACTCTAACACCCTTGACCTTGTCTTCTCCTATCTGTGCACTCCATGCAACCTCTCCAACAATCCTCTCCCACACTCTGATCACCACTTTATTAGTTTCACTCTCTCCAGGTCTTCGACTTCCTCTCTCTCCAACCTCACCCCTCTCCTGCCCCAACATAGCCACTTTTGTCTACAACAGCTCACTGTCATCCTCCCTAGACAAGCTAGCCCCCTCACTATACGCAAAATCAGGCCCTGACCGCTACAACCTTGGCAAACAGACGACACCAGAAGTCTCAGAAAACCTACCTGCACTCTTGAGCATCTGTGGCGGAAGACTACGTCCCAAGAAGACTTCAACCAATATAAATCTGCCCTCCCAAAATACTATTCCTGCCTCCGCACTGCCAAACAGACCTATTTTATCACGCTCATTAACACATTATCATCCAGTCCCCAAAAACACTTCTCTACCTTTAACACTCTACTGTAAGAGAACTGTTGCGTCCCGGGTTCACTCGCGGGTACACATGATCGTAAAGGACTCTTCACGCACGCATGCGTTCGGGAAGGTCGCTTCGGATCGCAGACGTGCCAATGCGCGTGCGCAAAGGAACGGGCACGCCCGCGGGAGCGCGTCCGCGCGGCCCTTTGGCGCCAGGCGGCCTATTTAAAGGAGGCACTGACTGTGACAGGTGCTGACTGATCTTCAGCTGTTCCTGTATCTGTATCCTGTGTTACCTGCCTGCTTGATATCCGTTGCTGAACCTTGGCTCCCCTGACCTTGCCTCTGGACTCTCCCATATCCTGATTCACTGGTTCCTGATTTCGGCTTCCTACTTTGACTCTGCTTCTGCCTGATGACTTGGTACCTTGCTGTCCGCCTGCTTCCGAACCCGGCTATTCCCGTGACTCCGCTCCTGTCTCCTGTCTGGCTCCAAGCTGCCTGTCAAGTTCCTGCATCTCGGCTCCTGCGATCTGCTGCCTACCTAAAGTCGCATCATCTGCCTCAAGATTCCTGGGTTACTTCTACAGGCACTCGTGTTCCTCCTTTCCTTGGGGTCCCTCTGTTCCCACTCTCAGCGGGACCCGGGTTGGAGATACAAGGGAGGCAGACCTCGTCACTTCAGACTCCGACCAGGTACGTGACAGTATCAGTCAGCCAGCAATGGAGTATGAAAGGGAGGCCTCACCTGTTATGGACATCTGCCGGGCAATTGCTGCACTAGCCCATACCGTACGAAATCTCCAAGAAGACTTGGGCCAGATGCACGATCGTCTACCGAATCTGCTTGGTGTCTCATCTGCAGCTACTCTCCTTGCACTTGTAAATACGTCTGTACAGACTGACTTCTGCCTGCTCAACGAAACCTCTCTGCCTCCTGAACCCAGAGTACCCTTGCCAGAGCATTTTTCAGGGGATCGCAAATTGTTTCGCACCTTTCAAAATGCCTGTGAACTTTATTTTTCCTTGTTACCACGAACCTTCTCATCCGAGCATATTAAAGTGGGACTTATCATTACACTCCTACGAAATGAACCACTCTCCTGGGCTCATCATCTTAGAGAACACCATGATCCGGCCTTGTCTACCGCTGACTCCTTCTTTTTAGCCATGTCCCAGCTGTATGCTGACCCCTTCCTCCAACAGACTGCTGAATTTACACTGGGAAAACTCCAACAAGGCTTGAGATCCGTGGAGGACTATGTAACAGATTTCCGTGTCTGGAGTTTAGATACGCAGTGGAATAAAGCCGCTTTACATCATCAATTTCGTCTTGGACTCTCTGACCAATTAAAAGATGAACTTGCCCGAATAGGAGTGCCCTCATCCCTGGAAGATCTGATCCATCTTGTTATCCAAATTGACCGACGATTGCGTGAAAGGCAATCTGAGAAAGCTAGTACCAAGCCAGCTTCTCTCTCAAGAAGTTTTGCTCCTGTCTCCACAATCACGTCCAGATTACCAAGGGGTCACTACAAGAATAAGGAGTCCCCTGAGCTTCCCCGCAGGAGCTTTTCAAGACCATCACTATCTTCCTCTGAACGCCTCCGGCGAGTACATGACGGACTATGCTTTTTCTGCGGAGGAGCGGGCCATTTCATCCAAGCTTATCCCATAAGACCTGCCAAGCCCACTTCTACGCCACCTAACATGTTGCATCTTCCTGGGAGGGATGTGTTACACCTCCCTCTTTCGCTCCAGTTTCAGTTGCCAGGGAGGACTATTTCTGTAACCGCAATTATAGACTCTGGAGCTTGCAGTTGTTTTGTGGACTCAGCCTTTGTCACCTTACATCAACTTCCTGTATGTACCAAGAGGCAGGAATTTACTGTGCATCTGGCAGATGGCTCTGGTCTCAAGTCTGGGCCTGTTACACAAGAAACTGTACCCATTCTTTGCCAAGTCTCTTCGGGACATCAGGAGCTGCTCCGTTTGGACGTCATAACGTCCCCCATGTTTCCTGTTATCCTGGGGCTACCCTGGCTAAGGGCCCATAACCCTCATATTGACTGGCTTACCGGAGATATCTCATTTTCCTCTAATTATTGTCAGAAACATTGTTACCCGAAAAAGTTTGTTAATCCTGCTCCTCTCCTCAGCATCCACTCGGACCCTGAAACTATGAAACTAGTACCCACAGTCTATCATGAATTCTTGGACGTATTTAATAAAAAGAGTGCAGAGAGCTTACCTCCCCACCGGACTTACGATTGTCCCATTGAACTTCTACCAGGGGCAGAAATTCCCTTCGGCTGAATTTACCCTCTCTCGGAACCTGAACTAGAAGCCTTACGCAAATACATTGATGAAAGTCTAGAAAAAGGGATTATTCGAGCCTCTTCCTCCCCAGCAGGAGCTGGTATCTTTTTTGTGGAGAAAAAAGATCACTCCCTGAGGCCCTGTATTGACTATCGTGATCTTAATAAAATAACTATCAAGAACCGGTACCCACTTCCCTTAATTCCCGAGTTATTTAAGAGACTGCGTGGAGAACGAGTTTTTTCCAAGCTAGATCTAAGAGGTGCCTACAATTTGGTGCGAATCAGAAAGGGGGATGAATGGAAGACTGCCTTCAGGTCACGCTTTGGGCATTTTGAATATCTGGTTATGCCCTTCGGTCTCTGCAACGCCCCAGCCACCTTTCAGCATCTGGTAAATGATGTTTTTCGGGACTTTCTTGACCTGTTTATCATTGTCTATCTCGATGATATTCTTATCTTCTCTGACTCAATCGAGGTCCACCATACCCATGTGAAAAAAGTTTTGAGTAAACTTCGTGAACATCATCTCTATGTCAAGGCTGAAAAGTGCGATTTTGAAAAACATACAATTCAATTCCTGGGACTTGTCATCTCCGCTGATGGGATCTCCATGGATCCCCAGAAAGTCGCTGCTGTTTTGGAATGGCCAGCTCCTACAGATCGAAAGGCGGTACAAAGGTTTGTGGGATTCGCTAATTTCTATAGGAAATTTATTAAGAACTTTTCTGGTATTATTTCTGCTATCACCCTTTTGACCAAACAGCATGTTCCCTTCCGGTGGAGTACTGAAGCACAAACATCTTTTGAGCAGTTGAAAGCCTTGTTCACCTCAGCTCCCATCTTAAAGCATCCCGACCCTTCCTTGCCCTATATTCTGGAGGTGGACGCCTCTGAAATCGCAGTGGGAGCCATATTATTGCAGCGACAGGGTCCCAAGTCCCTACTCCATCCTGTGGCATTCTTCTCCAAGAAATTGAATCCCTCTGAGAAGAATTATGATGTAGGGGACCGGGAACTGTTGGCCATTAAAGCTGCCCTCGAGGAGTGGCGCTACCTGTTAGAAGGAGCCTTGCACCCTATACTCATTTTTACCGACCATAAGAATCTCGAGTATTTGAGAACAGCTAAACGACTCAGACCTCGGCAGGCAAGATGGGCATTGTTCTTTTCCCGTTTCACATTCCACATAACCTTCCGCCCTGGTTCTAAGAATGGGAAACCAGACGCGCTGTCACGCATGTTCCATGATCCTGTTCATCCTTCCGAAGCAGACACCATTTTACCTGCCAAAAACTTTCTTCTTCTCCAAACCAATCTGACGTCCCAAATAAGAGCTGAGCTGTTGGAACATCCCCCTTCCCAAGACTTATCTCTTCAACTCAAGGACGGGCTGTATTACCATAAGGAACAGGTCTTTGTCCCGGAGCAGTTCAGGGTTTCTGTCCTGAAGCGTTGCCACGATCATCCTTTGGCAGGCCATTTTGGGATTCACAAGAGTATCAACCTAATTTCCCGTTCTTTCTGGTGGCCAGACTTGATCCAAGAGTGTAAAAGATACGTCAAATCCTGTGTGACCTGTCAACGCAATAAGACTGACCGAGCCAAGACTTGGGGCCTATTAGAATGTCTTCCTGTGCCCAAGAAACCATGGAGCATGATATCCATGGATTTCATTGTGGAACTTCCCCCGTCTGAAGACTTTACCACCATATTTGTCATAGTTGATCGCTTGACTAAGATGGCACACTTTTTACCCATGCAAGGAACCCCGTCTGCCGCTGTGACTGCTTCCATGTTCATCCGAGAGATAGTGAGGCTACATGGTATTCCCGATAATATCACTTCTGATCGAGGGGTACAGTTCACGTCCAGATTCTGGAGATCTCTCTGTGAAGTCTTGAACATCGAGCTCCGTCTGTCCTCTGCCTACCATCCTCAAACTAATGGATAGACGGAGAGAACCAACCAGACGCTGGAGCAATATTTGCGTTGCTTCTCCTCTTTTTCACAGGACGATTGGTCACCTCTGCTTCCGCTAGCAGAATTTGCATACAACAATTCCATCCACTCTGCTACCAAGCAAACACCCTTTTTCGCCAATTATGGATATCACCCTTCCTTTTTGCCTGAATTACCCGTGGATTCTGCTGTGCCTGCTGTTCAAGACAGACTGAGTTGGTTCATCTCCAACAATAAAGTGCTTCAGGACACCATCTCTAAGGCCCAGGCTAATAACAAAAGATTTTTTTACAGGAAAAGGAGGGGTAACTTGAATCTGAATCCAGGAGACAAGGTTTGGCTATCCACTGCTAATTTAAAACTTAAGTGTCCCTCCAAGAAACTTGGTCCAAAATACCTGGGGCCATTTGCTGTAAAAAGGAGGATCAACTCTGTGGCCTTTGAACTTATCCTACCAAAGAATCTCAAAATTCACCCTGTTTTTCATATTTCTTTGTTGAAGACATCAGTACCCAATCCCTTTTCTAACCGGGATCCAGAAAACCCTCCTCCACTGCTCGTTGAGGGCAGTGAAGAGTTTGAGGTAGAAGCCGTTCTCGACTGCAGAACCAGGAATGGCCTAACACAGTTTCTGATTAAATGAAAGGGCTACGGCCCTGAAGACAATTCCTGGGAACCAGCTTCAGACGTACATGCCCCGCAAAAGGTACGAGCATTTTTTCAGCACCATCCAGAGAAGAAGCCCCTGAGGGGCATCCGAAGGCTGCCCGTAAGGAGGGGGCAATGTAAGAGAACTGTTGCGTCCCGGGTTCACTCGCGGGTACACACGATCGTAAAGGACTCTTCACGCACGCATGCGTTCGGGAAGGTAGCTTCGGATCGCAGACGCGCCAATGCGCGTGCGCAAAGGAACGGGCGCGCCTGCGGGAGCGCGTCCGCGTGGCCCTTTGGCGCCAGACGGCCTATTTAAAGGACGCACTGACTGTGACAGGTGCTGACTGATCTTCAGCTGTTCCTGTATCTGTATCCTGTGTTACCTGCCTGCTTGATATCCATTGCTGAACCTTGGCTCCCCTGACCTTGCCTCTGGACTCTCCCATATCCTGATTTACTGGTTCCTGATTTCGGCTTCCTACTTTGACTCTGCTTCTGTCTGATGACTTGGTACCTTGCTGTTCGCCTGCTTCCGAACCCGGCTATTCCCGTGACTCCGCTCCTGTCTCCTGTCTGGCTCCAAGCTGCCTGTCAAGTTCCTGCATCTCGGCTCCTGCGATCTGCTGCGACTTCCTGCCTACCTAAAGTCGCATCATCTGCCTCAAGATTCCTGGGTTACTTCTACAGGCACTCGTGTTCCTCCTTTCCTCGGTTCCCACTCTCAGCGGGACCCGGGTTGGAGATACAAGGGAGGCCGACCTCGTCACTTCAGACTCCGACCAGGTACGTGACATCTACTCTGTCCTCCACTGCCTCCATCCTCCAACTCACTCACTGCCCAGGAGATCACCAATCACTTCAAAAATAAGATGGATACAATTCATGAGGAGATCTCCAATGCACAGAAACCTCCCCCACTCAACACTCCATGTCCACAGGTACAATCATTGCTTCCCTCATTCAACCCTGCTAGTTTTAATGAGGTTGCTAAACTTTTTTCTAACGCCCACCTAAAGACCTGCCCTCTGGATCCTGCTCCCTCGCAAATGCTACGCTCACCCTCTGACTCTATTCTACGCTCTCTAACTCACATTTTCAATCTCTCCCTCTCTTCTGGCATCTTCCACAACTCTCTAAAACATGCGCTAGTCACCCCTATCCTTAAAAAGCCCTCACTGGGCTCCACCAATCTTAACAACCTATGCCCCATCTCCTTACTCTCCTTCTCCTCCAAACTCCTTGAAAGACTGGTCTACAACCGACTGAGTGACCATCTGACTACCCTGTTTCCCCAAAAATAAAACCTAGCGTGATTGTCAGTGATGGCTGCAATATAAGCCCTACTCCCCAAATAAGCCCTACCCTGTTTCCCCAAAAATAAGCCCTACCCTGAAAATAAGACCTACGAGGACTTTAACTAGGGCTTATTTGGGGGGTAGGGCTTATATTGCAGCCCTACCCTGAAAATAAGACCTACGAGGACTTTAACTAGGGCTTATTTGGGGGGTAGGGCTTATATTGCAGCCATCACCGACAATCACGCTAGGTCTTATTTTGGGGAAAACAGGGTATGAACAAACTTCTTGAACCCCTTCAGCCCGGATTTCCCCCTAAACACTCCATGGAAACTGCTCTCCTTAAACTCACCAATAACCTACTAACGGCTAAAACCAATGGACACTATTCTTTACTACCGCTCCTGGACCTCTCTGCTGCCTTTGATACAGTGGACCACCCCCTCCTCCTCAAAAACCCCACTCCTTTGGTCTCCGTGACTGTACTCTTTGCTGGTTCTCATCCTACCTATCCCACCACTCCTTCAGTATCACTTACTGACAGATATATCAGCCTGGATGTCACATCACTTCCTCAAACTCAACCTGTCCAAAACCGAGCTCATGATATTTCCTCCCCCACGTTCCACTTCCCCTGATTTCTCTGTCAAAATCAACGGCTCAACTATCAACCCGTCCCCCCATGCCAAGGTCCTAGGTGTAATCCTGGACTTTGAACTATCCTTTTGGCCCCACATCCAATCACTGTCCAAAGCTTGCCACCTCAACCTCCGCAACATCTCCAAGATACGCACCTTCCTAACCAATGTCACCACAAAGATTCTAATCCACTCCCTGGTCATCTCTCGCCTTGACTACTGCAATTCCCTCCTCATTGGCTTACCTCTAAATAGGCTATCCCCCCTTCAGTCCATCATGAACGCTGCTGCCCCACTCATCCACCTTACAAACAGCTCAGTGTCTGCTACCCCTCTCTGCCAATCCCTCCATTGGCTGTCAATCAACCAACAAGATACTAACAGTAACTTGCAAAACCATCCACAACCTGGCCCCCAGCTACATCTCTAACCTGGTTTCAAAATACCAACCAAATCGTCCTCTTTGCTCCTCCCAAGACCTCCTGCTCTCTAGCTTCCTTGTCACCTCATCCCATGTTCACCTCCAGGACTTCTTCCGAGCCTCTCCCATCCTCTGGAATGCTCTGCCCCAATCTGTCTATCTGAATATCTCCTACTTTGTCTACTTTCAAATGATCCCTGAAAACTCATCTCTTCAGAAAAGCCTATCTTACCCCCACCTAACAACTGTACACTTATTTTTTTCATCAGCACATCCCTCGCAGTTATTACCTCTTGTATCTCTTGACCCTCCCTCTTAGATTGTAAACTCAAGCAGGGCCCTCTGATTCCTACTGTACTAAAGTGTATTGTATTTGTACTGTCTACCCTCAAGTTGTAAAGCATTGCGTAAACTGTCGGCGCTATATAAATCCTGTATAATAATAATAATAGATAGAGTTGGCGAGATTTAGATTGTGGGTCAGCAACAGGTAAACTGCGAACTACTCGTTGATCATGGCCGTGTTGCGGCACTGAAGGTTTTGGAAAAATTTACTGGGCCCTGGTCTCCCACTCCCAGATATATCAGCCAAATATGTTGCAGACCAAGCTTACCTGTTTCTACATCCCTGAATGGATGACATTTCTTCAAATAAGTGTGCTAAAGCTTGACTATAGAAAAGTCAAGTTCACGGCTATGTAAAAAGTCATTTTCATGTAATGAGAAAACTGATTTAGACCAACAATATCAGTTTCCAAACTTACCTTTAGCTTTGATTTTTTTGAAATTATCAATCCACACCAAGTAACTACATTAGCCTTTTATTACATGTTTAATAAGCTCAACACCTATGTATAACAAACTACAGTTTTGTTAGAACATGTTGGGTGGTGTCATAAAAATAATTTAAAAATAAGTACAGTTGGTACAAATGTACTAAATATTTACAATCCACTCAGTATTCATTCTCCATTTTTTACATTATGCACTTTTTTATAATTCCCACTCTGGTCTTTTTGTATTTTCTTTTTTTATAGTTTTACTATTTGTGTATTCATGAATGTGTTATATGAAAATAAAAGTGTATATAAAATTCAGCAGTCTGCCTTTATTATACTGTCAATGATAGAATCCTGGAAGGATCTCGTCTTTGAAGAGCTGTAAAGGCACATTTCATTGAAAGGTTATTCCCATAGATATAAAATCAGAAAACTCTTCCCACAATGCACTGTATATTAACTTAACACCATAAGTGCTGGCAAGCAATATAATGAGCGGCATGGCATTTACTGGAGGGAGTAAAAATCCAATATTAGTCAAATGTAACATTTAAAACTTTTATTACATGTTTGAAACATTAGATGGTCGTGGGCACAAGGGATGCATGAAGAGTATGGCATTTGGAAAGTATTGCATGGGGAAAACTCTGTATTAATACTAAACATATGGCTGATTTAGTTTAAGGTAGAAAGGCAATGAAAGCAGATAAAAGTAAAAACAAAAATGGTAAAGTAGTATATTTACTAGGGCGAGGTAGCTTTTTGGTTAGCATTAATGCCTTATAGTAATGGGGTCCCACCAAAGCCACGGTCTTTAAGGAAAGCTATATATTTGCTTTTTCAGTTTGTTTGGGACTTTCCTGAGGGTTCAGAAAACTAAAATCTGACAAATTATCATTGCATCTATGAAGTGTAAAGCCACTGTATATAGCAGTGATGGTGAACCTTGGCACCCCAGATGTTTGGGAATTACATTTCCCATGATGCTCAACTACACTGCAGAGTGCATGAGCACCATGGGAAATGTAGTTCCAAAACATCTGGGGTGCCAAGGTTCGCCAACACTGGTATAAAGCATAGTAATTTCTTCGATGTCAAAATATATCTTAAAGAATGAGATAAGAACTCAAATAAAAAGATGATAACGCTACAGACCTATCGTTGTGGCTTTACATTTTTACTATAATACACTATTACACTAAATTCCGAGCCAGTGGAGCAGTGGTATAGTTTATTAAACTCTACAAGCCTGTTTTCTTAGACAATAAATAATAAGCAAATGTACTTGTATTGCATTTCTGATTTTACATATAATAGGATGAGACCAATCAAAACTAGTTTTGGATAGTTGCTGGAAGGTTGAATAGCCTACTTCTATGTACAGGTACTGTACATATGGACTACCCTCCCTACTTTTAAAACAGCTTCCCACAATTCAACTTCCAGTGCATGAGCAACCTAACATCACATCTGAATACTGTTACATTTGGAGTTAACCCTATACATTTACTGACTTTCAAGAAGTTATCATTTTTATAAGAGTTTTATCAGCAGATGGGGTTGGCGAAGGAGAGGGGTGAAATTAACAGTAAGCACCTTCAGGTGCCTGCTATGCAGCTTTTTCGTTAGTTATGCCTTCAGCCACTGCTCATATTGGGTGATTTGGCTGATTACAAATGTTTTCCCCTGAAATATGTCACTACCAGTACTGTCTAGTAACATTACCCCGCCACCTGTTAAGCCCCAGAACCATTCCATTTTCACATTTTCTGCCTCTGACCCCCTTAAGGCCCCTTTCACATGGGCTGTCCGATCAGGTTCAGCTGTCAGTTTTTCAGATGGACCTGATCGGACCTTCCATTCACCCCTATAGAGCAGCGCATGTCAGCAGTGACATGTCCGCCAAATCCAGACGGATGGTGGTCCTATTTTCCATCCGTCTCGTGGATTGGATCCGTTGAAAACAGACAGGTGATCCGTTTTCACCTGATTTCCTTAGAGAGGAGAGCGGAACTGGGTCCGTCTCCACTCTGCACAGTGAGTGGACACTGACCTGTCATTCGCATAATCAGCGGGAGAAAGCGAAGTCCATCAGGTGGAGGCCCTGTGTGAAAGGGGCCTAAAACTCTTGTCGGTAAATCCTAGCTTTAAACACTGCAGAGCTTTCAAATATTGTTCATGAGCTACATTCAGAAATATAATATAACAACATTATTGTTACGTGGTATTTACTTGGTTTTACTCATTTGCAGATAAAGGGATGACTAACCCGTAGTTAACTCTAATTAACCATAATTAACTTCTTCCTCACCTTTTCCCCTTTAGCTATGATTTTTTTCTCAATTTATTATCTTTTTTTTTTTTTTTTTGGTTTTTTATTGAATTCCTGTTTTTGTGCTGTAGTAATTTCTTTTAGGTCTTTATTTATTTTTAAATAATTTTTCCATGCTTTGTACCAATTTGTAATTATTGTATTATTATACTGTATATGGGACAAATTATAGAATAAAAGGTATACTTTTTATCTACTGTAGCACCAAAAAATATTGAAACTTTAGCAAGAAGAAAGCATTGTTTTTCCTCCAAAAATTATATATATAGTACGTTGTTATCTTAAGTAATGACAATGTTATTGTTGAGTCAATAGTGGAAATGTAACAATTGTTCTAGGAAGATTGAACTAGTTAAAAGCAGTTCAAATAGAAAAATACACTCTTTTCCCATTTGACCAATGATAATTATAAGTCAAGTGTTTCTGTAGATTTTAATCTAAAGTGAAAATTGTATTCAATATTGTCCAGCACTGTTGCGACTATTCAGCACCAAAGTAGCTGCCAACAACAAGTTTAATACAAAGTTCAGGACCTCAACTGTAAGGGTACATTCACACCAGATGTGGTAGGACTGCACTGGGCAGCTATTCCAGCACAGTCCCACTGCAGGACAAGGCAAGATGCCTCTTCTCCTACCTAGCTGGTTCACACCATCACATTGCAGTGGTTTGCACTGAAAAAAGCATGGCAAGCAGTACTCTTTTCCAGAGCAGCGCAACACGGTGCGAGACAATTCAATGCCTGGTACCTTACGACTGCCAATAGAACTTAATAAAATATCACTGTAAGACATTTTTAAATACAGTTTGCAAAATGAAGAAAAAAAGTGAACAGTGCGATGAGCTGCAATCGGCACATTGGCACTGCTGTGATTACACCTCATCCTACCGCACACCAGCCGCTGCATTGTAATGTACCCTAAGTGCCGGTTCACACAGGGGCAACACGACTCTGGCCGCGACTTTGCGAGGCGACCTGGACACGACCTGAGGGCGACACCACAGCGCGACTTGGGGCGACTTACAAGGCGACTTCAAGTCGCCTCCAGGACAGGCGACTTTCCAGTGGCCAATCAAACTACAATCCGCTCTGGGGGAGGGAGGGGTTTGCTTGAAAAAAACATCTTCTCTTCCTGTGAAGTCGCTTCAGTATAGATCACGATCCGACTTGTAGGCGACTTACATTGAAAGCAATGGGTACAAGTCGCCTACAAGTCGCCTTGAAGTAGTACAGGGACCTTTTCTGAAGTTGGAGCGACTTCAGTAGCGTACATATAGACGGCTCTCATTCACTTACATGGACTTTCAGATGTCAAGCGACTTGGGGCGACTTGAGGTCTGACAAGTCGGATCCCAAGTCGCGGTAGTGTGAACCGGCACTAAAACTGATAGTAGGGCCCAGCAGCTACATGTGTTGGCATGAACTCAGTAGGAAAGGGCTCTAGAACATACCAGGTACTTCCTAGGTCTTCAATTAGAAAAACATCCATGCTCTACAACAAGTTCAACATTCAGTTCATCAAGTTTGGCATGTTTTTTGTCAGCCTGAAAAAGAAAACTTGACTTTTTGTCAGTTTTTGAAAATCACAGCCGACTGGAGTTTAAAATAGAAAAGTAATTAAAAAAAAAAAATTACTAATTTTTGAATCAAAATGGAGTTTTCTTTAAAATGGTATTAAAAGTATGTCTTTAACCTCTTTTCGCCCACCTTATAGCCGAAAGACAGCTACAGCGTGGGTCTAAACTGCTGGGAGGGCGTCTATGTAGGTCCTCCCATGCATGTGCTGCCTGCGCGCCCCCTGCGGGACACAGGTGGCGTGCTCTGTGATCAGCGGAGTCCATGAGACTTGGCTGATTGCAGATCGGAGTAAGAATGTGATCAGCTGTCAGCCAATGACAGCTGATCATGTGATGTAAACAGAAGCCGGTAATTGGCTTTTTTTTTAGGAGAAAAAAAAAGCTGATTACCGGCTTGTGTAAACGGGACACCCACTGCTGCTAAGCAGAGCCCACCAGTGCCACCTACCAGTGCATATCAGTACTGCTAAGCAGTGCCCATGAGTGCCACCTACTTCCCACCTAATTCAAAGATTGAAAAAAATCTAATTTCTTCATAAATTTAGGCTAATATGTATTCTGCTCCATTTGTTTGGTAAACAAAAAATCCCAATAAGCGTATATTGATTGGTTTGGTTTAAAGTTATAGCGTCTACAAACTATGGGATATTTCTATTTATTTTTATTATTTTATTTTTTACTTGTAATGGCAGCAATCAATGACTTATAGCGGGACTGGGATATTGTGGTGGACATTTTGACACTAACTGACACTTTTTGGGGGCCAGTGACACTAATGTAGTGATCAGTGCTTAAAATATGCACTGTTGCTGTACTAATGACACTGGCTGGGAAGGGGTTAACATCAGGGGTGATCAAAGGGTTAAATGTGTTCCTAGCTAGTGTTTTACTATACTGTGTTAGGTGCTTTTACCAGGGGAAGAGATGGAATTTATTCCCTGTCAGAATAGCGATCTGCCTTGTTTACATAGGCAGATCGGCGTTCTGCTTCTCTGCCTAACGATCGGCGGGTGCCGGAGCACATTGGGTACCGTGCACCCGCCGATCGGCCTCTCCTGTGCGTAATCACAGTGGAAGCGAGCCGCTGGCAGTGCACATGCGTGCTCCCTACCTGGAGTTGTCAGATCACACATATATATACCGTGTTTCCTCGAAAATAAGCCGGGGTCTTATATTTATTTTGGCAACAAAAGACACAGTAGGGCATATTTTCGGGGTAGGTCTTACCATGTAATGTGCTGTCTTCTCCCCCCCCTCTCCCTCCCTGCCTGCCAGGAATCCCCAGTGTGAACCGAGTTAAAATGCTTGTAAAATCCTATAATACACTCTATTACAGTAGTATATAATGTACAATGTGTGTGTTTCTGTAATATAACTGTGCCAAATACCTTCGTTATAGCGCCGTTCAGCGCTTCCGTAACCCACCGGAGCTCTCTTCCCCGCTCCTGGAACTGCAGGGGGCGGGGGTCTGAGATCCCCAACTGACGGTTGGGAGAAGAGGAGGAGAGCAGCGTTGTACCGAAGGTATTTGGCACACTTATATTACAGAAACACATACATTGTACATTATATACTACTGTAATAGAGTGGATTATTGGATTTTACAAGCATTTTAAACTAGGGCTTATTTTCAGGGTAGGGTTTATATTGCAGCCCTCCTGGAAAATAACGCTAGGCATTTTTTTTTTGGGGTAGGTCTTATTTTCGGGGAAACATGGTACATGATCTGGCGCACAGGTGCCGCCCTGTAGTAGTAAAATTGCTATAGGGCAGACCTGAAGCAGTTAAACCCTGTCAGTTAAGAACGATGACAAAAAAAATTCCATCCTGTAAATAATAATGCCAATACTCTGCAGTTGTATGTAACTGACCAAAGTTTATGAAACAATAAAATCGCGCTTTCACTCCTATTTTGTACATTCTTATTTCACTTGGATGGATAGAATCACTAGTATTGCAAATCCTATGAACTAATATGTCATTGACACCAGTGCTGAAAGATACAAATGAAAATGTAGGGAAAATGTTCACTCAGACTATCACTTCAGCTTTCGCACATGTGAACAAATTCCCGCCTGTCCAGCTCGAAAGAAGATTAGCACCAAGGAGCTATGAGGCATTAAGTAATTTACAATTTCTAGGTACAGTTTTCATTCATCACAGCCCTTGATTCACTGCCTGCCATCTACATGGCTGCCATTTGAACCACACACTCATCTGTCTTTTTAAATGGAACAAGTAGCTTTATTTTGAAATAGTTTAGTTTACTGATGTTTTATTTTATTTTAAATTTAAATTTGAGCTTCACGTTCATCCATCAGCAGGACCTAGGTGTTTTCTTATGTTTGTAATGTTGAAAGGCCTGCGGTGGTTTGCTTTCATTGGATGGTCTGCATTTGCTTTGATGGTGAGTATTGCGCACTGGTAATATTATCATTTGTTGATTTATACAAAATCAATTTTTGTTCTATTGCTGGCTCACTTAATTAGGTCAAGAGAAATATATAAAGTGCCATAACCAATAGCAACCAGTCATCAAGAATTTTTCACAGTCTTAACCACTTCTTAATTAATCTTTTGTATTTCTTCTCATCTTTCTTCCTACTGAGTTTTGCACCACCTTTCTGGACAGCAGAGCTGACTTGCAGCTAAGCAATAACAGCTAGGTTACCTACAATGACGGCAAAAAAAATTCCAGCCCGTAAATAATAACGCCGATACTCTTGCAGTTGTATGCAACTAACCAAAGTTTATGAAACAAAATAGCGCTTTCGCTCCTATTTTGTACATTCTTATTTCACTTGGATGGATGGAATCACTGGTATTGCAAATCCTATGAACTAATAACGACACCTGTGAGTTATCCCCACCCCCAGTCAGTGATTGGAGGGTGAAGGAGCAGCAGCAAAATGATGAGGTCATCTCTTTGCACTCTATATCAGCACATGGGCACAGTAGCACACCTGAATGTCTCTAAAGCCTTGTACACACGATCGGATTTTTCGCAGACAATGAGTCTGGATTTTGTCTTTCATACAAACGGTACACAATTGTCAGCCAACAAACCCGAACGTAGTGACGTACTAGATGTACTACGAGCTGATAAAGAGGAAGTTCAATTGTCAGGCGCCACCATTTGGGCTCCTTCTGCTAATTTCGTGTTAGTAGAAGTTTGGTGCGTGTTGATTCGCACCTTTCATTTTGCGCTTTTCATTTCGTGCTTATCAGTTTGTTTCTGAACGGCCATTTATCAACCAGCCATGTTGCAGGATTGGAGGAGAGAACTTGTTATTTATTATTGGCCTTGGAGTTATTGCTTTGACCCAAGTCAAGTCCAGGAACAGGAGGAGTTCTTGGACCAAAAATTGGTTGCTTTATTAATCGTGACCAATTATGTCATATGCCTTTGCTGCGGGAGCTCCAGGAGAATAACAGCCTGTCATCACACAATTCCCATCGGAAAATGTGATTGTGTGTACGAGGCTTAAGGCTATGTGTGCACTGGCTACCCCTGGCAGCAGCAAAATGCTAAATACGGCAAAAAAGCGGTACCGCATTTTTGCCACAATTGCGTTTTTGCCAAAACGTTCCTCTCCTGAACGGGATTCTTCTGCATTCAGGAGATGGGCATTTAACTGCCCCTAAACTCTGATAAAAGCCTATGTGTACATGGACACGTAGGCTTTTATTGAGTTGAGTTTAGGAGCTTTGCCAAGAAAAAAAAAAAGGCCAAAAGATCCAAAACTCACTTTTAGGAGCAGTGTACATGAGGCCTTAGTGCTGGCCCACTCTACCAGTCTACAAGGAATTACAAGGGGCTGATAACAAGTCATTTTCAGGTACTTACACCAACTGCCTTAAAATAAAACAAAATTAGAGCTCATTCACACTTTTGAATTTTGGTAATGTGCGCTAAAATGTGACTGACACACCAACACATTACAGTGGTACAATGCACAGCAGCAGACCATGACGCATGTGCCATGCTTTGTGGTGCGCTGTGTTGTTAAAACTGGTTATGCACATTTTTTCATCCATTGTGGTGGATGCACAATAACACATGTTAACGCTTGTGCATTAATGCATTGCTTTGAATCGCTTAAAGAGGAACTGCAGTCTGCTCACATAATTTGTAATAAAAACATCTTTGCCATTCTGAAGCTTCCCTCCAACCACTTTGCATGCTATTTTATATATACTGTGATTCTGTACTTGCCAAATATGCTGCAGAAATCTCCCTCCACTGAGTCTGGCTGCAACCAATTTAACTGTGGGCAGCAGAAGCTGCTGCCTGTTCACTTCCTGGATTTACACAGACACACAGAGGCACACCTCCAGCTCTGCAGCTCTTATTGGCCCTCTTATGACTCATCCCTCCTTCCTGGCAAACTCTCACGAGGGTGAAAGAGAGAGCTGTGCATGATGTCATAAGCCTAGGCTTTTTACCAGACAAGAAAGAGGAAGTGGGCTCAGGGTCGGGGCAAGGTTTTTTGTCTACTTAGGCGAAGGTGCATTTTGGTGCCCCCCCCAACCGTCAGAGACTGCATACATGGCATTAAGGAGACGATGGGAGACTGCATACATGGCACAAGAGACGATCGGAGACTGCAAACATGAAACAAGAGAGGATCAAAGACTGCATACATGGCACAAGAGACCGTAAGAGATTGCATACATGGCACAAGAGATGATCAGAGACTGAGGACATGGCACAAGAGACTGTGGACATGGCACAGGAGACTGTAAGAGACTGCGGGCATGGCACAAGAGACTGTGGACATGGCACAAGAGACTGTGGACATGGCACAAGAGACTGTAAGAGACTGCAGACTGGTCTCAGGTTCCGAGGGAGGTGGTATCCTCACTATGCAGGTGTTCACCCCTTTTGTTAATACATACAGTAGATAATGAGTGCATCTACAACCTACAAGGAGTCACAAGCTGAAGGTTAATTTTAAATTACAATAAGTAGAGGCTGATTGTATATAGAAGTATTTTATTTAGGTCACATCTACAGACAAGGCTAGTATAATTTAAATAGTCAGTAAAGATCTATACTTAAAAGAAAGCACACTGTAAGTTTATCTACATGTTTAAAAAATGTTTGGATATCCAAACATTTAGTATATATTTTATACTGTACATGTTCTTTGTAATCAAGTTTGTATTCTCTTTTGTGAACACCTCAATAAAAATATTGAAACAGAGACTGTAAGAGACTGCAGACATGGCACAAGAGACTGTGGACATGGCACAAGAGACTGTAATGCCGCGTACAGACGATCGGACATTCCGACAACAAAATCCTGGATTTATTTCTGACGAATGTTGGCTCAAACTTGTCTTGCATACATACGGTCACACAAATGTTGTCGGAAATTCCGAACGTCAAGAACGCTGTGACATACAACACGTACGAGGAGCCAAGAAAAAGGAAGTTCAATAGCCAGTGTGGCTCTTCTGCTTGATTCCGAGCATGCGTGGAATTTTGTGTGTCGGAATTGTGTATACACGCTTGGAATTTCCAACAACAAGTTTTGTTGTCGGAAAATTTGAGAACCAGCTCTCAAACATTTGTTGTCGGAAATTCCAACGGCAAATGTCCGATGGAGCCTACACAAGTTCGGTTTTTCCAACAACAAGCTCACATCGAACATTTGTTGTCAGAAATTCCGACCGTGTGTATGTGACATAAGAGACTGCACACATGGCACAAGAGACTGTAAGAGACTGCGGACATGGCACAAGAGACAATCACTGCTAACCTCCTGTTTGCAGCAATTGCAAAAATACTTCTGCTCCACTGTGGGCTGGGCTCAAGCCCTTACCTCTTGTAATTCTGTTCACTGTTCATGGCACTGCAGAGTACTGATCTCCTCTTCCATACCACTCCTCCGGGTCTTTGAAATTCCCGGGGACCGCAGCACAAGGATTACTGTTCCTCTGCCCAAAAATGATCAAATAGTGCCGGCGGAGTAATCCTTGTGCTGCGGTTCTGGCAATTAAACAAGAGTTCCGGTCCCCTCTTCTATTCCATTCCGCCAGGGCTTTGAAATTCCCGGGAGGCGCAGCACAAGGATTACCGCTCCTCTGCCCAAAGATCATCAAATAGTCCCGGCAGAGTAATCTTTGTGCTGCTGCTCCCGAGAATTTCTAAGACCCGGAGAAGTGGTATAGAAGAGGGGACCGGAACTTTAGCGGAACTGCAGCACAAGGATTACTCCACCGGGATTATTTGATCATTTTCGGGCAAAGGAGAAGTAGTTCTTGTGCTGCGGCTTCCGGAAATCACCGGGGGAGTGCTGTGTCTTTGAGCCGAGGGTGTCGCTCTCTGCAGAGGAGGAGTGCAGTAGTAGTGCCAGCGGCTATCTGATAGAACACCTGGACTAGAGTCAGGAGAGGAGAGCAGCAAAAGTTAACTGCCCAGAGCCAGAGCTATGCTGCGCTGCCTGTCAGTATCTGCTAAACGGTGTACAGGTGTGAGCCGGGCCGGCCGCCGGCGCTAGTTTAAGGACCGAGTGGGGAACCCCTGGCTTTGGCGCCCCCCTCTCCTGGTGCCCTCAGGCGGCCGCCTGGGCTGCCTTATGCTGGCTCCAGCTGGGCTGTATAAGGTATTTACTGGCAGAAAAAAAATGTTTTACTGTCCAAAGTGAAAACAACAATACTCACCTGAGATCGAAGCCCTCTCTGTGGTACCCGTACACAGCACCGGCCAGCGACATCACTCCCGGGGGTTACTTCCGGGTATGACGCCACTCCCGCACATGCGCGCGGTAACGGCACACTCACTGAAGCAACGGCACATACGTGCCATTGCTTCAGTTTGTGCCAGTGCGCATGTGCCGATGACGTCGGCACATGCAAATACATGGGATATCTCCTAAACCGTGTAGGTTTAGGAGATATCCTGGGTAGCTACAGGTAATTATACGCTTACCTGTAGCAAAAAGTGGTCTGTAAGGGTTTACCACTGCTTTAATAGATGGAAAGTTGAAAAAATGACTGAAGTTCCGCTTTAAGTGCAAACGGACCCTTAAAAACCCCGTAAACCGCACCAAATATATATTTTTTAAACCCTGCAAGGTAAAGGCATAATGTGCTAGTAAGCATCACATACTAGCACATTATAAAATACTTACCTTAGAACGAAGCCCTCCAGCGGCACGCTGTCGCTGATGAGAGGGCTTCCATCTTCACCTGATCTTCCTTCCGGGTTCATGTGCTCTAGCCGTCTGATTGGCCACAACATGATGACATCACTCCTGCACATGTGCGTGGGAGTCACGGACCCTGGCACAGGGCTCTGAAGGGACAGCACGGGTATGCTGTCCCTTCAGAACGCATGGGCTGGTAGCATCACCAGCTGCATGCAGTGTGAATATTTCCTAAACAGTGCAGGTTTAGAGATATTCACGGTACCGACAGGTAATCCTTATATTAGGCTTATTTTAGGCTTACCTGTAGGAACAAGTGCAAAAAAAGTGTTTACTTCCACTTTATATAAAATGCAATATTTCTATCAGCGCAATTCACTCAAAAACAAATATAAAAATATATAAATATAAAAACGGTGATAAATATATAATGGGTATATATATGGGTTCAACCTGTGAATATAAATGTGCAAAAATACAAACTATGTGCAAAATTATAAATTAGTGCAAAAATGCACCTTCACATTGATCCAAAATATTAAGAAAACAGTGCTGCGCTACCGATATTATAAGAATAATATAAAAAATCAAACAGCCTATTTTTGTGATCCTAAACGTAGTGGTGATTTTCAGTAAGGCTGGCCATACACTATACAATTTTCTTGTTCAACTTTCCTTTAGATTTACCAAAACCCTATAACATGAGGTCACACCTAAGCCCTTTCAGTTTGTATGCAATTAGGCAGGTCCTTGTACTACATAGTTGAAGGTAAATCTAAAGGAAGACGAATAAGAAAATTGTACAGTGTATGGCCAGCCTAAAAGTCTCCAATTTCTTCCAAAATAAACACTTCACCCAGAATTGTGCACTAAAAATCAAAAGGTTCTGGTGCTCTCCTCCACTGATGTGCTCTAGCCGCTCACCTTAAAGCAGTAGTAAACCCGCTGACTTTTTTTTTTTCCCCCTACACCTGTAAGGGAAAAGGCATAATGAGCTAGTATGCACCGCATACTAGCTCATTATGAGATACTTACCTTAGAACGAGGCGCCGGCATCTCACCCTGTCCACGCTGAGGGAGCTGACATTTCCCTTCGGCGTGCCTTCCGGGTATCGCGGCTCCGGTGCTGTGAGTGGCCGGAGCCGCGATGTTGTCACTCCCGCGCATGCGCGTGGGAGACTTTTTATTCCGGCAAAGTCCGGCGGCTGCCGGGCTTTCAACCGAGAATCCCCTGTGCGCATGCGCCGCTGCAGTCAGCGGCTCATTGCAAGGGGAATATCTCCTAAACCGTACAGGTTTAGGAGATTTTTTTTTACCTACAGGTAAGCCTTATTATAGGCTTACCTGTAGGTAAAAGTTTTTAAAAAATGGTATACAACCGCTTTAAAATCTGACCCCTGTTTAACCAGCAGGTCAGACAAAGCAGATCCCCTATAGGGGTAATCAATGAATCGGCCCGGTGTGAAGCTGATAATCCCTCTGTGTCAGCCTCTTTCTCCTCACTGGCATTCACCAGTCTCAGACCTCCCTCGGGTTATTTCAGTACAACATAGGGATAAAAACACCAGATCTAGTGCTCTCTGTGTGCCAATCATTTATTTCTCCAGTATAAAGAACATATGCAGTACTCACAAGTAAAGCACTTGAGTAGTGCGGGCTACAGACACATGGAAAGAAGAGATACTCACGGGATGACGTCACAAACTGAGGCTCCTCCCATTTACTTCCATTTTTTTTTTTTTATAGATTCATAACTCCATTCAGTTTTTGTTATATCTGGCTAAAGTATGTACAAAACCCAAACTTTTTTCGGAGAGTTCCCTTTACTTCACATCTCGTGGATACAACGGGAAACAAGGGCAATGAAGTCAGCCCTCTGTTAGACAGATGTCACCCCAATAGGAGGCTCCATTGCAACACTTACCCTCTAATGCTGATCAGGTGACAATTCATCATTTTCCCTGATTATTATTCCTTATGACAATGTCCACCAAGGCAATTAGAGAGGGAGAATCTTGCCAGCAGGGATAATGGCAACAAAAAAAACTAGACACGTACGATTAGTTTCGTACTAATCGAAAATTCGTACGAATTTCCGTAAATTCGTACATTTGGGAGGATCCGAAATACGAATTGCTATGCTTCCAAATTTTGTACGAAATACGAAATTTCGTTTACAAATTTCGGATCCAAATTCCTAACCAACATTCGTAATTGTTACGAAAAGTTAACGAATCTAAAAGTTAAAAACCCAGGAAGTCAGCACAGCACAGGGATGGTGGGAGCCCTTCATAATGATAAATTCATCATAACAAACATTTGCAATTGTTACAAAAAATTTACTAACCTAACGAAAATTCGTATTTCGTACAAAATTTCGGACACGAATTACGAAATACGAATTCATTCTAATAGGAAATGGAATGAAACAAAACAAATTTATTGACGGCGCACATGCCTAATAAAAACCTGACAGGGGATTCCAAAACTTCCCTACTCCGTCCAAAAAAAAAAAAAGGCCTTAAATACATTTTAAAGTTGAATTCAAGGCAAACAGCACATTTGTGAGAGCTTTTTTACTTGTCATAGCATTTGTATTTCTGTTCATCCAGTCCCCAGATTTACACGGCTCTGCCACAAAACACAGCACTCTCTAGCAGTGAAGGGGGCCTGATCTTTCTTACCTGCAGCTTCACTTTCACTTTCAGGTCTCCTTCACACCTTCATTCTGTGACTGTTCATTTAAAGGAGAATTGGCGCACAGAAGATCTTATCTCTCCTATTACTCTGCTTTCTCCTTCTATCAGCATGCTCGATGGATTGCAACACTCCTGACTGGCTCCTTGTGCTGTTTTTCTCTTCCCCTCTCTGCTGTATAGACCATACAGTGGACTGCAAGAGGCTGGCATCTAGCCGAATTCAGAAACCTACACTGCTTGCATTAACCCCTTCCCGACCAGCCGCCACAGTTTTACTGCAGCAGGTTGGCTCCCCTGGGTGAAATAACGTTACTTTATGTCGCTTTGCCTTTTGACCACTAGGGGGCACGCATGGCGCCGGAGGCACGCGAGTGTGCCTGCGGCTCGCCGCCAGAGCCAATGCGAATGCCCGCCGGGAACCCGCGATCGCAATGACTGTGCGGGCACCCGGGAGCGCCCGTGACAGAGCGAGAACCGGGATCAAAGTAAGAACACCGTTCTGTCATCTTCCCCAGTCAGTCCCATCCTCCCACAGTTAGAACACACACTAGGGAACACATTTAACCCCTTGATCACCCCCTAGTGTTAACCCCTTCCTTGCCAGTGACATTTATACAGTAATAAGTGCATTTTTATAGCACTGAACGCTGTATAATTGTTACTGGTCCCAAAAATGTGTCAAAAGTGTCCAATGTGTCCGCTGCAATATCGTAGTCTCGATAAAAATCGCTGATCGCCGCCATTACTAGTAAAAAAATGTTGCCCTCTGCAAGTGAAGTTGCTCCAGAGCTTAGTAAATGAGGTAAGGCTTCATTTTGCAAAGAGTGCCCAATCATGTGCAAGGAAAAAAAAACAGCATCTTTGCTTGCACATTGATTGGATGATGGAAGTCAGCAGAGCTTCTGCTCATTTACTAAGCTCTGGAGCAACTGCACTTGCAGAGTGCACAGTCTTTTTGCCTTTAGTAAATCAGCCCCATTGTCAAAATTGTCGCTCTTTTTTTGTTTATAGATCAATAAATAAAAACCGCAGAGATGATCAAATACCACCAAAAAATGGCCTGGTCATTGAGCAGCCAAATCTCCCGGGGCTGAGGTGGTTAAAAAATAAATAAAAACATAATAATGTATTCATGATTAGAGATCTGCATTTATTTATTTGAATATTTTATATCTGTCTGGAATTCAGCTTTAAAGCTACTAACACTTGCCTGCATGCATCTCATGAAATTAAGACATGCTTGTTCCTGCCCCTCCTACCTCCTGTGGTTTTCTATTGGTTTCCCACTTTAACCACTTGACCTTCAGAACATTTACCCGCCTTCATGACCAGGCCATTTTTTGCGATACGGCACTGCGTTACTTTAACTGACAATTGCGCCATGAAATTTATGTAATTTTTTGATCACCACTGTTTTTTTTTTATTTTTTGCGCTATAAACAAAAAAAGACCAACAGTTTTGTAAAAAACAAAACAAAAAAAAAACAATATTCTTTACTTTCTGCAATACAGCATATCCAATAAAAAAAAATGAAAATATCAAATTTCTTCATAAATTTAGGCCAATATGTATTCTGTTACATATATTTCGTAAACAAAATCCCAATAAACATATATTGATTGGTTAGCGCAAAAGTTATAGCGTCTACAAACTATGGGATATATGCTGGTATTTTTATTTATTTTTTTATACTAGCGATGGCAGCGATCAGCGATTTATTGTGGGACTGCAATATTGCGGCGGACATTCTGACACTAACTGACACTTTTGACACTTTGTGGGAACCAGTGACACCAATACACTAATGACAATGACACTGGCTGGGATGGGGTTAAACATCTAGAGTGATCAAAGCTTTAAATGTGTGCCTAACAGTGGCGGATGGTGCTATATTTTTTTTGGGGGGGGGGGGGGCGGCAAAAAAAATCAACAATGCAACCAACCCGCTCAACCCCGGTCTGTCAGTCGATGGATCAACCGCACCCCCACCCCCCTCCTCTGTCGGTCACCAGCCCCGCACATATTCCATCTAGGTCACAGGTGGCGGCTTCATCCGGGGGCTCCTCCTCCTCGCCTTTGCGGCGGCTTACCCAGTGTCTCCTCTTCCTCTACCTCTTCTCCAATATGAGCGCATATTGGTCAATCGGGTGTCAGAACCTGCTTCCTGATTGGAGGAGAATCAGGAAGACAATAGCGAATATTAATTCGCTATTGTCACACAGCTGGGTGGGCTCAGGGCACAGTGCTCTGCACCTCAAGCCCACCTTTTTTTGTAAGCCAATTAGAGCCGCAGGCTCTAATCATGTGGTTCTAAAAAAAAAACAAAAAAAAAAAAACTCCCATTGGAATATATGCGTCCGGTGCCCTGCATGTAGGTTAGAGAGAATCAGGGAAACAAAATCCACCACATCCCTGCTGACAGGGTGGAGCTCTGCATTGTTCACATGTCTGTCTGTGTCTGTCCTTGCTGATCAGCGGTGGAGATTCATTGGCCAGCATCTGCTGATCGGCATTTGCTGTGACTAATCACAGCAAAAGCATTGTGTCGGCGGCCCAGTATGCGGAAGTGCAGAATCACGTATACAGTATATACATACCTCCCAACTTTTTGAGATGGAAAGGGGGGAAACCTATCAGCAAAAGTATGCAGGCACAGGACACACCCCCTGCCCACGCCCCCTTAAAGGAGAATTGTACAAAAAAACAAGATTTGTTAAACCCACGAGTGCTTTTTTTTACCACTAATTATCCTTTATATTGGCTTTTGGAATTTACAAATGCAGCAATTTAGAAATCAGATGAAAGGTTTAGCGCTGAAAAACACTTTTTGATAGATAAAAAGTGCATTTTTTATACATCTATATAGATCAGACCAAAATGAGGGACAAATGAGGAGGAATGAGGAACAGAGGGACATTGCTCCAAATCAGGGACAGTCCTTCGAAATCAGGGACAGTTGGGAGCTATGGTATATATGTGATTCTGCACAGAACGGCCGCCCTGTAGCAGTAAATCTGCTACAGGGCGGTCGTGAACTGGTTAATAAATGGCCTCATTGACCATTAGCGAAGTGTGAAAGGTGGAAGGGGGTGGGGCCAAGCATGCCATTAGTCTGCAATCTGGATGTTTGCATATTAGACCACCCCAGGCTGTGTAATTCTTGAGAGGGGATATTTAAAACCTGTGAATATAGAAAGTGTAAAAGATCAAAGGAAGCGCCAAGTGAAAACTTCTTAGGAGTCCAAAGCATTTATTGTTCAACTGGTTACAGTAAGCAGGCCATGGGAATGCCAGGCTGTCCTTTGCCCTGCTCGTTATAACCAGTTATACAATAAAGACTAGGCAGCTTTATATAGTGCAGCAAAGGATAAAATACCTGCACTAGCAGCATAATAGAGAGCTGGAACTTGTCGGAACGAAAGAACATTGATTACAGTTGTATTAACAGCACGCTAGAGAGCTTTATGCAGATCTCTGCTGGATGAAAATCTCTATTACTAACCAAATGCATACAGACTGCATAAACAGTACTATTTACTCCAGCAAGGGATAAAATAGCCTGTGCTCTGAGCACGCTAGGGAGGCAGTCCACCACTCAACATAGAGCGCACCACTCCATGGGGTTGATTTACTAAAGGCAAATAGACTGTGCACTTTGCAAAGTGCAGTTGCTCCAGAGCTTAGTAAATGAGGTAAAGATTCACTTTGCAAAGTATACTCAATCACGTGCAAGGAAAATACAAAAACACAATTTTTGCTTGTAGATGATTGCATGATGAACGTTAGTAGAGCTCCCATTTATTTACTAAGTTCTGGAAGAACTGCTCATGCAGAGTGCAACTGCACTTTGCAAAGTGCACAGTCTTTTTGCCTTTAGTAAATCAACCCCTATGAGATGGGTAGTGTGCATAGAGCAGTACACATGACCACAACTAACATGCACTGCTTGTTCCAAACATTTGTAAGGTGGGGAGCTCACAATGGAGGACATTGCAAGGTAGAACTGTTTGGCTCTGGGTTGTTAAGAAAGGGTCATGGTAGATCCAAAAAGTTGTAAATATGTTCTGAAGAGCAAGTCTTTCTGTGTATTTCTGATTTTCTGTGCTGCCCTTTTCTTAACAGTACTATTAGTTTCCGCAAAGGATAAAATGCACTGGGGTTGATTTAAAACTAAAGAGTGCAAAATCTGGTGCAGCTGTGCATGGTAGCCAATGAGCTTCTAACTTCAGCTTGTTCAATTAAGCTTTGACAATAAAACCTGGAAGCTGATTGGTTTCTATGCAGAGCTGCACCAGATTTTGCACTCTCCAGTTTTAGTAAATCAACCCCAAAGTTCCTAGTCCAGTTTGGAAGCAAGGAAGAGAGGGTGGCTACATTGCTACACACAGTGGGACTATAGAGAATGAACAAAGTCACCCTTCAACAGGAAGCTGGATGACAACAGCAAAAAAATGTACAGATTTGGAGGAGACTGAGAACAAAAGAAGGGACTTTTTGAGTTAAAGGGTAACTCCACTCCTGCCAATTAGCAAAAAAATAAATAAATGATATAGTATAAAATTGCGTCACAAGTCATATTGTAATTGAATTTTATTAAAAATTAGCTTTCCTTTTCAATCTACAGCGCTATAATTTTCTGTAAAATGCAATGGAATATGGCTACCTGGAGGTGTTCTGTACACAGAATTATACACGGAATGTGTACAGAACGACATCCAATATGCCATTTCCTGCTTTTGTGATTGGCTTACTGATTTTATCAGAAGTCTGCACTAAGATACAAGTTGAATTTTGAGCATCCCTTTCAACAAAAATGTCTTTTTTGGTGAGATACGCTCAAAGGGAAATCAAGCCTAAGGCCTCTTTCACACGGCCGATCCATTCAGGTCCGCCTGTCAGTTTTTTAGGCGGACCTGAACAGACACTCAATGGAGGTCTATGGAGCATCGGATGTCAGCGGTGACATATCCGTTGACATCCGACTCGCTCCGATCCGAAAAAGTGTGATGGAGGAAAAACCTACTTTTCCATCCGTCTGTGGATCGGATCGCGTGACGACAGACTCTACGGTTGGTCGTCATCCGATTACCCATAGGGGAGAGCAGCGCTCTGACAGGTCCGTCTTTTCACAGCATGCAGCGATGGACCTGTCATCTGCCTTCTCAGCGGGGATCGACGGAGCGACCCCCCCACTGAGCAGAGCGGGCTCCGTACACGGAGCCCTTATTTGTCCATTTTTTAACCATCCGTTGACGGATGAAAAACAATCATCGATGCATCTCTATGGAAAAACTGATGTAAATGGATGATCATCCATTTACATCAGTTTGCATCCGCATCTGTTATCATCTGTTTTTTGAAACTGATCAAAGCTCTATTTTTCTTCCGATAAAAAAACTGGTCAGACGAAAAATGGATGTAAAAAAATGGTCAGTTTTTCATCCCTTTTTGCATTGGTAGTGGATGTAAAACAAACTGATGAAAAACTGACGAGCACGGATGAAAAATAGGGTTTTCATCTGTTCAAAAAAATGGATGTTGACGGAAGCGGATGAAAACGGATGAAAATTGATGATCATCCGTTGTCATCCATTTTTCCATAGAAATGCAATAATGTCCGTTTTTCATCCATCAACGGATGGATGAAAAACAGACGAACGGTGTGAATGGGGCCTTAACGTGACTGAACTGATGAAATGAACGGTCCACATGTGTGAAAAGGACCTAAAGGGATGAAGACCCTGCAGCTTGCCTCGTTAGTGCCCTGCAGGTACAGCAGCTGATTAATAATTATAAAACCACTACCATGCAGATTCACTCATCACATGGATGCTGACAAATAAACACTTATTCCTTCAGAATAACAAACGGTAGGAATCTGCAACAAAGTTTTTAAAGCAGAACTCCGGGATCATCAAAAAATCCCCTATTAGTACACCCTCTACACAGAACACTAAACAGTTATTACAGTTGTGAAATTCCCATTGAAGAGAAAAGTCAGATTGAATTTTCAGGAAGTCCTCTCTGTAATTCATTAAATGCATCATGCATTCTGCTAAGGAGGAGCTGTTAGAACAGTGATTACATCATTTCCTCTCCTCTCTCACTACAGGAAAAATAATTACATTTCCCATAAATCTTTGAGAATTGCAGTGAATGTGGGAGGGTACAATAGGCCTGTACATGGTAAAGGTGAACAAGCCCACTTCAACATAAATCATGCCCCTCATTCTGCAGCCAGCCACACTACTCAGTAACACACAGCGGGATAGGTAGGTTACAGCCTTATAAATGCAAAGCATGTTTGTGCCTTCCCCCTCCAGGAGCAACAGGAGATAAACATATTGCCCTTACTTGCTTCATGTAATCATTACCGAACTGTAGACACATCCCATAATTATATATTAAACGCACTGTACTCTGCTGTAATTCAGTGTTATAAATATTCCTCCTCCTGCTGTAGCTTTGAGATCTTTCTAAAGGCAATCAGTGCTTGTATGGTGCATGAGCACATCCCTAGCCGCAACACAAAAAGAAAGAGCCAGGCCATGCTGCTTTACATCAGCATGTGGCACAAGTAAATGTCAGCATGAGAAATAAACAAAAAAGTGCAGCACTAACATACTAATCAATAACACAATAATGGTGGAACCCTCTAATGTATGGAAATCTCAAAAAGCTTCAATATTACCACAATACCAGTCTCTGTGATATGTAACGTCACATATAATACACATCATACTGAAAATAAGTCATAAAAATGACTGCAAACTTTGCAGGGATGGTGGAAACCCCTCCTACGGATATTTGGCAGTGGACGGTGTCCACTGCTTATCAGTGCAGCCTCATCAGTGCCCATAAGTGTAGCCTAATCAGTGCAGCATATCAGTGCCATCTTATCAGTGCCCATAAGTGTGGCCTCAGTGCCCATCAGTGCAGCATATTAGTGCAGATTTTCAGTGCCCATAGGTGCAGTTTATTAGTTACGGTAAGTGGAAAAAAGAGGTGAAAGGCACGTGATCTAATGCTAGGATCAAGATAATACAGTTTTATTCATATACAAAATAGATAAATGCATATAAAAAAGTTTCTACGTATTCATAAAAGCTTGGTTACAAAATATACACATAAAAGTTAGACATGCCCATGCAAGGGCAAGTAATCAAAGGTGGGCTGACAAGTTTCGAGGGGTTCCCTCTTCTTCGGTGCCTTGAAAAAAGAAGAAAGTCTGTACAAGGCAGTAGCCCAACATAAAAAGGAGTGGCTAGTTGGGAGGTGTATCACATGGTAAGTGATCTGTTCTCCATAGTTCTAGACCTGTCCACATCCCAGCGCTCTATGTAGTGTAGAGAGATGTATTTCTTATATTTTTTGTGGGTCTGTCAATTGTACCTGCATCTGAGCTGCAGCCTGCGTACATCAGTTGAAAAATAGGAGGCAATAACTTCTGTGGGGATATTAAGATGCCTCCTACCAGAGTGATGCCTTATGCTCTGAAAGAGTTAGTGGCTGTATCCATCTTTATGGGACATCAGCTGTGTTTTAAATGGAAGCGCAGGCTTGTTTAAGAGCCGGCAGTTTATCAGTGCAGCCTCATCAGTGCCCATCAGTGCAGCATCAGCAATGCCGCCTCAGTGCCCATCAGTGCAGCCTCATCAGTGCCCATAAGTGCAGTCTCATCAATGCCGCCTCGGTGCCCGTTGGTGCAGCCTCATCAGTGCCCATAAGTGCAGTCTCATCAGTGCCACCTCGGTGCCCGTTGGTGCAGCCTCATCAGTGCCCATAAGTGCAATCTCATCAGTACCGCCTCAGTGCCCATCAGTGCAGCTTATTAGTGCCCATAAGTGCAGCCTCATCAGTGCCCATTAATGCAGCTTATCAGTGCCACTTCAGTGCAGTTTATCAGTGCCCATCAGTACAGCATATCAGTGCAGCTTATCAGTGCAGCATATCAGTGCTCATCAGTGCAACATATCAGTGCAACCTCAATAGTGCCCATCAGTGCAGCTTAGCAGTGCTCATAAGTTAAGCCTCATCTGTGCTGCCTCAGTGCCCATCAATGCAGCTTATCTGTGCCCATCAGTGCTGCCTTATCAGTGCAGCCTCATTAGTGCCCATCAGTGCCACCTTAGTGCAGTGTCATCAGTGCCCATCAGTACAGCATATCAGTGCTGCCTGATCAGTGCAGCTTATCAGTGCCCATCAGTGCAGCATATCAGTGCTCATCAGTGCAGCATATCAGTGCCACCTCATCAGTGCCCATCAGTGCAGCTTATCAGTGCTCATTAGTGCAGCATATAATTGCAACCTCCTCAGTGCCCATCAATGCAGCTTATCAGGGCCCATAAGTGCAGCCTCATCAGTGCTGCCTCAGTGCCCATCAGTGCAGCCTCATCAGTACCCATAATTGCAGCCTTATCAGTGCCCCCTCAGTGCCCATCAGTGCAGTTGATCAGTGCCCATAAGTGCAGCATCATCAGTGCCGCCTCAGTGCCCATCAGTGCAGCTTATTCAGTGCCCATAAATGCAGTCTCATCAGTGCCCCCTCAGTGCCCATCAGTGCAGTTGATCAGTGCCAATAAGTGCAGCCTCATCAGTGCCGCCTCAGTACCCTTCAGTGCAGCTTATCAGTGCCACCTCGGTGCAGTTTATCAGTGCCCATCAGTACAGCATATCAGTGTTGCCTTATCAGTGCATCTTATCAGTGCCCATACGTGCAGTTTATCAGTGCCCATCAGTGCAGCATATCAGTGCCCATCAGTGCAGCATATCAGTGCTGCCTTATCAGTGCCCATCAGTGCAGCTTATCAGTGCTCATAAGTTCAGCCTCATCAGTGCCACCACAGTGCAGTTTATCAGTGCAGCCTCATCAGTGCAGATTATCAGTGCAGCCTAATCAGTGCCGCCTTAGTGCAGCCTCATCAGTGCAGCTTATCAGTGCTGCCTCGGTGCATCTAATCTGTGCCCATCAGTGCTGCCATAGTACAGCCTCATCAGTGCCCATTAGTGCAGCTTATCAGCACCCATAAGTGCAGCCTTATCAGTGCCCCCTCAGTGCAGCTTATCAGTCCCCATTAGTGCAGCCTGTGCCCATAAGTGCAGTCTCATCTGTTCCCACCAGTGCAGCTTATCAGTGCCCACCAGTTCAGCCTATCTTTGCCCGTTAGTGTCTATATGTGCAGCCGGGATCATTATGAGACACAAGCTGGATTTCCCGCTGTGACAGATCTTGTATATGAAACACTGATGGCCGTAACATCCGGCCTCATGGACGGCTTTGTAGTAGACAGCACACTGTTCCAATGCCGGTCCAGGAGGCGGGACTTTACAGCGATTGGTGTTTCACATACAAGATCTGTCACAGCCGGAGATCTCTGCTCTGTCATCCGGCTGGTGTCTGGTAATGATCCCTGCTCTGCACTGAGAGATGGTGGGCAGGCAGCGGGCGGGGGGGGGGGGGGGTGGTGGCGGCGGTGCTGGCAGAGCAGAGGAGGAGGGAAGAGGACACCACCCCCATGGACGGTACAGACCGAGGTCTATGAGACCCCTCCGCCCACTACAGCAAGCGGGGATGGAAGTACAAGTCCCTGCTTGCTGTAGAGAACTACAAATGGGAAGTGCCAAGACCTGTGGCTGAGAGTACAGGAGGAATAGCAGCAACGGGTCTTACAAACAGGATTTCGCAGGACAGTAAAATTTTTTTCTTCAAAATCAGCAGGCTATTACAGAGGAACTACAGAGCTCAAAAGAAAATGGATTGGCATAGTCGGTGAAGGTAGGAGATGAGCAGCAAGGACATGGAAAAAAAAAAGTTTTGCCCGGAGTTCTTCCTTAAATGATAAATTCACCTTTTCAGAAAAAATAATAAATTCATATTTTTTTTGCAGGTAAAATAAATTTTCATTTATTATTTTTTGTTGCAGGTGCCTGTAAAGCATTACACCAGCAATCAGCAGATCACTGATGCCATGTGGATCTCCTGCAGACCTGTCAATCTAAGCACTTCCTCGTACCTTGTACAAGGAAGCCGATACATGCTGACAGGAAGAATGAATGAACTACCACAGTGCTCTCAGTTCACTGAAAGCTACAAACCGACAGCTGCAAAGGCTCACAGACCTTGTAGTTTCCCATTCACAGAACACTGTGAATAAGTTACATGGCCGGGTGGGTGGAGCCCCACCCGGCCATGTTTTTTTTTTTTTTTGACAGCTAGTGGGTGGAGAAGATCCCCCACTAACTGGCACAGCGGGGGAGCGGGAGGTGCGGGGGCCAGTGCATTCATAACATGTTACATGATACACCCCGAATATGCGCGTAACATGTAACATGTTATGAAAGGTGAACTTAGCCTTTAAAAACCCTGCAAAACACATTGATCACCCAGAGGGGATTTTTTTTTCCTAACAAAAGTGGAGTTATCCTTTAAGAATACATAGTGGAATACATTTTTTAAAACCAGAGTTTAGTGTCACTTTAAGTAAACATGCTCTTCTTTTACAGGGTGAGCTTTGCTTATAACTTATACTGTGGGGGCAGGGTCCTTTTTAAAGTGGAAGAAGTCAAAATCTTATATCCATATATACAAAAAGACAGCAGACTATATTCTGTTTGTATTTCTAGCAGTATCAGTCTGCAGAACGTAATTATATTGATTTCTAAACTCCATTCTCCATTGCTTGTTTTTTTTTTTTTTGTTTTTTTTTTAGATTGACTTCGTACACAATAAAAGCATAAGGCTTCACAATGCTACAAGAGAAAGTTTCACAATAAAACACTAAAACACCATTATTCCTTTTAATGCCTGTGGCTTTTCGTGCAAACTTCAGCTGAATAAAAAAGATTAGGAAGAATGAAAATTGTAAAATGCATTGATTTTCCAGGACATGAACCTTCCAGCAAAAAAATAAAAAAATAAAAAATAAAAAAAGCTCCAAAATCTGAAAGCATACAGAATATTCTTGCAATAATTTCACACTTGTGATTTTAATGTCATCTTTTCTGCTTCCTGTGTTCTGCCAGTGAACAGCAATGTTTTGGTACATGGATCAAAGGAAGGAAAATGGTTTCAGGATTATAATTTATCCTACTCAACATTTATTTGAAAAGTCTTAAAAAATTCTATTTGCTAACTTTTATATTATTTATTAGTGGTACAATTTTTGTGTTAATTCAAACAGCAATCTACAAAATAAATGTGTATAAAAAGTATTTGTAATTGTTATTATTACTTTTTCTTTTGTTATTTGTTTCACCCCACTTTTATAAAATTTTATTGCATTTTTTTTTCTGATGACAGTTTTCAGAGCTGAATTTGTCTAAAGCCCTCTTAGGTACCAGCTTAAAGCATTGGAAATCCAAGAGTGGTAGCCTGCAACTTAACCCCCAAATCCATCCCTTACCACAGCTTATTTCATTTCTATTTAGTTATGCAAACATGAAGCAAAAGACACATTACTTTCACTTGTATAACTAAACACGTATTGGCTTTACACAAATAGCCATATTTAGTGAGACAGTGCATGATATCCCAGGATGTGCAAAGTTTAACAACCTAAATCTACTCTTTGGGTTTCATTTCTATGGAGTTATGTTAGTTAAAGCGAACCTGTCAAGCATTTCAAACTTTAAAAATTGAAAGTTCTGGCTAAAAGAAGGCACTGCTAAATGTCTAAATGTAGTATTTCCCTTACCATAAAACCCTGCTGTTTACACAGCTTTGAATCTAGCATCACTGATTTCTCAGCTAATTCCTACCAAACACTGTTTCCTTGCACAATAAGAGCAGTGGACTGGCAAATAAGGAAACTCTCATTGCACGGGCAAGGGTGAGCCAAAAGATACACTATGTTACCAAAAGTATTGTGACGCCTGCTTTTACACGCACATGCACTTCAATGGCATCCCGGTCTTAGTCCGTAGGGTTCAATATTGGGTTGGCCCACCCTTTGCAGCTATAACAGCTTCAGCTTTTCTGGGAAGGCTGTCCACAAGGTTTAGGAGTGAGTCTAAGGGAATTTTTGACCATTCTTCCATGAGCGAGTTTGGGGTGGAGAAACTTGACTGGCCTACACAGAGTCCTGACCTCAATCTGATAGAACACCTTTAGGATGAATTAGAGCAGAGACTGTGAACCAGGCCTTCTCATCCACACTTGTGCCTGACCTTACAAATGCGCTTCTGGAAGAATGGTCAAACATTCCCATGGACACACTCCTAAGCCTTGTGGACAGCCTTTCCAGAAGAGTTGAAGCTGTTATAGCTGCAAAGGGTGGGCCAACTCAATATTGAACCCTAGTGACTAAGATTGGAATTAAAGTTAATTTGTATGTAAAGGCAGGCATCCCAAAACTTTGGGTAATATAGTGTAAGTCAGGGAAAGGAAGGGGAAACGAAAAGGGCAATCAAGGGGAAAATCTAAATTGGTGAGATAATACACTGAACAATTGAAAAGGTTCCCCAGGACTTGATCCACCTAGATACAGAAAATACAATTATAAACTATTGATATCAATTAGGTTAACCAGTTGTGAAAAATTGGCATACTACACATGTCCACAACACTCCATGAAAGTACACAGGACGTGTGTAGCATGACCTGTCCCTCTGCCTCTGTGCCACTCCCCAACCCTCCATACACATTTGCTAGTACTTCCCAACTGTCAAAATGATCTGGGCAAAAATAGCATCTGTTCAAGCTGCTGTCAAAACTGATGTCTGACACAGTGTTCATAAAGACACAGATATAGCGTTACAAAGTTACTTTTTTACAAACATTGTTACTTTTGTTTCTATTTGTTTCATTGTGAGACATGATTGTGAGCCATTATGATGTCAGTTTCAGCAACCTGGCAACTAGAATAAAAGTTGCTCCTATTTAATTCCATAATAACTAGGGTTGCACCGATACCGATACCAGTATCGGTGGCGATACTAAGCACTTGCAAAAGTACTGGTACTCGTGCAAATATTCCGATACTCAAAACCAATACTTTTCCAGTGTGATTTGAGCCCATACAAAATAAATTGCACTGCAAAAAATTATATGTGATTTGAACAGGAATGCAGTACGATTCCTGTCCGAATCATATGCAGATTCCCTCACCGTTCCTGTCTGAACCCAGGCTTGTCATAGTGACTTCAGCCTGGGTTCACGCAGGAGCAGTGCGGGGGAAACCACATGAGATTCGGACAGAAATCTCACCGCATTCCTGTTGAAATCACATGCAATTGTTTGCAGTGTGATTTGAGCCTATTCATTTTGCATGGGCTCAAATCACACCACAAAGGTATCAGCACTTGGTATTGGCGAGTACTTGATCAAAATGATAGGTACTCATACTCGCCGGCAAAAAAAAAAAAAGGTATGGTGCAACCCTAATATTAACCCATAAATTACCCTAATCGCCGCAATTAGCTTTTTCTTCCCCTTCTCCCCTTATCTATAATTTTCCTGCTGATTTTTTTAATTTTTATTTTGCTAACCATTAATGATTAAACTTTTTATTTCTATTTATTTAATGTGTTAAAATTGCACAAGATTGGAAAAAAAGCCTTTATTCAATTTGCAAATACTGTATATGTTTTATGCTTTGTACTAGAATCACAATTTAAATGTCATTTGGGCAAAAAAAAAAAAAAAAAAATTGGATAACTGAAGAGAGTAATACATAAAATTTTTTATCTACATTAACACTTTTTTTTAAAACTAACACAGTACTTTTTTTGGTTTTGTTACATTTTGTTGTCTATAGATTTTGCAAAACTAACACAAAAACAAAGGCTTGTTTGTCCTAAAACAGATATATGTATTTATTTGTTATCTTAAGTCAAATCAACAAATCAACAGGCCTAAATTTTGCAAATACTGTATATGTAAAGCCTTACTGCTATGCCAAAGAATCTCTGCAAATTGTGGTCCCCAACTCTAACCTTTATAAGTTCCAAGGTGGGATAAATTCTCTGTATACCAATAAAAATATTGGAAATTCAGTTTTTAGAAAGTAAGAGCTATGCCTATTGAATTCTATGGGGCTATTAAACAATGGACATTTTTAGCGCTAATTAGCAAGCCATTATCAAAAAAAAAATCATGGAAGCTGGAAATTGCCTTGGGGTACAATACCACTGCAAAACATTTTCTTTTAATATTGTACAGAAGGGAGAGGATCTTTTCATAAGACTTCAAGGGCAAGCGGGATTCCTCAACAGGAACGTCTGCACTGACAATCATGGCACTGATCATGAGTGTTCCGATTATCAGTACAGCCCCAACAGTGCCCACCAGTGCTGCCTGTCAGTACCCATCAGTGATGCTTGTCAGCTCCCATCAGTGCCAACTATCAGTGCCATCTATCAGTGAACGTTAGTGCCGCCTACCAATATCACCTTTTAGTGCCTATCAGTGCTGCCTATCAGTACCTATCAGTGCCGCCTATCAGTGCCTATCATTGCTACCTATCCATGCCACCTATCAGTGTCCATAAGGGCTGCCTATCAGTGCCCATTAGTGCCGCCTATCAGTGTCCATCAATGCCCATCAGTGCTGCATATCAGTGCATAACAGTTCCATCTATCAGTGCCCATAAGTGCTGCATATTAGTGCCTCCTCATCAGGGCTCATCAGTGCAGCCTCATCAGCACACATCAGTGAAGGAGAAGAATTACTTTCTTACAAAATGTTATACCAGAAACAAAGAAACATTCTTCAGGCCAGGACTAAAGAAGGCGTTGCATGCTCCGCAAACGCATCGCCAACTACGTCTCACATCACGTCCGGTTGTGATGTCACATCTGCTTGGTTTGTGCATTCCATGGACCAGGAAGCACCGAAAGCCTCTGATGCCCCCAAGACCAGCCTTCCAATCCATCTGGACGCTGATCGGTTGTGTCGATGAGGACACTCCCTTTGTGAATAATTATTTTACTTTGGATTAAAACTACTCTTGATGCTACACTTAGTTGGTGCTTATGTCCCCCCTTCTTTTATCTTCCATAGAGTTTCTTCTTACCTCTCGACCGAGCTGCCACTGGAGTGAGCTACCACACCATCTATGGACTAGTTTATGGACTTGCTTTGTGGATACACTGCCAATAATGAGCTTTTATTCCCCTGTGATACCCTAAGATTAGCGCCAATCTTTTAACTGTTTGTTTGCCCATTTACATCATAGCCCCCCTTTACTTCATGTGTCTTTATATCACAGTCCCCCTTTTCATTACATTGCTCCTCTCTACGTTACAGCTCCCCAAACAATACAGCCACCTTAACATCGCAGTCCCCTCCTTTAACATCACAGTTCCCCTTTACATCACAGAGCCCCTTCACATCATACACCCCTTTGTATCACAGCCCCTCATTCGCATCACAGTCCCCCCATTTACATCACAGTGCTCCCCTTTATATCACAGCCCACCTTACATCACAGTTCTCCTCTTTACATTACGGTCCTCTTTACAATGCAATCACCATTTACAATACAGCCCGCCCTGTACATCACAGTCCCCCTTTAAATTACAGCCCCCTTTATATTACATCACTGCCACCCCTCTACTTTGCAGCCCCCCCTTTAAATTTCAACCCCATTACATTACAGCGCCTACTGTACCTTTGCATCACAGTCCCTCCATATACATCACAGCACCACTCTTTACAATGCAGTCCCCTCATACTTTACATATCAAGCTACCCATTTACATTACAGTCCATCCCATTTACATCACAGCCCCCAACTTTACATTACAGCCCCCTATAGAGTATAGCTCTCCCCCTTAACACTGCACCCAGTCCTACCTGACACAGAAGGGCAGGGGGCGGGAGGTGCATCAGGTCTGGGAGGAGAGCAGAAGCTTTCCATCTTTTCCAGATAGCTAGTGGGTGATTGGTTGCTGCTACAGCCCTAGCGGCCAATCACTCCCGGTTAACTCGGGGAGTTGGGCTGCTCCCGCCCTCTGTCCAGGCCGGCCGGCGCTCTTGCCTTCTGCCCTGTGTTGATAATGACAGTGGGGTTTATTTACTAAAGGCAAATTCACTTTGCACTACAAGTGCACTTGGAAGTGCAGTTACTTTCGATCTGAGGGGAAGATCTGAAATGAGGGGAAGCTCTGCAGATTTTATCATCCAATCATGTACAAGCAAAAGTGCTGTTTTTTATTTTCCTTGCATGTCCCCCTCAGATCTACAGCAACTGCACTTCCAAGTGCACTTGTAGTGCAAAGTGGATTTGCCTTTAGTAAATAAACCCCAGTGTCAGCTTCACAACGTGGTAGAGTAGGGGTTTGCTGGAGGGTCTGGTCGGAGGGTATGGGAAAGAAAGGAGACACAGGCAACTGAATTGCGAGGCCCCAGCAGTCCAGGCAGAGCTGTCGTTCAATCCGCACCCAGACCGCGGGCCGCTATTTAGTGAAGTCTGATCTACAGGGACACTACATGCGGTACTGGTGATTAATCCTTTTCGTTCTGCCTGCCATTTTTTGGGTACGACTTCTAGAGGTCCTCTCTAAGCCATACTGCATATGATATTGCCTATAATGCTGGTCATTTTTGCTATTATTATTTATTTTCAACTCTCATTGGCTCTTACTGCTGAAAATAGCAAACTCTATGGCACAGACTATAACTTAGTGAACTCATGTGTTTACTTCTATAGTTACCCTTTAAAATGCTTTGACTAAAACATTTTAACAATGAGTGTGACCCACCACCAACATTTATATTTAAATGTGGTTCTTGAGCTGACAAAAGTTGAAAACATCTGCCTGTTTATTGTTCTGCTATTGTCTCACATCGTTTACGTATATTATTTTCTTATATGGCAGTAAAATACAATGTAATAAAAAATCATTCAAATGCTTTGCAATGGTGGATGGGTGGCCATCCAACATCTTTTTTTTTTTTTTAATTTTCAGTTTTGCTTGACTATATAATTTAATTATTTTTTGGTATGGTGGGCTGAGATACAACACTCACTCACCGGAGTCATCATCTGTCTCTGTCTCTCTGTTTCCCTTTTGCTGTCTCTCTCTCCTGTCTGAAGCCCTCATCACCGCGCCTCCTTGCTTATATTCAAGTGAACACATTTATAATATGGACACAATGTTTCACAATCAATACCCAATTTGTTTAAACTGAGTCTAATGAACAATTCATTTTTCAAGGTGTCTTGAATTTGTGCTCCTATGCTGCTCAATGTTGAGTGCCCTCCCATACGTACTGAAGCATTAAGAGAAAGAGAATTAAAAGAATTGGTCAGACGTAAAGCAAAATGACATGGCTGTACAGCAGACTGGCACAATGTAGAAATTATTTCAGGAATATCCACAATGGGCTGAAAATTTCTGCGTCCTATCAGTGATGAAGTCAGAGGGAAATATTTATCACCCTGGACACATAAAAGAAAATACCACCAATAACTCTATCATAAAGTTACCCTTACATTATTGAATGATGACAGAAATCCATAAAATAGCCAGGTGGTCTACCCTGTTATCTACGCAGTTATTCTCAAATTGGGATGATTGAAATGGACAGTTTTCTTTTCCCTGAAATGCAAATGAAGTTGGTGAAATGCATTAGAATTGATACGAAAGACAAATGTTAGGTGTTTTTTGTGGCACTCACCAGAGGGCTTGGCTGGGGAGGGGGGAAAGCGGTTGGTTCAGGCTCTCAGCAGAATGCTGAGAGCCTGAGCCAGCTGCTGTTCAGGCACCTCGGCAGATCCTGACATTATTGTCGGGATCACTGCAGAGCCTGGACCACATCTGTGACATCAGCTGGCAGCAGACATTGGCTTGCTGTCGGCTGAATCTGGGTTGCAGGAGTTCAAAAGAAGTGCACTTCTGTGACCCACAAGAGAAGTATGGACAAAAGAGCTTTGGCCATACTGCTCCTTTACATGGCTCATAAAAGTTGTTTGCCAAAAAAAAAAGACCCCATGGTAAAAAATGTTTTTTTTCTTTACAGGCAGCAAATAATTGAATTAAAACTGTTAAAGAGACAGAACACAAATGGGCATATTTATGAAGCAGTAATTCTGATAATCTCCAAACATTCACTGCATGTGAATCTTCCAAATGCATGTGTTTTAAATTAAAGTGATTCACTACCAGTAAGGTCTCATTTACACTTGTGGTTTGGGGCAGTATAAACGCTTGTTTGAGTACTTTTTATTGCCCCCCCCAAAAAAAATATTTATGCAAAGGCAATGGACTGGGATGTATATGTGCCGCAGCCATGATTAAAAGCATCACAGTGCAGCAAACTGCATGGAGGTGTCCCACAACTGCGTACAATTTCAGCAATTGCAGTGCACTGGTGCAAAGTTTAAGCCGGGGGTCAGCAACCAATAGATACTGGTAGATCGTGGCCAGGTGACTGGTAGATCGCGGTCTGTGCGCATGACCCGGCGGTGGAGGAAGGAGGAGGGGGGCCGAGCTTCACCGCTGCGCCATCTCCGGAAGTGTTCCCTCCCCCCTTAAAGTTGTCAAATGTGGCACCGGAGGGGGAGGAGACGAATAAGCGGAAGTTCCACTTTTGGGTGGAACTCTGCTTTAAGGTGTTAAATCCGGAAGTTAGGAGGCAATATAACGCCTTCTCACTGCCTGTCAAATGCCCTCTCAAGAATGATTCAAACGCTGATTGCTCTTCAGAGGCCACTGCATGTGTACACAAGGCCTAAATGTTTTGTGAAAGTCACATTTACTACTGTATGTATAATGGTGTTCAAATACACACAAAAAAGAAAAATAAATACAAAGAACCATAATAGAACAAACTAAATTAACAATTAAAGTTGAATCTTCAGAATTCAAGTTAATTTGCAGAAAAACTTCTGTTACATAAACTATATTACCAGAAATATTGGGATGCCTGCCTTTACATACACATGAACTTTAATGGCATCCCTGTCTTAGTCTATAGGGTTCAATATTGAATTGGCCCACCCTTTGCAGCTATAACAGCTTCAACTCTTCTGGGAAGGCTGTCCACAAGGTTTAGGAGTGTGTCTATGGGAATGTTTGACCATTCTTCCAGAAGCCCATTTGTGAGGTCAGGCACTGATGTAGAGGAGAAAGTCTGTCTCGCAGTCTCCGCTCGAATTCATCCCAACGGTGTTCTATTGGGTTGAAGTCAGGACTCTGTGCAGGCCAGTCAAGTTCCTCCACCCCAAACTCACTCATCCATGTCTTTATGAACCTTGTTTTGTGCACTGGTGTGGAGTCATGTTGGAACAGGAAGGGGTCATCCCCAAACTGTTCCCACAAAGTTGGGAGCATGAAATTGTCCAAAATGCGTTGGTATGCTGACACCTTAAGAGTTCCCTTCACTAGAACTAGGGGCCAAGGCCAACCCCTGAAAAAAAACCCCATGCCATAATCCCCCCTCCACCAAATGATTTGGACCAGTGCACAAAGCAACTACAAACAGTGTGCCACAGTGGGAGACTGTACTTGCAGTTCATTCACAGAACTCTGTGAATGAATGGTGCAGCTGTGTGGGCAGAGCCTAGTTTTCAAATTGTGACAGCGGGTACAGGGAGAGGATCCCTCGCCTGCTGTCACAATGGGGAATTGGGAGGGATGTGGCCAGGTGCATTAGTAACATGTTACCTGTTACAACCTGAATATGGGTGTAACAAGCAACATCTTACTAAAAGTGAACTTATTCCTTAAATACAATGCCCCTAACCTGTAACCTGTAAATAAGGATAATATGATCCTTTTTAATTGAGATACATTTAATTGAAAGCACTTCACTCATTTCTATTCAATAATGGTGCTAAATGCAAAGTCAGATAGAAACAGCGAAGAGAGTCCCTGCCAGTAGACATGTGCATACGGTCGTTTATTCATAAACGACCTGGAGGATGGGGTAAACAGTTCAATCTCTGTATTTGCAGATGATACTAAGCTAAGCAGGGCAATAACTTCTCCACAGGATGTGGAAACTTTGCTAGAATATCTGAACAAATGAATGGGGTGGGCAACTACATGGCAAATGAGGTTTAATGCATAAAAATGTCAAATAATGCATTTTGGTGGCAAAAATATGAATGCAATCTACTCACTAGGGGGAGAACCTCTGGGGGAATCTAGGATGGAAAAGGACCTGGGGGTCTTAGTAGATGACAGGCTCAGCAATGACATGCAATGCCAAGCTGCTGCAAGCAAAGCCAACAGCATATTGGCATGCATTAAAAAGGGGATTAACTCCAGAGATAAAACGATAATTCTCCCACTCTACAAGACTCTGGTTCGGCTGCACCTAGAGTATGCCATCCAGTTCTGGACACCAATCCTTAGGAAGGATGTGCTGGAACTGGAGAGAGTCCAGAGAAGGGCAACAAAGCTAATAAAGGGACTGGAGGATCTTAGTTATGAGGAAAGATTACGAGCACTAAACTTATTCTCTCTGGAGAAGAGACGCTTGAGAGGGGATGTTATTTCAATGTACAAATACCGTACTGGTGACTCCACAATAGGGATAAAACTTTTCCACAAAAGAGAATTTAACCTCCCTGGCAGTATTCCAGAGGGAATGAATTTTCATTACCAAAAGCGGTAACCCCGAGCCACTCTCGGGATCGCATCGCAGTATCCTGGTAAAGTTGCTTACCTTGCCCCCAGGATCCTGCGACGTCCTCTCGCTGTATCCGCGGGCTGTGTCCTCCGCCTGATTCATCACTGTGCCGGGCTCCATTCCCTGTGAGCGTCGCGACGCATGGGGGCAGAGCCCGGGGGCAATTAAATGGGAAAAATACAGAACACACACAATACACTGTAATCTGTAGGATTACATTACTTTATCAAACCATTTCACCTCCCTTTTGTCCCCAGTGCTTTGTCCATTGCCCTGCCTTCAGTTTTATATTATATAAACTGTTCTTTCTGCCCGGAAACATCCATGGCATCCAAAATGTCTCCCGCGGTTTTAGACCAGCTAGAACACAGCGAAAGTGAATTAGAATCACTTGCAGAATTGAGCGATAGTGATTTGTGGGGAAATTCATCATCAGACACTGAAAGTAATGACAGCTCCGATTCTGCAACTGGGCACCTTTCAGTGTTTTTGATTCGATTACATTATTGAATAAAATTTATTATTATTATTATTTGTTATAATTATTTATAGTTTTTTATTATATTATAATTGATGATTTTGTGTTTCAAACTTTATCATACGCGAGATGTCTACTAGTTTGGACAGATTTAAGTGAATTATTCCTAAGAATCACAGGCCTACAATATAAAACGCCAAATATCTATGCGCAACAATGTAGCGCTTTGAGCTTCAAAAATCAGACATAATCATACCGCCAGAGAGGTTAAAAAGAAACACGGCCATTCACTAAAATTAGAAGAGAAGCTGTTTAACCTTAACCACGGAAGAATTCCCGTTCCTGACCAGCCCATTTTTTTGGTATACGGCACTGCGTTGCTTTAACTGACAATTGCGTGGTCGTGTGACGCTGTACCCAAACAAAACTGACGTACTTATTTTCCCACAAGTAGAGTTTTCTTTTGGTGGTATTTGATCACCTCAGCGGTTTTTATTTTTTGCACTATAAACAAAAAAAGAGCGACAATTTTGAAATAACACAATATTTTTTACTTTTTGCTATAATAAATATTCCCATTTTTTTTTTAACAAATTTTTTCCTTAGTTTAGGCCGATATGTATTCTTCTACATATTTTTGGTAAAAAAATTGAAATAAGCGTATATTGATTGGTTTGCGCAAAAGTTTTAGCGCCTACAAAATAGGCTATTGATTTATGGCAGTTTTATTATTTTTCTTTTTTTTTTTACTAGTAATGGTGGCGATCTGTGATTTTTATTGGGACTGCAATATTGCGGAGGACAGATCGGGCACTTTTGACACTTTTTTGAAACCATTGACATTTATACAGTGATCATTGCTATAAATAGCCACTGATTACTGTATAAATGTCACTGGCAGGGAGGGGGTTAACACTAGGGGGCGATCAAGGGGTTAAATGTGTTCTCTCAGTGTGTGTTCTAACTGTGGGGGTTGGGACTGACTGGGGGAGAAGACCGATCGGTGTTCCTATATACTAGAACACACGATCTGTCTCCTCTCCCTTGGCAGAACGTGGATTTGTGTGTTTACACACACAGATCCACATTCCTGCTCTGTCAGGAGTGATCGCGGGTGCCCGGCGGACATCGCGGCCTCTGGGCACGCGTATCAGCTCCTCAGTGAGGCGAGGCGTGTGCTGGCACCCTATACCGGCAGGAAACAGAGGGCGTCCCATTTGTGGACGTCATTTGACTATACACCGGGAATGGAGTGGTTAAACTGCGTAAAGGGTTCATAGATAATTTCAAAATACTATTAGATAGGCACCTAAATGACCACAACATACAGGAATATACAATGTAATATTGACATAAAAGGACACACACTCAGGTTGGACTTGATGGGCTCGTGTCTTTTTTCAACCTCACCAACTATGTAACTGTAACATATAAAACAAGCATAAAAATGTCACACCAAAATGCTAAATTAATAATATTACAAGGCTAAGAGGAATATGTTGATCACCCACAAACGTTTTATTGCTTTTTTTTCCCTTGTGAAAAAACTTGCCTTGATGGGCATTTGTTTCTTCTGTCTTCCCTTATTATGTAACCTTGTGACAAGAGACCCCAACATATTGGCCAATGTGCCTTTGTTACAAGGAGCCTGTTAACATTGGGAATAAGCCTCATCCCCCAAAGACGTCACTTCTGACAAAAACGTGTAGGGCGTGACTTTTCTTATATACATAAGAGGTCATAAGTACTTCTGGTGAGTGAGCTATTAAAGGGAAAAGGCATGGAAAATCACCTGTGTGAAATATTGGTGAAGCTTATACAGTTTATATTCCATTTGACACAATAAGGGTACTGTGTGGGTTTACAACAAGGATTGATCACTGTGTGGACTTATAACACTGAGCACCAGACTTTTCACTCATTATAATTTGCATGTATTATTTGAGCTTTGTGGCACTGGATAAGTGTATTAACACATTAATTCTCATTTTCACGCATTGTTATGTATTTATGATCACGATTGTACAGCACTCATATATTATTTTTGTTTATACAGTGGGGACAGAAAGTATTCAGACCCCTTTACATTTTTCACTCTTTCTTATATTGCAGCCATTTGCAAAAATCATTTAAGTTCATTTTTTTCCTCATTAATGTACACACAGCACCCCATATTGACAGAAAAACACAGAATTGTTGAATTTTTTGCAGATTTATTAAAAAAGAAAAACTGAAATATCACATGGTACTAAGTATTTAGACCCTTTGCTGTGACACTCATAAATGTAACTCAGGTGCTGTTCATTTCTTCTGGTCATCCTTGAGATGGTTCTACACCTTCATTTGAGTCCAGCTGAGTTTGATTATACTGATTGGACTTGATTAGGAAAGCCACACACCTGTCTATATAAGACCTTACAGCTCACAGTGCATGTCAGAGCAAATGAGACTAATGAGGTCAAAGGAACTGCCTGAAGAGCTCAGAGACAGAATTGTGGCAAGGCACAGATCTTGCCAAGGTTACAAGAAAATTTCTACTGCACTTAAGGTTCCTAAGAGCGCAGTGGCCTCCATAATCCTTAAATGGAAGACGTTTGGGATGACCAGAACCCTTCCTAGAGTTGGCTGTCCGGCCAAACTGAGCTATCGGGGGAGAAGAGCCTTGGTGAGAGAGGTAAAGAAGAACCCAAAGATCACTTTGGCTGAGCTCCAGAGATGCAATCGGGAGATGGGAGAAAGTTGTAGAAAGTCAACCATTACTGCAGCCCTGTAACACTATATTCACTATAGTATCTATTTTGGTGTATCATATATACCCTGAGGAGCAGTGGCTGTTTAGTGGGTGGAGGTTGTGAGAGCATGGATGTCTATTATTTTTTTTTTTTGTCCAATCTGAGTGTATTGAAGCACAAGCAAAGGTACGTACATAAAGGTAATACGGAGTCTGAGAAGTGTTAAAGGGTCTCCAGGAAAATAATTCAAGCAGGCGGACTCACATTACATTAAAAATACAAACACAATTGGTAAAAGAGAAAAAAAAGAAGAAAGGATGCATAACACCATCTTTGGCATCAAATGTAGGTATTAAGGAAGGTAAAGTTTTATGAAGTATATTGATAATCAGAGGTACATGAATGCAATGTACGATGAGAGGATGGCACATCATAATATACATCAATGATGCTTTGTTTAATGGATGGAATGGAATCTCAGGGGGAATGACAAAGAAAATTAGATGCAGATCAGGACAAGGTAAAGAAAGCAAGATAAGAACAGGGTAAAGATACACTCCGTCACGGCTGTGTAGAGATGGAATCAGTGTCACTCTTGGCCCACGATAAAAACTTTGGGGAGTAGCGGAACATGGACCATGTGGTCTAGGTGAGAGAAAACTGGTCTTCCTTTCCTGCTTCCTGTGCCAACAGTCATTCAAGGTCTCTTATAGAGTCTAGCTTGTTGGGCCATTCCCCCAGTGAAGGTAGTGGTTGTGGAGTGGTTGACTTCCAGTGACGGGGGATGGCTGCCCTGGCCGCCGGCAGAAAATGCTGGAAAACATCTCTTGTGAACAATGTGAAATAAATACTGAGCTTAACAAAACTTGCTTGAGCTGCGACTAAAAAGTGGTAAACTGCATAATGTGTAAATAAGAAAGTCGCGCTAAAAATGTGAAAAGGCCAAAATCAAGTGCCTATAACTTTACAGAGGGGTATCTGAACATGAGTGACAATCACTATGCTTTAAAATTAAAATGGTGAAACGCACGAATAGCTCCTATGTCTGCAAAAATTAAACGGTGTTAGGACGTGATGCACGTGACAAATAAATGTCTCAAAACAACCTGACAAAAAAATATAGCAATCAAAAATCACTGTGACAAATGAATATCCCCAAAAAAACATGAAAAAATAAATAATGTGAACAAATCCTCAAGGTGCAGATATTGCCCCTAATTACAGACCACAAAACAGAGTTGTTATTAGTCCATAAGTAGGATGAGAAAAGAAAATTGAAATAAATATCCCCAAGTGACAGGTGAAATATTGGTAATCTTGCTGCAGTGAATAGGGTGCGTTGATAAACCTCCACCTTCCAAAACTGCTGCCTCTTACCAAAAGATGTTGGTCTCTTAGTGATAGGAGACCTTACTGAGCGGATGGCTGCAACCCCAGCCTGGGATCTGTATAACAGGCACTAGATGTCATCCGGTCTGCAAAAAACCTCTCAGCCAGCCGCACCAGGATGGTTAAGATGGGTCACCAAAAAGAAATAAACAGCTCCACATAGCGTAAAACCTTACATTTATTGAATAGCAATAACAAGAATGCACTTACAGACGTCAGTGGAAAATAGGCGTACAAAGGGAAAAACCGGCCGGCTCTAAAACAACCCGTGGCTTCCGGGTACTCAAATCGCGGTGTCGTCGGGGCGTGGCTCCTCCTCCCTACGTCGTTTCGTCACAACAGGACGTGGTCACGGGATACGAGCCTCGTCCCGACCCACCGCTTAAATACACACAGCAGTATCAACAATACTGCAGAAAGAATTAGCGTGCCATCTTGCCTGAGGGAAACAATGAGGGCAAACACATAAAATTACGTCCGTAATGGGCGTTCTAAGTATAATGACATTATGCTTGAGTTGCTATCCGAGCAATTAAACCGAAGCCAAATCTTTATAAAGCAAAGGGCTGTTATTGCAAAAAAATATAAAAAATCGCTGCAAATAGTAACTAGTTAGGTGCAGTCCCAAAAAAATGTAAAGCTAGTAAAAAGTTATATATATGATACAGCGACGACACTATCAATGCTCACTGCATGGCTGATCATTAAAAAGCGCAGAGAAAAACCTGATTCGAAAGGTCCAGGCAATTAAACCCAGAACCAGTTTAGTATCCTAAAAAAACAAAAAATAGCAAAAGTTATTTTATTGACTAAAAACATTCCGGTCCTAAATGTCTAAAAATATATAAAATAAATATGAGAAATCCGGACTGACTGTCATGGGTCACCCAAATAAATTGGTGAACCCATGCTTACAGTCTCCACATATCCAGAGTGTGTACATGAAAAAAAAAAAAAAACACCATCTCTAGGGCAATTAATGTTCAAAAAATAAAAACTTAGTAGTCGAAATAAAAATTAATAATTAAAAAATTATTAAGTTTACTGAATTGTCTCCCCAAGACGAAAGGGCTCACCAAGTACAGAAATTCATATATGTACCTAAGATCGCCAATACATCAAAACAACTTATACAGTCAAAGACCATGATAGCCTCACAAATAAACAATGTAATTCTCTAAAGATATAAAGGAGAAAATAGAGAAAAAAATGGGCCTTGTTCACCCAAATCACCTAGGAGTTGTCTATAAAAGAATTGACATCAACATCGATGTTGAGGCCAAAGGGGGTATAGGTCTTTAATTTATGAACCCAGGCCATCTCTAATCTCTAATCTGGAGATACTTCGAACCAGAACGCTACCCCTCCAATGGGGCTTAAATTTGTCGATCCCCAAAAATATGGTACCTGTGGGGTCTCTATCATGAGCAGTCAGGTAATGTTTTGATACAGAGTGCTTAGTAAATCCTCTCCTGATATTATTAATGTGTTCGTTTAATCGCACCTGTAGGGGTCTTTTGGTCCGGCCCACGTACTACAGGCCACAAGGGCACTGCAGCAAGTAGACGACCCCCGAGGTGGAACATGTAATGAAGGGCTCGATGGTAAAGGATTTACGTGTACAGGTGGAGGTGAAATTCACAGATCTTCTACTTCTACACCCATTTAAGGAACAAACCTGACACCTCCTACATTGGAAGTATCCGATCAGTTCAGAAAAGAAAGTAGGTCTTGAAGTAGGAGGGTCAAAAATATTGGGTGCTACCTTATCCTTAAGTGATGGTGCCCCCCTAAAAACCACTTGAGGTTTATCTGGCAAGATGGATGTCAACACCCTGTCGTTTTTGAGAATGTGCCAATACTTATTTATAATGCGTTTGACTTTAAAGTGTTGGCAGGTAAAGTCAGTGATGAAGGGACAGCGGGAAGGGGCATCAATCGGATCCCCAACCCGCTCTGCCAGCAGATCTTTACGCTCTACTTTGTCAACCTGATCCAGTGTAATAGCAACAAAATCAGGGGAGTAGCCCTTAGCAACAAACCTCTGGGTTAAAATCTGTGCTTGGGTACAAAAGGTGACATCATCTGTACAATTCCATTTGAGTCGGAGAAATTGGCTCTTAGGCACTGACTTAAGCCATGAAGCATGATGGCAACTGTCATGGGGAATAAAGGAGTTCCTATCGGTAGGTTTGAAGTATGAGGAGGTAATGAACTCATTATTATTTATGGCAATAGTGAGATCCAGAAAGTTAATCTGGTCAGGACTAGCTTCATAATTGAGCTGGATGCCCCTGTCATTGCCGTTAAGAAAGCCCATGTAATCAGATAAATCTGAAGCAGTGCCATCCCACAGGATGGTTTCTCCCATTCAGGTTTGTCCAATGCATCCCTGTTTAACCCTCCTGGCCACTTATCCCCTTCACTCAAGGTTTTTAGGGATTTGGCCCTGAGGGAATTGGAGGAAATGAATGTGAAGTTTGTGAGAAACAATAAGGATATACGGCTGGGTATAGAATCTTTGTGTAGCAACAAACAACTTGTTATCCGCCCTGCGGACAAAGGGGGTGGGATAGTCATCCTGAATAAAAGCGATTATATGCAGGAAATGTATCGCATTCTGGATGATGACACCACCTACACCCGATTGCCATCTAACCCCAATGCAACCTACAAAACCGAATTGGAACTCCTGGTTACCAGGGGTTTTAGTATCGGAATTTTGAATAAGAAAGAAAGGTCATTTTTGGTCCCTAGGGCACCTAGGGTACCAATAATTTATTATTTACCGAAGATACATAAGAGCCTTGTTTGCCCCCCGGGACGTCCCATAGTTAGTGGGATTGATTCCATCACGTCCCGGGTGGGCAAATACATTAATTTCTACTTGCAGCCTCTGGTGCGTACCATGAGGTCCTACGTTAAGGACACTCGGGATGTCATCAATCTTCTCTCCAACCTCTCACCGAGGGAGGGGATGATATTGGTGACGGCCGATGTCACCTCCTTATATACGGTTATCCCCCACCAATTAGGTTTAGAGGCCGTATCTGAGCACCTATATCGATTGTCCAATCTCCCTGAGGAACAAATTCAATTTATCATGTCACTACTGGAGTTTGCAGCAACCCATAACTTTTTTTGGTTCGATGGAAATTATTATCGCCAAGATAGAGGAGTTGCAATGGGGGCTAAATACACCCCTAGCCTGGCAAATCTCTTCATGGCTAGTTGGGAGGAGGATGTAGTCTATGCCCAGCCAAGGCCTGAGGTGGCCTTGTGGGTTCGCTACATAGACGACATCCTCCTCCTGTGGGATGGCACTGCTTCAGATTTATCTTATTACATGGGCTTTCTTAACGGCAATGACAGGGGCATCCAGCTCAATTATGAAGCTAGTCCTGACCAGATTAACTTTCTGGATCTCACTATTGCCATAAATAATAATGAGTTCATTACCTCCACATACTTCAAACCTACCGATAGGAACTCCTTTATTCCCCATGATAGTTGCCATCATGCTTCATGGCTTAAGTCAGTGCCTAAGAGCCAATTTCTCCGACTCAAACGGAATTGTACAGATGATGTCACCTTTCGTACCCAAGCACAGATTTTAACCCAGAGGTTTGTTGCTAAGGGCTACTCCCCTGATTTTGTTGCTATTACACTGGATCAGGTTGACAAAGTAGAGCATAAAGATCTGCTGACGGAGCGGGTTGGGGATCCGATTGATGCCCCTTCCCGCTGTCCCTTCATCACTGACTTTACCTGCCAACACTTTAAAGTCAAACGCATTATAAATAAGTATTGGCACATTCTCAAAAACGACAGGGTGTTGACATCCATCTTGCCAGATAAACCTCAAGTGGTTTTTAGGTGGGCACCGTCACTTAAGGATAAGGTAGCACCCAATATTTTTGACCCTCCTACTTCAAGACCTACTTTCTTTTCGGAACTGACCGGATACTTCCAATGTAGGAGGTGTCAGGTTTGTTCCTTAAATGGGTGCAGAAGTAGAAGATCTGTGAATTTCACCTCCACCTGTACGCATAAATCCTTTACCATCGAGCCCTTCATTACATGTTCCACCTCGGGGGTCGTCTACTTGCTGCAGTGCCCTTGTGGCCTGCAGTACGTGGGCCTGACCAAAAGACCCCTACAGGTGCGATTAAACGAATACATTAATAATATCAGGAGAGGATTTACTAAGCACTCTGTATCAAAACATTACCTGACTGCTCATGATAGAGACCCCACAGGTACCATATTTTTGGGGATCGACAAATTTAAGCCCCATTGGAGGGGTAGCGTTCTGGTTCGAAGTATCTCCAGATTAGAGATGGCCTGGGTTCATAAATTAAAGACCTATACCCCCTTTGGTCTCAACATCGATGTTGATGTCAATTCTTTTATAGACAACTCCTAGGTGATTTGGGTGAACAAGGCCCATTTTTTTCTCTATTTTCTCCTTTATATCTTTAGAGAATTACATTGTTTATTTGTGAGGCTATCATGGTCTTTGACTGTATAAGTTGTTTTGATGTATTGGCGATCTTAGGTACATATATTAATTTCTGTACTTGGTGAGCCCTTTCGTCTTGGGGAGACAATTCAGTAAACTTTTATTTCGACTACTAAGTTTTTATTTTTTGAACATTAATTGCCCTAGAGATGGTGTTTTTTTTTTTTTTTCATGTACACACTCCGGATATGTGGAGACTGTAAGCATGGGTTCACCCATTTATTTGGGTGACCCATGACAGTCAGTCCGGATTTCTCATATTTATTTTATATATTTTTAGACATTTAGGACCGGAATGTTTTTAGTCAATAAAATAACTTTTGCTATTTTTTGTTTTTTTAGGATACTAAACTGGTTCTGGGTTTAATTGTCTGGACCTTTTTGAATCAGGTTTTTCTCTGCGCTTTTTAATGATCAGCCATGCAGTGAGCATTGATAGTGTCGTCGCTGTATCATATATATAACTTTTTACTAGCTTTAAATTTTTTTTGGACTACACCTAACTAGTTACTATTTGCAGCGATTTTTTATGTTTTTTTGCAATAACAGCCCTTTGCTTTATAAAGATTTGGCTTCGGTTTAATTGCTCGGATAGCAACTCAAGCATAATGTCATTATACTTAGAACGCCCATTACGGACGTAATTTTATGTGTTTGCCCTCATTGTTTCCCTCAGGCAAGATGGCGCGCTAATTCTTTCTGCAGTATTGTTGATACTGCTGTGTGTATTTAAGCGGTGGGTCGGGACGAGGCTCGTATCCCGTGACCACGTCCTGTTGTGATGAAACGACGTAGGGAGGAGGAGCCACGCCCCGACGACACTGCGATTCGAGTACCCGGAAGCCACGGGTTGTTTTAGAGCCGGCCAGCTTTTCCCTTTGTACGCCTATTTTCCACTGACGTCTGTAAGTGCATTCTTGTTATTGCTATTCAATAAATGTAAGGTTTTACGCTATGTGGAGCTGTTTATTTCTTTTTGGTGACCCATCTTAACCATCCTGGTGCGGCTGGCTAAGAGGTTTTTTGCAGACCAGATGACATCTAGTGCCTGTTATACAGATCCCAGGCTGGGGTTGCAGCCATCCGCTCAGTAAGGTCTCCTATCACTAAGAGACCAACATCTTTTGGTAAGAGGCAGCAGTTTTGGAAGGTGGAGGTTTATCAACGCACCCTTTTCACTGCAGCAAGATTACCAATATTTCACCTGTCACTTGGGGATATTTATTTCAATTTTCTTTTCTCATTCTACTTATGGACTAATAACAACTCTGTTTTGTGGTCTGTAATTAGGGGCAATATCTGCACCTTGAGGATTTGTTCACATTATTTATTTTTGAACTTTTTTTTTTTTTCACGTTTTTTTGGGGATATTCATTTGTCACAGTGATTTTTGATTGCTATATTTTTTTGTCAGGTTGTTTTGAGACATTTATTTGTCACGTGCATCACGTCCTAACACCGTTTAATTTTTGCAGACATGGGAGCTATTCGTGTGTTTCACCATTTTAATTTTAAAGCATAGTGATTGTCACTCATGTTCAGATACCCCTCTGTAAAGTTATAGGCACTTGATTTTGGCCTTTTCACATTTTTAGCGCGACTTTCTTATTTACACATCTCTTGTGAACACACACACACACATGTGTGTGTATATATATATATATATATATATATATATATATATATATAAACACATATACATATAAACATATACATATATCTATAAATACATGTATCACATGTATATATATATATATATATATATATATATATATATATATATATATATATAGATCTATACATATAGATCTATAGATAGATAGATAGATAGATAGATAGATAGATAGATAGATAGATAGATAGATAGATAGATAGATAGATAGATAGATAGATAGATAGATAGATAGATAGATAGATAGACACACACACATATATATAAAGAAAGAAGTCTTCTTCCTCTTATCACACCAGCTTCTCTCCCAGATTCTCCACCTCTGAGCTGGTGAATCTGGAAGGGAGATATTTCAGTGTAAAGGCTGTGAGAGCTTTAGATCTCACTTTTATAAACTGGCCGTTTGTGACAAAATAGTCATGTACTGTGATGAGAAGCGGAGAACATGTTCTCTGCTCCTTATCTCAGCTATATATATATCGGTACACCCCAGATATAACCAGAGATAAGCCGTGATCCTGAGGATCACAGATGATCTCTGTTTTATAAATGGACACCATAGTGTGATTAAGCTCAGCTTCCCAGACCTGTGTATAAGGCGGGAGGTTTAGGAGAAGACACACTCAAAACTATAGAATAGAGTTAGGAAACAACATGACTTGTAAAAGCAAAGATACAAATTCCATCAGCTTCGCCAGAATTTCTGATATTGAAGGAAAGGAACGGATATATGACACAACTTGTTGCCTCTGTATCCACTGCAATGAATTGTGTAAGGGTGCTGCAGAAGAAGCTGTCGTTGTCAGGACGGTACCGCTTGGATAACTTGTACGAGAATACCTATTATTTATATGGTTTACATCATATGAAAGAATGCAATCTACTAACAGTTCCTGTGATAAACAAAAATCAGCACTCCTTCCGCATATCAATTGCCTCACTATTAGCTTCTGATTATAATGGGAAGCCCAAAAATAAAGAGTAGGAGTGGGTACAAGAGATTTGCAAAGTTTGACTTCTGGGGATTCTGGGCTCTAGGGGAGATTGACAAGCTTTGCAAATATGGTATTCTGGATCTCAAAGACTACTGGCAGCTTGGCTCTTTAAATGAACATGGGAACTATTTATGCATGGTTATTACAAAAAAAAAAAGTTAATGACCAGCACTAGGCTCCTTACTCTACTTATTCCTATAGCATGATGTGCCCCACACTGGGTATCATCTTGCCTGTAAATTCAGAGCACAGCTCTAGACTGCCTAGACCCAGTAAATCATCATGATGGAATAACTTTCATAAATGGATTTAGTCTGCTGCAACAAAAATAGCTATTTAACACTATGCAATAGGACTGCTTGCTGAAGCCTATCCATAATACACAGCATACACTCCTATTACAAGTCAATCTAAAAAATCAATCACAAAGACTTATGTGAGCAATAACCATAATGCTAATCATTATTTGGAATAGATCAGCTACATCTGAAAATGCTACATGACCTTTTAAATAAATATAAATTCTCCATATGTTGAAAATTACTTTCACTTTCTCGTTGAACTTTAAACCATTACTTGGCTTGCTTTAGCATTTGTGATATGTTAATAAAAAGAGGAGAAAAAAAGTAGCATTTCATCTTGAGTTCAAGGGCTACTGTTCAATATTAGAATCCAACGATGAACTAGCAAATACAATTAACTTGATCACACCTTGTGTGTGACTTTGTAATAGTTCTACAGATCCAAATACTGAAGGCATTTTTTGAATATGAAATAAGTCTCCCTCTACTCCTGATTACCATTTTATGACTTTATGTTGACTTTGCTCAAAGTTCCATCCAATTACTCTCTCTTCCTATTTTGCATTACACTTAATTGCATTCCAAGGTCACTTATAGCCCCAGTATCCTCCGCCAGCAATTAACATGATAGTTTGTCTACAAGGAAGACAATAGCAACAAAACAAACTACGTGACATCCGTCTGTTGCTATAGGAACAATTCACACAATATCGGACAATGACTTTCCAGAATCTTTGTCTTCATTTCCATTTGCTAAAATGCATTGTTCTGGACTGAGTACTACACTATGCTGCAATATTGGCTGTGCATACATTATTATATAAAAGACTACGACAATAAGATTATGCTACATTAGGAAACTCTTTGGAAGTTTATAGAAAGATGTATGCCCAACTGCAGGCAAAATTTTTATTTTTTCAAACATCCTCCAGGTGTTTAAAAAATATCAGCTCATACTGCAACACTCATATACAATCCAGAGCTGTCCCCTGCAGTAGCTCTTCTTTGCTACAATATCTCCTCCCAGCACCACTGGGAATAAGACTAAGGACTCTACTGTGAATTCAGGGCATCATGGACCTGAGGTGGCATCTCCACGACACATTGTATTTAAACTGTACTGATGCAGAAAGCAGCGCTAACTTCATTACATCTGTGCCATCATCTGTTTTAGTATGTCTAGCACAGAGGAGAGCCTGAGATGAAAAAAGACCATTTGTCCTGGCCTGTTACCTGACTGGCTTGAAGACTTTAGGAAACATAAGTCTTAAAACATAAAAAGCAAGAATTATACTCAGTGGGGTACAAAAGGGAAGGGGGATTGCTTTCGGGCAGGAGGGATGCACAGAGACCAGAACTGGGTTTAAAGGGGTCAGCAAGTCTCTCCATAGTCGATATAAAAGCAGAATACTGTGGGTTTAGTTGTCTTCTTGGTTCCTGCCATGAGATAAATTTAACTGCCAGCTACCATGCCAATATAATGGCGTAAAGTGGAACTTCACCCAAAAGGGGAAGTTTCGCTTTTCCGCCTCCTTGGGTGACGGTGGCATTGGATTCTTAGAGAGGTAAGTGTCCTAAAGTATTTGTAGCTGCTGGCTTTTATTTTTTTGTTCCTAGGGTGAAAAACTGCTTAGAAGTTATTCCCAATTACTGACTCAGAACAAGTCAGACAGCCCTTGCATTCCTCACATGACTGCTATACTATGGAATTCTTGTTTAATCATGGATACAGTTCAGTATGTTAGGATGCTTATTCTTAAAAGCAGACTGTGACATGATACAGATACAATATATATATATATATATATATATACCGTATATACTCGAGTATAAGTCGAATTTTTCAGCACATTTTTTTGTGCTGAAAGTGCCCCCCTCGACTTATACTCGAGTCAAGCACTTTTCTGCAGCAAAAAATTTCATTTTCTGAACCGACTTTGGGGCCCCGTATCTCAGGGCCACTTGGTGCTAGGAACCCCACATTTGGTGTGCAAACCCAGTGGAACTGGTACCATAACATATCCAAAGCTGAAGTTCCTAGCACCAAGTGGCCCCGAGATACGGGGCCCCAAAATCGGTTCGGAAAATGTCATTCTCTGCTGCAGAAAAGTGCTTGACATTTTCTGAACCGACTTTGGGGCCCCATATCTCAGGGCTACTTGGTGCTAGGAACCCCAAATTTGGTGTGCAAACCCAGTGGAACTGGTACCATAACGTATCCAAAGCTGGGGTTCCTAGCACCAAGTGGCCCTGAGATACGGGGCCCCAAACCGGTTTGGAAAATGTCATTCTCTGCTGCAGAAAAGTGCTTGACATTTTCTGGACTGATTTTTGGGGCCCTGTATCTCGGGGCCACTTGGTGCTAGAAACCCCAGCTTTGAAAATTTTATGGAGCCAGTTCCACTGGGTTTGCACACCAAATTTGGGGTTCTTAGCACTAAGTGGCCTTGAGATACGGGGCCCCAAATTCGGTCAACTGTGTCCATCTGCAGCAATGTCATTTCGGGACCCTTTGAGTTCAGAGACCCCAAATTTTGGCTGCAGCTAGGGGGCATCTAGGAACCCTTAACTACCAAGTTTGAAGTTCAGGGGACCTATGGCTGCAAATGGGCACAGTGATGCTGCAAATGGGCATTGTTGACCCTCTTTTCCACTTACAGTAGCTGTGCATTTCTCACCCTCGTCTTATACTCGGGTCAATAAGTTTTTCCCATTTTTTTGTGGTAAATTAGGGCCTCGACTTATACTCGGAACGACTTATACTCGAGTATATACGGTATATATATATATTGGGGATGCACCAATACCATTTTTTTTACAGCGAGTACTGATACACAGTACCGATAATTGGTACTGGCTGATACCAATTACCGATACCTGCCGGAAACTGTTTTGTTTACACTTCAACTGTCAGCAATGGTACAAAGCATTGAAATGTTATTTACAAATGAAATACATTTTTTTTTTTTTTTTGTGTTTTTTTGAAACGTGTACATATATGTTTAAGGTGTAAAAGTATTAACAAACAAAGCAAACAAAAACCAAAAAAAAGTTTTCATTATTAATAGTTTAGTTTATAAAATAGAAGTGAACAAAAAAATCATCAGGAAAATAATAATTAAATTGAGAAGGAGACTAAAGCCACGTACACACAGTCGGACATTCCGACAGAAAAAGTCTGATGGGAGCTTTTCATCGAATATTCCGACCGTGTGTATGCCCCATCGGACTTTTTCCATCGAAAATTCAGACGGACTTAGATAGAGAACATTTTCTATATTTTTCCGACGGAAAAAATTACTATCGGAAAAACCGTTCATCTGTATGCTGTTCCGACACACCAAAAACAACACATGCACCGTTTTCTAGTCCCATCGTACGTGTTGTACGTCACCGCGTTTTTGCTGGTCGGACTTTGGTGTGACCATGTGTATGCAAAACAGCTTGAGAGCAATTCCGTCGGAACTTCGTTGGAAAAACCTTCAGAGTTTATTCCGACGGGAAAACCGGTCATATGTACAGGGCATAAGGAGGAAATTAGGACTGATTAGAGTAAATTAGGGGTTAATAAGGGGTTAAACAGAGGAACATTTAATTTAAAAAAAACAACAACTTTATTTTAACTGACAGGTTTCTTCAAACTGACTTCATCTGCAGATGAATAAACAGATACAAAATAAAACAATATTTCTTTTTTACCTTTTTGTTTTAGCAGCTGAGCAATGTTGTTGATAAACATTGTCAGGTTGCTTAATTTTTTTTTTTTGAGAGCTCCAATTGCAGGGACTTTGTTTACACTTCAGCTGTCAAAGGGGAACCCCACTGACAGCTGAATGAGTCATCAGTTGTTAAGGACGTGGTAGCGCCGCCTTCACAATCGGTAAGTGCTGGCTTTTTTTTGTTTACATTTCAGCTGTCAGTTGGGGCATGCATCCCACTGACAGTTAAAAGAACCGAGCCTGAAATTATTGGTTTCAGGTATCGCAGCATTTGCCTGAGTACCGATACTCGTGCAAATGCTTAGTATCGGCACCGATACCGATATCCGTGCAACCCTTATATATATATATATATATATATATATATACTGATCAGCCAAAATTTTATGACCATTTACCTAATATTGAGTAGGACCCCCACCAACATAGATTTAACCTATCAAGTTATGGATGCTACTAGACCTCTTAAGGTACTGTATGTTGTGGTATTTGGTACCAGATCATCAGATACCTTTCAGTCCTGAAATTTGCGAGGTGGCCCTCCAAGGATCAGACTTGTTTTTTCAGCACATCCACAGATACTTAATGGATTGATATCTGAAGAATTTGGAAGCCAAGTCAACACCTTGAACTTGTTGTGTTCCTCAAACCATTCTTGAACCATTTTTTCAGTGTGGCATTATACTAGTCATCAAGAATGTTTAGGTATGTGATACGTGTCAGATAACATCCACATGAATGGCAGGACCCAAGGTTTCCCAGCAGAACATTGCCTAAAGCATTGCAGTGCCTTCTTATCATACTGCATCCTGGAGTCATCTCTTCCCCAGTTAGACGACACACACACCCAGCCATCCGCATGATGTAAAAGAAAATGTGATTCATTGGACCAGGCCACCTTCTACCATAGAGCTCTGTGGTCCTATTCTGGTGCTCATGTGCTCATTGTTGGCGTTTTTGGCTGTGGACAGCATGGGCACCCTGACCAGTTTTTGGCTATGCAGCCCCAGCAAACTGCAATGCCCATTTTTCTGCTTTTAACACATTGACCTCAGGGACAACATGTTTACTTGCTGCCTAATACATCCCACCAACTTTCAGATGCCATTGTCATAAGATAATCAATGTTTTTTTTGTTCCAAAGAGATAATCAATGTTATTCAGTTAACTTGTCAGTGAAGTTATGGCTGATGGGTGTATATGCAGATATTATCAGTAATGGTCAAACGCAGACAACAATTAGCCATACTGATGCAGATACAAACATTGATTGACAAAAATAGTGACTCATTTACCCAGGTAAAGACTGACCAAGGTGAATTGGCATTTAAAATTAGACTCTATGACACCACCACCTAAAGAAGCTCAGCCAATCTACAGGAGAGCATCCATTTTTCTTACAGTGATACATACCTCTCAATATTCTGAAAAGATAAAGAGGGACACATTTTTGCACATAATATGTAGGCTGGGACATGGACCACAAAAAAATAATATGCAGAAAATGATCAGCGAACCCACACAGTTGTTTTTTACCCTTGTATTTCTTAGAGGCCTCTTTCACAAAGGCATCCAGAAGGCAGTAAAAAAGGGCAGTTATTTTGCAGTTTTATTTCCCCCAACTGTTCGCTTAAAACATAAAATGCTATCAGAGTGGACTGTACACATGTGGTGGCTGTGATGCTTTTCTTTGTGGTCGTGGCAAATTTACCTTGGCATGTCCAGTTTGACATGGGCCACTGCCCATCAGACTCATCCATTGAAGTCAATAGGACCTTGCTGCAACTGCAAGCCAAGCACTTGGCTCATGGATATGGCACCATGTTTCTATACAAAATTCCTGTTTGGCTCAAAAAACAACACAGATCACTTTTCAGATGGAGGTAGAAACTGCCATTGTGTAAAAGAGGCTTTATACTGTCTTTTGAAAAAAACAAATGCAGTAATATAAGGTTGGATACAAGCTTAGGCATCATGCACACTGGACGTTAAAATAACATTATAAAAATGCCAGTAACTTTGCAGTGAGTCTTTCAATGTTTTTTAACGTTTTTGCAATAGTGTTTATTAGAGTTTTTTAGCGTTTTTCTGCATCAGCGTTTTTTAGGGGTTTTTTTTTATTTTTTGAAAACTGTATTTATTTTTATTTTTTCTAATGGATCAAAAACTTTAAAAAACGCTGGTGAGCCACGTTTTTGAGCGTTTATCGACGTTTATCAGCGTTTATGAGCGTTTGGCGTTTTTTGTGGTCAGAAAAACGATTCCTGAATGTGATTTTATGACGTTCAGAAAACAGCCCATAAACTCCACTGCTGATAAACATTCAAAAATGTCCATGTGTGCATGGACACATAGGATAACACAGAGGGGAGTTTATGAGCTGTTAAAAAACATGCCCAAACTCCCAAAAAGGGACGTTTATGAGCTTCAGTGTGCATGGAGCCTTTGTGTGCAGCATTGCACTTTTGGTAATAAAAAGGTACATGTTCAATAGGATGCGTATATCAATTCAAAATGAGGGACATCTGAGGATGAATGAAATACAGAGGGATTTGGTCTTAAAAGAGTGACAGTTGGGGTGTTAATAAACACTTAGCTTTATAAATATGTATACTTCTGCCTTGAGTTAATCTTAAAACTACCCAGGGAAAATTCGGAGTAACAGCATTCTGAATAGAGTAAACAGCATTTTCTGTCTTCAGAATGTTGAATTTACCCAAATATGTTCTTGATACAAAGGCTGTACTGTAATAAAATTATTAATACCAAAAAAGGACTATACTATGAATATGGCAAGAAATGGAAAGAGATCTTTCTTGTGAGATATATACTGTATTACACAATGCATCTGGTAGCCAGAGAGCGTGTGATCTTTGCCTGTATGTAAGTGACATAAAGGACCTCAGAGCAACATTGTTTACTCGTAGCACAAAAGTACTAAAAGATACAACATATAATGGGATTTATTAATGCTGTCATACTGATTCATGTGTAGTAAGATTTTTTACTAGTTTATGAAGTTTATGAACTTATTCATTTTCTTTTCCATGCCGTGAATCAAATAGTATAATATTCTTTTCTGAATTATTTTCAATAGTTGACTAGTTGTGCACAATTCTGTTTCAGTGATAACCAATCATCTAATATTTTTATGTAACCTTAAATTGGAATGCTTGCTAAGTATTCCCTGATTTACAGTATTTATCTAAAAAATCCCTAAGGCCCCTTTCACACGATCGGACCGTTCAGGTCCGTCTGTCAGTTTTGACGGAGGACCTGAACGGGCGCTCCATGTTAGCCTATGGAGCGACGGATGTCAGCGGAGACATGTCCGCTGACATCCAACCCCGTCCGATCCGCTAAAAGCAGACGGATGGCCCTACGTCCAGATCCATCGCTGGCGGATTGGATCGGGTGAGGTCTGACGAAAACAGACATGCTGTCTGTTTTCATCTGATCCCTCCATAGGCAGCAGCGGTACCTGACAAGCCCCTCCCCGCTCAGTGAGCAGAGAGGGACCTGTCATCCGCCGGCTCAGCGGAAATCAACGGACTGATCTCCCGCTGAGCCGGTGGACCGAGGCGGGCTCCATGGAAATGGAGTCCGCCTCGTGTGAATGAGGCCTAAGACTCCTTTCACATGGGTGGACGGGGAGGGGCATAAAAAACAAATTTGTTGATTTGTGTTTTTACACAGATCGACTAGGAAAGTAAATTTACAATAAATACCATGTGTTTGGGGCAGGTGAGGGTACTGACAATCTGCCTGTGCATATGATAATTCTATGACTTTTGCTTTGGTCCTCACAAGGTTTGAAAGATCAGAGTTGAGGCCAACTAATGGGTTCATTCAGATTTGACCATACATGTAGATGGATAAATCTGCAGCAGATCAGACTCCTTTGCCGTCCTATGTCGTTTCAATGCAGAACTGAAGTTCCTCTGTAACAAACAGCGAGCAGGCCGGCTTTTATTGCAAAAGAGACATGCAATGTCTCTTCTACAATAAAATGAACTTACCTGCATGCTCACTGCCTTCTCTGGCACTGCAAACTGAACTGTGCATACACAGCTCAGCCTACATCGCCGGGCCAATCTCTGTGTGCAGGGATGAGTGGCTCCTGTGAGTGACGTCATCACGCACAGGACAATGAAGATGGCCGAAGAATGGCACACAGGAGAAGATCCTGGCACCGGTGAGGGACCCTTCAAAAGGTGAATATTGACCTTTTAGTTTTGATGTAAAGTGGAACCTTAGCTCTATTTTGTTCAGTTTTGAACACAGTGGGAGAGGCTGGACATTCTATTAACCTCTTCAAGCCGGCGCCTCCCAGCTCTTTAAGAGGTTTAGGATGCCGGGAGGCGGGGTGGGGTTTAAGATCACGTGACTGTCATGATTGGCTGTCAAGGAGGACAGGTGATCGGAAAACTCCCGATTTCAAGCAGCGATCATGAGCTTTCGGTTAGGCACCGGTAACTGTGGCGGGAGCGCCAGGGCACACGCTCTCGGCACAGCGGTATTGACTGCAATTCAAGCAAAAGTGCAGCCTCTCGATGCCAAGGCCCAGGCACCGAGGGGCTGTATATTTGCATACAGTGGGCGCCATGGGGTTAAGTAATACTGTTGTCTTTGACCCATAGTAGTTTCCTCTTATTTCAAGTTATATCACTGAAACATGAATTAGGAGGAAATAAATTAGAACTAACGACAAAACATCTTTTTCTTTTCGATAGAGTAAGTGAGAGATATAACGCCTGTCAGTTTTTTGCCATCTGTGTCCCATTGGGAAGATTTCACTTAATTTCCTATCCCATAGCCAAAACAGTGATCGCTGCTCTTTTCCAGTTCCTTTACCGAGCGGCTGCCCTGCTGCACAGTAACCAAAGGGAGTCGCTCGCTTGGCACAAGTGCAGTTCACAGGACAGCTGCTCAACATGGGAATCCAAAAGACAGTTGTGATCACTGTAGATCACTTTAAGACTGTAGTAGGAGGACAGTGATTTTCATCTTCCGCAGGGATTCCAGAGGTACAGAATATGCATTCATACATTCCAATCCAATTTTGATCTTTGGATCCCCTTGGCTGGCTCCTGTCAGGCTGTGACTTCACTTCTGGGCACCGGACGCAGTCTGAGCGGCCAGTGGACATCTGCCCTTACAGTTCCCACGGCTACAGTTGCGGCTCCCCCTCCATCGGACCCCTGGCCCTACAATTCTGGTCGGGCGTCGGGCCCCATGCCAGCGGCACTCCTGCTCTTCCTGCTCCACGGCTCTGTGTTGGTTTCCCTGAGCCCCTGTGACATCCATGCGGCTCCAACCTCCGGGTACTGCCAGCTCCTTTTCAAGTCTCTGCATGACCATTTATAGACTGTTGTATGCCTTGGTAATTACCTTCACTTTCATCAAAATAAAGAGTCTTTGCTTCATACCTGAGGATTTTTTCTATGTCTGTTGTTCAGCTCTGTTCTTTCCCCTAATTGTCTATTTTCATCTCATTGGTCTATGAGTTTTGGACAGCAGCGGCTACAGCTCCATTCATTCTTTTGGTTATTTACTTGGCGTATTTTCTATGCGTCTGGACATTTGTTTTTTTAGTTGCTGTGGGGGCACCCGGCAGGAGGGAGGAGCCAGGAGCACCAGCGTGGGATCAGAGAAGAAGGGGATACAGGCTGCTTTGTGCAAAACCATTGCACAGAGCAGGTAAGTATATCATGTTTGTACTATTGAGTGGAACTCTGGTCTATACATGCCTATATTATCCAGGGAGTAAATAATTGTAGTACTTCCAAGCTGGCCATACACTGTGGTCGGGCTGCCCACCTTGAAAGAAAATTGTTTAATCATCTTCTTTTGAAAGGCATATGCTGGACAATTTTTGCCATTTTTTTTCCATTTATAGGCGGCTGAAGCCAAACAGCTGCAGCCGCTGAACAGTACATTCTGACAGCAGAGGATACCACTGTCAGAAAACATGTCCTGGTGGTGGGATTTCTCCATCCATCTTGTTTGTATGGATGGAGGAATTTTCTTGTTTTTTTTTGTTTAGCCAACTGGCTTTAGTATCTCACCTTCTCACTCTATAGCGTGACATCTTTTTACAGATATCATCAACAGTACATGACTGCATGATAATATCCAGTTGCACTGCATTACTAGGAAAACAGAAGAGCATAAACATTTCCAACTGTGTCAAAGTTTTGTTTTAAAAGGGAAGACATGTTTATAGCCCTTCTCCAATTAATTAATCCATGTCGTAAAGAAGTTATAGTTGCCTATAATAATACTCGTGATGACTACCATGCCCACTCTGGAAACTAGTAAATTCATATAATTAAGAAAGTATAAATTCTAATGCATATGGAAAGCAATTTGCCCAGTCACTATGTTTAAACAAAACTGTGTTCATTAATATTGGCGACAATGAATACTCCCGGCCTGAAGGCAGCACATTATTTAATTTATGGACTATGCCGGCCTATCTGCCAGGCACCAGGGCAAGGAATGAATCATTTCTGGAAGCTGGCACAGAACATATAAAGCATGTTGATGCAGCTATGCCACCTCCCTTCTCTTCTACCTCAGCAGCCGAAGGTCATATGCAGTTCACAATCCTCTGCATGACATCCCCAATTATACTGATTCAGTGGCAGAGATTGAAAAATCTCAGCAGTGGAATCAGATATAAAGGTACAGATTTTATCAGACCACTGGAGATGAAAAGACAAGCAAATTTAAGCATTTGCTTTGTGATAGTGACAGTGAATGACTCTAAACAGAGGAAGCATACCTTTAGGACTTGAGGGATAAGAACCCCATTTAAAGTAATATTGTCACAAACCTGGGCAGTTTAAACTGATTATAGAATGAAACATTCATAAGCAAAGGTTAACTTCAGTAAAAAAAAATGCACGTTAAAAATATTCAGAGGTGCAAGTCATACTATGCCTGTAAAAGTCAAGATTTACCCCGTGCTTCCTTTTACTTACCATTGGTGAGGACACCCATCAAACAGAAGGACTAATAGGGAGGTTTACCAGTGTGGTGCTGCAAAATTATTATTACCCAGAGATATAGTAAGTGAAGTCAATTGCAAATCTTACTTTTTAAGTAAAAGTCCAAAGTCTCTGTGCTTTCTGTTTCTGAGCCTCCCCATTCATAAAAGAGGCCGCTCATCACACACAGAAGGACCAATGGGGAGGTTCAGTTAAACAAATCCAAGCTGGAAAATGATCAAAAGATCCAAAAAATGCAGGTAAGTGAAGTTGTATTCAAATCTCACTGTTCCTGATTGGCCCTGCTGCTTCCATTTCCTGAGCCTCCCCATTGGTAAGTTAGGCTGCCCACCACACAGAAGGACCAAGTTTTGGTCCAAGCTGGACTTTTAGACAAGAAAACTGAGATTTGCACATAACTAAAATTAAGTAAATCAATTTTCACAAGTCAATACTTGGAGTGAATCCTGTGGGTTGACTTTGAGCCATGGTTTACTGAGAATGAGGCAATCGTTTTAATGGAGAACCCAATTCTTTCTGTAAACTGGACCACTCACAAGTTTAATTCTATGCCACACACAAGAATGCTGCCTAATAAAGAAGCACTAGATTTCCTAACTAGGACAGCACTGAAGTATACCCTTAGCAGCAAATGATGTCACTGGAGGAAGGGATTTTCACCTTAAAATCTGTGGTGTTAAATTGCAGTCATGCTAATTTATGCAAACTACTTATGCAAACATATTATTTTTTTCCAGCACGCATCAAAATATGGTATAAAAAGGAAAAAAAAACTCTTAAATTGAAATGCAAACTTTCTCTTGAAACTCTTTCATTACCCCATGTAACTTACACTTAAACATCTGTTAAATTGGAAGACTTTGCTGATTTGCTGATTATATTTTGAGGTCAATATCCAGGGATGTACAAGCACCATAAAAGATGCATTGGGGAAAAATTACAGTAAAATCCTTTTTACAATATTTCATTGTTTCTTAATTAAAACGTTGGAGAATGACAATTGGTATATATAAATGTAGCGCCCTGCTCCTAATGAGCAGACGCTATTTTTTTGGGGAATTTAAATTAGTTGAAGCTACAGTTTAAGCTCAACTTATTATTGCCTAAATTTAATGGTTTCTGTGCCAGATTGGCTGGACTGTGCAGATTTCCATCCAACCATGGGTGGTGCTGTCATCATTGGTGGATCGGGAAATACAGTCTGGTCAAACATATTGACTACTCTTTGCTCAGAAGCTTTTCGGTGGGAGTGGTTCACACGCCGGACATTTTTGGGTAGGGGTATTTAAGGGACAGATGCCATCTTTTCGAGCTTTTTGTTGGTCTGCGTTTCCTGACCCCCCGAGCCTAGGGGGGGGTTGGCACTCCCCACCTCGTGGCCCTCCTGGCCTGGGAGACTATGATTCCTTAAAGTTCTGCCTTGAAGTTGGCAGACCTAAGGCCTAGCTACTAAAGGAAGGATCATAGTCTTGGTGGCCTATGGGTCTGCATGATGGTCTCTTTGCTGTCAGGCCTGCGGGAAGAAGCAAGGGATTGCAGTGGCCAGGGGAGGATTCTTCGGGAGAGGACCGAGCATAAGGCTGGTATCTTAAGAAGAGCCTGGGAACTCAGTCGTAGAAGCATCTTGGATTAGATACCACAGTCAGTTTCTTCAAGACTGTACGGTCTGTGGCAGAGACCGTTTAGATCACCACAATTTGTTCACCCAGGATCGTGGGGTCTGTGGCAGAGACCGTGTTCGAGCATCGCATCGGCTGCTAGGTCAGTGAGAGGGGCCTATCCGGTGGTTGCTGAATCCAGCTGTGGAAGTGTTATTCGCTGGATATAGAAATTATCTCCAACCTCCAAATCCAAGGTACCTGAATCCCTTTTCACCCTCTACCTTTCTATTGCGTATGTTGTTACTAAAAAAAACTTGGGAAGAAAAAAAGGACTAATGCCCCGTACAAACGGTCGGATTTTCCGATGGAAAATGTCCGATCGGAGCGTGTTGTCGGAAATTCCGACACACAAAGTTTGAGAGCAGGATATAAAATTTTCCGACAACAAAATGCGTTGTCGGAAATTCCGATCGTGTGTACACAAATCCGACGGACAAAGTGCCACGCATGCTCAGAATAAATAAAGAGATGAAAGCTATTGGCCACTGCCCCGTTAATAGTCCCGACATACGTGTTTTACGTCACCGCGTTTAGAAAGATCGGATTTTCCGACAACTTTGTGTGACCGTGTGTATGCAAGACAAGTTTGAGCCAACATGCGTCGGAAAAAATCCTAGGATTTTGTTGTTGGAATGTCCGAACCGTGTGTACGGGGCATAAGTGTTTGGAGCCAGTGTTTCAATTGAACGAGTGATAAGTACCCCTAGGGTGGACACTGGGAAGATGGTAACGGTAAGCCCGAAAGAAAATAATTAGCAGTTGCCTTGGGGTGAAGAGAGTAAAGGAATAATTTGATACCTTGGCATCCAGCAGTAACGCTACATATATATATATATATATATATATATATATACACATATTTACCAGGGAGGTTTACCAGTGTGGTACTGGAAAATTATTATATATATTATTTTATATATATATATATACATTATATTCAGTATATATCACATAACATAGTGTAAATAAGAAAGTCGCGCTAAAAATGTGAAAAGGCCAAAATCAAGTGCCTATAACTTTACAGAGGGGTATCTGAACATGAGTGACAATCACTAAGCTTTAAAGTTAGAATGGTGAAACATACGAATAGCTCCTATGTCTGCAAAAATTAAACAGTGTTAAGACGTAATGCACGTGACAAATAAATGTCTCAAAACAACCTGACAAAAAAATATTGCAATCAAAAATCACTGTGACAAATGAATATCCCCAAAAAAACGTGAGAAAAAAAAGGTTCAAAAATTAAATAATGTGAACATATCCTCAAGGTGCAGATATTGCCCCTAATTACAGACCACAAAACAGAGTTATTATTAGTCCATAAGTGGGATGAAAAAAGAAAATTGAAATAAATATCCCCAAGTGACAGGTGAAATATTGGTAATCTTGCTGCAGTGAATAGGGTGCGTTGATAAACCTCCATCTTCCAAAACTGCTGCCTCTTACCAAAAGATGTTGGTCTCTTAGTGATAGGAGACCTTACTGAGCGATTGGCTGCAACCCCAGCCTGGGATCTGTATAACAGGCACTAGATGTCATCCGGTCTGCAAACAACCTCTCAGCCAGCCGCACCAGGATGGTTAAGATGGGTCACCAAAAAGAAATAAACAGCTCCACATAGCGTAAAACCTTACATTTATTGAATAGCAATAACAAGAATGCACTTACAGACGTCAGTGGAAAATAGGCGTGCAAAGGGAAAAGCCGGCCGGCTCTAAAACAACCCGCGGCTTCCGGGTACTCGAATCGCGGTGTCGTCGGGGTGTGGCTCCTCCTCCCTGTTTATTTCTTTTTGGTTTCAACGTCCCTTTCTTAATGTACAGACAAACTTGTGCATGCAAAAAATATTACAGATACCTGTATATACCTCAAGTTAGAGACTCTGTGAAGTTGAAATTTTGGTCTTTCAAAAATGATATGGACAATAGCTAACTAAGTGATTGAAGATATCTATGATGTGTTGGTATACCCAGATGTGAAGCAGTGCCATTTGTTCAGCTGTTCCAACTGTTCACTGAGCAATGAATACAGTGGATGGCATGCAGTGCTGGCTTTCAAAGTCTCCAATTCCTGATCAGAAAAGGAACTGCTAGAATTTTAGTGAGACAGAATGAGTCGGCCCCGTAATAGAAAGCCCAGCATGCACTGCAAAAAAATATTGAAGCACCTCCCCTGTATTAAATGTTTATATGCAAAAAAATAAAGATTGCACACAAGTAATACAAGATGTGAATTTAAAAGCCTTTTTAACAATTAGAGCAGTATTAAACCCAGAAGCAAACATTTATTTTATTGAAACTTACCAAGTCTTAGATGTGATGTTTGCATTCGTTTTCTTTTTTAGGTGTTCTTTCTTGTGTTTTCCCAGTAAGCAAGTCTGTTGTTTTTTAATAGCACAAGCTCTCCAGCAGAATGTATCAGTTTACATGGATGAGACAAGCCACTTGTCACTGACAGAAATTATTAAAATGATTAGCTTTTATTTATTCATGCACACCCTTCTCCCAAAAGGTTTGCTGTAACTGATTAATAAGTATAACCTAGAGTTATACTTAATTGGATTCAATTTGTTAGTGTATTTGTTAGTGTATTTAAATCTGTTAATATATTTAACACTACCCTCCTCCGACTGACAATGCTTCTGTCTGCTGTGCCTCCTGTTCTCTTTCATCCAGAGTTGTGTCTTACTTGTGTGTTACTTGCCAGATCACCAGGTGAAAACAGGGGGGGGGGGGGAAGCCTAAGAAAATAAAATTGATGCATCCATCACATCTAAAGATTGTTAAGCTGCAATAAAATGCATTTTTTTTGGGGTATAAAAAAACCACTTTAAGTAGTTCTAAAGCCTAAACATTTTATACCTTAAAATGATTGTAAAGTCTTGTTTGTTTTTCTCTAAAAATAACAAATATATTATACTTACCTGATCTGTGCGGTGGTTTTGCACAGAACAGCCCCAATCCTCCTCTTCTCAGGTCCCTCTTCGGCTCTTCTGGCCCCTCCCTCCTGTTGATTGCCCCCATAGCAAGCAGCTTGCTATGGGGGGCACCCGAGCCACAGCTCCCTGTGTCCATTTAGACACGGAGCCCTGGTTTGGCCCCACCCCCTCTCTCTCCTGATTGGCTAACTGACTTTGATTGACAGCCAGTGTCTCAGCCAATCAGGAGTAGAGTCTTGGATGGCCGAAGCACTTGTGACTATCGCTGGAGAGAGAGGGGGCTCAGGTAAGTATTAGGGGGGCTGAGGGTGACTGCTGCACACAGAAGGTTTTTTATAGAGTGCATTAGGATAAAAAAAAAAACCTTCTGGCTTTACAACCTCTTTAATGCAGTCCTTGCATTAAGGTAAAAAATGTTTAGGCATCAGTAACCCCCTTCCACCCCTTTTACTTACCTGAGCCCTTCATTCCATATAGCACTGTGCACATCTGCTGCTTTTCTCTCCCCTCACTTCCAGGTCTCACTGGCTTTGTTAGGGCACCAAGATCCATTGGCTCCTGCTGCTCTCACTCCATGCCAGTGAGGAGGGAGCGGGGGGCGGGGCCAACTCCTGATGTCAACAAACGCAGCAGTGGAGGTTCGGGGCCATGCTGTGCAATTCCATTGCAAAGAACAGGTAAGTATAGAGATGTTTGTTATTTAGAAAAAAAATACCTTTACAACCACTTTGTAAATTTGTAAACCTAACAATTAAAATCTAGTACTTGTGTCTCACATAGTCATAATTTTTTCCAAAACACCTGTTTAGTGATTCTGAAACAGCATATTTCTCACAATATTGAACATACACTTCCAAATCTTGTAATGAATTAAACATCAATAAACACTTTTGTGAAAAAGATAAAAAAATTTGGAAAAATTGTGAAAAAACATAAAAAAACAAAAATGCAAAAAAACACGAATGTCCTTAATGCTGTTTAAACACAAAGTTCAGTGTTATTACATTCATTAAACTACATCCCATCCACCGTGCTTCTGTTAAGCCTCGTACACACGGTACGATTGTTGGCCAACCGAGCGTCTGATTTTTGTCTTAAGGGCGTGTGCCAGGATCTTGTCTTACATACTAAAGTTACACAATTGTTGTGCCACAAACACGAACGTAGTGATGTACTACGAGGAATTGCAGCTCTTGAGCGCCACCCTTTGCGCCCCTCCTGCTAATTTCGTGTTTGGTGAGAATTGATTCCAAGCATGTGTGTTTGTACTTTCGACTTTTGTGTGATGGATTTGTGTACTGACCATGCGAAAATCTGACGTCAAACCGCTGTCCGCCGAAAATTAACATTTGTTGGCCGAAAGTTGAACAACAATTGTCAAAAGGAGCTTACTAACGGTAAGATTTCAGGACAACAGTCTGTCAACAGACAATCCCCTGCCAACAATTGTACTGTGTGTACGCGGCTTAAGGACGCGTACACACGAGCGGACTTTTCGACAACAAAAGTCCAACGGCCATTCCGGCAAACTTTCGTCGGACTTTTGACGGACTTCCGACGGACTTTAGAACGAACGGACTCACACACACACAGTCACAAAAAAGCCAGACCGTCTAGTACGCGGTGACGTACACCAGGTCCGACGAGACTATAAAACGGAAGTTCAATAGCTCATGCGCCACCCGTTGGGCCCCTTCTGCTAATCTCGTGTTAGTAGAAGTTTGGTGTGAGACGATTCGCGCTTGTGAGACTCTTAGTTTTCAGATCGTTTAACCGTTTTTCAGTTTGTGCTTGTGGGGTTTGTATCTGCTTTTCAGTGCATGTAGTCAGTTCGCATTGATTGTCCGCTCGTTGTTGATTTTCAGCTCGCTCTTCACAGGCCTTGCTGTTCTTCAGTGCGTTCTGTTAAGTTCGTTCTGACCAGCCAGACCGTTTTGAAGCCATGTTGCGTGTACGTACTCATCGTAGAGCTCGTGCATTGTATGTGCTTGGTGCTGTAGTTCATTCTTCAGCCCAAGCCCAGTCCATGAACAGGGCAAGGAGGAGATCATGGACAAAGAATTGGTTGCTCCAGTGTGACCAATTCTGTCACATGCTTTTGCTCCGTGAGATCCATGAGAATAACCCTGAGGATTTCAGGAAATTTCTCCGGATGACGGACCCCGCTTTTGACCGTTTGTTGGCTTTGCTGACCCCTTATATCAGCAGGCAGGATACCTGCATGAGGCAAGCCATCACTGCAGGCCGGAAGAGGCTAGTCGCCAGGTTGCGGTATTTGGGGACGGGGAGAAGCCTGCAGGACCTTAAGTTCTCGACAGGCATCTCCCCCCAGGCTCTGGGGATCATTATCCCAGAGACCTGTTCTGCCATCATCCAGGTCCTGCAGAAGGACAATATTAAGATAAGAATTGTTATCCTTTAACATCACATTTTATTGTATTTAATGTTTGCTAATGTAATGTATTTCTTTACTCAAACACTAATTACCATGATTGCAATATAGTGTGAATGTTCCCTTGCATGTGAATGGTCCTCATGCATGCTGTAATATTTTAATGATGTTTTTTGTACTGCATGCATATTAGCATTCACTAACCTACCCAGCATGCTATGCTGGGCCCATATCCACCTAGCGTAGTCACTTTAACAATGTATTTTGTCAGCTCCATTGTATTGCTTTACCCTAAAATGTCTGTGCATCCTTAAATTGATTTACAATCCCCCCCTAAAATGTCTGCAAATGGTCTGTGTGTCCTTAAATTGATTTACAATCCCCCCCTAAAATGTCTGCAAATGGTCTGTGTGTCCTTAAATTGATTTACAATCCCCCCCCCCTAAAATTTAGCAATGTGCCATCAGAGGGGGTGATAAATCTGATAAGTGGGCCTTATATTTTAGTCTTTAAATAATACTTATTACAATTAATGTTATACTGATGCTGGGTAAGAATGTTTTTTGTGTAATGTTTGACTCCCCAGTTTCCTTCAACGCCACAGGAATGGCAGACTGAGGCATCCCATTTTGCCACTCGTTGGGACTTTCCCAACTGTGGAGGGGCTATAGATGGGAAACACGTCCACATCGTGCCACCACCCCATTCGGGGTCATACTATTTTAACTATAAGGGGTTCCATAGTATTGTCTTAATGGGGGTGGTGTCGGCACAATATGAATTTCTGTATGTGGACGTGGGGGAGAATGGCCGGATGTCAGATGGAGGAGTCTTTGCCCAGACAGAGTTCTACCAGTGTCTCCAGAGTGGTGGCCTGGTATTGCCACCTGATGCGGATAACGTGGAAGGAATCCCCTTTGTCTTCACTACAGATGAAGCCTTTGGTCTGGGCGAGCACATGATGAGGCCATTCCCCCAAAGGACCATCACCCCGGAGAGGAGGTTATTTAACTTCCGGCTGGCCAGAGCGAGAAGAGTTGTGGAGAATGCCTTTGGGATCATGGCCAGCTGGTTCAGCCTGTTTTAGACAGCTATCCACATGGCAGAATACAAACTAAATCACCTTGTCCTAGCGTGCTGTATCCTGCACAATTTTTTAAACAAACATTCCAGCAATTATATTGCATCACTTGGGCTTGAGGCCGGACTTATAGAGAATCCTCTTACGGGCCTGGATACTGGCCGTACTGGCTTGGCCCCCCAAAGCGCCCGTCAAGTTCGGGATCAATATGTTGATTATTTTATGGGTAGTGGGGCCATTGCAATGCCAGACAATATCTAATTTTTTTAATAAAAAATAATGATAAGATAAAACTTAGAATTGTATTTATTGCTTGCCTTTCTTTTTGGCTGTCTCCTAGGTTATCCTAGTGCACTTGTAGGGCCAAGTATATTTTCCTTTAGTAAATAAGCCCCATTGTCACTGTAAACACCAAATAACTTCCAAAACTGATATTGAGCATTGAAAGAAGAAGCCATACATCTTGTTGTTTAATAACAGATGTTTTAATCCGTGTACAGTCACATGTGCGTTTGTGAAAATGTTATGATTTCAAATAGATATCATTTTTTGTTCAAACAATCACATTTTTCTTTTTGTAACAATAATTTTTTGTTTAGAAAAATTTAGAACAACCAGGCCTCAATTTGTATTTTTTTTTATTTTTAACAAACAGGCCTCTATTTTTTTTTTATAACAAACAGGCCTCTATAATTTTTTTTTATTTTTTTAACGAACAGGCCTCTATATTTTTTTTTATTATTATTTTTTTAACAAATAGGCCTCTATTTGTTTTCATTTTTTTAACAAACGGGCCTCTATATTTGTTTATTTTATTTTTTCTAACAAACAGGCCTCTATTTTTTTTTTTTTTTTTTTTGCAAAATTGTTTTATAAACAGGCCTAAAATCTTTAAAAGGCAAAGCCCAGAATGGGGTCAGCAAAACAGGAAATGAACAACATGATCAATGTTTTTTTGTGGAAAAGTTTTTGAGATTCTTCCCAAAACATCGATCATGTTCTTCACTTCCTGCTGCATATTGCTCAGCCGTTTGCGCATTAGGTCAAAGCTAGTGCGCATGGCATCTATATCCCCATTCCAGGACATGATCTGCCCAATTAATCTTTGGGCACTGTCGGTGGTAAATGATTCCCCTTCCACATCACCTAAAATTATAAAAAAAAAAAAATATTTAGAAATATGCAGGCATACATTGATTACTATAAGCTGGGGTGTCAGACACTCACCTGGTGGGGTGCACATGTCGCCCACTTCCTCCACCTCTCCTTCGTCCACATCCTCGGGGGGGGGGGGGGGGCGCTGGCACTTGGACCTGCTTCCATGGCTTCTTCCCCTTCCACAACCACATCACCTAAAATTGATGCAAAAAAGATGTATTTAGAAAAATGCAGGCATACATAGGTTACCGTAAGATGGGGTGTCAGACACTCACCTGGTGGGGTGCCCATGTCGCCCACCTCTTCTTCCTCCACATCCTCCGTGGGGCTTGGGCTGATTTGCCAAACAGGCTGTTGAGGTCGGGGGTCCCTGGGTTAAGGTTGTCTGAGTCTTTTCTCCCCTATGAGAATGAAACAAAAGGTATACTTAGCACACACATATTTGAGTCCAGGAATAGGAATATGAAACATTGCATTGAAGTGGTGTACAATTGTCTGTTTGGGCAGAGATCCAAGTTGATAATTAAAATTCCCTAGGAAACAAACTGGAATACTTACCTTTTTTGGCCACGTTTCACAGATTGAGACACCCCAAGTATCCACTGGAGCACCTGTGTAGGTTAAACAAAAAAATGTATTCTGGTGTCCCACACTAGTGCTCCTGTGTCCAGATGTGTATACAGCTGCTGAGTGTCCTCTCCTTACATGCTACTGAATGAAGTTTGCTATTCATTCTAGTTTCAAAAGACATCTAGACAACAATGTCATAAACTTCTTTTAAAATAAGACAAACTACCAAGACCAAAATGTTGTTTAAACCCTGTATCAACTAAATACATCGTATATAATTATTTATAACGATGTTTACTGCGAACGATGTTTCCTACGAACATTTAACAAGTAAAACTTGTACAGTAACCACATGGAGCAGCATGCAAGGTAATCATCACAATATGAACACACGACAAGTACTTACTTTTTTTCAGCACTTTCTGGGTTCATCTGTACTGATCCGGCTCCCTGAGTTTGAGGTCAGACCATCGTTTCCTCAGCTGATCTTTTAGAGCGTCGTACCCCAAATTTATGATGCAGGCTCTTCACCACTTTATCCATTATTTTTGCCTTTCTCAAATTAGGCTGGGCTTACAGTCCATGCTTCTCATCGTAATCTTTTTTTTCAAAATTGATACCATCTCCACCTTCTCTTCAAAGGCCATATTAGAGGCCTTAAATCTCCTCTTCCCGGATTGGGACATTTCGGGCTTTGGGCTTTCCTCGTTACTGGAGTTAGTACACACCTGCTGTGTCTCCACCATTGTTACTCCTACTGCACACCGTAGAGAGAAGGGGTGGAGAATATTCGTTAAAATTGAACGTCGGGGCGGGCGACGCAGGCGGAGTTCCACGCTTGCACAGTGTTTATCCAAAGCTATCACGCATGTGCCATACGTACATTCTGTGCGTAGAAAAAAAAAGGGGCGGCGAATATTCATTAAAAAAGAACATCAGGGGCGGGCGACGCAGGCGGAGTTTCACGCATGCGCAGTGTGTATAAAGATACCACGCATGTGTCGTACGTAACTTCTGTGCACGGAGGATAGAGGAACTGAATTTGTGAGCGTCCGAAATGAAGGTAAATTTTAATAGCTTTGTATCAGCCTATACTGCTTAAAAATTGAGGCCTATGTTGGGATAAGTAAGATTATGAGAGTTTCGCCTGACATTAGTGTTTTTGTCTTGTGTATTATCTTTGACAGAAAACATGAATACTAAGTTTAAGGACCCTGAATTTCTGACTCAATTTATTGAGAAGTACAGGGAGATGAGGAATCTATGGGAGGTCAAACACCCTGCATATTATATTAAAACAATAAGGAAGTCAACGCTGGGGAAACTTGTCGCATTTGTGCAGACTTTCATTCCAGAAGCAACCTTTAAGTTTGTGGAAAATAAGATTGGGAACTATGTCCCTTTTTTATACACAGGATGAGATCAGCCAGGAGGAAGGTATGGAAAGTGTCATCCAGGAGAAGGCCGGGCCCAGTGTCATCGAGGAGGAGGCCGGGTCCAGTGTCATCCAGGAGGAGGCAGGGGTTAGTGTCAGCCAGGAGGTGGCCGGGCCCAGTAGGAGCCTCACACAATCACAGGTTCCTCCCCTCCGCTCTCATACAAAAAGGCCCAGAAAGGGGACGGTGACAGAGGAGGCATCACTGCGCCTCATGAGAGAAGCGACTAATTTCCTCAAGAGCCCCCCGAAGCGGAAGAGGCCTATGGCTCCTATATAGCCAACAGGTTGCTGGAAATGGAGAAGGGACAACGTCTCCTGTTTGAAAAACTTTTTTCTGATGTCCTTCACAAGGGGCTGAAGGGCGAGTTAACTGTCAACACACAAATAAATGAGCAAGCCGAGCAACCTCCTCCTTCTCCTGCCACAAGTCAACCACCAGAGCCCCAGCCTACAAGGAAGGCTGCAGGGAAGGGTGCAGGCCAGCGTGGAGGAAAGGCTGGAACGAAGAGAAGAAAGTGATGACCTGGCTTCAGTCTGGTCTGACAGAAGACGCAGGCTGGTGTAGTACCACAGCCTGGAGACATATATGTCATCTGCTGCTGCTCTTGATCTCTGTGATTCCTGGACTAGATTGTGCTCCCTATTATATGGACTCCTCAAGATCCCAATTTTCTTTTCCACAGACTTGATGTGTGCCCTGGGGCCAAAAGTATTCACAAATTCCAAAAATTTCTCCAGCGTTGACTTCATTTTGTTAAACATAATAAATGAATATTTATTATATATATATATATATATATATATATATATATATATATATATATATATATATATATATATATATACAAAAATAAGGTTCTTTGTGGTAACTTTACACCAAAAATAAAAAGATATATAGATGACTCCAAAAAACAATTGTGTAAGCATTAGTATGGAGATATGGCTTTTAAAAAATACAATATCATTCATGAGACCAAGATAAATAATCCAGAAATCAGTTTGTGAGAACTCTGTGTGAATATAAACAGCAAAACAACTTTGTTCTTCTAGCATTATAAAGAAGACAATAATGCGCTGCATTAAACGAACACAGAATTTGCAGCGTGAGGAATGTGCTACCTACAATACGAACAATAGATTTACCAGACCGAGCGCTTCCGTTTCGTACTTGCTTCAGACCATGTGTTGTTTTTAGTCCGTCGGACTAGCATACAGATGAGCGGATTTCTCGATAGGAACTGGGTCCAGTGGAGTTACGACGTAAGGATTTGAAGCATGTTTCAAATCTAAAGTCCGTCAGATTTTCGACTGGAAAAGTCCGCTGAAGGTCCGATGAAGCCAACACACGATCGGATTGTCCGCCGGACTCGGTCCGTCGGACCAGTCCGATAGAAAAGTCCGCTCGTGTGTACGCTGCATAAGAGTGATTCTGAAATGTAAATACAAGAAATGCTCCACCACCAGTGATGCTATTAATGCATTCACCAAAAAACCTGTGGCCCCCTATGCCAAACACGCCTTATTTTTTAACCAGACACCACCAGATGGAAACTCCAAAGCCATTTTCCTTTCTCCAAAAAACATATTCTCCCATCAACGAATGAGCATCATTCACCAAAAAAGAGGACATGACAGGATAATAGTGCAACACAGTTTTATTTAAAAAATGCCCATTTTAAAACTCAATCCCACAGATTATGCGTTTACACATTGGGGTGCCCAGACTGGCACCAGTTCAATCAACTTTTTATAAAATCCAAACACCCGTCAGATAATGCCACCAGCACCGCCATTCCTCTTAGAAAACCACGGCATGTGTTCCACCGACAAGCGGATGTGACATCACTTGCGGTCCACGGGTATATGAGCATCGGTCACGTTGTATTTGCGTCATCATTTATTTATTTATTTATTTGTTTAGTGTGTTTCACACTTAAAGGGCAGCTGGCACACATATAAATTAAACGTTCTTTCACACATTTCCTGTTATTTTAGTTGGCGCCATTTATACCAGTTTAGAATTTAGATTCTAACAATTAAAATGTAGAAAACAATTACTAAAAACCACTGGAGTTAATCAGATTAGATTGCATCTGTCACTCAGAAAAAGAAAACAAAAACTTACAATAATATAAGTAGATAGCTCAAGGACTGCTCTTTATTTATCCAAGCCAACCCCCAAGGGTTCAGGCCAGAATCCTTTACGTTGCCAATCAGTCTAAAAGAATAGAGACTATTCTCCACATATTCATCACCAAATGTTTTTTATTTTTCACAATGGTTAAACTCTCCCACAGGCTCTGATGCATTTTGTGTCAACTGAGATTCATTACTGAAGTTAAGCTCAGCTTGAGAGAAAAGCGTCAGAGGGAGGAGTTCAACCAGCATCAAACATAAGGACTAGCGAATATGTATATGAGTGCAGCCTCTGTTTGTTTGGATTTTACACAAAAATAATTAGCTGAAACATTAAGTAAATGATAAACCTCCTACAGATTTTGCAAAAAAATTAAATGCTAGGTCCCTCTAAGCTGGCAATAGCTATCCAATGCAAGTACAAAGTGAATGCAAGCTCCAGCTGCCAGACAAGATCATTCATACTACAGTGAGGGAAAAAGTATTTGATCCCCTGCTGATTTTGTACATTTGCCCACTGACAAAAAAAATGATCAGTCTATAATTTTAATGGTAGGTTTATTTTAACAGTCAGAGTCAGAATAACAACAAAAATATCCAGAAAAACGCATTTAAAAAAAGGTATGAAATGACTTGCATTTTAATGAGTGAAATAAGTATTTGACCCCTTCGCAAAACATGACTTAGTACTTGGTGGCAAAACCCTTGTTGGCAATCACAGAGGTCAGACGTTTCTTGCAGTTGGCCACCAGGTTTGCACATATCTCAGGAAGGATTTTGTCCCACTCCTCTTTGCAGATCCTCTCCAAGTCATTAGGGTTTTGAGGCTGATGTTTGGTAACTCGAACCTTCAGCTTCCTCCACATATTTTCTATGGGATTAAGGTCTGGAGACTGGCTAAGCCACTCTAGGACCTTAATGTGCTTCTTCTTGAGACACTTTTTGGTGCCCTGGCTGTGTGTTTTGGGTCATTGTCATGCTGGAATACCCATCCATGACCCATTGTCAATGCTCTGGCTGAGGGAAGGAGGTTCTCACCCAATATTTGACAGTACATGGCCCATCCATTGTCCCTTTGATGCGGTGAAGTTGTCCTGTCCCCTTAGCAGAAAAACACACCCAAAGTATAATGTTTCCACCTCCATGTTTGACTGTAGGGATGGTGTTCTTGGGGTCATAGGCAGCATTTCTCCTCCTCCAAACATGGCGAGTTGAGTTGATGCAAAAGAGTTTGATTTTGGCCTTATCTGACCACAACACTTTCACTCAGTTCTCCTCTGAATCATTCAGATGTTCATTAGCAAAGTTCAGACAGGCCTGTACATGTTCTTTCTTAAGCAGGGAGACCTTGCGGGCACTGCAGGTTTTCAGTCCTTCACAGTGTAGTGTGTTACCAATTGTTTTCTTGGTGACTAAGGTCCCAGCTGCCTTGAGATCATTGACAAGATCCTATCGTGTAGTTCTGGGTTGATTCCTCACCATTCTCATGATCATTGAATCTCCACGAGATGAGATCTTGCATAGAGCCCCAGACTGAGGGAGATTGATAGTTATTTTGTGTTTCTTCCACTTGCAAATAATCGCACCAACTGTTGTCATCCTCTCACCAAGCTGATTGACGATGGTCTTGTAGCCCATTCCAGCCTTGTTTAGGTCTACAATCTTGTCCCTGACATCCTTGGACAGCTCTTTGGTCTTGGCCATGGTGGAGAGATTGGAATCTGATTGATTGATTGTTTCTGTGGACAGGTGTCTTTTATATAGGTAACAAGCTGAAATTAGGAGCACTCCCCTTAAAAGAGTGCTCCTAATCTCAGCTTGTTACATGTAAAGAAAACACCTGGGAGCCAGAAATCCTGCTGATTGATAGGGGATCAAATACTTATTTCACTCATTAAGATGCAACTCAATGTATAACTTTTTTTAAATGCATTTTGACTGATCATTTTTTTGCCAGTGGGCAAACGTACAAAATCAGCAGGTGACCAAATACTTTTTTCATTCACTGTACATAGGGTTGTCACAACATCCTTTTAATTACTCACATACTATATATAAGTTATACAGTTACATGGTTAGGTGAGCTCATGTTATTTTTATGTTAACATAATTAAAAAATATAGTGTTTTTTTATGTAATTATCACTAAAAGGTTTTTTTAAAGCAAATTTAATGTGACATTTTTATATTTTCAAATACTTGCTGTCCTGTGTTTTATGACAATATTTTTAGTTGCAGGTATGTATGGTTAATGGCTGTCTGCCTATCAGGCAGTACAGCCATAGGTCCTGCTGAACATCTTCTGAGATAATACTCAATTCATGTCCACCTCCGTGTATAGGTATAATTACAGACTACACCAATATAAATCAGAATTGATGCCCAGTAGTATCTGAATCACCAAGACCAGGAAAAATCATCTGCATGACCTTGCAGGTAAAGTGAACCTGTTCTCTATATTCAGTTAGCATGCATTTTGTTTAGCTGCTGTAGATTTTCCCACAAATTATTTTGTGATGTATTTGTACAGTTTTTACATTCATGTTGTGTCATATTGCTGTATTAAAAAGTTTGCCTCTAGTGTTGGTCTGTGCAGTCGGCATCCCAGTTGAAAAACTCATATGAGCAAATCAGAGGCATGACACAGAAAATATAATGTTTTTTGAAAATATCTCTTGAACTTGCACTGTGAGAGAGAAACAGTACAGTACAACCGCTGTGCCATGCTGCTAAACCAGAAGCACAGCATATGTATGAAATACGTAAGTAAAGTCTTTTCCATCATACTATTATCTGGCTCTTTAACAAAATGGGATTTGGATGGGACCGGAAAATGTGAATGATATATGTAACCAATGCAGTCCATGAGAAATACATATGTCATTCAACTGACCAGCGACCCTTTGGCTTTTTGCTGAAAATATAGTGTATGTCTGAGGACAGAAAAAATATTCAAAGCATTTCTGCAATACATGCACTTTTTCCCATGGTTTGTCGGTTTAAAAAAACTGCACTTCCTGATTTCCCTCAGGCCAGTGGTGATGAAGCCTTGTCTTCATTGCCTCCTGGGAACTCCTGTACCCAAAATGCAAGATCTCATGAGCTTCAGCTTGTGCATACACTGTATGATATTACACTAATTTGCTTGGGGGAAAAAATTGTAGTGTCTACAGTGCATGCGCAAGATAAAGTGAATGACACCATGCACTTCATCTCGCACATGTGTAGTAAAATTGCAGCATGGGACCCTATTGGAGAAGCTTTGACCGTTCTTCCAGAAGCGCATTTGTGAGGTCAGGCACTAATGTTGGATGAGAAGGCCTGGCTCACAGTCTCCACTCGAATTTAGTTGTTTTATTAGGTTGAGGTCAGGACTCTATGCAGGCCAGTCAAGTTCCTCCACCCCAAACTCGCTCATCCATGTCTTTATGGACCTTGCTTTGTTCACTGGTCCAAATCGTTTGGTGAAGGGGGGATTATGGTGTGGGGTTGTTTTTCAGGGGTTGGGCTTGACCCCTTAGTTCCAGTGAAGGGAACTCTTAAGGCCAAAACATTTTGGACAATTTCATGCTCCCAACTTTGTGGGAAAAGTTTGAGGAAGGGCCCTTTGTGTTCCAACATGACTGTGCACCAGTGCCCAAATCAAGATCCATAAAGACATGGATGAGCGAGTTTGGGGTGGAAGAACTTGACTGGTCTGCACAGAGTCCTGACCTCAACCCAATAGAACACCTTTGGGATGAATCAGAGTGGAGACTGATAACGAGGCCTTCTCATCGAACATCAATGCCTGAATTCACAAATGCCCATCTGGGAGAATGGTCAAACATTCCCATAGACACATCCTAAACCTTGTGGACAGCCTTCCCAGAAGAGTTGAAGCTGTTATAGCTGCAAAGATTGGGCCAACTCAATATTGAACCCTACGGACTAAGACTGGGATGCCATTAAAGTTCATGTGCTTCTAAAGGCAGGCATCCCAATACTTTTGACAATATAGTGTATAATAAATTGCAGTTGTATAAAAACTCAAAACATTAACAAAGCTGCATGCATTGCTGAGACATGCTATTTTTTTTTTACCTAACATTAACTTTCAGCTGAATACATTTATATCCTTGTCTACAAAAACTGCAAGAACTGTATCATCAGCCTAAAAGACGTAAAAATGGAGAAAGAAAGAGACATCATTGCCAAGTGGTCTTTGAAATCAAATAGGATTAAAATAGCTAACATGAAGTACTCTGTCATTGGGGAACACATAAAAACGTTCTTACCTGCTAAGCCGACCTTCATTGCAGAATTGCCCAATATCATCTAGACTGGCAGCTCCTAGTTTTTCACAATCTCAGATTTTGCGTTCATATAGGCCATGAGCATAGCTGTCCACTTAACCACTTCAGAATTCCCCCAAGATGAAGTTTTCTATTTTGATATAGTTTCCATTCCTGACTTATCTTCCAGTGCTTAAGAAGGATTACCCTGGAAATGTGAGCGCAATGAAGTACTACAATGCATGACTGTTAAAATCTACTGAGGCTTTGCCTGCTTCCTTCATGCATACGTTTGCATTGAACCCAAAGTAATATTAATGGATTTAAGTCACATTCTGTATTGTTGTAATATTTTTTTCCTTGAGCTTAAGTGGCATGGTATTAGTTAGCAAGCTCGTAAATCCATTTTGGCCATTTCTACAATTTGGGTGGAAGCGTCTGTGTGAATGACGATAAAAGTATAATGGACAGCATATTGGTCAATGGGAAATAAATTATTAACCACTGTTTTATGACTGTGTTTCCTGAACAATTACACCAGCTGCATCCAACATAAAATAGAATTGTTCATGTAACATTACCTAGGAACAGGCTTTATACCAGGGGATTATTGCGTAATTGGAAGCCCTTCAACAAAAGCCTCCCTGCTTTACCTTTAAACTGCTGAAAATCCTTGAAAATCAGAGGGGATTCAGCCGAATTTAGCAAGGGGAGGAAAAACATTTGCCGTAAAAACAAGAATGTGTTTGAGTTTGGTGATGACCCATAATTCTCATTGGCTTCATAATTCTCAGTTGGAAACATTCTTTACTACCCGCAAAGCACATGTTTTAAATTAGGCGACACAGATTGTGTAGAACAGGACATTTATTTTCGACTACCCTACTGGAAAACATTAATTTGCTAATGGTTTTCTTTGCCTTGTTAATATAAAAGAATAGATCTCACACTGCTCCCAACTAGGCAAAGCCACATTGTAGTCTGGATCCAACTTTTCCTGCCAAGTTTTGTAAGCTTTAAATAAATACTTAGCTGTTGGTGGTCAGGTTCATCTAAAAATGGTATATAATTAACATAGTAGTGGGTTTTCTGTATTGTTACAATACGATCTAAAGGTGACTACAGACATTAGAACATATTCTCTCAGCCTGGCTGTTTACAACTGGACCGATGAACATATTTAAATCCATAGGCTTTGACTGATGACTGACTGATACGCATTCTTGGGGAAAGCCCTCGCTTTAAGGGGAACACTACTGTTTGGAAGGTGTGTGCATGGGGGACCCTTGGAGAGGTCTTGCTTTGGATATGGGTCCATGTCTCCTCAAAACACACAGATTTGGGTTCTTTCTGCCCAAACCAGCAATGACTGCTTTGGACTGTGAGACTCAGAGCAGATGTTAATATGATCAGCTCAAAGCAACCCGATACTGGGGTCTGGCTCCTAATCCCAGACGTGTGTCATCCTGGGTATGGACTTCATCATTATCATCATTCACCCACTGATGAAGTCCATACCAAGGATGACACTCGTCTGGGATTAGGAGCCAGACCCTCGGTTATCATCCTGCCATCTATGCTAAAGCACGTTGGGAGTTTGTTACGCCGGCATGGCTATTATGTGAATGTGCTACATCTATTTTTATCTGACATTAAAATTTTGACAGAGAGCACTAGATTTCCTTTGTTTTTTTATGTACTGCTGACTGAGAGTATGCAGCACTGACAGGAGGTGTTGGAGAGTAAAGAGTGGGAGCATTCATTTGATTTTACCCCCATTAGGGCACTGCTTACTTAGACCCACTGGTGAAACAGGGGTCTAAGTATTAGGGCTCCTTCACATGGACGTGTCCGTGTACGGAGCCCGCTCCCCACTGAGCAGGCAGATGACAGGTCCGTCGCTGCACAGTGTGCAGCGACGGACCTGTCAGAGCGCCGCTCTCCCCTATGGGGGATCAGGTGATGATGGACCGTAGAGTCCGTCGTCACCCGACCTGATCCGAAAACGCATGGAAAAGTAGGCTTTTCCTCCGTTACACCTTTTTGGATCAGAGCGGGTCGGATGTCAGCGGACATGTCACCGCTGACATCCGACGCTCCATAGAGATCTATGGAGGGTCCGTTCAGGACCGCCTAAAAAACTGACAGGCGGACCTGAACGGATAGTCAGTGTGAAAGAGGCCTAAGGTAAGCGGCCATCCATTCATGGGTGGAGGAATATTTATACAATTATATTTATTATATTATAATTATAAAAATATTTATATACAATTTTATTATTAAACACGGAGGTGGAAGATCAAAGCCTCTTGTTTAATTAACAGTACAATGTACTGCTCAGTCACTATAAGCATCTGTTTTTTTTTTGTTTGGACTGATCTTCACTGCTTCACCTGATTGTAGCAACCATTGCATTTTAGGACTTATTGTTGCACTGTTATTTACATGTATCCACTTAACTGTTTGTTAATTTGTTGCGGTGCACTATATACATTGTTGATTTTATGTTGAAGTGAGTGAGAACACTTTTGATTGATAAGCAGCAACTGGAGTATTTCACACATAGTCACTTGGATTTTATATATAATTTTTGAGACAATATTACTCATTTATTTGCGCTGATTAATGTAAAGGTTTATCTGTTAAAGTGGTTGTAAACCCTGTTACACCACATTTACCTACAGGTATGCCTATAACAAGGCTTACCTGTAGGTACCCTGAATATCTCCTAAACTTACACAGTTTAGATATTCACTATATGCGCTGTTGCCGACGTCATTGGCGCATGCGCACTGAAGAAAGGGGCCGCTAGTGCCGTGCCCAGTGGCTCCCACACGCATGATTAGCCGGACCCGCGATGACATCACTCCTGCGCATGTAGTAGCCTGGAAGTAACTCCGATGGAAGATGTCCGGCTGTACTCGGAGGGCCCACACTGATCAAGCTGACGCCGATCCAGGGCACCATTCTACAGTAAGTATTTCATAATGAGCTAGTATGCAATGCATACTAACTCATTATGCCTTTGTCTTGCAGGGTTTGTTTTGTTTTTTGGTTTTTTTTCTGAGGTTTACAACCTTTTTAAGTGTTTATTATTAAGGATGTCTTGCATCTTAGGTGTGCGTTCCCATTGTTAATTGAGTCACTTATTGTTTCTGTCAGTCTTATCATCTCTTGGAGATGAGATTATTATTGTGTCCACTTTACTTTGTTATCAAACCATTGTGGGATATTTATACTTATGATATTGTGTAATGTACTTAACACTGAGTCACCTAGGTGGCTAGTTGTTTAATTGGCTTAACCGGTTCCCGACCAGCTGCCGGAGTTATACTGCGGCAGGATGGCTCTCCTGGGCCAGCCATCGTAGCTGTACAGCGGCTCTTTAAGACGCTGTAGGAGGTTCCCGCAGTATGTCCCCGCAGTCAATGCGAGTGCCCGGCGGTGCACCCGCAATTGCTTGTGACAGAGCGAGAACCAGGATCTGTAAGTGTAACACACAAATCCCGGTTCTGTCAGGGGAAAGGAGACAGATTGTGTGTTCCTACTAAGTACACTGATCAGTCTCCTTCCCTAGTCAGTCCCATCCCCCCCATAGTTAGAACACACCTAGGGAACACAGTTAGCCCCTTGATTTCCCCCCTAGTGTTAACCCCTTCCCTGCCAGTGACATTTATACAGTAATCAGTGCATTTTTATAGCACGATTTGTCAATATTGCAGTCCAGATAAAAACCGCTGATCACTGCCATTACTGGTAAAAAATAATAATAATAAAAATGCCATAAATCTATCTGTTATCGTTGTTATGGCAGCAGCTAGCTACCATATACCCTGGCATCCTCTTCTTCAGCGGGCGGACCGCTTTCAGATAAAAGTGGTCTCTGCAGCGGATTCGCCACGAGATCACTTTTTAAAATTTTTTTAAACGCGCCCGTCCCGCCGAGCTCGCGTGCAGAAGCGAACGCATAGGCGAGCAGCGCCCGCATATGAAAACTGTGTTCAAATCATACACGAGATGATCGTTAGAGCGAGAACAATAATTCTAGCCCTAGACCTCCTCTGTAACTCAAAAGATGCAACCTGTAGAATTTTTCAATCCTAGCCTATGGAGATTTTTAAGGGTAAAAGTTTGTCGCCATTCCACGAGCAGGCGCAATTTTGAAGTGTTACATGTTGGGTATCAATTTACTCTGCGTTACATTATCTTTCACAATATAAAAAAAATTGGGCTAACTTTACTGTTGTCTTATTTTTAATTCAAAAAAGTGTATTTTTTCCAAAAAAAGTGCGCTTGTAAGACCGCTGCGCAAATACGGTGTCACAGAAAGTATTGCGACAACCACCATTTTATTCTCTAGGGTGTTAGAAAACTAATTTATAATGTTTGGGGGTTCTAAGTATTTTCCTAGCAAAAAAAACAGTTTTTAACTTGTAAACACCAAATCTCAGAAAGAGGCTCGGTCCTTAAGTGGTTAACTACTTGCCGACCAGCTGCCGTCGTTATACAGTGGCAGGTTGGCTCCCCTGCGCAAATCGAGGTAGGTGTACGGCGGCCGCTTTAAAGGTATTGGGGCAACGTAGGAGCCGATGAGCGTGCCCAGCTGGCCGCAATGTCCTGCAGGCACCCACGATCACCCCTGACAGAGACAGAATGGTACAAGAATGAGTCCAGGAATAGAGAAGAGAATATTTAAAATGCACCTTAATTTTGCTTTTCCCACTGACTCCACATTTTTTGACGTAATGTTGAAATTCTCATGAAAATCTCCCTATTTTTTATAAATATGTATGTGAAACCTCTCAATTTCGCTTATTTTATGTATGAGCAACCAATATGAACTTGGAAAGACTATATGCTGCACAATTTAGTTAGTTATTAAAAATTACAGTTTAAATTTGAAGTTTGGATCAGCCCTTTTAGGATATACAAAAGAAACTTATATTTTAGAAGACTTTTCATTTTTGCTTTTGGATATTTACATACTAAATTGGATTTCCAGACATTAATTCTGGCTTAATCCTTTAAAGACTTTACTATAATTATATCAGTTTCAATACAATATCCTGTGCGGTAGAAAAGTTTCCAGAGAAGATTCACTACACTATATATAAAACTATATAATTTACAGAAGAGAAATGGAATTAAATAAGTTGTATATATTGCGTTAAAATGTGTCCCATAATACCTAAATGGTTAGTGCTCTTGTCTTGCAGTGCTGAAGATTAGAGTTCAATTCCTTTGAACAACACAGTCTCTTTTGAACTGACCATAGAGTGCATGCATGTTTGTTGTAAATGCTAGAATGTAAGCTCCTCTGAAACAGGGATTAATGTATACTCAGAAAATTAATGAAGACTGTTTTACTAGTATATACAGTATCTCACAAAAGTGAGTATACCCCTCACATTTGTGCAAATATTTAATTATATCTTTTCATGTGACAACACTGAAGAAATGACACATTGCTACATTGTAAAGTAGTGAGTCTATATTTGCTGTCCCCTCAAAATAACTCAACACACAGCCATTAAGGTCTAAACCGCTGGCAACAAAAGCGAGTACACCCCTAAGTGAAAATGTCCAAATTTGGCCCAATTAGCCATTTTCCCTCCCCAGTGTCATGTGATTCGTTAGTGTTACAAGGTCTCAGGTGTGAATGGGGAGCAGGTGTGTTAAATTTGGTGTTATTGCTCTCACTCTCCCATACTGTTCACTGGAAGTTCAAAATGGCCCACATGGCAAAGAACTCTCTGAGGATCTGAAAAATAGAATGTTGCTCTACATAAAGATGGCCTAGACTATAAGAGGATTGCAAAGACCCTAAAACTGAGCTGCAGCATGGTGGCCAAGACCATACAGCAGTTTAACAGGACAGGTTCCACTCAGAACAGGCCACGCCATGGTCGACCAAAGAAGCGTGCTCAGTGTCATATCCAGAGGTTGTCTTTGGGAAATGGACGTATGAGTGCTACCAGTATTGCTGCAGAGGTTGAAGGGGTGGGGGGTCAGCCTGTCAGTGCTCAGACCATATGCCGCACACTGCATCAAATTGGTCTGCATGGCTGTCGTCCCAGAAGGAAGCCTCCTCTAAAGATGATGCACAAAAAAGCCCACAAACAGTTTGCTGAAGACAAGCAGACTAAGGACATGGATTACTGGAACCATGTCCTGTTGTCTGATAAGACCAAGATAAACTTATTTGGTTCAGATGGTGTCAAGCGTGTGTGGCGGCAACCAGTTAAGGAGTACAAAGATAAGTGTATCTTGCCTACAGTCAAGCATGGTGGTGGGAGTGTCATGGTCTGGGGCTGCATGAATGCTTCTGGCACTGGAGAGCTACAGTTTTATTGAGGGAACCATGAATGTCAACATATACTTTGACATACTGATGCAGAGCATGTCCCCTCCCTTCAGAGACTGGGCCTCAGGGCAGTATTCCAACATGATAACGACCCCAAACACACCTCCAAGACGACCACTGCCTTGCTAAAGAAGCTGAGGGTAAGGGTGATGGACTGGCCAAGCATGTCTCCAGACCTAAACCCTATTGAGCATCTGTGGTGCACCCTCAAACAGAAGGTGGAGGAGCACAAGGTCTCTAACATCCACCAGCTCTGTGATGTCATCATGGAGGAGTGGAAGAGGACTCCAGTGGCAACCTGTGAAGCTCTGGTGAACTCCATGTGCAAGAGGGTTAAGGCAGTGCTGGAAAATAATGGTGGCCACACAAAAAATTGACACTTTGGGCCCAAGTTGAAAATTTTCACTTAGGGGTGTACTCACTTTTGTTGCAAGCAGTTTAGACAAAAATGGCTGTGTGTTGAGTTATTTTGAGGGGACAGCAAATTTACACTGTTATACAAGCTGTACACTCACTACATTACATTGTAGCAAAGTGTTGTCACATTTTTTGTGAGATACTGTAAATATAGGAAATAAAATCATCTTTAATTCCTGAAATTAAAATAGTGATTTTAAAACTAAAACTTTTTTAATAAAATTTATTAGAGTTCTAAAAAATAAATATAATTTATGTGTCTTTTTCCCCTGTTTATTCTATCATAAGAATGCATTGAGGACACAGAAAGCAGAAGAATACTTAATATCAACAGACCACAAGGGAGGTATATTTAGGTGAACTGCCACAGAGTTCCGCCGTTTGCTTTTATGACTGTGCATTAAAATTTAGTTCTATAGATAATTGTTCGTCTCTCCTCAATAAACCGAGACAAAAATGAAGGGGTTTTAATAAAAAAGGCCACCTGGGGGAAATTATAAAGGTTGATATTTCTTTGTCAAATTACATTTAGCAAAAAAAATAATAAAATATCAGCAAGAATTAACGACTATTAACATGCACAGTTGAAACAAAACAACTTGGGGAGTGTTTGTGTAAGATTATTGTAATGGTTTTATTTTCCAACAAGTTAAATCAAAAATACATTTCAGTTCTGCAGATGTTTTATTTCTCTTTTACTAGATATCAGAGCTCTTCTTTCCTTAAGAATAAGTAAGAATCTTAGGGAGCTTTGAAACCTTGTTTGCTCTGTGCAAAACAGAAAGAAATAGCAATGTAGTGCAGGACATGTAGCATTGCACTCTCCCCAACCCGTGTAGGTGCAAATATGACAGCTCTGCAGGGGTGGGGCTTTTTGGGGAGTTCTTGCATAAAAATAGGTGGTAGCATAATCTATCTTCTTTTCACTTAAAATCAGAAAAAAACAAATACATCATTATAAAACTAGCATATTGTATCCTGAAACTATTTTGCCTAAGCTCGCTAGCAGATTCTCCATGGAGTGTATAGTTACAGAGTTAGTCCAGATGGAAAGGAACATGTCCATCGAGTCAATCAGTCAGACATTTAGCAAATATTTAAGCTGGCCATACACTAGTAAAATTTTGAAGGAGCAGCATAAAAAAAAAAGATTTTCTTGAAAGAATGAAAAAAAGTAGTCATTTGTGTTAAAGTTGATCTCCAAGTTTTCTGTCACTTTAAATAGTTAATTTGGACCAAGCTGGTGCAAACAAACTATTTCCTTCAGTAAGTGCTACACAGACCCTAAGCATTGTATGAACTGTATGTAGCTTCAACTACATACAGTACACAGTGCTGGGTTCCCGATGTGAGACAGAGACTTCCCGTCTCGACCCCGGAACAATATAGAATCAATCTGAGTGGCACTCAGCTGTTCAGAGGCAGCTTTGTATTCTGTAAAGAGGTACAAATCTTATTCGGATTGGCTGAGGCGGAGAGGCAGGGTGATGATGTCATGCTCTCCAAAATATTTAATGTAGTTCTAAAGGCTTAAGGTTTTTTGCCTTCATACATTTTATGCATAAAGGTAAAAATCCTTCTATGTGTAGCAGCCCCCCTACCCCTCCCTAAAACTTACCTTAACCCCATCACGATCCAGCGATTTACACAAGAACCTTGGCTCTCCAAATGCTCTCTCTTCTCATTGGCTGAGACAGCAGCGGGAGCCATTGGCAATTGTCAAGTGATTGTCAATCACAGCCAGTGAGCCAATGAGGAGAGAGAGGGGGCAGGCTGAGCCGTGGCTCTGTGTGTGAATGGACACACAGAACAGCGGCTGGGGGATGAGCCTACTTGGGTGCCCCCATTGTAAGCTGCTTGCTCTGGAAGCACTCAGCAGGAGGTAGGGGCCAGAGACACCAGTGGGGGACCTGAGAAGAGGAGGATCAGGGTTGCTCTGTGCAAAACAACTGCACAGAGCAGGTACGTATGACAGGTTTGTTATTTTTTTTAATTGCCTTTAATATCACTTTAAAATGACAGGAAACATGGAGATCAGCTTTAACCTTAACCACTTCCCGCCCGGCCCATAGCAGATGACGGCCGGACGGTGGTTCCGTTATCCTGACTGGGCGTCATATGACGTCCATCAGGATAACATGCCGCTGCGCGCCCGCGGGGGCACGCATGGAGCGGTGTGTCAGCCTGACACACCGTTCCACCGATCTTGGTAAAGAGCCTCCGGCGGAGACTCTTTACCATGTGATCAGCCGTGTCCAATCACGGCTGATCACGATGTCAATAGGAAGAGCCATTGATCAGCTTTTCCTCACTCGCGTCCGACAGACGCGAGTAGAGGAGAGCCGATCGGCGGCTCTCCTGACAGGGGGGGTCTGCGCTTATTGTTTATCAGCGCAGCCCCCCCTTTAGATCACCACACTGGACCACCAGGGATCGCCACTAGGACCACCAGGGAAGGGGCAACATGTGGATGGCCTGGTATGTACCCCATGGCCATCCACATGTGCTCAATCTGTGCCAATCAGAGCTCACAAATGGGCACTGATTGGCACCATTATGTTTCAGTTCTGCCCAGCAATGCCACCAATAAGTTTTATCAGTGCCACCAATCAGTGTCATCAGTGCCACCTGTCATTGCCCATCGGTGCCACCTGTCAGTGCCCATCTGTGCCCATCAGTGCCCAAGTGCCCACCTATCAGTGCCCATCAGTGCCACCTATCAGTGCCACCCATAAGTACCCATCAGTGCCACCCATATGTACCAAACAATGCCACCTACAAGTGCCCATCAGTGCCGCCTATGAGTGCCCATCGGTGCCACCTATGAGTGCCCATCAGTGCCGCATACCAGTGCCACCTATCAGTGCCCATCAGTGCCACCTATCAGTGCCCATCATTAGTGCCCGTCAGTGCCACCTCATCAGTGCCACCTCATTGGTGCCACCTCATCGGTGCCCATCAGTGCCGTCATATCAGTGTCCGTCAGTGCAGCCATATCAGTGCCCATCATTGAAGAAGAAAACGTACTTATTTACAGAAAATTTTAACAGAAACAAAGATAAAATAGTTTTTTTTCAAAATTTTCGGTGTTTTTTTATTTGTTGCGCAAAAAATAAAAACCGCAGAGGTGATCATATACCACCAAAAGAAAGCTCTATTTGTGGGAACAAAATGATAAAAAAAAATTTTGGGTACAGTGAAGCATGACCGCGCAATTGTCATTCAAATTGCGACAGCGCTGAAAGCTGAAAATTGGCCTGGGCAGGAAGGTGTCTAAGTGTCTGGTATTGAAGTGGTTAATGGCCCGTACACATGATCCGAAAATCAGACAAATACTGCTTACGAAGCGATCGTACAATAATCAGATAGTTAGTACACAGCTTTCAATAGCCGATCATGACAGTTCATCCAATATTAACCGATCGGATAAGCATGAAAATTTTTCTCGTGTGATACCCGATCATACGATAATCGTATGATTAGTATGGTGGTCGTAAGGAAAAATTTGAGAGCAGTGTAAGTGGAGAGAATTGGGACTTTATATGAGGCCTCTGAAGTAGTATCAGAGGTACCTCCATCCCGGGTTTTGTGCAGCAAAAAAAGAAAAGGAAGGGTTTGGGACTTTGTATGAAGCATACAGCTGGAGAGCAAGGAGACACTGTAGATAATATAATAATATATAGTTTATTCCATAATTACAACATGTGATAAAATATGTCAATGGCACAGATACACATTGCAACCTGCAAACCTTCTGGAGTAAATTGCATGATTGATAGTAACAATGTAAATGTATAGACATAAAATACAATTCATGTAGGACATCCCATACATAAAGGATAAAATGATCACTGACTGTGAACATATAGTAGCAGCATATTTTTGGTTCAAACAACTGGATGTGTGTCCATAATTGTTGCGTCTATAGCTCAACGCGTTTCGTCGAGCTATAGACGAAACGCGTCGAGAGTGACTAATGGTCACTCATCAGGAGCAGACGCTGTAGGGATGTCTAGAAAATTGAAAGGTGAACAGTAATTATATTGATCATACCAAAAGAAGGAGACGGGGGGAATGATAAGACATTCACCTATACTTACAGGTTATCCATGAGTATGGGGTGCGGCGGTGGATGCCGGGGCAAAACCGCTGACAAATTGTCTTCCCCGGGAGCAGAGGCGGCAAAGACAGTGGATGGACGGCGGGAAATTCTGAAGGATAAGGTGTGGCTGGGGAAGTGAACCCCACCCAAATCCAAGTGTGTGCATGGTTCATGAAATTGTCTGTGAATAAATGTGAAAATGTATGTAAGGGTGTGAACAATGTGTAATATTAATGATAATTTGCTGGTGAGGCAATAGTCCAAATCTGAGTGAATGGTGAAATGAAATGTGAGAAAAAAAAAACAACCCACTATAAGAGAAAGACCAATGATGTTAAAGTGCCTGGATGTTAAATGAAAGAAGTGCAAAAAAGAAGAATAGAGATGAAGGATGCAAACTTGGAAAAGAGGAGAGAATCATATAGAATCATATAGAACAAGGATTACCTCGTGTGTACATGTGCAAGTGTGTGTGATAACCACATGTGCTGGTCCAGAAAACACCAGTTCAAACAGAGAATACCCGGTCGTACAATAGGGAGTATGGATACACCCTTGTAGCCACTGTTTGCCACCAACGTCACGCCAGCAAGTGTGGGAGAGAGGGAAGGCGTCTACCCGAGCGATAACCGCCCGGCGAATGGCGCCAAACACACTCCCTCATCTACAATACCGGATGCATATCCCAGAAAACCCACGCGCCGACGCAGACTGGATCAACATCATGCGTCCAGAGCGAGGGGCGTGGTGTCGGCGCGCAGGGGAACACCCAACAGCTCCTCCACTGAAGTAGGGAGGGGAGGGGGGGACCTACATTATGCATCACAACACCACGCTGGCAGGCATGGAGGAGAGGGGAGGCAATAACCTGAGCGATAACCGCCCAGCAAATGGCGCCAACCACACTCACTTGTCCATGACGCCCAAACACCCAGGAATCCGGCACCCTGACGTCAACCTGATCAACGTTTGGTTCAAAGGCCAGAAAGCATTATTGGTAGTTGGTTGCTATTGTGGAAAAATTGCACATTAGCTCACCGCGTCTGCAAAATGCAAATGGATTGGGTTTGCCTCCAACCTATGCTTAACCCAAACCTAAATCTCATCCCTAGTTTACATACACATTAAAAGACCTATGTGACTGTGCAGCTAAAAAATTTTACAAATAATAAACATGAGATACTTACCTGCTCTGTGCAATGGTATTGCACAGAATGTCCCTTTTCTTGTCTTTTGAGGTCCCCTTTACCAGCGCCCTCGGCTCCTCCTCTTCCCAAGTGCCCCCATAGCAAGCTGGCTGCTGTGGGGGCACTATTGCGGGTGTGCTCCCAAGCTGGGCTTTGTACATCCATTGATACACACAGTGCAGCATGGCCCTGCCCCCCGCTCCCTCTTCACAGAATTTGACTGAGAGCAGTAGGAGCCAATGGCTCCCACTGCTTTTAGCAAAGCCTGTGAGAGCAAGGAGAGGGAAGAGAAGACCTGCAGCCAGGCACACTACTGGATTAACAGAGGACTCAGGTAAGAGTTTGAAAGTTCAAAGAGCAACTTGAATCACACAATCCTGTCCAATGACACTCACTACTGGCTACAGCAATGCTCATGTAAGATAATAGGATGGCAGGCCTGGTGGGGCTTACCTTTTGTTTAGTTCTCAAGTTAAATAGCTTAAGAGCTCAAGACTGAAGCTCAAGGGCAAAAACCCTTAGTGTCAGTGTTTTTTTTTTTTGCACAATAAATGTTACCTCAAACACCATAAGGTGTTTGTTTTCAGATAAGACTTTTTAAAACTTTACAAAGGCTGACAGATTCCTTTTATATGCTGCTTAAAAGATTTGTTTTATTTATTTGTTAAAGGATGTAGATTTTTTTTTTTAAATAATATCTTTACAGCATTGTTTCACCTAGTATTCCCTTGCATGCAGAAGGTAATAGTATGTTTTAGTATGCTCATAAATTCTTTAAATTGACTTATCCTTATATCCTGTTTCCTGAACTTAACAAGAGCTTCTGCATCATTAGCAAACACATCATCTGCTATAGGATCAGAACAAGTCCAGCTGACGTTGTTTCATTTTGATTTGAGGTATTCCAGATGTGATTTCCGCCATGTATTCCTGCAAGTATAATGGTTTTAAGCACTCCATGAATCAATGAGTCAAAGGAATAGGCAGGTTCATTTGTTTTTTTCCTCCATTGTGGTAAGTCACAGGCTGAGTGGTGGACCACAAATGCCCCATGTGGACAGCCTAATCACTGGTCCATCTACTTCTGCAACACTGGTGGTCCACTTGTCATAAAACAGGTATCTGCCTAAAGTCACATTATCACATTCAATATGAACTAGCAATCTATCTTTCAACAAAGGACAAATAAGAAACTTTGCCGTAACCGACACTGCAATAAGTACAGAAACACTGGTCACGTGCAATATAAGTATTAGAGCCACCAATTGTTTGCTGGGAAACTGCAAAGGCTTTGAATCTGATTTTTACAGCTATAAAATATTTTTTGTGCTGTTAATGTAAAATCTTTATTTAAAAAATACACTTTTAATACAGGGTGTATCCATGACATTTCTCTTTAATTGTAGGGGGGGGGGTGTCACCTCTCTAACTCATTCATTCATTGCATATGTGAATTTTCACTTGTGATATTGAGCTTTGTAAACAGCAGGCTTTTTTTCTTGTGTTTAAATCCACATTTTTTTCAAGTTTTGGATTGGGGTGAATGCAGGGACATCCGGTGAGGTCAGTGGCTGGTGAGGCACTGGCTAGTATCAGAGCCAGATACACACAGATTACATACGCCGCGATCAATAGAGTGAAAGCAATATTTCTAGCACTAGACCTCTGTAACTCTAATCATGTAATCTGTAAAAAAAAAATGCAAGCGTTGCTTATGGAGATTTTTAAGTACTGAAGTTTGGCGCCATTCCACGAATTTTTAAAGCGTGACATGTTAGGTATCTATTTACTTGGTGTAACATCATCTTTCACATTATACAAAAAAATCGGGTTACCTTTAGTGGTTTTTTTTTTTTATATTCATGAAAGTTTTTTCCCAAAAAAACGCATTTGAAAAATCGCTGCGCAAATACAGTGTAACATAAAATGACCACCATTTTATTCCCTAGGGTGTCTGCTAAAACAATATATATAATGTTTGGGGGTTCTGAGTAATTTTCTAGCAAAAAAATTATGATTATTACATGTAGAAGAGAATTGGCAGAATTGGCCTGCGCAGCAAGGGGTTTATTATCATAAGTAACATAGAAATAATTATTATATATTGTTTTTAAGGTAATTTACTATAATTTCAAAAATTGTACTCAAGCAGGTGGGTTAATGGACAAATTACTGAAGTTTGAAGTTATAACTTCAAACCAGTAATTTCACAGTAAATAGATAAATAATAAATTATTATGTTACAACATATAGCATAATATATGATTTAGCTTGATTATAACAGTACCTTTTCAACAGCAGCAGATTCTCATTCTCCCTCTTAACTGTGTGAAAAAAACATGGGATTGTGGGTAAATCTTATACCCATAAACCCATGTATTTCCTTGTAGTTAAGAGGGCTGGGCTGGAAGGAGCATTTGTCGTTTAGACACATGCCCCTTCTATGACACTGCAGTGAGAGGCGTGCCTCCATTGCAGTATTTTTATTGGACAGCTGGGGCTAATAGTACTTTAACATTGGTCCAAGACTCCAAGCTGTCCATTGAGCTCAGTGCCTCTGACAAGAAGTGAGGAGAGGCACTGTGAGCTCAACCTCTCAGTCTGCTGCAAACAGAGTGTGCCAGCTTGTATCTAAACTGGTCGCTCTGTATGTGGCCTCTGACAGGCGCCCTGTATCTCTGGAACCATAGGTCATAGGAGCCCCAAATTTTTACCAGTGGTGGGGTAGGACATATGCTACCCCCTAAATTTGGGGTCTCTGTGACCTCAGGTATCCGAGCTACGACCCTCGAAACTCGATTTTATTTATTTATTTATTTTAATGCTCTGCCTCACCTGCCTCCCCTGACTGCATGTGCCTGGGTGAATGGTGAGGGGTGAAAACCTATGTCAAGTTTTTATTGATGTATGCCAACATTAGTGTCCCCACTAAGGAGATTTACTCTCTCTAATTTTCCTAATAACCAGCCTCATCAAGGGTGAAAGTAAAAGGAAAAATATGATATCACCAGAACAGAAATACAGGGAAATCTTTAAATGGGGACTTTTTTTTCCCTGTGACAAAATTCCTGTGGGATATACTTCACTATAGTGAGATTTCCTTTTACTTCCTGTGTCTACAGGAGACAGGAAGCAAGGTTAAATCTGGCTAATAGGATACAGGTGGAAGAAAAACCTGAGAGGGGTTTGACCGTGTTTTACTCTATCCAAAATTAATAAAAAATACTTGTCTAAAAGATGAAAAATGTTCCACCAGCTCAGGGTGAATTAGTGTGACTTCTGCACCAGTGAATCAAAAGCCAGGGACAATTCAGTTGCCCACAATAACAGGCTCTGTTATTTGTTAGTGTTGCCTTTTTCCATTTACAAGCAGCAAAAAGGAAGAGGAGCCGGCGGCTGGCCAGGTGAAGTTGGCTTCTTCTGCTCAGGAAGGTTGGCTGTTCTGGCATTCAGTCAAACACCCAAACTTTTGCCCATCTGGCCCCCTGCTCAGTGGGAGCTGAGCATCATATATAGAAGGGTTATTTCTACCACTTCTATATATGACAGCTTCCTGCTGTTACTGGTTTCTAAGTAAGCAGCGGGTACTTGCACCCACCACATCCCTAGGAATCACTGATATCACGACACATTGCCTTACATAGATTTGATTTCCTGGCCATGTAAGCAAAGGGGCAGGGATAGCAGTGACATCAATACCAAAATATGGCCACTATCCAAGGTTGGGCAATAGCGCCACTAATATTCTTGGCCCTTCCCTTATATAACTGATGACAGCTCAGGGAACTGACATTCAGCTAATGGTACCATCAGAATTGGTCATAGGTACTAGGTCTTCTGTTTTTTTTTTGTTTTTGTTTTTTTTGTTTTTTTATAGGCATCATGCATGATGTCAGATTTACATATCATTTAGGATAATATAAGTAGGCTAGAAATAATTGAAATACAATGTGAAAATGAATGTATGATTTAAAATGTTGAGCATAGATATGCTTAACACATGCATTTGTAGGCAAGTGTGAGCTGCAGTTTGTTTGCTGACCTGAAGATGGTACCGTGTCACTTATTTAGGCTGGCAGGAAACTATTGGGTGCTTAAGGTAGTAAATTGATGGTGCTGGAACCTTGTGTAGCTGTACCCTGCAATTGGTTTTGTAGAAACTATACAGATAACATCCCAATGAGGCATACAGATGATATGTTGGCTGCTTCCGTACAATGAAGAACTCCCATGGGTCAGGGGGGCCTTTGTGGTTTCTTGCACAGGGGCCCTGAAGGTTCTGGTTACACCTCTGGTCAGAGATATATCTTCTTAAACATTAATGTAAGCACTTTTTAGGAAGGAAACTCCAATACAGTAGAAATGATAAAATATGTATTAAGGCATAAGCAGATCGCTGGTGCCATACAGGTCTCCCATACGGGTGGGCAGATACACTGACACTGAAGAATCAATGAACTACCACAGCGCTCCACAGCACCGTGGTAGTTCATTGATAACTACAAGTCGACACCCATAAATGATGACGGGAATTGTAGTTCATCCATCACAGGGGTCTGTGTATGAATCAAGCAGCCATGTGGGACCCGCATTGCTGCACTGATTAAAAAAACTGACAGCTAGAACAGGGAACTTCTCCTTGTACTGCTGTCACAGGGTGGGCGCAGCGTCTGCAGTATTGGGAATATGTTATCTATTCCACCCTAAAAATGGGTGGAACAAGTAACATGTTCCCAAAGGTGTACAGTACTTATCCTTTAAAGTGGTTGTAAATCTGGTTAATACAGACAAAATACTATAAAGAGAAAACAAATAAATGGTTAAATAATGATGAATGTAGGTAATTTTTAGCTATTTTTGGGTATTTTAGCTATGGCATTAGGAAGTGGTAAATGCACATACAGTATATTATTAGGAAATACAAAATAAATTCAAAATAATGCATGAATCTATAATCTATTAAAATCCGCCCCTGTGTGCATTACAAGAACATTAAATATATTACCATCTTGGAAAATGAAGTGTAGTGTAAACATATTAGTGCTATAGTGTAAAGAGTCCAGTCCATCGTGAATGCTGAACTAACTAATAAGACCACCCAGCCTTGTCAGAGTTCCTGGTCATGTGATATATATATAGCGTCACCAATCTTCCTCCTCACTAGTCCAGGGCTGCACATTGCTGCTCATACATGCTAGAAGACTCCAGACCCTTTTCATCGAGTTTGAAGTTACTCAAGTAAGGCAACTACAGAAAATAACTTACATATCTAGTTTATATTTGCAGACTGCATGTAGACTAGACCTTGCCTGCAACAACTCCAATAAGCACTTTTATTAAGCTCATGCTTAGAATCTCTTGGTTTAACTAATGTCATTTTAATTGTCGTTTCTGGAATGCTAAAAAAAAGACCAAAACAATGCCTAAAACCTTATTGTAATAGTTTGTCTCAAATCAGGTAGCACTGTAAGTACCTGTGCCTGCAATAACCTTTATTTGTGATTAAAACTTCTGTGCCTGGAAGACTCCAAACCCAAGAGCATTTGGCAGTAAGGATGGGCAAAGATTGGATTTTTTATTTCCCCAAAATTTGGATAAAAGTGAGAATATTTTATGAAAAAATTTTCACTATGCATTTTGCATTGCAGCCAATGCGAAATTAAAATGAAGGTGAAATGAAAGTGGTGTTTGCTGGTTTGTAAGGATGTAATTGGCATATAGCCTGTAGCCACATAGCCCTAATATACTGTGTAAACAGTTATAGTATAAGGCTCAGAATATATCTTGATATCATCAGTACTCTGACTAGAAAAGGGTCAGCATTCTCATGTTCAGTTTTCTCTACTGAACATGGTTATAGAAGGACAAAGCATAGAAATGACCTCCTCATTAGGCTCTGTGCCTTCATCGTCCAGTCGGAGGCTATGGTAAGTTCTAGACAAGACTGTATTGCTTATTTTCAGTGCAGTCTGAAGAGATGTCTCAGACCTGGCTTTGTTGTTTTGCGTCTGGTCACAAGACTAAGGCCGGCTATAGATGGTTCAATCCATGTATGGGCAGGCTCATTGTACCCAAGCCAATCCTTCCATTGACATGGGTACAACCAGCATGTTGGATTTCTAACATGCAATTATTGCCAGCAGCTAATCACTGTGTTCTCCCTGCAGGGACATCTTTAAAGAACACTGCCAAGTTTACATCTATTTTCTTTTTGTCGTTGCAGGAAAGAAAATTGCATCATATATGGCCTGCCTTCTCACCAAAATGACAAATCTTTGGTAGATATGACAGTTTAAATATATGTATATCACAAGGTTGCCAACCTCCCACAGCATTTTTTACTGACAAAACATGGACAATTTACTGGCGGAGCACATTTTTTACTGACAACATTATATGGAAACACTGAACATACCTATAACAAAGTAATTTTGTTGATATACACTTAAAAAGTTAACACAGTATGAAATGATCTGCCCCTGATATTTACTGGCAGTTCTAAAAAATCACTGATTTTTAACGAACTGTCAGTAAATTTACTGGCGGTTGGCAACCCTGGTATATCAGCTGTGTTTTTACCTGTTTGCTTGATGTTCTAGAGAAATTAAGTCAAGACAATCAATTTATGTGTATTAGAAAATTGCTGATAAAGTTGGATTACTATCTCACGCTATGCCTGAAGATGAGCCAGCAAATAAAGCAGTTAACTAAAACATTTAATTAAGGTCCTATGGAACAAATCTGGTTATGGAAAGTGAACTGCATGATTGGTCCATTTTCCATCATTGTTTTGACTGTGTCTCAATGCAGCTAAATATTCCCTTTACTGCTTTGCTTTAATCAGCATTAAAGTGGATTTATTTATTATGTAACATAAAGCACAGCATGTATATCATAAATAGACATATTGTGATGTAAACTTGGCAGTGTTCTTTCAACATCACAGCATTTAAAGTATTTTCTTGAGTGGCTTCTAAATACACAGATTACTAGGCAGTGGCGTCACTACAGGGGGGCAAGTGCCCCCCTAGGTTGTTTATAGGTTGTTTATTTTCCTCCTGATAAATTAGACTGCCGGGTAGTACAGCAATGCCAGCAATGATCATGTTTGTAGCAGATCCTGTCAGTCACCAGCTCTCTGTTGACTGAAAACTGAGAAATGAGCGATCAGCAGTATTTAATTGCTCCATTCTCAGTCTTAGAAGAATCGGGGGATGGCTGCAGCATCAGACCAATGCTGCATCCAATTAGGTAAGTATATATATATTTTTAAGATCCCCATGCTTATTAACATTTGTTATTATTATTTTTATTATTATTATTCTCATACAGAATTTATATAGTGCCAACAGTTTGCACATTGCTTGTAAGAGTAAAGTATGTTGCAGTAGGTGGGTGACACCTCCTCCATATGTTCCGCTTCTCGTTGGGTGTCAATTTGGGTCCCATAGGAGGCCTACCCTGAAGTAGGTTCTTTGGGCTACACCAGGCGATGAACAGGGGCACATATCCTAGATTAGGGTAACACCTTGCCCAAATGCGTGCTCACCAATGCCCATGACCAGGGGGGGACAATGGTCATGTAAAGAATCAAACATAAGGGCAATCCTTCAACTCAGAGCCACTTGTGTGTAGTGTTGTACGGGGAGGGAAGAGGGAAGGTGTTGTCCCTTGTTCTACACACTTGTACAGGTGTATGTGTTGCATTGGGAGGGACATGCAGAGCCTATGCTCATTCCACTAGTCAGTGTACCTCTGTTACCTCACTCCCAGTAACAGAATGGGGTCCTGCCGTGCACATAGCCTGGACCTCATGCGTGTTCACACTTACAACTGTACACAACTCTCTTTCCTTATCAAGTGACCAGACATAGACCTCCGTAATGGTAGTCCAATAGTCCAATACAGGTGACCATCAGAGATGGATAGCTGGGGAGGGAGCAGAACACCGAACCCCCTCACTACCTGAGGACCTGTCACCTATACAGGTACCATGCCAATGACTGGTTGCTGTTCTTCTTTCCGGTTACCCATAGCAACTTCTTTTTTTTCTAATGTGAAAATATATTCTAAATATATACTCGCGCTAATGGTGTACAAAAAATATATTAATAAGTGCGTGCTGCTATACACAAAGTGCTAATCACTTGATAAAATACCCTCGCAAACACAATTAGTGAAAAAAAGAAATGTAAATATATATATATATAATAAACATAAAAGTCCAAATAAAGTGAAGGTGTTACAATCCAAAGTGAAGAAAAAGCAAAATGCTTCAGAGATATTCAGGTGTGCAACAACACCCCCTCATGTGTCCCCACTCATCGGATTCAGACGACCCCCAGCTTTTCAGTCTGGGGGTCACTTTAGACTTGGTAATAATATCCAGGAATGGTGGATTTGGTGTCAGGTCATCAGATCAAAACTTCTTTGTGGAAGTTCTCAGCCGGACAAACGTACCCAAAAATGAAAAAGGATTGGACTGATAATGAAGCACCATTAAAAAAGCCTTTATTGCACATGGGAATGGATACTTACACAAGGTAAGATGAAAACAGGCACAAACATGGAGCTGGGGAATGCAAAAAATGCCGCTCCCGGCGTGCATTCCACGACACCAGAAGTGACGTCAATAATGCCGGAAATTACGTCAACGCATTTTGCCCTCCTACAGGGCGTCATCAAGGACCTCATTTCCGGCTGACTAAACGATCTTTAAATAGGGGGAGAGAGCGAACCTCCCCCTAGTAAAACCAATCAAATTTAACATTGCGGCCATTTTGTTGGTGGGGTCAAAATGTCGCAACTGGGGATAGCGCATGATCCACAAGAGAGACAAACCACTATACTATTCTTTGGATAACACATATTTCAAAAGAACTTCACGTCAATTCTAGCTGAACAGTGAAACTGATAACATATAAAGATTAGAAAAATTTAAATGCACCTACAAATGACAATGAAAATACTTCATTGAAAATAGAAATACAAAAATAAAAAATGTTTTTGAATTCTATAAAAATGGAAAAAATATGAAAAAATAAAATAGGAATGAAAATAAAATAAAAATAAAATAAAAATAAAGACAAAAATAATAAAGAAAAAAATATAAATAAACATGAAAATAAAAATGAAAATAAGAATGATGAAAAATGTATATAAAATTATATTGTAATAATAAGGATACTAATAACCTAAAAATTGGACAAAAAACAATTCAAATCTAATTCAATGTTTAACCCCTGGGTCTCGTTGCGAGAAATAGCTTGCTTAAGATTGCATCTTCTCCAGTGTCCCTCAATTCTGTCTATACCACAGAAGGTGAAACCACTAGGGTCCCTTCCATGGACTAGTCTGAAATGATTATATGCTGTGGTGTTTAAAACCCTTTTTGATCCTATTAACATGTTCCCGTAGTCTAACTCCCAATGCTCTGGTGGTCTCACCCAGGTATTGAAGCCCACATGGACGTCCACATGGACAAGACAAAAGGTAAATAACATTGGTGGTGCCACATGTGATATACTTGTTAATTTTGAAGGACTCACCAGAGGAGTGAGCTGTAAAATCTGTTGTTTTTCTCATCCTGTATTTAGATGTTTTGCATATTACACATCTCCCACAGCTAAAAAAGCCCACCTGATCCAAGAAAGTACACATCTTTTTGGGGGGATCAACAACATTAGGTGCCAGTTTTAGCCATAAGGTGGGGGTTTGATGTAAATAAACTGAGGTATACTTGGTAAAATTCTGGCTAGATCATCATCTTTTAACAAAAGATGCCAATATTTCCGAATAATTTTTTCCACTTTTTTGTATAGAGGAGTGAAAACCATCATAAAGCCGATCCTGAAGTCTCTCTCATCAACCTCCCTTTTCTTAAACAGATAGTCTCTATTCATACTTCTTATAATTGATAAAGTTTTGTTCAACTCACTTGGGGTATAACCCTTTTCTACAAATCTGTCGAACAAAACTTTTGCCTGTGTATCGAAGTCTTTGATTTTAGTGCAATTGCGCTTAACTCTCGAAAACTGGCTTTTGGGGATTGTGCTAAGCCAACGGGGGTGATGACAGCTCCCCAATGGGATATAACCATTTCTGTCCACTTCCTTAAAATAGGTTTTGGTGGACAGATGGTGGTTAGCTTTAAAAATGACTAAATCTAGGAAGTTGATACTTTGATGGTCAGAAGTTGCCAAGAAAGATATTCCATAACTGTTCTCACCAATTTTCGACAAAAACTGTGAAAACGACTCATTTGATCCTGCTCAAATAATAATAATATTGTCAATATATCGCTTATAAAACTTAAGCTGAGGTATATTTACACTAAAGATGGCATCTTTCTCCAAAGATGCCATCTTTAGTGGAAATATACCTCAGCTTAAGTTTTATAAAACTCAGATCAAATGAGTCATTTTTACAGTTTTTGTCGGTTTGTCTCTCTTGTGGATCATGCTCTAACCCCAGGAGCGACATTTTGACCCCACCAACAAAATGGCCGCAATGTTAAATTTGATTGGTTTTACTAGGGGGAGGTTCTCTCTCTCCCCCTATTTAAAGATCGTTTAGTCAGCTGGAAATTAGGTCCTTGGTGACGCCCTGTGGGAGAGCGCAATGCGTTGACGCAAATTCCGGCATTATTGACGTCACTTTCGGTCTCGTGGAACGCATGCCGGGAATGCCATTTTTTTGAATTCCCAGCTCCATGTTTGTGCCTGTTTTCATCTTGCCTTTTGTAAGTATCCATTCCCATGTGCAATAAAGACTTTTTTAATGGTGCTTCACTATCAGCCCAATCCTTTTTTTTTTTGGGTACCTGTTTGTTCAGCTGAGAACCTTCACAAAGACGTTTTGATCTGATGACCTGACACCAAATCTGCCATTCCTGGATATTACAACCAAGTCTAAAGTGACCCCCAGACTGAAAAGCTGGGGGTCGTCTGAATCCAGTGAGTGGAGACACATGAGGGGGTGTTGTTGTGCACATGAATATCTCAGAAGCATTTTGCTTCTTCTTGACTTTGGATTGGAACACTTTCACTTTATTTGGACTTTTATGTTTATTATATATATTTACATTTGTATTTTTTTTCTAAGCCTTGCACCTTAAAATTTTGTTGTAGTGATGTTACATGTATCCCACAATGCTAATGTCTCCTTAGAGAGATGCCAGGATGTCACATGCACCCCTTGAGTAACTTCAGGCCTGGCTTTGAACAGTGGAAACAACTTTACTAACTTTACTGAGCTTTTGGCAGAACATGTATAACATGCGGTAACGTCCTTTCCCAAACTAAACCTAACTGTGGCTGCCCCAAGTTACCTGTATGGGTGAAGTCCCAAACTTGGCGGCACCCTATTAGTGAAGTCCATGTCCAAGTTTCTTTCAGTGAATCGGCTTTCCCGAGCGGACCATAGGTCCCAGCGAGTCTTCAGAGTAGGTTCACTATGCGTTTCCTCAAGTGTTCCTCGAAGCCCCCTGAGACTCCCCAGGCTCCTGGATCTGGACCTCTTTACTAGACCCAAGCAAAAGCCAGCGAACATGCTGGGGGAGAGGCAGCAAAACATTAACCCTTTCCCCCTGACCTGGGCAGCCAGGTGCTAACTGAATACACACAGTAGGCAACCTAAAATAAAAGGAGACAGTATAGTTACAATACAATACAAAAGGATCAGGACATTTAAAAGTTTATTATAATTTAATAACAGGGTTTAGATCTACTTTACACAAACTAACATACCAAAACTGCAAAATGAGGTGTAGTTACAAAGGTTACAATTACTGATGAACATTAAGGAGTTAACCTAATCTGTTCATTCTTACTCATGAACCTAAATCAAAACTGTGTCCCTTAAGAGAACTGCGATCTTTCTTAAAATAATAAAACTAAGTGAAATATTAAATAACCTCATGAGGTGCAAAATTTTAATGTAAGGAGTTTTTGTTTTACAAAAGTGACGGAAGGCCCACTGAAGTAATTTCTCTTTGCTCTGGGCCCACTTATGACTTAAATCAGCCCCAACACTGATACATAGAACAATTTTATTTGGTTTGCTCACACAGAGAAAGAAACACTTCTTACAATATGACTTTATGTCACATTTCAGAGGTTTAGGAAATAAGGCTCATTAAGCAGAAAACTAGACCTCTGAGACAACTACTCCTAATATTCAAGGTTTTATAGAAGTGTGCGGAAATACATTAGTGGGCAGAGGAAGGGAAACATTCTCCCCATTCAATTATATTTATATTTTTTGCTCTTATTATTTTTAATACTTTCATGGCGCAGTCTACTGACGGTGAAATGTAAATGTCACCCGAGTTCATTTCGTAAGCTATTATCCATCACACAGCCCAGAATCAACATGTTCACTTCCAATTTGTTTGAAAAATATAACTAAATGTAATGAATATTAAAAAAAAAGTCTTGGTTTGGAGCTACATGACCACATATAATGAGATATATTTTCCAATACTGAAAAAAGAGAAAGAAAATTAGCTTTTTACATCTTGCTTGAGGAACACAAAATTTGTTCATGTTAGTGTAAGACTGTAATAACAACCAAGGTAATCAGGAGAACAACAATTTGGCTCAAACAGATTACAATGCAGCAATAGAGTAGTGACCCTTGGCCACCAATCAGAAATCAGCATTTTTTTGTCTGCTTATAATAAGCACCTGAATATTGACAGCCTGAAGTTACTTTTTTGTACCAGTTTGTTGAAGAATATTGAACCATATTTTATAGGAAGGAGCTGTTAAAATCATTAACGACCAACTGAACCTTCAGTTTAAATAGGCTAAACACATTCCAGATGCATAAAATTAAAAAATGGAGAGCAAGTGGTGGGACTTTATATGAAGCACATAGCAGCAGCACAAAGAGAAGTCAAGTGACTGGGAAATAATGTTTGTTCATATTGTATAATCTACATATAAAACTTAATGGGCATATAGCCTCCAAAAGCATTTGATCATATTCAACATAAAGTACATGGTAATCCGCAATCATTTAGACAGTCAGGTATTGAAAACGGAGCAAACAAAGGATACATATTAAAAAAATTATAAAAATGAACATGATTTGTATAAATATTTAATTATAAATATAGATAGAACCATAGGGAATTTAAGTTGATCCATGGTGTGATGATGATAAAGGTGAATGTCTTGACGCGTTTCCTGACCATAAAGCCACTCATTATGAGCAAAAACCATGGAAAATATCTAAAAACAGAGAACATGGATTCCAAATAGTCTCAAATAATGATTAATTTAGATTAATTTCCATTTCCACCGACCATCTTTACTATACAGGTACCTATCCACCTCCACCATTCACTTTTTTGTGTTTCAGCTATCATTTTCTCCCTCTTGTTGGTTTTTTTCCCTCTTGCTTCTATCTCTCTTATCCACTCCCCTTTCACATTTTTTATCACTCACCATTTACTTCACTCATACACTTATACTCCATGCATCCTTCACATATAATGTATAGCCCGCATTTTATCAATGCAAAGCATTCTCTGATTGGATTGCAGGACAGCCGCTCGGCACAGGACCCAGATGCTAGTAGAATGCACTGGAGTAGCAATGTCTACTACTGTAATTTCCAGCTTCTAGAGTCAAAATTATTTCCAGCTTTTAAGCTTGACCAATGTAACTATGTAAAAAAAAATTCCATACATGGAATTCTTCTATAGTATTTGCTTATGTTCCTGTAATTGGAAAGTATCTAATATCTCCAGCCCAGCACCCAACACCTTGACTAACATTGTGTCTGGAATTTAGTCCACTACATCATGCTGTACAAATTTATATTTATCAGATGTGCAAATAGTCTCTACCGCCTCCACATCCAAAATGATTAGCTGATGAACTGGCAATTGCATTGTAAAAAAAAATCCCATAGGGGTATACTTATGTTCAGAAAAGATGATTTGTCTTGCAGCTCAAAATGTTTGGCAATACTCCATTTGAACAACTTTTTATTGAGGAAGACCCGATCCCACACCTGATCTCAGAAATGTATCGCTTACTAGGTACAACTGACAACCCCAGAACGACATACATACAGGCATGGGAAAGGGATTTGCAGTTAGACTTTTCCACGACCCAACTCACACACCTATACCAACTCACCCACTCGAGCTCTATGGAATCCAGAACCCAAGAAACAAACTATAAGATTCTATCACGCTGGTACAGAGTACCAGCAGATTTGGCTCGTATCTACCCTTCGGTGTCGGATCAGTGTTGGAGGGGATGTGGCCATAGAGGCACACTCCTACACATTTGGTGGGAGTGTCCCCTGATCCAATCATACTGGAAAGACATTAAGTCTAGTGTAAAAGAAATTCTAGATCTAGATATTCCTCTGTCCCCAGCCTATTTCCTCCTGCATGTCCCTTTGATACCGATTGGTAGATATAAAAAGAGTGTACTTCCACACCTACTAAACGCGTCTAGACGCCTGGTTCCAATATATTGGAAACAAACTAGGGTTCCCACAAAAGAAGATTGGATAAAAAAAGTGAACGATATCAGGGAAGCAGAACATTGGATAGCATCATGCAAAGGAAAGACGGAACGTTTTGAAATTATATGGGGCCCATGGAAAGACTATGTGTTCGATCCAAATCATATGTCTTCAAGCTTGGACATGGCACTACTAGAATTAGCAGAACCCTCCTTACGATCCCGTTTAGATAAAGTAAACAAGACCCACTGAAAGACATACTTCAACTTTACCGGTCATAAAGAAGATATATGGTTGGGGGACTCGCCCGGCACGGACCAAAAGAGCCTTCTTAGGCTAAGAGGTATGCTCCATATCCGTTCCCCTCTACCTCTCTCCCCCTCTGGCCCTTTTCTACCCACTATTCCTTTACTCTTACTTCTTTTCCACTTTTTACTACTTTCCATATTTTTGTTTAAAGGACTACTTAACGTTTCTGATATCAGGCGGTTCTAATTTAAGATACACATTGTTTGTTTAAACTCAAGGTGAAGATGATTGGCAACAAGACAACGGCCTCGTCACACGGTGGCAGAGGTATACTTCCTCCGCTTCCTGTCAGGCGGGGCAAGAGGGGAAAAGTCCTTCCAGGCACAGCGAGAAGGGCGAGGTTGTAGGAGGCTATCACCCCCCTCTGCCTGGATCGCTGTGGGAGGATGACCCCCCCACGTAACCACTCCAACTCATATACCTCTTCTGGAGGTTTAAGGCCAATATCTGACCGGTTTAAGGTCTCATGACCACCTAGCCTCGAGAACTCATTACAAGCTCCTGACCCCAATGGCACCTTGGGTCCACCTTAACCTTTTAGCTCTAGACCGTACCTGAAATGTTTCATATGTTTTGCGTAACACCTGTATAATGTGTGTAGTCTTTTGTACCAAAATGTTACTAAAATAAAGACTTAAAAAAAAAAAAAAATGTTTGGCAATGCACAGCCAGCAACACAGACTTTTGATGCGAAGAGTTTTATTAAATAAATCATTGTTATGCATTCTTTTAGGTGATAAATTATATAAAATGTGGGCTTTAATGTGAAAGTTAAAAAATATCCAAGTAGAGTTCTCAAACTCTGGCACATGTATCCAGCTAGAAGTATATGAGAGTATTCATAAAAAATTTGCACAGTAATTCGTCCAGTGAAAGTGCATGTACATGTAAGCATCCTATGATACTTAGGACCATCTAGTGGCCAAATGCAGTTATTGCCATTTTAAATCAATATAAAACATTTGTTCAGCATAGGAAACAGCCTAATAGCATTTGTTTTTTTACACAAAATGTACATACAATTTCACTTGGGCAAATTGCTATGCATTTTTTTTTTAATAAATACACCCAATAGTGTTACAACTGCTCACTGACAGCATGGCCATACATGGCTTGAATTTTAACTGGTTCATCTAGAACAGGCTGAAATTCACCCCATGTATGGCCAGCTTAAAGATACTCAAGTTTCAAACATGAGCAATGAGAGCAGCAGCAGTGTGAGCTACTTACTGTTAAACTTACAAGGAGTGTAAGGGTTACGGGGAGGGCTATTGTGGGGGTTGTTGGGAGGGTTACAGGGTAGATTAATGTGAGGGCTAGTATTAGGATTACAGGAAGGGCTAGTTTTATTTTATTTTATTTTTTTAACAATTGGTTTTATTGAAATAGGTTATTGTAACACAAACAGAAAATAAAATAGTATGTATAGTGTAATACATCAAGAAATCATAAGCAAAATACATTTGTTTACAAAATGCACATTAAAGTGGATATAAACCTGGATGTTTTGTTAAATGAAGACTTTTACCTGGGACAGTAGAGGATGTCAAGTCATCTGTGCCCAGTTTTGCCATGAAGAGTTAATCCAGCTCTGAGAAATCCTCTTGTCGTTTTTTACTAAAATAAAAAACGACACACAGATAAGTTTGTGTCGCCACATCCCCCACTGCTGTAACTGACATCTAATTTCTTTATCTCTTTATACACATCCCTCCTCCTTTCTTCTCAAGCTCTCCTAGGATTGCCTACTCCACACCTCAGCATGATTGGGCATAATGAAGTCATGTGGTGCCTTTCCTGAGTTTTGACGGGATGTTACTCATCATGGGCTGTGACCCACAAGATCAGCTGAAGATTGGCGTGACTGAAGAGGATATTCATGATGCAGTCAGCTCCCAGGACGCCTGCAGAAAGAGTAGGAGAGTGTAAAGGTGGGCGGGGAGTCTTGTGACTCCACAACTCTGTCCAGTAACGCTCTGGCAAAGAGACCCACCCACTAATTCCAGAGTTTTGCGGGGCTCCTACAGCTAAAGGGGGTTATAGAGGAATGGATATATATGCAGGAGTCATGTATATGTGCACGAATTAATATTGTGCTATTAGTTTATACTTGGTGAGTTGTGGGTTTACATCCACTTTAAGTCAGAAAATTAAGCATTAGTAAACAAGAAAATAGTGTACAAGAAAAGTGTACAGTGGCATTATTGAGAAGGGACATTAATTGTTTAAACTTTACAGGTATTGTTAGAATATCTTGATCTAGTATGTTGAGTATAAGATGTGATATGGTAAATATGAACTATTAGTTATTAAGCAGACTTCACAAAAGAGCAAGTTAGTATACATGAGAAGGGGTCTAACTTTAAGGTCAGGTGTTCATTATTCATTTATATTTATTAGACAGCACAAAGGTTCCAAGCATGCCAAGTTTTGTGAAAGCTTAAAGTGTATTTGTTTGCCTTTGCCAAAGTCTCTTCCATAGTCCATCAACCACTCTTTGGCAGTTAGAACGTGGGAAGTTTTAATCTTATAAGGCGTGAAAATAATAGGGATACAGGGATGGTTAGTGTATTGCCCCGTACACACGGGCGGATTTTCCGGTGGAAAATGTCCGATCGGAGCGTGTTGTCGGAAATTCCGACCGTGTGTGGGCTCCATCGGACATTTTCCATTGGATTTTCCGACACACAAAGTTGGAGAGCAGGAGATAAAATTTTCCGACAACAAAATCCGTTGTCGGAAATTCCGATCGTGTGTACATAAATCCGACGGACAAAGTGCCACGCATGCTCAGAATAAATAAAAAGATGAAAGCTATTGGCCACTGCCCCGTTTATAGTCCCGACGTACGTGTTTTACGTCACCGCGTTTAAAACCATCGGATTTTCCGACAACTTTGTGTGACCGTGTGTATGCAAGACAAGTTTGAGCCAACATCCGTCGGAAAAAATCCTAGGATTTTGTTGTCGGAATGTCCGAACAAAGTCCGACCGTGTGTACGCCCTATAAGGTGTTTATTTACAGCAGGGCATCACTTCTCTATAACTGATCCAGTTGTGGTTAGATAGCTATAATTTACAATCTCAGCAGGGTTGGCAGATGGGTGACTGGATCCAAATGACATCTTGCAAATCGTAGAAAGTTTTAATTGAAAACTTGTGCAAATCTTCACAGATGAACATCAGATAGGTCAGAAAATCATAGTATGTCAAGTTCCAGCAAATACATGTGCTCAGAACAGAAACTAAAGACACAATGAAAAGAGGGTGCCACTATATACAGTATACAGAGTATCTGCTAGCTACACCGTGAGGAAGGGACAAAATTATTTAAAGACAAACAAACAACATTGCATGCGTAACATAATAGGATCTCTGTGTTGAAGTGTACCAGCAATGATCTCCCAGTGCTGAAAGCAAACATAGCACAGCTATATCTATAAGTTTTGTTTTAGGCACTTGAATATATTTTCATAATTGTATAAAGCTTTGACTAGGTACTAGGTACTCAGCATAACCCCTCCCGCGTTCCCATGCCACCCTTGACTTTACCCCTTTCTCCACCTCCCTGAGGAGAGCAATTAAGCAACACATGGAGAGCACCTTGTTGGATATGGCCAAATTGTGCTTAAATAAAACCTGAGCCCACTCTGTAACACATAGTTCTTGAGTGCAAAATCTGGTGCAGCTGTGCATTGTAGCCAGTCAGCTTCTAACTTCAGCTTCATTACTTAGGTTTGACAAAAAAAAACCTGGAAGCTGATTGGTTTCTATGTAGAGCTGCACCAGATTTTGCAATCTCCAGTTTTAGTAAATCAACCACACAGAGTTCAGGGGTCAGAAGTGTGTGTAACCTACTCTCTAGACAGGCTACTGCAAGCTGCCTGATGGACCCGTTCCTCCATTAACTTCAACTGCTTGTATTGTCCGGAGCTCTTTCCCTGCACTTCTGTGGTGCGTTGTTGACTGCAAGACTGGTGTAGTGGTAAGCAGGCAGAGAGTAAGCAACAGGTTTAACCAGAGTGTGGATGCTCACGGTGCCACTATTGGCAGCCCTGAGTACAGGACCGGTGCCAGTATGTAGTACTGGCATATCCCTGAAAAAAGATCTGCCAATGACAAATCCTACCAATGTAATAATCATAAATATGGACACATGTATGAATATCTTTTACATATTCCATGCGACGGCCATCAACTGTGTAAAATTTGCCCAGCAGAAAATGGGTTACTTTAGTAAGCCATAACCTAGTCTTTGTTTCTGCAATGAAGGATCCTTGGACTAAAAATTGTTTCTTTATTTGCCCACTAAATAGCCTTTTACTACCTATCATGAAGACATTTTTGTACTGTGGGCCTGTAGCAAGGTCAGGGTGACAAGGAAAAGAATTAATTCAAATATTGCACCAAGGAGTCTGTTTTATTGTAGCCCGGGAACATTATCTAGTTCACACCAACCACATTAAGGAAATAAATTAAAGTTCAACTGCCCTTGTCTAGTGGTTCTGCCTCCCAGCCCACCGCAACAAACTTTATGGCTGTCAGACAGTCAATTCTTTCCTGGCCTGCAGGTCTGAGTCAGGGAGGATTGGCCCGTGGCTGATGACTAAAGCACAAGCAGTAACACAGCTTCAGGTTTACAAGATGATCAGTAAACATACACGTGTGTTTTATTACTACGTAAATGCAGAATATAAATGCCAATAAAGCAGAGTGTAGTGACTTTTGTACTATCGCTAGAAACTAAATAATAACAATGCCGTTACCTATTCTTACCATGCATAACATAATATGTAAAAAGGGCCCCACAGTAATATCACAAAAGAAGCCAAACAATCCCAGTAAAAATAAGCAGTGATATTACAAATAAAAAAAGTATATATATATATATATATATATATATATATATATATAATTGTGCTCCTTATAAACAAATAACACTAAATGAATGTCCCAATAACTGTGAATAAAAAATGTATCTATATCCATCAAATTCCTGTGTTCATGTCTTTAATGCATGTGAAATATTTCCTCCCAATTTGTCCTCCACCATACACTGTGCAATCCCACCACCGATATTACGATGCTCTCACTTGATCTTTTGACCTATCGCTTGTGGGTAAAAAGGCCTAAACCAACAATAACGCATCGGTCATCTAGTACCAGGCTATTAATACATTTACATCTGTTTTTTAGTACAGAAAACCCTATTGCAGATAGAAAATACTGTAGGTTTTTTAGCAACAAAAACAAATAGAAGAAGGTTAGCCCTCTGATCCTAAAGTGATTGTAAAGGCTCAAGGTTTTTTTACCTTCATGCATTCTATGCATGAAGGTAAAAAGCCTTCTGTGTGCAGCAGTGCCCCCCCTGCCCCCCTAATACTTACCTGCACTCCATCTCGATCCAGCGATGTGCACAAGAGTCTCGGCTCTTCCAAGTCTCTCCCTCCTCTTTGGCTGAGACAGCAGCAGTAGCTACTGTCAATCACAGTCAGTGAGTCAATGAGGAGAGAGTGGGTGTGGGGCCAAGTCATGCTCTGTGTGTAAATGAACAGGCTCAGGAGTGAGCCTGCTCAGGTGCTCCCATAGCAAGCTTGCTATGGGGGCACTAGGCAGGAAGGGGGGTCCAGGAGCATCGTCAGGGGACCTGAAAAGAGAAGTATTGGGGCTGATCTGTGCAAAACCACTCCACAGAGCAAGTAAGCATAACGTTTGTTATTTAAAAGAAAAAAAAACAAAAACAACTTTTAATAGTACTTTAACCTTAGCTATAGGCTGAGTGTAATACATAACTCTCCCCCATACCCATAAACATAAGCTGGCCATACACTAGTAGATTTAGATTTATGAACAGTCATACAAACATTCTTAAAATTCTCATTAGTACATTTGATGACTTGACGAATGGCGTTCAAATGTACCGTGCCTTGAAATAGTATTCATACCCCTTGAAATTTTTCACATTTTGCCATGTTTTAACCAAAAACGTAAATGTATTTTATTGGGATTTTATGTGATAGACCAACACAAAGTGACACATAACTGTGAAGTGGAAGGAAAATGACAAATGGGTTTCAATTTATTTTACAAATAAATATGAGAAAAGTGTGGCGTCCATTTGTATTCAGCCCCCCTGAGTCAATACTTTGTAGAACCTCCTTTTGCTGCAATTACAGCTGCAAGTCCTTTTGGGAATGTCTCTACCAGCTTTGCACATCTAGAGAGTGAAATTTTTGCCCATTCCTCTTTTCAAAATAGCTCAAGCTCTGTCAGATTGGATGGAGAGCATCTGTGAACAGCAATTTTCAAGTCTTGCCACAGATTTTCAATTGGATTTAGGTCTGGACTTTGACCATTGGGCCCTTCTAACACATGAATATGCTTTGATCCAAACCATTCCATTGTAGCTCTGGCTGTAAGTTTAGGGTTGTTGTCCTGCTGGAAGGTGAACCTTCACCCCAGTCTTAAGTCTTTTGCAGATTCTAACAGGTTTTCTTCTAGGATTGCCCTGTAATTGGCTCCATCCATCTTCCTATTAGTTCTGACCAGCTTCCCTGTCCCTGCTGAAGAAAAGCATCCCCACAACATGATGCTGCCACCACCGTGTTTCACGGTTGGGATGGTGTGTTCAGGGAGATGTACGGTGTTAGTTTTCTGCCAAGCAGCATTTTGCTTTTCGGCCAAAAAGTAAAATTTTGGTCTCGTCTGACCAGAGCACCTTCTTCCATATGTTTGCTTTTTCCCCCACATGGCTTCTCGCAAACTGCAAATGGGACTTCTTATGGCTTTCTTTCACCAATGGCTTTCTTCTTGGCACTCTTCCATAAAGGCCAGATTTGTGGAGTGCACATCTAATAGTTGTCCTGTGGATAGATTCTCCCACTTGAGCTATGGATCTCTGCAGTCCCTCCAGAGTTACCATGGGCTTCTTGGCTGATTCTCTGATTAATGCTCTCCTTGTCCGGCCTGTCAGTTCAGGTGGATGGCCATATCTTGGTAGGTTTGAAGTTGTGCCATACTCTTTCCACTTTCAGATGATGAATTGAACAGCGCTACGTGAGATGTTCAGAGCTTGAGATATTTTTTTTATAACCTAACCCTGCTTGAAACTTCTCCACAACTTTATCCCTGACCTGTCTGGTGCGTTTCTTGGTCTTCATGATGCTGTTTGTTCACTAAGGTTCTCTAACAAACCTCTGAGGGCTTCACAGAACAGATGTATTTATACTGAGATTAAATTACACACAGGTGGACTCTATTTACTAATTAGGTGACTTCTGAAGGAAATGGATTCCACTACATTTTAGTTAGGGGTATCAGAGTGAAGGGGGCTGAATACAAATACACTTTTCACATATTTATTTGTAAGAAATGTGGAAAACCAATTATCATTTTCCTTCTATTTCACAATTATGTGCCACTGTCTGATGGTCTTTCACATAAAATTCCAATTAAATACATTTATGTTTTTGGTTGTAACATGACAAAATGTGTAAAATGTCAAGGGGTATAAATACTTTTTCAAGGTGTACTTAAATATTTTGTTTGCAACAAACAACGAATGAAACCACATTTGCTGCTATAAATTTGTTCATTTGAGAAACAATTTGCATCCTTCCCCTTTAAATTTTCTCATCACTGAGGTTGAAAATGAACATCAATTTGACCCCCTACTAATGACTCAAAAAAAAACATTCTTGAAACAAAAGTTTTCGAACAAAATCTTTTAAATTGGGATAGAAAAAGGGAAAGGAACTCCTTGTTAGAATATTTTTTGCTTTCCAATTACTTCCAGTCCCATAGTGCAACAGGAAGTAAAAGGAAATCTCCACAAACTAAGGGAAAGTCCCTTCTTAGACAGTTTTTATCAGAACAGGCATCCATTGGAAGATTTACCTTCACTTCATGTTCTGGTGACAACCGTGAGTTTTTGGATTTTTTTTTTTTATATAATTTCTGTTTTGGAGGCAGTGGTCACTAGAACAAATAGAGAGGGTGAATTTACCTAGAGGTGACTCAGACAACAATAAAACCCTGACAGAGGTTCTAACCCTTCCGCACACCTTTCAAAATGTTAAAGTGTTTTGTTTCGGCTGTGCAATACCATTGCACGGAGCAGTTGAGTATAACATGCTTACTACTTTAAAGCTGAACTCTAGGCAGATATAAAATACACACCTTAAAGCAGCTATGTATTCTTTAATACATCATTAAATGTATTTTGTAAATGCAAGCAGTGTGAGTATCTTAATTTCTGTTATTCAGCCCTTTGCAGTACAGCAGGGCTGAGGTGTGAAAGGGAGAAGCAACACAAGGAACTACTTAATTAATGCACTGAAAAGTAACATGCTGATAGTCAAAGAAAGCAGAGCGACAGAGAGATAATTTCATCACTGTACCTCTTCTTCTTTCACAGGCTGGGGTGGATCCAGGATGACCTGGGTTAAGAGGAATGGGGTAAATAATGTTGGCAATCAGACTAAGGATATCTAGTGGCAGACAGAAGTACTGCAGGAGAAATCTCTGAATTAAAGGTGAATATTGCGGTAAAAGCGGGTTTTGTTATTTTATCTTTAATTGGGCTTTTTATTTTAATCTTGTCATTTTTGACTGGAATTCTGCTTTAACACTACCTCCTTACACACACACACACACATAGGGCCGTTGATAAAACAGTACAGCCGGCCCTCCTGTATGGGGGGAATGGGCACCTGACAAGACTGTGCTGCCATTTCTGAAACCGATCCCCCCGTGGCTCCCCCTGCAGTCACAGGGGAATCAGATCCAGTATCTAACCCCCACACCCCTTTCTTGCTTCTCTGATCTGATCCCTCTAAGTTAAATATGTTATATTTAATGGCCTTTTCCTTTCCTGAATGTGCACAGTGAGCGATCAGTACCGTTCATAACTGAAGCATAGTGAGGCTCCCTGTTCATTCATCTGCAGTGCAGCTGAGGCTGCAGGAAAAGGAATTGAGAAATCTATGTCCTCTGTCCCTTTTTCTCCTCAAATGTGAGACGTCAGGGGTCTGTTTAGACCCCTTAAACTTCACCAGAGCCCCCAAACAGTGCTGTTAAAAAAGTAAAACAAAAAATAAATTAATTTGTAAAGAATAATTAAAAAAATTATTAAGTCCTCATTCAAACATGGTTCTCTCTCTGGTATTCCCCAGAGCCACTAAGGGCCGGTGTATACTGGAACGGACATGCACTCCGACTTCGAGAGCCCAAGTCGCATGACATGTCAAAATCAATAGATCCCTATGAGAGCCATCTTAACTGGTTTGACATGTGTCGGTCCGACTTTGAAAAAGGTTCCTGCACTACTTTGGTCCGACTTGGGCACAATTTCAGCCCATTGATTTGAATGGAAGTCGCATCCAAGTCAGATCATCATCTTTACTGATCCGACATGTGGCATCCGACTTGTGCTCTGAGGATCTTGAGGGAAAACCCCACACCAAAAAAAAATTCAGCGTGGGGTCCCCCCCAAAATCTGTACCAGACCCTTATCTGAGCATGCAGCCTGGCAGGTTCAGGAAAGGGGGGGGGGGAAGCAAATGCCCCCCTCCTGGACTATACCAGGCCACATGTCCTCAAACTCTGCCCCCACCCCAAAGCACCTTGTCCCCATGTTGATGGGGACAAGGGCCTTTTCCTTAAAAACCTGGACGGTGGTTGTGGGGGTCTGCGGGCAGGGGGCTTATGAGAATCTGGAAGCACCCTATAACAAGGGGGCCTCCAGATCCTCCCCATGTGAATGAGTACCCATTCACCCAAAAGAAAGCAGTGTAGTGTTACAAAAGACAGTGTTACAAAGACAGAGACAGTATTTGACAAGTCCTTTACTAAAAATGAAGGATGTCCCCCGAGGTAGCTCCAACGTCAATCACAATGTCTTCTTTCTCCGCTTCCTCCACCGATGTCTTCTTTCTCCACTTCCTCCACCGATGTCTTCTATCTCCGCTTCCTCCACCGATGTCTTCTATCTCCGCTTCCTCCACTGATGTATTCTTTCTCCGCTTCCTCCACCGATGTCTTCTTTCTCCGCTTCCTCCACCAATGTCTTCTTTCTCCAATTTCTCCAGCGATGTCTTCTTTCTCCGATTTCTCCCCCGATGTCTTCTTTCTCTGATTTCTCCACCATGTCTTCATTCTCCGATTTCTCCACCAATGTCTTCTTTCTCCGGTTCCTCAACCGATGTCTTCTTTCTCCAGTTCCTCCACCAATGTCTTCTTTCTCCGGTTTCGCCACCGATGTCTTCTACCTCCGTCGCCGCTGCCCACCTGCTGAAAATAGCTATATAAGAACTCACAAACACCGGAGCTCACAGAATGGCATGAGCCAGCATCGGAGCTTTTTTATTTTCAGCAGGTTGTCGGCAGCAGCGGTGGAGGAGGAAGAAGACATCGGTGATGTCACTGGCTGCTGCTCACTGGAATACTCCTAAATAGTGCATATTTAGAAGATATTCATTTTAACTTAAGGTAAGCTTAATTATAAGAATACCTTTAGGTAAAAATAACATTCAAGACTACCACTTTATGAATTCTCCGAACACTTCTGCTATGACTGTAATTATACACACACCTACTACGGGTTCATTTTTAACATTTCCTACAGTACTTCTGCAGTTCTCAATAAAAATATACTAAGTTCTGTTGTGCTGGTTGTATATGGGTTTACAAACAATTTTATTACAGAGTTCTTTCATATATATTATTGCACAGGACATTTAATTAGCTTTGTCTCCCCAGGTATAACTTTACTGAAAAACCCTCATCATCACTAAACTACAGGGGCACACTGCCAAGACCTAATCAGTTGGGAAGAAATTTGCCCACTAGCACACATCCTTCATGATCCTCCAAGACTCACAGCCTGGAGTCTGCATGTAAATTGCTGCAGCTTGAACTTTTTGACACAGGTGACTGGACAAGCTACCTCAGCAACCTACATTTGCAGCAATTTGCATTCACACTTGAGGTTGAGAACCCTGGAGGATTACTGAAATGTAGGATTTAGTAATAGCAAGGTTCTCTAAACCACAGGAGTTCATTAGCCATTTCTTTCACATAGGTCTCCTTAAATTGGTGATGCCACACTTCAGTGTTTTTCAGCTCAGACAACAGCCACTCCTAGATTGTGCACTAGAGTGTAGCTGCCAACTGTCCCAATTGCAAGGGTAAAAGTTATATTTAAAGGCTAACTATCAGTTATCATAAGATTTGAACCTGCCTAAAAATGTCAACATCATGAGATGTCTGCTATCTCTTTTATTAACCAAAAAAATTATTTGGTGTGCCTTTCGGAAACTAGTTTTGTTCTTTTACAAGAGGCCTGTCTGACCTGTTTCAGAACTTAGCTTTCCAGTTCCAGACTTTTTGTTTGTTAGTGAGCTTGCCCTTTTTGGCCACTGAAGAATTGTCATTGAACGGAGGTAAAGAAGGAGTGCAGGGCACTGTTCCAAAGACAGGGAAGTGAAAATTACAGGAAAAGACTTATAAGGCTGTCAAAGGAAACAGCAGGCGCCTTGAGGCATCTGCTCTTATATAGTAGATATAGCATGGAGGTCATTTAAGAAGACCATATGGGCGGTGGTGAAAGAGGTGGTACACGTTTATTGTACAAGGCTAGAGCAGGATTCTACAGAGGGCAGGATGGCAGTGTGCAAGTTTTAGTTTGGAGGAACCCCTGTTAGATGGACTTTAGAAGCAACTGAGATTAAGCTGTCATGCTGCTTTGCTCCAATCGATTAATCCCTTCCCTTCACTACTACCACAGTGGAACTGACACAGATAAGTCACCGGGCAGCACGAGATAGATAGTTGTTTCAAGTAATTTGTAGCGCATCCAGAGAATGAATGGATATTATAGCAGTTTGAGAATTCCTGTCACAAAAGTGCTGTAAGTGCCCCACATGGGAGTGTAGATTTGTGAGGGTTAGACAAGAATGTTTGTCACCACAGTATGTACGTAAACCATGTGTGTTAGAAAGCTGCCTGTGAACTGTTTGGATGTGTGCCTGTTCATGGTTCAAAATACATTTCCCAGTAAACTCACATTTGCTGTCCTCCAAATGTCTAGGAGGACCCCTTGTATGAAAAAGGCATCAATTGTCATTAGCAAGTTACTAGAAGCTCATTTACAGCCTGACTGCCAGATTGAAAACCAGCATAACAGGTGTAATTACAAGAATTCTTACAGTGATATGACACTTTCATCATCATGCACACCGGAAAAAATTTAAATTGGACACTTTTTTGGGAATGCCTGCACTACATGGTGAAAAAAAAAAGAAGGGGAGGAGCAGAGGGTGATTGACCCCAAACACATCTGCATTTTCTACTATCTTCTACCATATTTACTATGAGGTACTAATGAACCTTTGTAGGCAGGCCAAAAAGGCACAGTGCTAAAATGTAAATAATATTTATTTTTTTTTACCTTGTCTCGCTACCTGTTAACACAGGTACCTGGGGGTAGATCTAGCAGTAGATTTCAAATGGGAGTAAAGGGATCGTAAAGGGGAGTAATGTTTGCTTTTTTTCTTCAGGCTCTTAAATAGTGGACTATCAAACTGTAGCTCTGCATATACATTAGAGAGCACAGTGCCTCTAAAAGAGCAATTTGGTTTTCATTTTAGCAGTAAGTGTAAAAAATCATGTAAGAATTACCGTATATACTCGAGTATAAGCCGACCCGAATATAAGCCGAGGCACCTAATTTTACCACAAAAAAAATGGGAAAACGTATTGACTCGAGTATAAGCCTATGATGGGAAATGCAACAGCTACTGGTAAATTACACAGGCACACAAATGTACACAGACACACATACACATGTACACAGGCATACAGATGTACACAGAAACACACACATGTACACAGGCACACAGATGTACACAGACACACACACATGTACACAGGCACACACACACATGTACACAGAGACACACACATGTACACAGGCACACACATGTACATAGACACACACATGTAAACACACACACACGTACACAGACACACACATGTACACAGACACACACATGTAAACAGACACACACATGTAAACAGACACACACATGTACACAGGCACACACATGTACACAGACACACACATGTAAACACACACACACACACATGTACACAGGCACACACATGTACACAGACACACACATGTAAACAGACACACACATGTACACAGGCACACACATGAAACACAGACACACACACGCATGTACACAGGCACACACACACATGTACACAGACGCACACATGTAAACACACACACACGTACACAGGCACACACATGTACGCAGACACACACATGTAAACAGACACACACATGTACACAGACACACACACACACATGTACACAGGCACACACATATACACAGACACACACGCGTGTACACAGGCACACACACACATGTACACAGACACCCACACACCCACATGTACACAGACAAAAACATAACCCCCCCCCTTACTTGTAGAACAGCCCTTACTTGTTAGGTGGTGTGCCTTGTCCCACTCCCAGCTCTTATGCAGGAGACACGAGGGGTGCACATGCAGGAATTTACCAGAGGGGGCAGCAAAGAGCCCGATGTCAGCTCAATAAAAACTCACACACATTCCAAAAGCCAGCACAGCCATAGAGCTCTCCTGCACCCGCCCCTGCCTTCTCCCATCCCCTCCAGACAGCCGGGCCCTTCTGCCTCACTCGAGTATAAGTCGAGGGGGGTTATACTCGGTTATACAGCATAAAAAATGTGCTGAAAAACTCGGCTTTTACACGAGTATATACGGTAGACATGTCACACTGAAATATTTTGTTGCGGAATTTCGGTTCGGTTTGTTTCGGAAATTCGAATTAATTAAGGTCGAATCAGTCAATTGAAGGCTTATGGTGTCTGCCGGGTGTTCTAAGAAGATTCGACGAAGAAGCTAAACTGTACGATGCCGCAATTCTAGATTTCCAGTCAAATGCTCCGCCCACAAGCTATAGTAGAATTCTAATGTTGTTTGACTAGTAATAATATAATTATTATTATCAGTCAAACAAAGTAAATGTCCGCTCGTGGCGATCGTATGTTTTTAGCTGCTTCGTCATATCTTCATGTTGAGCTATTTTACTGCTCCTCCTCTTTGGTTACAATCAGCCAATAACATTCATCATCATCATTATTTTACTTCCCCCACCCATTCCAGCAGCGATCACTAACAGCTCACTATTGTCTCTATAATGTTGAATCTTTTCTCTCTATGTTGAGTAATCTTGGACTAATAGAGTTAGGTTAGGCACATTTGACCGCAGGTTCGTTAGACACACAGAACGCTATTGTCACCGTCATGTAGAATCTTCTATCTATATCGAGCTGTTGTCGTAAAGATACGAAAATATAATGGATACGAAAACAAAGCATTTTTTTATTTCAGATCTTTCGGATTTCGGATTCTGTGCGTTTGTTATCATTTTGTTAAAATGAACACGAAAATCCCCGAAATTCAGATGACAATGCATTCGGATGATAACGAATGCACATGTCTAGTAAGAATAAATAAGCAAATCTTTGTATGAAGTGAGGTATGGAATGTAATAAGTGCATAGAGTGTATAAACAGAACTCTAGCCCAAACAGAGCACAAAGAGAATGCAGCCATTTCTTTAGTGTTGATCGTATGCGTAGGTGAGCCGAGGCGGGCCTCCGTGATATCATTAGGCTTCCTGTCTCACCTGGAGCATCGAGTGCTTTTGTTTGGATATCCCACTTTAAGTCAGTTGAATATCATCCTACACAAATGCCCAATATGCAATGAAATGCATAAAGTATATGGCAGGACCCATGGCCCAGCTTCCCTTGTAGCACTATGCTTAATGCCCAGGAAAGCTTTAGAGCATATGAAGTAGGACGGAGATATTTATTTGGATTGTAAAGCCTTCCACCACAAGGCTGCTGTGCTGTATCAAGATGTAGACTTCTCCCGAATGCCTGCTCTGTTAACTTCACTTTTGCATGTGTAGCATCAGCAGCAGCAGCAGCAGCAATGGTCATGCAGGAGAATATTGGAAGCATGGGCCACACCACAATGATGGCTGGAGTCCTCAAGAATGTAATTGTATAGGAAAACCCGCCTCAAGGACTACTGTTTTGCTACCCCAAACCCCAAGACCAGAAGCAAGTGAAAAATAACAAGCAGATAAAAGAAGACACAGGGAAGAACTTTCACACACACAAAGGGTGGGGAAAACAGAGACCAGTGTCCACAGGTACTACATTAGTGCATCCTTGTACACCTATGTAAATGGGGTGTTAGGAAGTACATAGAAGACTGAAGTAGGCAGGAATGCAAAGGGCCCACATGGCTAAGATTTTATATAGATGTGCTTCTTTCTATATCTATAATAATGTCTTATTAAATACCGTGATACTGATTAGAACAGATACAACTGTAGCACCCTGATATCTAGGCAGGGTTGCTCCTAAATTTACCTGCCAGGTATCATTGCCTTGGCCACTTGTGAGTGATCAATTGATTTCACCCTAAGTCTGGAATTGCTGCACTTCCCTCTTCTCTCACTAGTTGGCCGGGTATCTGGTGGCATTAGATAAGACAAGGTCATTGCAAGAACAGATTAGGAATAGATGAGGTATCTCAGCCAATGGGCAGGTATCTTCTTGGGTCCCTTGGCCTGCTGGGAGAGCCTACTTATTTGGGTGAGGTCAGGTGATTGGGGTTCTGTGCCACCTGGATGGCTGTCTGGGTGGATCTGTATTGTGCTGCCTGGGCTGCTAGGCCGGAGTTTGGGCCTATCCTGGGCACATCTGGCTGCTAGGCTGTCTGAGGGCCTATCCAGAAGCAAGAGAGCAGCATAGGGTTGGGATTGGGCTTGCAGTCCAACCAGAAGTGACGGTTCTGCCGGCCAGAGAACCTGTCCTTAGAAGGAAAGCTGTCTTCACTAAGGGACCAACCACCTTGTTACCAGGGACCACAGTGAGTAGCTGAAGCAAGTCCCAGAGCAGTAATCTCACAAACCGTGGATGATGAAGAATCAGGAAACTTCAGCTGGTGCAAAGTCACGGACCCAGCCAGTGGGGTGACGCTTGAGGAGTATCTGGAGTGCCAAGCCAAGGACCCAACAGGGAAGCGGGGGTGACCCTTGAGGAAAATACTAAAGTAAGAAGATTAGAAGAGCTCACGGATCAGTGGCAGTGAATCAGCAAGTCTAGTGAGAGAGACTGGGAGCTCAGTGGGCTGAGAGTCTACAAGAAGTGACTGTATAAAAGTAAAGGAGTTCATTACAATTTATTTTCAGAACTGTTCAAGACTGTTGCCATAGGAGACAGCGCTCCTACACATGCAGATGTGGTGTCTTGCTGGATGCCTTTCCCTGCATGGCTGTCTACCTGTAGAAGTCTTGGAAAATGTGTCACAGGTTGGACTTGATGGTCTTTTTTCAACCTCACCTACTATGTAACTATGTAGTACACACAAATGCCCTGTACACACGGTCGGACTTTCCGACGGAATATGTGCGATCGGAGCTTGTTGTCGGAAAGTCTGTCGGTGTGTGGGCTCTATCGGTCTTTTTCCATCGGAATTTCCGACACACAAAGAGCAGGCTATAAAATTTTCCGACAACAAAATCCGTTCGCGTAAATTCCGACCGTGTGTGGACATTTCCAACGCACAAAGTGCCACGCATGCTCAGAATAAATTAAGAGACAAAATCTATTGGCTACTGCCCCATTTATAGTCCCGATATACGTGTTTCACGCCACCGCGTTCAGAACGATCAGATTTTCCGACAACTTTGTGCGACCGTGTGTATGCAAAACAAGTTTAAACCAACATCCGTCGGAAAAAATCCATGAATTTTGTTGTCCGAATGTCAGATCAATGTCCGATCGTGTGTACAGGGCAATATGCTAAATGAAACAAACAAAATGATCCATAATACACCTCCAAAAATGCGACACAAAACAAGTTAACAAAAAGGAGTAGATTTTTTTTAACCCACCTCTGACGGCTATGTGTAAACAGACAAATGGTGGATTGTTCATTACAGACTGACATTTATAAACACATTTTTATTGGTTGCTCTTGTAAGCACCTGAGCAGTGAGCACTGTAATCAGACTGTCCATGGGTCAGTGCAGAACACAAAAAAAAGGTACAAGGCTAATGAGAGTGGCTCTGTACCATGTGATCACTGTGACCAATCACAGCAATCACAAGTACAATCACTTGCTGCAGTGAGCAGTTGACAATACCCTTCCTTTCACACATACATACATTGTTGAGGGAGGGGGACAGGGGGAGTGCCAACTCTGACTGTAACCAGCACCAGTGTGTCTCAGTTTGCAGATCAGTGCAATGTGTCCCAGTTTGCAAATCACAATACAGTGCCTCCCAACATTTCATGTAGAGCAAAGTGCAGTGCCTCCCAACATTTCCAGTTTACTGTCAGTGTCGATGTTTCCAGTTTGCTGGTCACAGCCAGTGCTAGTGTTTCCGCTGTTGCTGATCCCAGCCAATGCCAGTGTATTTCTTTTGTGCACATTTTTTTTGCTTTGCTGTATCAATGCCCCAAAACATGTACAGTAGTGAGGATGGTTGGAGATACCTTACAATTACATTCAGAGTATGAACCTGTAGCAAACAGCAATACATTAGCAGGCACCTCTGATTCAGACCATGGGGAGCTCTTTGTGAAAAGGGGCAAGACCTCTCAGCAAATCTTCCAAACATGGTCATTTTCCAAGTGTTTGAACTGTCCTGGCACTTCAAGGCCTCCGATAATGTGATAGGTATTCAGGTATTCAAATGCGTAATTTATGCCCCTTGAAAGCATGAAAGTACCCCTTGGGGTTTGGGCCCCTCTGTGTGGCTAGGCAGACAAAAAGTCTCACATATGTGATATTCCTATACTCAGGAGGAGTAGCAGAATGTGTTTTTTAAGTGTAATTCTAAGTATGCCCATGCTGTGTGTGGGAAATATTGTATTAAAATGACAACTGTTTGAAAAGAAAACAAAATGTTGTTTACTTTCCTAATTTTCCAAAGAATTGTGGCAAAAATAAGATCTACAAAATCTCACCATGCCTCTTACTAAATGTCTTTCCTCAAGGGGGTGATTTGGGCTGTTTGTAATGTCTTGGCATTTTTAGGGCCTCAAGAAATCTGATAGGCAGTCAGTATATCACAGCTCATAATTTGTAGATTCTATGCCTTTCATGCAGTCTAAAAAATTTCCCCTTATATTTTTTGTTCAAATTTTTTTTGTCTTTTTGCTTTTTATAGCAAATAAGGAAAAAAAACTGTGTTTATCAAACACCCCCCAAAAACCCTCTGTGTGAAAAAAAAATGATATCAATTTAATTCGGTACAGTGTTGGATGACCGAGTAATTGTCAAAGTGTCACAGCACTGAAAAATGGCCTGAACAGGAAGGGGGTGTAACATGCCAGTCCTCAAGTGGTTAAAGCGGAACTTTACCCAAAAAAACTTGATAAAAAAAGAATGTTCTTTAGCAAGGAACATACATTGCAAATTATTATTATGCTACCAAAATTAGTGTGGGCTGTAAATTGCCTCAAGCATTGCTCCTGTTTCTTCTTGCTGGAGGTTGCCATTTTGCTAAAGCTCAGAGTCACTGAACAGCAGTAAATCATAAACAAATACACTACAACACATGACACATGACATCACTTCCGATTTTTTATTTTGTCATATGAGAATTTCCGTAACTTTAGTAAACTCTTTATGTTTGATATGCGAGTAGCGTGCAAAAAAACCCAAAACGGATGATCTGTCATATGATTTTCAGATCGTGTGTACGGGACTTTAGGCTGTCAGCAGAACGTCAAAAATGCCTAAAGTCAAAATGGAGAGCAACTGAGCATATGCAGATCAGGGTGAGACAGTGTATTACTGACTTTTAAACAGTATAGACACTTATTTTCAATGTTTTAGATTAGCTATACCTGCAAAAGAGGCCACCCTGACATGATCTGGGAGGACATTTTTTGACTAACGTTCTACTTTAGGTAAATTTCACCTAAGCAGCTCAGTGAGCTGAACTGAAAGTTTCCACTTTGCTGAAGTCACTCAGTTCATCCCTAACTTCAAATTGCAAATTACATGGCAGGGAACTGAATGTAAGGTCAGTAGCCGCAGTTCATGCGGTTGGCATTAAAGTCAACTTGTTGGTTTGACCTACATGGGCAAATAAATCTTACAAAAAACAGACCTATGTACATAAAAAGGTCACCACTCATAACTATTTATACATAATCATAGAATACATGCATGAAGGGGTACTAGGATCTAAACCAGGGGGGGGGGGGGTCAGGTTTGATTACAGTTGGGAAAGACTTCTATATAGCACTGACTTCCAGTTGGAAACAAGCATGGCAATTGGGGAACTAAATATATCAAAACTGACGCTATTACTATTTAAGAGAAAATCTGCACAAGATTGTCATTAGTCGGATCCGAATCCCTCCCTAAGCTCCCTCTTGTAACAACCTAGATCCCGCAGATGAAGGGAGAAAACCATCGGTGAAAAATAGTATATGGCTTTCACAGTAGGACATTTTCTTTTTATAGAGTTGTAGAGTATGTTGACCTTCTTAACGCATCTGGTTCGCAGCTTTTAGCTGGCAGGGGGTGTGAAAGGAAGACTGCAGCAGCAGTTTCAAGTAGAATTTCATTTGTAGCTTTCAACGTGTAAAAGCAGCAAAAGCATACAAAATGTCATTTTATGCATTTAAAGCAAAAAAATGTTAATGCATATAAGTAACCTTTTTATTACTTCCTTTTTATTGATATACAGCTTCACATTAATTTCTCTGAGTAATTGTGATGTTAAATTTTATTGTGACAAGTATGCCATTTGTCAGAATGATTCCTGTTTTACAGTATTCCTATAAATATTTACTAGAGCACTGGTCTTTATAATACTATTTTGGTGTTAACATTACCTGTAATGAAGCAGCATCACCTGATGTCAGTATGCCAAGAAACATGGAAGAATGCATGCTTTAGTTCAGTAGTCTCCAAACTGCGGCCCGGGGGCCAGATGCGGCCCTTTGCTTGCCCTTGGGGCACTATTTTCTTCCACTCATACCAACAATGGGGCATAATTTCCTCCACTGAAACCAATGAAGGGGCACAATTCCTCCCAATCACACCAAAGATGGGACACAAATCCTCCCAATCACACCAACAGTTCCTCCCAATGGCACCAACGATGGAGCACAATTCCTCCCAATGACACCAACAATGGGGCCGAATGGCACCAACGACGGGGCACAATTCAGTCTAATGACACCAAAGATAGGGCATTGTTTATTCCCACTTCTACTACCAATGCCCACCCTTAAAGTGGATGTAAACCCGATTTTTTTTATCATACTGTAGAGTATAAGATTTCCTATCATTTGAGCCCAGTCTTGCCACACAGAGTTAATCCATCTCTGAGCAATCCTCTTTTATTGTTCAGTGAGATAAATCTTGACAAACTTAGAAAAACTTTGTCAAATCCTCCCCCTTGCTGTGAGTGACAGGTGATTTACATATCTCGTGCACTAGCTAAGAGACATGCAGTATTTTTTAATTCCCTCCCCCACTCCTTTCTTAACCAGCTCTGCAAAAATTGGCTCTTCCACACCTCAGCATGATTTGGCATGCTGAAGTCATGTGGTTACTTTCCTGTCTTTTCACTGGATGTTAGAGATCATAGCAGAAGTTCAGTGTTAGAAATACACAGGAGAAAATGCATATTGAAAAGGGGAGTGTAGAGGTGGGCGGGGAGTCTACTGACATCACGACTCCACCCACCGAGCTCCAGACAACAGACCCACTGTCATGTACCTTATAGCGGAGCCCGAAATGATGAGGGTGGCCTCTTGCACGGTTCCGGTCCAAGCACCCCTGGGGGTGGGTACAGGGAGTGCGAGGGCAACGAAGGGGTGCAGGTGCCTGCAGGCAGCAGGCTGGAACTTGGAGATACAGGAACCTATGCTGAGGAGATGTGGAAACTGATCACCAAACTTGTTCAGTGGGAGCCAGATCAGGATCAACTGCAGAATCAGGAACAGGCAGGAGTCGGCAACAGATGGGCAGCAGGGTACAGCATCAGGAGGCAGAGCCGTAATCATAAGTTCAAGCCAAGGTCAGTATTGCAGGTAGAGGCAGGTTCAGCATGCAGGGGAGATCCAAGAGAATGGTCAGAAGATAGCTGGGTTTTCAGGAACAAGGTCAATCAGGCAGAGTAACAACAGGAACACAGAAACAAGCTGAAGACAATCCAGCACTGATGCTAGGCAGACTCTCTGTTTATATAGGGTGCTGTGTGCCAGGATTCGCGCCAGCGTACGTGCGCGCGCGCATGCGCATTAGCACCTTAGCACATTGGCACATTAGCGCATGCACATTAGCGATTTGGCACTCGCGGGCGCGCGTTAGCGCACGTGCGCTTTCGCATAGAGGTGCCATTGTGCATGCCCACCCTGGATCTCATTTGTCTCTGGCTGCGGTTCCGTGCATGCACATTGGCATTAGCAGAACGAGGATTGGCAGCTGCTGCACGGAGACGGGTGCTTGCTGTGTGAGTTCTCTGACACCCACCCACAGAATCTGCAGTTTTTTGGGTCTAATAACAGACAGAGGGGAGACATTTGACAGGTAAATATACATGCAGGAGGCATGTATATCCTTATAGATAACCCCTATGGCAGTAGTTTAGAAAGGATGACATTGGGTTTACATCCACTTTAAGTCTGAAGGGCATTAAACTGGCCCTTTGTTTATAAAGTTTGAATACCCTTGCTTTAGTTACATAGAGACATAGAGACTGGTACAGTATATACAGTGTGTGTGTGTGTATGTGTATATATATATATATATATATATATATATATATATATAGTGTATATATACAGTCGTGTTTGTAGGCAGCTATTTTGCAATGCCACTTTGTCAAAATCTTTCATATGGACTCAATACATAAGGAAGCAAGAAACAACTAAAAAATGTGCTAGATAAGTATAGAATAGACCAAAGGGAATTGATAGTCTTGTACTATAAGGCATATAATCCCCAACCCCCCAAAGACTTTTGTAGAGTAGAAATCAAATGCAAATTAAGGTCAGAGCCCTCACTTAAAGTATATAAATGTATATTTATTGCAGCATATAACCTCCAAAGAACTTTGTAAAGAAGGAATCGAATGCAAGTTAAAGAGGAGTTCCACCCAGGGGGGCCGTCAAAAAAAAAAAAATTAAAAGTCAGCAGCTACAAATACTGCAGCTGCTGACTTTTAATTGGACACTTACCTGTCCCTGAGACCAGCGATGCGGGGGATCGAAGCCCCGCTCGTCCCCCCCTCCGCTGGTCAGCACCGGCATTTCAACTGTGGGCGCCGGGCTGTAGCTTCACAGCCTGGCACCCACTGCGAATGCGCGAGCGGTGCCACGCGCCGCGATTGGCTGCTCAATCACCTGGGACCTGTAATGGGTCCCAGATGATTGACAGGAGGGAGGGAGCAGAGCGGAGCCCTTCCTGTGCCGAGGGGGAAGTGATGTCACCAGCCCAGGCACTGGAAGAGGCAGACTACGAGGGACCACCTAGCAACAGGCATTTAGAGGTAAGTGAAAAAAAAAATATCCAAATTTTTTTTGTTTTGTTTTTTAGAATTTTTGAGGTATTTTTGTTTTTTTGGGTGGAACCCCACTTTAAGGTCAAATCCCTCACTTAAATGTATATAAAAGTATATTTATATACAAAGTATAGGATTTGGCCAGCAGCAAAGGTTGACTTCACAGTCACACCCACAATTCAACAACCTCTACAAAAAAAGCTAATTGGATGTGCATCTGTTAACCTTCAAGAGTTCTCCACGAAATACATCCTAGAAAACATATTTGTCTTAGTCCCCAGGACACTGTCAACACCACTCATGGCCCGCACTATACACACCCAGCTTCCAGGTAGTCCTGCCCAGATCAAGCCCGGTCAAAAACAGAGCACGCCTACATTCATGGCAGTGGTACCCCTAACTAGGTGGGAGAGTGGCACTGATGTAGTGACGTCAGTGCTTTTCCCTGCACCAATCTATGTCAGTTCATGGCACCATGGAAACATACTTCTTTATGGTAACATGAAGATGGATGAGTCATGCTGGGAGTCATTCAGCCTAGAAGAGAATAGGTGTTTGACCTCAGAGCGAGTGAGTCTGCAATGGACAGTGCCAAAGAGGAGGAGAGTATAGCATGAATGGGCCCATATTGCAAATAAAGAAGTGAACCAAGTTAGGCTTCAATTTCCTTTACTGTTCAACATCAACAGTATAATGCAAATGCTTTGTGTATGTCCAACGTAAAGCTTCCCTGCTGTGAAAAAATATTTTTTAAAACTGCTGTTACCTGTAAAAAAAAGGCAGTAAATTTTCACCTTTCCTTGTGCCCATGCATCCAAACACAGCTTTGATCACTAGAAATAGTCCGGCAAAGTCTCCTGGGAAATCAGGACTCTCAAAAGCGTTGATCTCCTGGATCACCTGTAGCTCAAACTGGATTCTCTCTTTGACCTCATATCACCAATCTTGAATGCAATGACATAAAGAGTGGGATTAGGACAGACCTGGGCATTTTATAGTCCCCTGGACACATCCAGCCCTAGGGCTGCACCTGTCCGGCCTGTGTGAGGTTATTAGGTTTTTAGAAAGCAAATATAAATAAGTGTACACCACACATGCAATACAACTGCATTGGTTTTATTTTGAAGGTGACTGCTATTTTTTTTTCAATTTACATATGTGCATGCATGCCTATGCACCTTCACAAAAATGTGTTGGAGAACTGATGTCTACAAGAGTTGGTGGTGGCTGACAACAGGTGGCTGAACTTTCACCCCCCCCCCCCCCTCCAGGCCATGTGAAACTGCTCCAAGGCTCTGGAGAGTGTATTCAGCCAGTCAACAAGATGGCGGCAGCTGTGCTTCCACCCTTGTTGGTCCATTGTTCACCAAGATAGTAACAGTCACACTTCTGCCCTTCCTGAGCAGTTTTGGCCATGGAGGAAAGGTGGCACATCCCTCAAATGACTGGGAGGTGGGTAACAAGGATATGATGGGGGTAAGGGCATGTGGAGAGGTGTTGCCAGGTCCAGCTTTCCACCCCACAGGTAAGGGATCAGAGCCTATATCCCTACTAGTTGGCCTAGCTGCGGAAGTGACATCACACATCAGGGCCATGTATAACAGTGGAGGGATTATATAAATACCCTCATGGGGTTCCCATTGACAGCTCTGCTTTAAGTGAACCTTTTTACTTTGCTCTGAAAGGGCAAAGTAAAGATACAATTTAAAGCAGAACCCCCAGTAAAAACAGTTAAAGTAGATGTAAACCCTCACATATACTCAGTGAAGTGAACAGCCTCAGATGATACACAGGGATGAAACAAATCTCCCTACATAAGTTTTACATGTATATCTGCTGTCTTCAGCTTTATATATTCTTTAGAAAGTTCAGATCGTGTTAGGAGATTCTCTCTTTCTGTTCAGCACTGCAGTGAAGCCTGGGCATACAGCCAAGACAGCTGAGTGGAGGAAAGGCACACACCCCCTCTCCTCATAGGTAGAGACTTTCAGAACTGTTCATTGAATTATTCAGCTCTGTGCTACTCTATTTAAAGCATCCTCCCCGACACAAAACTCAAGCTGCTTTTATCTCAGTTAAAGGAGAACTTGTCAGAAGCTATCATGCTGATTACAGAAGAACGGAGCAGGAGACAGCCACGGGACATAGTGCTTTAAAGAGCGATAAGAAAACACTGCAGATATATGTCCCCAGCTCAAATTTCATGAATCGGGTTTACATCCACTTTAAGTAAAAATGAAAACGATATTTGATGCAATGCTTGCATTCAATCAGGTACTATCCCCTACAAAAATCCTCCATATCACTAGCTGGCACCATTCTCCCCTGACCCCAGGGGCTGTGTTATTTCACTGACCTGAGTTTAAATTTGCAATAAGCCAAAAAGGACTACCCCACTGTCACCATGGTAAGAAAAGAGTACCACAACATTACCTGACCTGCCTTCTGGACTTTAGTTATGTAGTTTTTTTTGAAGGGGCAGGGCAAGGCTCAAGGAGGAGAATGGGGGCAGGGGTTGTCTGGTTTTACAAATCTGGAAATGGGTTTTATGCTACATTATTATCATGATATGCAGAACTAAAATAGTAAGTTGATAAGCAGACAATTTTATATTCTCATGATTACCCTAATTTATATTACACTGGGGGAAATAATGAGGATCATTCTAAAAGTCAGTTATGATCTGTAAAAAGAGACGTGGGGTGCATCACGACTTCTTTATAGAACTGTATACATTAATGGCCATGTGTTTTCTCCAGCTCTGTCTTATAGTGGGATACAAATCTGATGTTCATTGTGAGATCAAACAGCAAGCTGTCAAATAAAACATTATCAAAAGTATTTTACACCTAACAAAATCATAACTGTATCTTGAGATATCACCAGGATCATTTGCACCAGCCATTAAACAGCCAGGTTCATCTAATAAAATGTGCGAGCATTCAGCTTTATTTAGTGGGTTAATAGTGATTCAATATATTTAGTGCTGCAAGCGACTCTTCTTCAGCCGGAACATTTGAATGAAAAATGACCACTCAAGAAACATATCCCTTGGCAAAATGATCCATTTAATCAGTGTTATTGTTTATATCAAGACAGTGGGTTTTAATCTGTTCTTCACTAATTTTAAGTGCAGGGACAGATACAGCAAGCGTCTTGCTGAGTCGGTTCTTCTGGAAACTATCTATCATGGCTGTAGTAACACCTAGCAGGTGCAGGGTCTCCTCGCAGCCGGCTGCCTCCTCCTATGGGGATTCCAGTTTAGGATCCAGAAAACATCTGTCTTATATTTCAGGTCTTCTTACTACATCATTTACTGGGGACTTTTTATATATATATATATATATATATATATATATATATATATATATATATATATAATTTTTTTTTTTTTTTTTAGGGTAGCAAATTTATTTTCCTAGAAAATGTCAAATATATGTGTGATCCATATTTTTAAATTGGAGGGAATTACTGTTATTATCATTTAATTATACATTGCAGATATGAGGACATTTTTTTTTCCGTTCCCTCTACAATCTATTCAAACCTTTCTCAACTGTATTATGATGGAGGAACACTTGAAATAATGTTCAGGTCTAAGAGACCCATAACTAAAAATTATTATATCTATAGCATGGTATGTTTGCTTGAGAAATTAGTTGTAGCTACAATGATAAAACTACTATATAAAGAATAGTTCTCCCTTGCACTACTGATCAGTTTAGAACGGTCCCATATGGCCCATGCCAATGGCATTGGTTTGAAAGGCTTCTGAGATTATTAGGATTTCATCGATAGATGCACTTGAACTGCAGTTAAAGCATTTGTTAACCTAAAAAAAAACTGATCCTGTTTCCTTAAAGCATGTTATACAGCACAGTGCTTGTGCTGTGTAATTTGGCCCTCTGTAACACCTTAAAAACCTGGCTGATCCTGCCTGGCTATGCCCCCACCCCCTGTAAGCTGACCACGTTATATCATAGATGCTGAGCCCTGACACCGTGGTGCCTCCGTCATCCGCAGCCCTGCTCTGTCCTTCTCTGTCCTCTCCTCTGTCCTCTCCCCCCTCCCCTCCCTGCCTGTCTGCTCGTGTCAGTGCCCACCCCCTCCGCTCCTGCTGCTCTCATAATTACTATAAAATCCTCCCATCCCCTCTGTAATATAACAATATGTGCCCGTGTTATATAAAAAATATGCTGATCTGTACCTATATCCCAGTGCTCACGTAACTCCTCAGCTCTCTCTCTCCTCTTTTCCCCTCCTCCCCGGCTGAGGTCAGTGGGAGTACTTGTCCCCGCCCGCTGGAGCTGTCAGCCGGGCAGAGGAGAGAGCCGTGGAGTCAAGTGATCGCTGCTGTGATATAGGTATTAATCAGCATATTTTTTATATAACACAGGCACAGGGGCACATATTGTTATATTACAGAGGGGGTGGGAGGATTTTATAGAAGTGGCTTAACAACCACTTTAAAGTGATTATTTGAAGACTTTTTTTACAATACAATAAAAAAGAAATTATACTTACCTGCTCTGTGCAATGTTAATGCACCGAGCACCTCCTTACCTCCTCTGCTGAGGTTCCCCCTGGCGCTCTCCACTCCTATTTATAAGTGCCACCTCAGCAAGCCAGCTACTGATGAGGCATCTGTGTGGGCACACTACCATAGCCACACAGAGTGGCTCTACCAGGACCCCCGCTTCCACATCACTGGATTTGACAGACAGCAGCAGGAGCCTATGGCTCTCATTGCTCTCAGAGTCTCCTGTGAGAAGAGGAAGAGAGGGCTGCAGATGGGACAGTGCTGGATCAGTGGAGGAGTCAGGTAGATGTTTAGAGTAAGAGGTAAAATAGGCAGTAGAGCATTAGACTTTAGAACCACTTTAACCTCCTTCTGACCTGCAGATGACTTGCTTCAAGTGGGTTTTGCATCCTTATAAACATGTATGGAAATACAAAACGTGTTTGACACAAATAAAAGCATGTCAGCACAGTCCCTTACGGGTGTTCACTGTAGTTCACCCTTACACTGGTGGCCACTGTGTTCCCTTTACATTGGTGACCAGTGTAGTTCACCCTTACACTAATGCCCAGTGGAAGTGTTCCCTTTACATTGGTGACCTGTGTAGTTCACCTTTACACTAATGCCCAGTGGAATTGTTTCCTTTACATTGGTGACCTGTGTAGTTCACCCTTACACTAATGCCCAGTGGAAGTGTTTCCTTTACATTGGTGACCTGTGTAGTTGACCCTTACACTGATGCCCAATGGAAGTGTTCCCTTTACATTGGTGATCTGTGTAGTTTACCCTTACACTAATGCCCAGTGGAAGTGTTCCCTTTACATTTGTGATCTGTGTAGTTCACCCTTACACTGGTGCCCAGTGGAAATTTTCCCTTTACATTGGTGATCTGTGTAGTTCATCCTTACACTGATGCCCAGTGGAAGTGTTCCCTTTACATTGGTGATCTGTGTAGTAGCTTAAAGCAGATCCTAGACCAGGAAAAAAAGAAGATTTTCTGCAAAAGTCAATACAGGCTTAATTTTATCTGTACAAAGCAACTGTGCTGTTAGTCAGCATGATAATTTACGTGGTTGTATTTTAGGACAATAACACAATGTATTGTATAAATGCTTTATTATGTACAGTATACATAACACACCATTTATTTATTTTTTATCCCCTGCTTACTGTGGGTTGTCTTCTGCACAAACCAGATACTCACCCTCCCAGCCAATCCATCATTGTCCCACTGAGATCCTCGCCTGTTTTGCCTCTGCTCAGTTCCGTCCCACCATGTTAAGGTGTGACATCATTGGTAGGTGCCAGCTTTTCCGGGTTCAACTGGTCAGCCTACCAATGACGTGCTGCTTGACCCCCCCCCCCCCTCCTCCATTACTGAATAGAGGGATAATGCCTCCTGGGACATGTAACAAGCACATCCCACAGACAAAGGGTGCACAGTGCACGTCATTAGTCTAGGCGAATGATATGTACTGGGGAGGTGGCCTGGACACAACTAAAAAAAAAGACAGCTTTCTATAGGGATAGGAGGAGATGAGGGGTGGAGAGGGGAGAAGAGAGCTGAGAGGGTGAAGAGCCACTTTATAAATGTTCTCACCCCCATCCTAATACCTATATTAACTAACCTGTGTAAAAAAAATGTATATATTTACATATTTTCAGCCCACCACAATCCAGCCAGTCCAACTCTCCTGTGGCACCCAGTGGCTGCTGCAGGGGAGAGGAGGAACCACAGACAACAGCTCCACCATAGGAGCCTATAGGTGACATCATCGCTCCCAGCTTTCACAGATGTCATCAAGAGCTCTCTCCATTCCCCAGCTGACACAAGGGATCACATGACCAGACCAGAGCGGGCTGAAAATAGCAAAGTATATACATCCTATTTACACAGGTTAGTTAGTATAGGTATTAGGAGGAGGGAGTGAGCATTTTTAAGACTAGTTAGGCTTTAGCTGGAACTCTACTTTAAGTTTATTTGAGAAATAAAGATTGTATAAATATGGTAATATACATACAGAAACATACATGCATGTACTATACATATACAGTACATGCGTACATATACAAACACACTAATGCCACGTACACACGACCGGACTCTCCGCCAGAATAGACGGTCTTTCCAACTGAGTTCCGCTAAACGGACTTGCCTACACACGATCACACCAAAGTCCGATCGTTTAGAATACGATGACAAGCGACAGGACCAGAAAAAGGAAGTTCATTAGCCAGTAGCCAATAGCTGCCCTTGCGTCGTTTTTGGTCCGTCGGAATAGCATACAGACGGTTTTCCCGATAGGAACTGATTCCGTCGGAAAGATTTGAAACATGTTCTATTTCTAGGTCCGTCAGAATTTTAGAAAGAAAAAGTCAGATGAAGCCCGCACACGATCGGAATGTCCAACGGAATGATTCCGTCGGACCTTTTCTGCCGGAAAGTCGAGTTGTGTACACGGCATTAGGCAGCCCATATATGATTCATTTTTTTTTTTATTCGACCAGCGGGTTGTACAAAAGAAAATTTTTTGACTCCTACATCCACACATTTAAGGTAGATGGGGGATTCCCTCCTTTGGATCTATTGCTTCCCCATCATCAGAAAAACACTCATCAGAACTGCCAGCTATAGCTAGCAATGCTGATTGAGTGAAGATTTTTCAACAGGATGGTTATATAAAAGTTGATAAAGAGATTGACTTCTGTACAACCAGCCTGCCCATAGATAGATCGAAATTCGGCCAGTCCCTGCTGTATTAGCTTATTATTAGCTTAGTTATTATTGTCTTTGATACACACATGTAACCCCATTTTCTACTAATTAGAAAAAGGCTAGTGGTAAAGCAGCTGGTTGTAAAACTGGATTATCCAGGTCAATCGGTTTGCCACAGAGAGAGAAGAAAACTCTTTGCACTGTAGGAAAAAATACAGACAGAAATGTTATATATATATATATATATATATATATATATATATATATATATATATATATACATATACACACAATTGTGCTCATAAGTTTACATACCCTGGCAGAATTTATGATTTCTTGGCCATTTTTCAGAGAATATGAATAATAACACAAAAACATTTCTTTCACTCATGGTTAGTGTTTGGCTGAAGCCATTTATTATCAATCAACTGTGTTTACTCTTTTTAATCATAATAACAACAGAAACTACCCTAATGACCCTGATCAAAAGTTTACATACCCTGATGATTTTGGCCTGATAACATGGACACAAGTTGACATAAAGGGGTTTGAATGGCTATTAACCACTTCCAGCCACGGAAGAATTTACCCCCTTCCTAACCAGAGCACTTTTTGCGATTCGGAACTTTAACTTTAACTAACATTTGTGTGGTCGTGCAACATTGCACCCAAACAAAATTGACGTCCTTTTTTCCCGCAAATAGTTTTCTTTTGGTGGTATTTGATCGCCTCTGCGGTTTTATTTTTTGCGCTATAAACAAAAAAAGAGCGACAATTTTGAAAAAAACACAATATTTTGTACTTTTTGCTATAATAAATATCCCCTTTTTTAAAAAAAAAAAAAAGCGATTTTTTTCCTCAGTTTAGGCCAATATGTATTCTTCTACATATTTTTGGTAAAAAAAAAATCACAATAAGCGTATATTGATTGGTTTGCGCAAAAGTTATAGCGTCTACAAAATAGGGGATAGATTTATAGCATTTTTATTATTATTTTTTTTTTTTTACTAGTAATGGCGGCGATCTGCGATTTTTATCGTGACTGCGACATTATGGCGGACACATCAGACAATTTTGACACATTTTTGGGACCATTGGCATTATTACAGCGATCAATGCTATAAAAATGTATTGATTACTGTAAAAATGTCACTGGCAGGGAAGGGGTTAACACTAGGGGGCGATCTAGGGGCTAATTGTGTTCCCTGGGAGGTGATTCTAACTGAAGGGGGAGGGGGCTGACTAGAGGAAGTGACGGATCCTGGTTTCTAGCTAATAGGAACACACGATCTGTCAGTCCTGTCAGAACAGAACAGGGAAGTGTGTATTTACACACACTCGTCCCTGTTCTGTGTCTCCCTTTCACGATCGCTCATGGCCGGCGGTCATTGCGACCATCAGCTACAAGCATCGGCACCCCCACTGTATCCCGACCCCGCGAGCCGTTGTATAGCTACGACAGCTCATGCAGGGGAGCCAACCTGCCGCAGTATAACTGCGGCGGCTGGTCGGGAAGTGGTTAAAGGTAACCATCTTCACCTGTGATCTGTTTGCTTGTAATTAGTGTGTGTGTATATAAAAAGTCAATGAGTTTCTGGACTCCTGACAGACCTTTGCATCTTTCATCCTGTGCTGCACTGATGTTTCTGGATTCTGAGTCATGGGGAAAGCAAAAGAATTGTCAAAGGATCTGCGGGAAAAGGTAGTTGTATAAAACAGGAAAGGGATATAAAAAGATATCCAAGGAATTGAGAATGCCAATGAGCAGTGTTCAAACTCTAATCAAGAAGTGGAAAATAAAGGGTTTTGTTAAAACCAAACCACGGTCAGGTAGACCAACTAGTATTTCAGCCACAACTGCCAGGAAAATTGTTCGTGATGCAAAGAAAAACCCACAAATAACTTCAGGTGAAATACAGGACTCTCTGAAAACTTGTGGTGTGGCTGTTTCATGATACACAATAAGGAGACACTTGAAGAAAGATGGGCTGCATGGTCGAGTCGCCAGAAGAAAGCCATTACTACGCAAATGCCACAAAGTATCCCGCTTACAATATGCCAAACAGCACAGACACAAGCCTCAAAGCTTCTGGCACAAAGTCATTTGAAGTGATGAGACCAAAATTGAGCTTTTTGGCCACAACCATAAACACTAGATTTGGAGAGGAGTCAACAAGGCCTATGATGAAAGGTACGGAGGTGGATCGCTGATATTTTGGGGATGTGTGAGCTACAAAGGCACAGGAAATTTAGTCAAAATTATTGGCAAGATGAATGCAGTATGTTATAAAAAAATACCGGAGGAACATTTGCATCCATCATCCAGGAAGCTGCCCATGGGACGTACTTGGACAATCCAACATGACAATAATCCAAAACACAAGGCCAGGTCGACCTGTCATTGGCTACAGCAGAAAAGTGAAGGTTCTGGAGTGGCCATCTCAGTCTCCTGACCTCAATATCATTGAGCCACTCTGGGGAGATCTCAAACGTGCAGTTCATGCAAGACAGCTCAAGAATTTACAGGAACTGGAGGCTTTTTGCCAAAAGGAATTAGCAGCTTTACTATCTGAGAAGATAAAAAGCCTCACCTGCAAATACCACAAGAGACTTCAAGCTGTCATTGATGTTAAAGGGGGCAATACGCGGTATTAAGAACTGGGGTGTGTAAACTTTTGATCAAGGTCATTTGGTAGTTTCTGTTGCCATTATGATTTAAAAAGAGTAAACACAGTTGATTGATAATAAATGGCTTCAGCCAAACACTAACCGTGAGTGAAAGAAAAGTTTTTGTGTTATCATTCATATTCTGTGAAAAATGGCCAAGAAATCATAAATTCTGCCAGGGTATGTTAGCCACTTGCCGACCATCCGCCACAGTCGTACTGCGGCAGAATGGCACGGCTGGGCGAAACAACATTATGTAACGTCTCTTCGCCCTGTGGCCACTAGGGGGCACGTGTGCGCCCCCTGCTCACCCACGGAGCTGATACGAGTGCCCACCGGTCGCGATCACCGCTGGGCTCCCACGATCCCTCGGGGCACACAGAGAACCGGGAACTGTGTGTGTAAACACACAGTTTCCAGTTCTCTGAGGGGAGAAGTGACAGATCGTCTGTTCATACAGAGTATAAACAGTGATCTATCTCTTTCCCTACACAGTCCCCGCCCCCCTTTAGTTAGAACACACAATAGGGAGCACATTAACCCCTTGATTGCCCCCTAGTGGTTAAACCCTTCACTGCCAGTGACATTTTTAAAGTAATCAAAGCATTTTTATAGCACTGATCGCTGTAAAAATGCCAATGGTCCCAAAAATGTGTCAAAATTGTCCGACGTGTCCGCCATAATGTCGCAGTCCTGATAAAAATTGCAGATCGCCACCATTACTAATAAAAAAAAATAATAATAAAAATGCCATAAAACTATGCCCTATTTTGAAGACGCTATAACTTTTGCGCAAGCCAATCAATATACGCTTATTGTGCTTTTTTTTTACCAAAAATATGTAGAAGAATACATATCGGCCTAAACTGAGGAAAAAAAATAGGTTTTTTTATACATTTTTGGGGGATATTTATTATAGCAAAAAGTAAAGATAATGCGTTTTTTTCAAAATTGTCGTTTTTTTTTGTTTATAGCGCAAAAAATAAAAACCACAGAGGTGATCAAATACCACCAAAAGAAAGCTCTATTTGTGGGAAGAAAAGGACGTCAATTTTGTTTGGGTGCAACGTTGCACGACCGTGCAATTGTCAGTTAAAGCAATGCAGTGCCGAATCGCAAAAAGTGCTCTGGTCAGGAAGGGGGTAAAATCTTCCCGGGCTGAAGCTGTTAACCTTTGAGCACAACGTAGGGGCTGTTGAAATGTTGGATTGTAGGTCACCCTGCCCAGCCCGGCATTCAACTCTCAAACACTCAGAGACATAGAACGGTCCATATGCTTTGTTTTTTTTTGTTTTTTTTATTGAGGGGATTGAACTTGGATGGGGTAAGGGAAATATGGGATGCCCAGTAGAATTAGTAGCACTTGCTTGGGACAACTATATACAGTACAGTATATACACTTAATTTCTCCTTCTGCATATCACTTCCTTTCTAATCTCCAGTTCTTTCTCCTCCAGCACATTGCTTCCTCTCTAATCTTCAGGCACAGCTAGCGCAAAGTAGTTAGGCCTGACACTGGCTCAGTCAGGCCTTTAGCAATTGCCCTTTGCAGGCAGGGACCGCGGGCCCCTATAGTGAAGAAAAATAGAAAGTCTCTGGTGCTAGCTGTCCTACACATGGCTACTGAGTCCAGTAAGCCATCTTCAGGCCATGCCAGCCCACCTGGCTGCAACTGCTTCTCTCCACTGTCCCTTTCACCACAGTCCACTCTTTTGGTGCCCCAGTCCTCCCAACTGTGCCTCACTTACCAGCTCTCTTGGCTACGACCAGTTGTCCTCCCTGGAGTCTCTCTCCCACTACCCTCTCTTTGCTCTCTCTTGTGCCTCTGATCCAGGACCTCTTCATGTATTCCTGAGGGTGGTCCGGACTGCATCCGAGCCCAGGCCCAAGGTCACCCCCCCCCCCCAGACTGGGGAGCTCCCTCAAAGGCCCCGCCAGCCTCCACACTCTCTCACTCCAGCTTTTCCACCAGACAACTCTTCCCCAGCTGAGCTGACCCTGGGTATTTTAAGGAGGACTGCCCCCTGCCAACCCAGAAAGTGGATTAGTCAGGGCTCGCTAAAACACTCCAGGCACCTCCACCCCTCTTCTCTCCCCAAAACATTCCAGCAAGCTCTGGAAAGAAGAGGGAGGTCTGTGAATCACCAGCTGCTACCCTGAGCCACTCCCAGCCCATAATGAAAACAAACAGGCCAAGCAACCAGCCAGGCCTGCCTAGATTTACCTATTTATCTAATTTAATTTATCTATCTATCTATCTATCTATCTATCTATCTATCTATCTATCTATCTATCTATCTATCTATCTATCTATCTATAAATGGTTTTCAACATTTTTTACAAATAAATATCTGAAAAGTGTAGCGTGTATTTGTATTCAGCCCCCTCTACTCTGATACCCCTAACTAAAATATAGTGAGCCAAGGAACACACCAGACAGGTCAGGGATAAAGTTGTGGAGAAGTTTAAAGCAAGGTTAGGTTATAAAAAAATTTCCCAAGCTTTGAACATCTCATGGACCACTGTTCAATCCATCATCCGAAAATGGAAGTAGTATGGCACACTTACAAAACTACAAAGACATGGCCATCAACCTAACCTGACAGGCCGGGCAAGAAGAGAATTAAACAGAGAAGCATTCAACAGACCCATGATAACTCTGGAGAAGCTACAGAGATCCACAGCTCAGGTGAGAGAATCTGTCCACAGGACAATGAGGGAACTTCACAAACCTGGCCTTTATTTAGGAATGGCAAGAAGAAAGCCATTGTTGAAAGAAAGCCATAAGAAGTCCCCTTTGGAGTTTGCGAGAAGCCATGTGGGGGACACAGCAAACATGTGAAAAAAGGTGCTCTAGTCAGATGAGACCAAAATTTAACTTTTTGGCCTAAAAGCAAAATGCTATGTGTGGCGGAAAACTAACCCTGTACATCACCCTGAACACACTATCCCCACCATGAAACAGCAGGGACAGGGAAGCTAGTCAGAGTTGATGGGAAGATGGATGGAGCCAAATACAGGGCAATCTTAGAAGAAAACCTGGTAGAGTCTGAAAAAGACTTGAGACTGGGGCGGAGGTTCACCATCTAGCAGGACAACGACACTAAACATACAGCCAGAGCTACAATGGAATGGTTTAGATCAGGGGTCTCCAAACTGCAGCCCCGGGGGGCCAGTTGCGGCCCTTTGCTTGCCTTCATCTGGCCCTTTTTGGGGCACTATTCATCCCACTGATATGAGACACTATTTTTCCCTCTGACTCCAGAAATGGAGCATAACTCCTGCCACTGACATCACAAATGGGGCACTATTTCTCCCCTAATACCAAAGATGGGGCACTGTTTAATCCCACTGATGCCAGAAAAGTTGTCTATTCTAGCTGGCCACAGTTTGTCTGGCTACACCTAAACTCTGAAGGACAGTAAACTTTAGAAAGTTTGAAGACCCCTGGTTTAGATCAAAACATATTTATGCGTTAGAATGGCCCAGTCAAAGTCCAGACCTAAATCCAATTGTGAATCTTTGGCAAGACTTGAAAATTGCTGTTCACAGACACTCTCCACCCAATCTGACAGAGCTTGAGCTATTTTACAAAGAAGAATGGGCAAAAATGTCACTCTCTAGATATGCAAAGCTGGTAGAGACTTACCCAAAAAATATTTGCAGCTGTAATTGTAGCGAAAGGTGGTTTGACAAAGTATTGACTTAGGGGGGCTTAATACAAATGGACGCCGCATTTTTCACATATTTATTTGTAAAAAATGTTGAAAACAATTTATCATTTTCCTTCCACTTCACAATTATGTGCCACTTTGTGTTGGTCTATCACATAAAATCCCAATAAAATACATTATTTATTTTGGTTGTAACATGACAAAATGTGGAAAATTTCAAAGGGTATGAATACTTTTTCAAGGCACTGTATTTATACATATACACACTCTATATACATACAGTATAGACACATATGTATATATACTGTGTGTATATATAGAAATATTGTATATGTTTCCACCAACATATCAGTTTCATAATATGTTTTGGTATATAGTGCATAACTCTCTATTTAATCTTACAAGGTAATCACATGTTTCCACATTGCTGAATTGACTATGCACGCACAGCAATAAATTATCCTATCTATAAATTATAATTTAGCTGGAGTTCCCCATCTGAAGTCATCATTAATAAATATGGCAGCAGTTCCCCCGAGGGAGAGGGCTGTCATGCCTGGAAGCCTGGGAAGTTTAGTATGGCTCTGCTGTTATGGCCTTGTTAGATAAATACTGTTAACTTAGTGTATGCAGGTCGCATAATACTTCCCTTTGGAAGGGGGGTGGTTTTAGGAATATTCATGTGAGAGAAAGTATTCAAAGCAGTCACATCTAAATTGTATCACAATTTGTGGCATCTAATGTGATCTTTGCACAACCCAATATGCTTTCTGATTCACCCTATGTCTTCTCTGTATCACCCAAAGGGCTCTCTGCATCATTCAATGGGCTCACCGCATCACCAAATGGGCTCCCTCCATCACACTACTGTATGTTTTCTCTGCATCACTCAAAGGGCTTTCTGTATCATCCAATGGGTTTCGTGCATCATCCAATGGGTAAACTGCATCACCAAATTGGCTCTCTGCATCACCCAATATGCACTCTGTATTCGCAATGGGCTTGCTTCACGATATTGGATCTAGGAATCTTTTAGATTCTGAGTGTCGGTAAGAGGTTTGGGGTGCTGGATCCTGTTTTGGTATCTATTCTTGTCAAAAATAATGAATTTTCCTTGAAAGCAGCTCTCCAAAGAGTAAGGACTGAGGGTTGGCACATGTCTCATGTAAACTGAAGTTTGGTGAGCAAAGTGCCTGACATTTTTGTAAAGTCTAAAAGTACATTTTTTTTAAAGTTCATTAAAATAACAATGCATATCAGGGGTTCAAAGGGTCCCCCTTCATTGGGCAGCCTAAACTGGAATCTGAAAAAGACACTATTTTCAGAAACACCCTTGGGGATCACTCCATTGTTACTAAGCCCAGCTTCTGTTCTACTTCTAGATCAACGCCCTGATGAAGGGGTCCTAAAAAACGGAAGTAAATCCATTTTGGTTCAAATACTGTAAACGGCATCCACTATTTCTCTAACTTTCCTTATACATTGTTCAATATTTTTTATTATCTTGGTTGTTGTTATGTTGGTATTTAGTATAAATCTTTTCAGCTTGAAAAACAACACTGAACCATAATAAATATGATCATTTTTGTTGCAAGTACAGCAGAATTCCATCTTCTTTTTTTTTTTTCCTTGTTTAGATTGGTGAGAGCTACATACCTTCTTTTTTGGCCCAACACATTCCTCACAAATTATAAATCACTTGTGTGTTTGTGCTTTGAAAGTACACTTCTTATATACAGTACTATAAAAAAACTTTCTTTAATAACTGAAGATTATAGCTGATGCAATAGGAAACCTTTTTTACTAATGTTTTATATGAAAAAAAGTGGGTGTGCCTTTGTTAGATGTTAAAAAAAAGAAAAGAAAACCATTTTGGCCTCATTCACATAAATGCAGAGGTCCGTATACCGCATAAATACAAGCAAAAAAACAAGACCCAGGCCTAGGGCGGAACTTTGTGGAGGGCGGCAAAAAAGCTGCCCCCCAACGATAAAAAGCTCCCCCATCCACCCGGCCCCTGCTGCAAAATAGTCAGCGGTGGTCGGAGGCTTTTGTGTAGCCGCCACACTGTATGGTATGGAGCCAGTGTCATTATGACATGGGATGGATTGTGCGCAAGGGGGCAGGGACTGGCGCCCCCAAAAAACGGCCAGTGTTTGCAGACCGGGCCGCACTCAGTACAACTGCCGGAGGTGGAGCCTAATGCTCTGCCTACCTTCCTCTGTGGCATCCTTCCAGCCCAGGCTCTGTCGACTCGATGGGAGAGAGGAGGACGAGGGGAACTCCCAGGCAGGCCAGCCAGCATGCCTGCCCGCCCAGCCGGCACTGGTGCATCCTCCTAAATCATGTAAGTGCTCTAATTCCAGTGCAAATTTTACTGCTATTTGTCAAGCCTGTGTGGCATGTAGACAAGGAGAAGTTTGAACGATGTACCATAGTTGTTGGCTCCTGTCTCTGCCCACCTCCTGACAGTCATACCTGTGTAGCTAGCACAGAGCTGAGGAGGATTTTAGGAGCACTTCCTACGGCTCCAATCCATGCTGCATAGGTCTGTCCCCAGCAAACACATTGCTCCAGCAACGTCCCTGGTGGTGTAGACCTGCTGCTTTTCAAAACTTGGACAAAAGCTGCAACTAAATGCCACATGGGTCTGATAGGTAACAGTCAGGGACAGAAGCTATCTCTTTGATGATAGAGAGCACCATGTCTCTTCCTTCTCTCAACAAGAACAGTTGCATTTAGTTTACAACTGCTTTCTATCTTAGGAGCAATAGGATCAATCAAATATAAAGTGCTCAATAGGCATTACATTAATATACAGATATTGCAATAAAGTGCTCTGTGCTCAAAATTAATTAAACAGTCCGCATTCAGTGAAAATGTGTATGCCCCAAAGTGCTCTGTGCTATAAATACATAATTTATATACAATAATAAGCTGTGATATGAAAGTGCTCAGTGCCTCTGTATGCATAATTCCAGTGCTCCAGGTGTAACACTCTGTGCTCCCCTCCTATGTGTCCTCACTCACCGGAACAGTAAAATATCTGTGCCTTGTGAAAGATAGTTTGGGTCGGCCTCATATTTACTTCTCTACTCCATATACATGTTGAAAGAGTAAAGAGAAGGCATGGGCATCAATAGTGTAAATCCATTTTATTTGTTAAAAAATACATTACAAGTAGCTGCTACTCACATATAAAACTGCTCGTTCCCGAGCTACAAGCGCTCCCTACACTATGGATTTACACTATGGATGTCCGGTCTTTACTCTTTCATGTACATGGTGGGACTGCGCCATTGCGGAGGACAAATCGGACACTAAGGGGTTGATTTACTAAAACTGGAGAGTGCAAAACCTGGTGCAGCTGTGCATGGTGACCAATTGGCTTCTAACTTCAGCTTGTTCAATTAAGCTTTGACACAGAAACTTGGAAGCTGATTGGTTTCTATGCAGAGCTTCACTAAATTTTTGCACTCTCCAGTTTTAGTAAATCAACCCCTATGTGTCACTTTTTTGGCGACCAGTGACACTAATACAGTGATCAGTGCTAAAAATATGCACTGTCACTGTACTAATTTATTATTCATTTATTTATTTCAGGTACTTATATGGCACCATCAAGGTGGAGCCTAAAGAGGAAGGGGTACGGTTTACAGATGATGGGGCGGGTCTTAAACCTGAAGGGGCGTGGCCTTGACAGAAAGGGGTGGGTCATATTAAAATTAGGTGGTGCACAAGTTTAGTCAGGCCTAGGGAAGCACAAAACCTAATTATACCACTGGCACAGGCTTTTTAGACTTCATATGGAAGTAGAGAACAGAATCTGGCTATGCACATTGCAGAGATTCTGTTTGCTGTCTTCCTCCACTGGGCTTTTACAGGCAGCTACCACTGAGCGCCGGCATCATGTTTCGTTTTTATTTAATAATATTTTTCTTTGTAGTATACACTATAAGATTATAAAAGACCTGGGACACCTTTGGATGCCCTACGGAGAGCAGCAGTGAACAGTGGGTGTGGCCAAATTGTGTTAACAGTGGGAGGGACTTAAGAGGAACATGTTTAAATAAAACAAAAGCTTCTGGCACTTGTCTCCACAAACTTGCATAGCGTGGACACCCAGGGCAATTGCCCCGCATATAGGTGGATGGAGGAGAAGAGGGGACAAAGCCGGGAGAAGGGAGGGGGAAAGAGCCATGTGGACAGAGGAGAGGGGGGATGCAGCCAGGTGGAGGGGAGGATGGAGCCAGGTGGATAGAAAAGAGGGGGGATGCAGCCAGGCAAATGGGAGGGTAGAGCCAGGTGGACAGAGGAGAGGGGGGAGGCACCCAGGTGGAGGGAAGGACAGAGCCAGGTGGACAGAAGAGAGGGTCGGGGGTGTAGCCAGGTGGAGGGGAGGATAGAGCTAGGTGGACAGAAGAGAGGGGGGTGCAGGCAGGTGGAGAGGAGGATGAAGCCAAGTGGACAGGGAGGGATGCAGCCAGGTGGAGGGGAGGACATTCACAGTGTGGGTATTTCCCTGTGAGTTTACTCAGGAAGGTGGCCCTATCTTTGGCTTATGATTTCTACCCCTATATTTTCTCACATGGGGGTTGATTTACTAAAGGCAAAAAGACTGTGAACTTTGGAAAGTGCAGTTGCACATGGCAAGAGCAGTTGCTCCAGAGTTTAGTAAATGAGCAGAAGCTCTGTTGACTTTTATCAACCAATCATGTGCAAGCAAAAATGCTGTTTTTTTAATTTTCCTTGCATGCGATTGGGTATTCTTTGCAAAGTGAAACTTTACCTCATTTACTAAGCTCTGGAGCAACTGCACTTGCAGAGTGCAATTGCACTTTCCAAGGTGCACAGTCTGTTGGCCTTTAGTAAATCAACCCCATGGTGTCTTGATGTATGATTATATTTGGATGCTTATATAACCATATGTTTTCTATTTATGTGGTACATTTGGGCCAAGCATGACTAGTGTTCTGTCAGGGCAATCTGCTTTTAATGCGATTGTATATCGCGTTTTTTATATAACCTTTTAGTGTTATGATGCGTAATAAAATTTTGTGCTCTTAATATGTTTATATTTCTCTTTTTTCTAGGGTTATGATTGGCACCATAAAGTCCATATTTTTCTCTATTTTTGGTTTCACAATCTAGAAATAAGTGTTTCTAAACAAGCAATTCACGGACAAATAAAATAATAAATAAAGCAACACATACAGTGTTGACTGAAAATTTAAATCAAAAAGTGATCTGTCAGTTTTAAATGCAAAAACAATTAAATTACTTATTTTTTTTCTCCCCCTTCTCTGTTTTCTTCCTCTGACCCTCCCATTCCTTTTTCCTACCTTCCATATTTGTCTCTACAACTCCTGTCACCTTTGTTCTGTCCTCCTTCACCCTACCCTTTCAGCTGTCTCCCCATCGTTCCTTCTCCCACCCATGTTCATTCCCATTATTTCCCACTTTTACCCTTACTTTTGTTATTAAAGAAGAGTTTAAAAAGCCTTTTGGACATGACCAGTTTTAGACCAAAGAAACTGTGGAAAATATAGAAGTGGGGTCAAAAAAATAAAGATAAAAGCCCTTCAAATATCCCCCCCAAAATAGATACTTTAAAGTATAACTAAAGGCAAAACTATTTTTTTGGATAGAATAGAGAAGGATTTGAACACCTGCCATATTTTTTGCTGCCTGTGCCCCCCAATAAAGAGATTCACCTTCTCTATTTACTGTTATCATCAACAGTGAAGGTAGAAGAAAATCCTAAAATTTGGGTTGACACCAGAACAGTAATAAAAGGGAAAATATTCCAATGGGGACACCCCAGAATTCCTTAACTTTGGAGGGATTTACTTAGGCTTCCTGTTTTGGTTATGGGACAGGAAGTAAAGCGAAATCTAATGGGACACAGATGGCAAAAAAATACTTACAGGGCTTATAACCCTCCTTTACTCTAGTCAAAATGAATAAAACAGCTTTGCCTTTAGTTCTACTTTAATAGTATCTTATCTTTGTATTTAATGGTACACCTGCATAAACATGCATAGATATTACCTCCCTTTAGACTGGATACACCTGTTAAAGCAGGGGTCCACCTATCTATCGTTTTTTTTTTTTTTTGGAGTTCATTCACAAACTTTTCTTCTCATGATTATCTATTCACATGTTCTGTGTAATAAGTCCGCCTGTGTCCGATTTCGTTGTAAAGAATAACTTATAAAATTCACTGAAGGCGGTTTCCATCTTCATTGTGGGCATTTGAAGCCCACAAGCATGTATTTCCTGGATGCAGTGAATGCTGTGCTCCCAGCATTCACCAAGATGTTGTGATGACGCTGTTGCACAATGCATGCTGGGAAGCCTGAGACTAGCTCCCAGGGGACTGTGGGAGGTCTGGGAGAGGCTAGAAACACGCCTACTCCCATGGGAGGAAAACCAGGAAGTTCTAAGAAGATTAGAAAAAAAAAAGGTAAAAAAAAGGTAATTACGGCGATTTAAATTTTTTTACACAGCATGTCAGCATCTAGGCAAGGAAGAGAATGCATAGAGATAATGTTCAAAATTTGGGTGGAACCCCGCTTTAAGAATATCATAGCAGTGCCAGTCGAAAAAAGAAAGGTTTGTCAATGTCTATTGTTATTATCATCCTTTTCACATGTTTAGGAGTAAGTAGAAGTTAATACAATATTATATTAAAGGGCTAATTTGTCTAAACGTGCTGTTTCTATTGCAGGTAGTCTAATGAGTAAATCACATTTGATTTTTGTATTTCTTGTGGACAGTTGTATTCTGTAAACTGTGCTTTACATTACAAATTACTGACTACCATACCCAGTACAATATAATGAACATTCAAAACTCCAAAATGCTGCAATCTACAAACTATGTTGTATGTTACAAACTTTTGCCCAAAGTGTTCAATGTTCTAACATTTGCTCGCTGCTATGTAGTTACCAAATATTTTATTTATTTCCTTTTTAAGGCTAGCTTCATGACTACTTTATCTGTGCAGAACATTATATCAAATGACAAAGTTGCATTCAGGGCTTTTTTCTCAGATAATAGATGCAGGCATTTCCACTTTCTGAGTCACCCTTGGTCTCTGCTCCTACCACCCTTCAAGCACTAACTCTTGGTCCCACCCCCTACCCACCTCACAGTACCTCTCCTTTTAGAGAATACAGAACCAAGTATCATTGTGTGGCGCTAAGTAATTTTTATAGAATGTATTAATGATAGCAAGAAAAGCAATAAAATAGATCACCTGCAGCCAGCAACAATAGAATCCCCCAGCAGCATTTGATACTCTCAGCAACAATAGACCCCCACCAGCAACAACAGTTCTCCCAGTAGCCAGCATTAATAGACCCTCCCTCAACAGATTCCTCTCAGCAGAAATTGACCCACCAGCACCATAAGACCCCCCAGCAACAATAGATCCCCCTAGCAACAATAGATTCCCAGCAGTCAGCATCAATAGACTCTCCAGCATACTCAAGCAACCCTTGCTATTACATACTGTACATTCAGTACTTGAGGTGCCAGAACTGTGTTCCCCCACGTTCCTGCTGAAAAAAAAAGCCCTGGTTATATTTAAAAATATATATCATTTGTCGAATAGACTGTGGGTACTGTTTTCAGTAACTCTGTCAGTGCAATGTGACCACTGCAACCATTAACCATGGACATTTCTCTCCTCAGGTTGACCCAGGTCTTCCACAAATCTTAGCAGCATCACTGGTGATGGAATTAGGATACATTCTCATAATTCTGCAAAAGCATAAATAAATAATGTATTTTTATTTATTTGTACTGTTCCATGCTCTGCATTCATTTGTTTTCCACATAGATATTCCTTTAATACGTTCACTTTTATCTGACCCCAACAAATGCACATTCAGTATGCTTGTACTTCTGAATTCTGAACACCTTTTGACAATGATGCAAACATCTCAGTATTTTACAAATGTAAATGGTGCACATTAGGGGCAAGGTAAATCATTGCAGACATTTGGCTACCAAAGCAAAGGGTTATACATATGAATTACTGCTGTGGGGAGAAGACTGTTAAAGCTAGTCTCCATTGTGATGACATCATAATGAATTAAAGCATTGGCATTACCTACTTTGGCGGTTAATACTGCAAGAATCAGGACATTTCTCTCACTCAAGTGCCTGCCTAGAATATTGTGCTGCAGGACCATATTTTATATACAAAATCAGAAATGTGGACTAGTAACAGAAATAATGTACACACAAAAAATTCACTTGCATCATATGTATAGTGTTATTCAGTAAAGCAGTGCAATGTACTGTACCCATGTCTAGAAATAGGATTTGAGTTTACTGAAACCAATTCAGTAAATTCAGACATTTCAAGTCTCCGGCGAGCCGCGGGAGTCTCCTACATTTGACTGCGGGCTGCCGGACACCTGTGGGCGCAGGGCGATCTCCCGGCTGGGTTTGTCACTCAGCCACAGACAGACAGAGCAGCCCGAGCGGCCGAATGGAGGACTGCCGTTCTGTCTGTGGCTGAGTGACAAACGGCTGCCCAAAGTGCTGTCCCCAGCCTGCTTTGACTGCTGCATCGGTACTTTTTTTTTAGGTCGGTCCCGCCGATTCAGCAGGGAAGGAGGGGGGGGTGGACGGAGGCAGAGAGAAGACTGTGATCTGCAGGCTGTAGCAATTAAAAGAAAAAAAACTCTCCCCTGTCAAGCAGACTCTTTCTCCTATTTCGGGTGCCACTGCGCAGTGATCTCCTGTGCGACAAGTACATGACAGTCCCTTCTATATCAATCCGCCGGGCAGACCGGGACTGTCATGTCCTTGTCGCATAGGAGATCACTGCACAGCAGGACTTAAAAGTGGACAAAGGGGAAAGGTTTTTTTTCTTCTAATTGCTATAGCCTGCAGATCACAGTCTTCTCTCTCCCTCCACCCACCCCCTCCTTCCCTGCTAAATTGGTCGGACCGACCCCCCAAAAAAGTACCCATGCAGCAGGCTGGGTACAGCAGTATTGGCTGTCCACCCCCTCTGCCTCAGCCCACCCCCTTCCTTCTGGGGAATTCTCTGACTGGGATGGCTCACCAGCCCCATTGCAGCTGATCCCCAGGACCAGCAGCCCAGCTCCTGCAGCCAGACCCCTGGCCCCAGCAGCCAGACTCCAGGACCAACAGCCCAGCTCCAGCAGCCAGACCCTTGGCTCCAGCAGCCAGACTCCAGGACCAGCAGCCAGACTCCAGGACCAGCAGCCCAGGTCCAGCAGGCAGACCCTTGGCCCGAGCAGCCAGACTCCAGCCCCAGCAGCCAGACTCCAGGACCAGCAGCCCAGCTCCAGCAGCCAGACCCCTGGCCCCAGCAGCCAGCCCCAGCAGCCAGACTCCTGGCCCCAGAAGCCAGACTCCAGGACCAGCAGCCCAGCTGCAGCAGCCAGACCCTTGGCCCCAGCAGCCAGACCCCAGGACCAGCAGCCCAGCTCCAGCAACCAGACCCTTGGCCCCAGCAGCCAGGCCCTAGCAGCCAGACCTCAGGGCCAGTAGCCCAGCCCCAGCAGCTGTGTGATCAGGCTGCATTTCATTGGGCACTGGTATAGCTGCATTTAATTGGAACTGATCAGGCTGCATTTAATTGGCACTGGTAAGGCTGCATTTTAATGGGGGGGAGGGGGTCGGCAGCGTTGCGAAGTGTCATCTCCCTGAAATGAGTTTGAAATCTCCCTGAAATTCGTTTTTGCAGGTTGGGATGTCTGTAAATCTGTGCTACGGATTGCTGCTTTAGAGGTTGCCCTTTGCCTTACTTGGAAACAAAAGAAATTCCTTGGTACCTCAAACCCATCACAGTGGCGAGATAGTGGTCTAGCCCAGCTCAAAAAGCTACTATAAAGAGAATCAGTCACCAATAAGTAGCATATACAGGTACTCCTCGCTTAACGACCAGGTCATTAAACAAATTGGTCGTCAAATGAGGAGCCACAAGTAATCAATATTTTAAGCATTCTTAACTACTGTACTGTACTGTATTGTGAAAAAAAAGGTCTAAACACAAAACTCCAGCTCAATAGCGTTGTTTTAATTTGCATAAGTACAAAACACAATTGAAAATTCTGTACTGTATAATGCAATGATGTATGGCGCGTCGTTCAGGTAGGGAGACCTGGTTGTAAGTCCAAGTGGTCGTTAAACAGGTAAGTGGTTAAATGAGGAGTATCTGTATAGTCATTTGAATCTTTAACCTTTTATTTGTTAAGTTATTGCAACTATACCTGCACTGATAAAAATGATTCTGTTGGCTTGTAATTTTACCAAAAAAAATTTATAATTTTCAACATAAAAATAAATGTTAATTAATTTACTTTGATATTTTAAGTACCTTACTTAATTTTCATTAGTTCTTAAAACACAACTTTTACATTTACAAAAATAATGTATAATATTGAGTAATCTAGACAAAACTTTTAAGGTATGTGCATTACCATATTCTAATTGAGGTACATTTACTTTTCATTTGACTGAAATTGCGTGAAGCATGTTTGACAAACGTGCAACCGCATGAGTTTGATGCTGTATATTTTAAGGAGTTTGACGTCTTTTGAAACTTTGAAAGCCTGCACAAGTCAGTTCCCATATGTTTGAGGCCCATCAGGACAAAAGAGCACCACCAGTGACAAGAATTTTTCCAAGTCACTACAAAGCCATGCAGTGCCATTGAAAGGTAAGAGTGAACATTGAACAAATTATCGTTCACGTGCTTTAAATGTTGCTGAACATACCATCCAAAATGTTTATTTTATTTTCAGAATAATATGTTTATAATAAATGGACATATGTCCATTGTATACACCTATTGAAACAACTCCCTTATGCGCATGTAATGTTTGCACTTACTGCATGCGGCAGAACGCAACCAAGATGCGGGGTGAGGGACCGCCAGCTGTTAAGCTTAAAAACTATTTTGTGCCCCAAAAATGAATGTTTCAGCCAGTTCGGTTTTTGAGATATTGGTATTCAAGTTCAGATTATGTAACATCAAGCCCCACCCACTTTGCACCCAATGTTATTAAAATTTAAAGTGTTAAAATTCTTCTGCATCTGTGAGGAGCACAGGGGAGGGGGAAGAGAGGTTGCAGTTACAGTGTGTGAGAGCTGATTGGAGGAAAGAAACACACACCCTCCACACAGTAGAAGAAATGTGTTCTAAATAGACAAGCTCCATTCTGAGCTCCCTCCCCGACACAAATTTATATCATGTGTCAAGAAAGCTTCTCAGAAATGACTCATGCAGATAAGAGAGGAACTAAACACCAGAGAGAAACAGCAATTAGAGCTTTGGAGAGAGATAAGTAAACACTACAGATATATGTGCTTTGCTCAGATTCCATGACTGAAGTTTACAACCACTTTGATGTATAGAATGTAGTAAGGTAAAACAAATCTTAAGCCTTAATAACCACTTTAAGTGTCTGCTTTATTAGTAGAGGACCTGCATAGTTTCCCTTAATATACACAGACATTGTGTAGCTTAATAAAACATCAATATGCTGTGTTTGCAATTTAAAGTAATAAGTTCTTGCAAAAGTGATCAGGTCAATATTAGAATTTTCATGTTGTCAGAGCAGCACAGTCAATAAGTGAGACATGACATTAGAAGCGCTCAATGCATTTCATAAGGATAAGATATTTGTTTCACTGTCTGGAAATCAATGAGGTAATCAAAGTGAATGTTTTCTAATGAAAGTACCTTTGGATTAGGCTGCTTGGCAGAAGCTAAGGGAGTTAGAAAATCATGGCTTGACTTTAAATGACCTCTTCTTCTTGACCTACCCATTTTAATGAACTTTATTTCTGATGTACAGTTTTTGTTTATTCATCAATTATGTCACTATTTCAAATGCCATTGTTTTTGTTTAAATGCAGTAATGAGTTATTTATATTAAAAACATCCTTTTGACAAGGTATGTCCAAAGATCTTCATCTATCCAGGTCATGGTATAACCAGTAGTAGGTACATTCAATTTAATTTGTTCTGTAATGTTGAAGACATTTTGTAGCTTTTCCAAGCCACTTCTTCAATTCTAATGAGTATCAGGAGCATACCCCAGCATTTACAGTATAGCTACACAGGTAGCACAGATCCCCTAATTAAATCTCCATGGAATGTGCCAAGGTAGATGTTGATTGTCCAAGTACAGGATGGGAGGCGTGAAAGTTGAGGAACCACTCTGTTCTGTTCTACATAATCCCATCATTGATGTTAGGAAGTCTACATAGGCATTACTCTTTCCATTCAAATGGCTGAAGGTTTGAATTGTCATCTATCAATAACAACCACATACTGGTATAAGAGGCTGAACAACTCATTCTGAGGGTCTCTGCAGTCCTGTTCAGTGCTAAAGCACTCTATGACAACTTGACCTCACTATAAAGGGGGGCTGTTATATTGCTTAGTAGAGATTTGAGCATTACCATTCTGCCAGCAGACAGGGGGAGGTGCACCACGGTCATGAATACTGAACACCTGAATACTATTCCAAGGAGCTCACTCTACCTAGTGATGCCAACACTTATGAATCACTAAAGAGTGACCCTACTAACTGTTACAATAAAAGGTTATAGACTGTTTACAACAACTAGAACATATAAAAGCCATTGATTAGACCTTGTACGACAATATCTATCCCTACATCATACCTGTAAGGACTCCATAAAATATAACTAAAAGCAGTTATATAGTTTGTTTTGGATAGGGAGTGGAGAGGGAAAAGAACTCCTGTCAGGTTTTTATTGATGTCTACTCGTTTTGTTTAACATTATCATCAAAAGTGAAAGTAAAAAAAAAATCGCAAATTGTGGGTTGACACCAGAACATGGAGACACTAGTTCTGCTGACCCTAAAAAACGTTGAAACCTGAGGTTCAGAAGAGATAAGAGGAGATTAGGAGAGACTGACATTTTTACAGCTCCTAAACTTCTCCAGAAAACGTGATAGAGAAGGGGTTTTTTTTTGCCTCTGAACGTCCCTGACAGAAAATGCCTGAAGTAGTCATAATGTGCAAAGACACAAAGAATACAATAGAAGTGCTTCTAGAGGCAGGAGAAAAAAACCTCAAACGCCTGTAGAATTGACGTTTTTTAAGCCCAGTGTGCATGGAGCCTAAGGAGGACCCCACACCAAAAATAAAATAAAATGCACAAGGTCCCCCTAAAATCCATACCAGGCCCTTAGGTCTGGTATGAATTTAAAGGAAAAACTCCACGCCCAAAAAAATAGTGCGGGGTCCCCCCCAAAATCCATATCAGACCCTTATCCAAGCATGCAGCCATACAGGCTAGGAAAGAGGGGGACAAGTGAGCACCTACCTCCTGCACCATACCAGGTCACATGCCCTCAACATGGTGGGCTCCCCCCCAAAGCACCTTGTCCCCATGTGGATGAGGACAAGGGCCTCTTCCCCACAACCCTGGTCTGGTGGTTGTGGGGATGCAGGGGGTAGCTTATCAGAATCTGGAAGCCCCCTTTAATAAGGGGCCCCCAGATTCTGCCCCCTCATGTGTATGAGTATGGGCTACATAGTACCCCTACTCGTTCACCATAAAATGGTGAAAAGTAAAAAAAACACAGAGACAGCTTTTTAGCAGTACTTTATTCACAAGCCCCAGAAAAAATATATGTCCTCCAAAGTAGATCCAACATCAATCATGATGAACACGAGCCACTGCACAAAAGAAAAAAGTCCCATCGCCCGCAAAACACAACCAGTCCCGTTGAAAGGCACATGCCAAATGATAGCTACTTCCCGCCTTGTGGTAAGTAAACGTGGGGGTAGGGTCACCCCCCACATGACGTTATGCATGGGGGATTCCAGGTGACCCCAACCTTATCACATCACTCAGAGACCCCACGTGCATGATCTTATATGGGGCTTGGTCACCTGGTGACATCAATGGGTGACCCTGCCCCCATGTTTACTTACCAGCTGGGGAGAAGCAGCTGTCATTCGGCGAGTGTCTCTTGACGGGATCAGTCGTATTCAGCATGCGGTGAGATTTCATTTTTTTTTCCGTGCAGGTCAGCGGCCGAAATTCATTGTGATTGATGTTGGATCTACTTCGGGGGACATTAATTGTTGGAGAGGGTTTTGAATAAGGGACTTGTCAAAAGCTGTCCCTGTGTTTTTTACTTTGCACATTTTTTTGGTGAACGAGTATGGGTACTGTGGCCCAATACCCCCCATGTGAATGAGTTTTGGGTACTATGTACCCAATACTCATTCACATGGGGGGGGGTAGGGATCTGAACACCCCCTATTAAAAGAGGCTTCCAGATTCCGATAAGCTACCTCTTGCACCCCCATAACCCCTGGGCTAGGGTTGTGGGGAAGAGGCCCTTGTCCTTATCAACATAGGGACAAGGTGCTTTCGGGGGAGCTGAAAGCACATGAGTCATAGTTGTTAAGGACAAGGGGCCGCTCTCTCCCTAACAACCAGCTATTCCACGCTGTTTTTTCTTTAAACGACATAGTGAAAGAATCCAAAATAACTTCTAAAAATTGCAAACCAATTTGGAATATTGAATCAGAACAAACAAGACAAACTCCAAAAACAAATCATTTTAACATAATAAATATGGCGGGAAAAAAATAATTAACAAATCGAAAAGCGACACATTTTTTTTGTGCACATGTCTACATATAGCATTACTATATTATATCCACATAATCATCTCCTACACCATCAAAATTAGGGGGACTACATAGCCCTGCATCTTTTATGCAACTATTACTAAATACTTTGTCCAAAGAAAAAAAAAGTTACCAATTGTGCAATTATGTGTATTTACGTATTCCAAACATCTTTATTATAATTCAAATCACTTATAGTAAAACATCAAAAAATGTCCGGCTTGATTAATTGGTCACTCCAATCTACAATATCAAAAAATACTCCCCTAATATAAACTGCAATTATTAATACAATGGAGGCAATACTCCAACTGTTCTTAGAACAGTGTATTCTGTACATAACATGAAAAAAAACTTGTAAACTACAGTTTCTTGATCTAAGTGACCTTTTTTTTGGCCACAGTATATCCAATAGAAGTCTAAAACACTGTGTTCCACAACAATTACCAGCAATGTTTGCATGGTGTTACCATCAATATCCAGTGGGTTTTTAACGGAATGTGCCTCAACCAGGTTTGCTGGCATCACTCAGCAACATGATTTCCAATTGATGCAGCCAGGTGATGCCAGAGGACCATACTCTCAAGCAGGGGCATTGCTAGGTCTACAAAAGATCTGGGGCTAGAGCCCATACTAGTGTAGTAAAGAAAGTCATACGCTTGGGCGGGCATACACATGTATATACAGTAATATACGTGTGTTTGTGTGTATACATCCCCAGAGAGCCACCCACTTACATCAGGGCCCTCAGAGAGCCCCCCTTACATCAGGGTCCCCAGAGAGAGCCCCCTTACATCAGGGTCCCCAGAGAGCCGCCTCCTTACATCAGAGTCCCCAGAGAGCCTCCCCCTTGCATCAGGGTCCCCAGAGAGCCCCCCACTTACATCAGGGTTCCCAGAGAGCCCCCCTTACGTTAGGGTCCCCAAAGAGCCTATAACTTAAATCAGGGTCCCCAGAGAGCCTCCCCCTTGCATCAGGGTCCCCAGGTAGTCCCCCACTTACATCAGGGTCCCCAGAGAACCTCCCCTCCTCTTGGAGACCCCTGCAGAGACTCGGGGCTATGGACCCCAGATTCGGGGCTAAAGTCCCAAAAGCCACCCCCTAGCGACGCCACTGCTCTCAAGTAGAGTTTGGAACTGATGACACAAGTGAGGATGAGTGACTGGTCAGTAGGGGTATGACATCTGGATGAGGAGAAAACAATTGGACTAGGTAAAATCATATTTTATAAAATCAGACAGTAACATGGCTATGCTATGGGATCAAGTACATCTGCCATTGTAGCTAACCTGTATGCAAGTGAAGAAGAAGGCCTTGTATCCTTTCAGATGAATAACACCAAGTCATTGGTTCAGATATGTGGATGATGCATGGGCCAAGATTAGAACTGTATTACATGTCAAGAAGGGTGGGGGGGGGTAACTTGGACATTGAGGTCTACAGTAAAGCAACCCACAACCACCGGTATCTGCTTTGTGACTCCCCCCACCCACTGGAGCATGACCCACTAGAGCACAATCTCTGAAAAATTGAGCTGAGATGGTAAAAACATAAACAAAGTCTAAAGACGAAGAGAACAGACATCTCGGGACTGCTTTGAAAGCGTGTGGCTACCTACATGGGAATCAGAGTCAGGCAAAAACAAGTGACCATTGAACTGAAGAGAGAAGAACACAGGGAGTAATACAGTATGTAGCTGGAATGCTTGAACAACATTGTATTCCAGTCTCTTCCATATCTTTCAAGCCCAGCAATACACTGAGACAGAGGCTTGTACATCCAAAGGACAAAACATCCAAACTCCAGAAATAAAAAAAAACTCTCAATTAATTAATGAATTAATGTCCCAACATATGAAAGCAAATTCTACAGGTCAAGACTCAACAGTTTTAAAAAACCTTAGGCATTCTTTAAAGGACAATATGTAAGTTACATTTTGGACAGGGAGGGCAATTGGTTTTGAAAGAGGTGTGAAAGAGGCCATCAACATCCTTGGACACCGTTTGTCTTCCACGTACAAAGAATCTCTACCCCACAACTTGACAACTTACACCTTCAGCCATTTGAAAGGCACCAAGAAGGGGATTATGTACCTAGAACAGGGTGATTCCACAACTTTTATATCTCCCACTCTGTTCTTGGACAATCAATATATATTATTATTATTATACAGGATTTATATAGCGCCGACAGTTTACACAGCGCTTTACAACATTAGGGCAGACAGTACAAGTACAATACAATTCAACACAGGAGGAATCAGAGGGCCCTGATCGTTAGAGCTTACAATCTAGTATGGAGGGTCGAGTTATACAAAAGGGTAATAGCTGTGGGGGATGAGCTAATGGAGAAAATAGTGCAGTTGTTAGATGGAGGCGGGATAGGCTTCTCTGAAGAGGAAAGTTTTCAGGGATCGCCTAAAAGTGGATAAATTTGGAGACAGTCTGACAGATTGGGGTAGGGAATTCCAGAGGATGGGTGAGGCTCGGGAGAAGTCCTGGAGGCAGATATGGGAGGAGGTGATGAGGGAGCTAGAGAGCAGGAGGTCTTGGGAGAAACTGAGATGGCGATTAGGTTGGTATTTTTAGACTAGGTTAGTGATGTAGCTGGGGGCAGAGTTGTGGATGGCTTTGTAACTTATTGTTAGTATTTTTAATTTAATTTGTTGGGTGAGTGGTAGCCAATGGAGGGATTGGCAGAGAGGGGTAGCAGACACTGAGCGGTTTGTAAGGTGGATGAGTCTGGCAGCAGCATTCATGATGGACTGAAGGGGGGATAGTCTATTTAAAGGTAAGCCAATGAGGAGGGAGTTGCAGTAGTCAAGGCGAGAGATAACCAGGGAGTGAATCAGGAGCTTTGTGGTTTCATTGGTTAGAAAGGGACGTAGTTTAGAGATGTTGCGGAGGTTGAGGCGGCAAGCTTTGGAAAGCGATTGGATGTGGGGCCCGAAAGGAGAGTTCAGAATCTAAGATAACACCTAGCACCCTGACATGTGGGACGGGTGGATGGTTTTGCCATTGCTCTTGACATAGAAGTCAGGGGAAGAGGCATGTGGGGGAGGAAATATTATAAGCTCGGTTTTGGACAAGTTGAGTTTGAGGAAGTGGTGTGACATCCATACAGATATGTCGGTTAGTAAGTTAGTGATGCGTGAGGAGACTGATGGAGTGAGTTGAGGGATGGAGAGATAGATTTGTGTGTCGTCAGCATAGAAATGATATTGAAAGTCGTGAGAGGCTATCAGCTGACCCAAGGAACAGGTGTAGTTTGAAAATAAAAGAGGTCCAAGAACAGAACCTTGGGGGACCCCAATAGAGAAGGGAAGAGGAGTGGAGGAAGTAGAATTGTAAGTGACACTGAAGGTGCATTGGGATAGGTAGGATGAGAGCCACTGAAGTGCACAGTCATGGAGACCAAGGGAGTAAAGTTTTTTGAGGGGCTGGTCAACCGTGTCAAAGGCAGCTGAAAGATCCAGAAGTAGGAGTACAGAATAGTGTCCGTTGGTTTTTGCTGTTAGTAGGTCATTTGTGAGTTTTAAAAGAGCCGTTTCTGTGGAGTGTTGAGGGCGAAATCCAGATTGAAGGGGATCAAGAAGGTTGTTTTTAATGAGGTGGTCACTCAGTTGGTTGTAAACCAGGCGCTCAAGTAGTTTAGAGGTAAAGGGGAGCAAGGAGATAGGGCGTAGGCTGTTAAGATTGGTAGGGTCCAAGGACGGCTTTTTAAGTATGGGAGTGACCAGTGCATGTTTTAGAGCATTGGGAAAGATGCCAGAGGTGAGGGAGAGATTGACGATGTGGGTTAGAGAGTGTAGGATGAGGTCAGAGGGCGACCGTAACATTTGAGAGGGAATAGGGTCCAGGGGACAGGTGGTTAGTTGGGCGATAGAAAGGAGTTTAGCAACTTCGTCTGTAGTAGCAGATTTGAATAGGGGGAGTGTCAGTTGTACCTGTTAACATGGGGTCTTAGCTAGGGGAGATACCTGTAGAGTGGAGATTTCATCACAGATTGTATCAATCTTGTTTTTGAAGTGATTAGCGATCTCCTGGGCAGTGAGTAAGTCAGTGGGTGGAGGCGGTGGAGGACAAAGTAGTGAGTTGAAGGTAGAGAAGAGTTTACGGGGACTGGATGAGAAGATGTTAATAAGAGTTGTAAAATAGGTTTGCTTGGCAGTGTGGAGGAAAGAATAGTATTTTTGGAGGGCAGATTTGTATTGGTTGAAGTCTTTGAGAGACTTAGTCTTGTGCCACAGACGCTCAAGAGCGCGACTACGTTTTTTGAGAATTTTAGTGTCATCTGTTTGCCAGGGTTGTAGGGGTCCAGGCCTGATTCTGCGTGTAGTGAGGGGAGCGGATAGGGATTTATTGTAGATGGACATGGCTTGGTTGGGGCAGGACAGGGGAGAGATTTTGTCATAGAGGTGGTCAGTAGCAGAAGAGAGGAGAGAGGAGTTGAAGTTGCGAAAGTTTCTACGGTTGATGGTTAGGCGTTTGGAGGGAAAGGTGGTGGAAGACAGGGGGAGAGAGAAACTAATAAGGTGGTGGTTGGAGAGAGGAAAAGGATTGTTTGAGAAGTTGCATGGAGTGCATAGGTAGGAGAATACAAGGTCAAGGGTGTTCCCATCAGAGTGAGTAGAAGCCTGTACCCATTGCTTCAGGTCAAATGAAGAGGTTAGACTAAGAAGTTTAGAAGTAGCAGGAGTGTTTGTATTAGCAGGGATGTTGAAATCACCGAGAAGGATTGTGGGAATTTTCGAAGAGAGAAAGTAGGGTAGCCAGGCAGAAAACTCATCAAGGAAAGTCGATAATGGTCCAGGGGGCTGGTAGATCACAGCAATTCTTAGGGAAGTTGGAGAGAATAGACGTATACAGTGAGCTTCGAATGATGAGAGGGAAAAAGAGGGAGGAGAGTGAATAACCTGGAAGGTGCTCTGGGGGGATAGGAGGAATCCCACTCCACCTCCCTTGAGTCCATTAGGCCTGGGGGAGTGAGTCCAGTGAAGGCCACCCTGGGAGAAGGAAGCAGGAGAAGGGGTGTCATGTTCGTGGAGCCAGATTTCGGTGAGAGCAAGTAGATTAAAGGAATTAGTGACAAAGAGGTCATGAACGGCAGTGAGTTTGTTGCAGACAGAGCGGGTGTTCCAGAGGGTGCAGGAAAGAGGGAGGCTGGCATTGGGAAGAAGAGGAATGGAGACTAAATTGCATAGATTGCGACTACTGCCAGAGGGTGTAGGGTGATGGTGATGGGTGTGTTGGGCACAGTTAAATAAGGGAGGCCCGGGGTTTGGGGAAATATCTCCAGCGACTAGGAGAAGCAGAAGAGTAAAGGAGGTAGTATGAGAATTTGATTTGTATGAGGGGACATGCTTCAGTATCCTGGGGGGTTTGTTAGCAAGTGGGCTTAGAGTTAGAAAGAGCTGATGCGTGCAGTAATAAGGGGAGGGGAGAAGTGAGGGTGATATGTACAGATTGTGGGGTGGAGCAGAGGGGTGAAGAAAAGAGAGTTTGAGGAGAGAGGCAGCAATTGTGAAAAGGAGGATAGGTAAAGAGTGCATGTTTCAGAGAGGAAGGTGAGATAATTTGGAAAAGGGGTCGCCTGCAGTCTGTTGTAGTTTGATTTGTGCAAATCGCTGAAGTGCAAGAGCAGAAGTGCCAATTATTTAAAGAATATATATATTCTTGACACATTCCATGGTGATTGTGTTAAGGTGTCTGTGCTACCCATGTGAATATAAATGCTGTGTGTTTTACTACATTCATTGAAACTGAAGAAGTGACTTGGATAAGCTACCAAAATGTCTTGAACATTACAGAGCAAGTCTAGCTTAATGTGACTAAATAAGAAATAAAAAGATAAGAGCGGGATTTAAAAAAACAAACAAGTAATCATGCTCATCTATGTGGCTGCAGCATCAATCCGACACTAAAACCAAGAACTAAGTGATCACATGACAGCCGATCACTCACACAGTTTTCAGTCCACTTTGAGCAGAGAGCAGTGACTGTCAATCAAAGTATTATTATTATATTACTATATATTACTATTATTGTTATTATTACTGATAATTAGGGGTGCAACGGATTGTCACCGATCCGTGATCCGAACGGGCCAGGCTGTTCGGATCGGCACACCCGCGATCCGCGGAGCGCTCCGCGGCCTCGGGTTTTAGGAAAGGCCGCGGCTTCGGCCTAGCTCCGGAGCCGCGGCCATCTTGGTACACCCGGCGGCGCTCAGCTGCATGCCTCAACTCGTGGGTCCGGCGGCTGGCTTGGCGGCGCCGGCTTCTCTTGACAGGTCAGACTAACAGCACTGTAATGTATACAGTGCGGGGGGGCGTGTGGCTGTATTACAGTGGAGGGGGGGCGTGTGGCTGTATTACAGTGGAGGGGGGGGGGGCGTGTGGCTGTATTACAGTGGAGGGGGGGCGTGTGGCTTTATTACAGTGGAGGGGGGGCGTGTGGCTGTATTACAGTGGAGGGGGGGGCGTGTGGCTGTATTACAGTGGGGGGGACGTGTGGATGTATTACAGTGGGGGGGACGTGTGGATGTATTACAGTGGGGGGGACGTGTGGATGTATTACAGTGGGGGGGGACATGTGGATGTATTACAGTGGGGGGGACATGTGGATGTATTACAGTGGGGGGACATGTGGGGGGGACATGTGGATGTATTACAGTGGGGGGGACATGTGGATGTATTACAGTGGGGGGGGACATGTGGATGTATTACAGTGGGGGGGGACATGTGGATGTATTACAGTGGGGGGACATGTGGATGTATTACAGTGGGGGGGGACATGTTGATGTATTACAGTGGGGGGGACATGTGGATGTATTACAGTGGGGGGGGACATGTGGATGTATTACAGTGGGGGGGACATGTGGATGTATTACAGTGGGGGGGACATGTGGATGTATTACAGTGGGGGAGATGTGGATATATTACAGTGGGGGGAGATGTGGATATATTACAGTGGGGAACATGTGGATATATTACAGTGGGGGAGATGTGGATATATATATTTTTTGTTGATCCGAAAATGATCCGAAAATGATCCGATCCGTGACTCTGATCCGAGGAACGATCCGAACCGTGATTTTTTTGATCCGTTGCACCCCTACTGATAATGATATTATTATTATTATTATTATTATTTTTATTACTACTGTGATTATATTTTCCTTTCGTTTTATACATTTTCACCATATATTTTATACCCATTACATTGACATCTTATTATTATCTTGAAGTATGAACTTACAATGCATTTTTTATCATACTGTATGTATGGTATTTCAATTTACATAGTCCGCTGACAAATATAATTTTTGTAGCTGTTGCACCCTTTATTACTGATGAAGGGGGACTGGTGATCCCCAGAAATGTCTTGGCTGCTCCTGTAACTCATTTTGGCAAACAAAAAAAAAAATCAGCTAGATCTTTTAAACGTAGTTGGTGCCCTCACTTCCTCATCTTTTTTTGCTACTTTTTGGACACAGCTTCCACAGTTTAGGTCATCCCTAAATACTGTTTTGGCATTCTGAAAGTATACAAGAGACCTAATTACTTACCGAGCCTGGGACAGATATAGATTTCACAAAATGAGACCTCTGATCTCCCTATAGCACTGCTGTTTCATGCCCTGAGTGAGATCCAGGTAAGTAAAACACACATTGCATAGGATAATATAATTATTCAGTTCAGTCTATTCTTCATATACACAAATTACATAAAGCCACATTTTGATGAAGTAGAGAAAAATGCCTAAAGCTCCTTATTTTTTTTTTTTGCTGTGTCTCTGCTCCAGTGAAACAGCAGGAAGTAAGGGATCTCTTCAAAGAAAGAAGATATTTTCTCTTATGTCACCAGAACAGATTTCCCCATTTGACGATTTCCCCCCAGCTCCTGTCCCTGTGACAAATCAAACATTTTGGATTTCCCATGACATTCTTTACCAGAGACAAAGGACACCAGGATCAAAAATTAGGGTGATTCTCTCCAGTGCAAGAGGTTTTGGCAAGAAGAAAAAACAGAGCGGAAGAAGACAAGGAGAGGGGTAGGAGACACCGAACACGCCAATGGGAACAAATACCATCTGCGGAACCGACTGTGATGCCTGTTAACGTCCTTAACCTATTTCAGCGGGATATGAAAGGTGCAGAAGTTTCTCTCCTATCAAAAGGACTTCATTTTTGTCCAAATAAACAATTTGACTTTCTTAGTACCATTCTGGACGTCAACAAATTTGTTTGTTCCCTGACATTGAAAAAACATTATTTCGGAGTATCTAAATCTCTATGCGATAAAACGGCAGAGGTTGAGTCATCTCCTTCTCCCTCCCCACACCCCCCTCTCCATGTCTGTTTTCTGAAATATGTGTACTTAATGATTTGATAGAATTAGCATCTGAATCCGATCCTTGCCACGTTGAACCAAGATCTTTATCGACAGGTATACCCTTTAAGCTAAAATCAGATTTCTACCCCATTGGTTCACGTGGCAAGGATATGGATCTTTGTCAGAGACTAATCAAGAGGGATTTGACTCACCTTGCCCGTAAGTCTGTAGTAACACGGCAATCTCACTGTTAATGAGAAAATAGCATTGAAAATGCTTAGACATGGTGACAGTATAGTCATTAAAAATGCAGACTAGGGGGGGTCAGTGGTCATCATGGACAGTGAGGCTTATAAGATCGAGTCCATACGCCAGTTATCTGATTCTGAAACGTACACACGCCTTAAAGGCGATCCCACACAATCATTTATGAAAGAATTATCATCTTTACTAGACAGGGGGGTCAAAGTTGGCATTTTTTCAAGTAAAGAAAGAGAAATGTTCATCCCAGAACATCCTATTAAACCTATCTTTCACTTCTTACCTAAAGTACACAAGGGATTAAACCCTTAAAAGGCCAACCAATTGTGGCCAGTATAGGCTCCCTAAATGAACGTTTAGGCCAATGGATTGACCACCAGTTACAGCCTTTAGTGGTCACGCTCCCAGGTTACCTCAGGGATACCAAACATCTCCTCACCAAACTTAAAGATTTTACATGAGATGACAAATTCAAATGGGTGACCTGTGATGTCACAAGTCTCTACTTGTGTATTCCCCAGTCCTTGGGATTAAGAGCAGTGTCGTTTTTTAAACGACAGTGGTTATTCACTAGTACTTCAGGAATTCATTTTATTGTGTTTGGATCTCCTCACACACAATTACTTCTTGTTCGACGGGGACTATTACCTGCAAACAAAGATGTGGGGCCTCAATGGGAGCCAAGTTCTCCCCCTCCCTTGCCAATCGCACATGGGATGGTGGGAGAGGGCACGCATCTTTTCATGTGATAGTCTCCACCGCACCGTCACCCTTTTTTACTGTCGCTATATAGATGACCGGCTATTTATAGTCTCAGACAGGGCTGGCAGCCTGGATGAATGGTTGTCATATTTAAATGATAATGATTTAAACTTAAGGTTTATCGGTGACAGTAGCTCCACCTCCATAAATCATTTAGATGTCAGTTTGGGAGGAGAAAATGGCAGAGTGAAAACAAGCATCTTTAGAAAATCCACAGCAGGTAACACACTTTCAGGATTCAATTCAAGCCACCCTAAGCACACCTTAAGAGGAATTCCTGTAGGACAATTCCTGAGACTAAAATGGATTTGTAGCAATGGCAGGGATTACAAACATGAGGCAGAAAACATGTTTAAATGCTTTGAGGATAGAGGTTATCCCAGAACAATCCCACATAGAGCTATGAATCTTGCTGATAACACCCCACGGGAGCAACTACTAAGAGATGGTACAAGTAACAGAATTAGAAATAGATCTTATGCAAATTCATCTTTTCAAACTCCTGTCTTTTCCACCCCTTTCAGCACTGAGTACAACAAAATTAAAAACATTTTTCTAAAATATTTGCCGGTTTTGTCTCATGACCCTATTTACAGTGGGGCAAAAAAAGTATTTAGTAAGCCACTAATTGTGCAAGTTCTCCCACTTAAAAAGATGAGAGAGGCCTGTAATTATCATCATAGGTATACCTCAACTATGAGGGACAAAATGTGGAAACAAATCCAGACACACACATTGTCTGATTTTTTGAAAGAATTTATTTGCAAATTATGGTGGAAAATAAGTATTTGGTCAATATCAAAAGTTCATCTCAATACTTTGTTATATATCCTTTGTTGGCAATGACAGAGGTCAAACGTTTTCTGTAAGTCTTCACAAGGTTGTCACACATTTTGGCTGGTATGTTGGCCCATTCCTCCATGCAGATCTCCTCTAGAGCAGTGATGTTTTGGGGCTGTCGCTGGGCAACACGGACTTTCAACTCCCTCCAAAGGTTTCCTATGGGGTTGAGATCTGGAGACTGGCTAGGCCACTCCAGAACCCTGAAATGCTTCTTACGAAGCCACTCCTTCGTTGCTCGGGTGGTGTATTTGGGATCATTGTCATGGTGAAAGACCCAGCCACGTTTCATCTTCAATGCCCTTGCTGATGGGAGGAGGTTTGCACCCAAAATCTCACGATACATGGCCCCATTCATTCTTTCATGTACACGGATCAGTCGTCCTGTTCCCTTTGCAGGAAAACAGCCCCAAAGCATGATGTTGCCACCCCCATGCTTCACAGTAGGTATGGTGTTCTTTGGTTGCAACTCAGCATTCTCTCTCCTCCAAACATGACGAGTTGTGTTTCTACCAAACAGTTCTACTTTGGTTTCATCTGACCATATGACATTCTCCCAATCCTCTTCTGGATCATCCAAATGCTCTCTAGCAAACCTCAGACTGGCCCGGACATGTACTGGCTTAAGCAGGGGGACACGTCTGGCACTGCAGGATCTGAGTCCCTAGCAGCTTAGTGTGTTACTGATGGTAGCCTTTGTTACGTTGGTCCCAGCTCTCTGCAGGACATTCACTAGGTCCCTCCGTGTGGTTCTGGGATTTTTGCTCACCGTTCTTGTGATCATTTTGACCCCACGGGGTGAGATCTTGCGTGGAGCCCCAGATCGAGGGAGATTATCAGTGGTCTTGTATGTCTTCCATTTTCTAACTATTGCTCCCACAGTTGATTTCTTCACACCAAGCCGCTTGCCTATTACAGATTCAGTCTTCCCAGTCTGGTGCAGGTCTACAATTTTGTTTCTGGTGTCCTTCGACAGCTCTTTGGTCTTCACCATAGTGGAGTTTGGAGTGTGACTGTTTGAGGTTGTGGACAGGTGTCTTTTATACTGATAACAAGTTCAAACAGGTGCCATTAATACAGGTAATGAGTGGAGGACAGAGGAGCCTCTTAAAGAAGAAGATACAGGTCTGTGAGAGCCAGAAATCTTGCTTGTTTGTAGGTGACCAAATACTTATTTTCCACCATAATTTGCAAATAAATTCTTTCAAAAATCAGATGTGATTGTCTGGGTTTGTTTCCACATTTTGTCTCTCATAGTTGAGGTATAACTATGATGACGATTACAGGCCTCTGTCATATTTTTAAGTGGGAGAACTTGCACAATTGGCGGCTGACTAAATACTTTTTTGCCCCACTGTATGCTGAAATTTTTTTCAAAGGAGTAAAAACCGTGTCACCCAGAGCCCCCATTCTAGGCAGAACCCTGTCACCCAGTTTATACACAAGTAAACCACCACCACAACATTGGCTACAATTTAAAGGTACCTTCCATTGTGGGTCCAATGGGTGCTCATGCTGTAAACACGTTCTAAAGGGAGATACCATCCAAGCTACCGTCATTAAAAAATTGTCAAGAATTACATCTTTTATTAACTACAATACTAGATACCTGGTGTATGTCATCACATGTAATGTCATATACAGTATATAGGTCAAACGACACGCAGGCTGTGTGATCGGCTTCAAGACCATTTATATGACATACAAAAGGACCACAATACCAACGTGGCCAGACACTGGAATGACATACACCAGAAAGATGTCTCCAGTTTAGTCAATCAGGGTGTTGAAAAAATTATGTTACCAATTAGGGGAGGAGACAAATTTAAGATTATATGTAAACGTGAGGTCTACTGGATCTTTTTCCTCAACACTAGAATACCGGCAGGTATGAATTTTGAGTGGGATGTCACTCCTTATTATGAGTAAAACACCCCCAAGTGGACCCTTTTGGGTATTTACATGGGTGAGTTTTCTAACAAAGCCCCAAAGATGACACAAACAATCGCTTTAAGACATCACCGATCGATTTTCACAATCCTGTTCATACTTTTGTTAGTGTCAGTGGCTTTCTATATCACTACATCAAATAGATCATCCTCAAATACCCAGCACATTGCATGTACATATATGTATATATATATAGAATCCACACAATATACACCCTATTTTATGTTGGTACTCTTATGCCATCTCATTTATATCCTTTCCTTCCTCTTCCTCCTCTCATGTCCCCGCATACATATATATGTATATACTTTTTCTCCCTCATGTAACCAAATAATTTTACGTACTGAAGCTTAGAAGGCTAATAATAATAAAAAAAAATGGTAATTCTACAGGAGAATCTTTATATTCAACATTACACTTACTTTAATATTCATTTTAATGTCAGTATTATCTATATAAAGGGAAGACAGTGTAGCGCTAAGAATCAAATGTTGAGTATTGACATATCAAAATACATGATATACAAAATAAATTGTGATTAGCATATAAAAAAAACTCTAACACCATCATCTGATTGATAGTGTCAATCTTGACGCGTTTTGTCTACAAAGACTTCAACCGGGGTATGCAATCTGAAGATTTTGTAGAAGAAATGCGTCAGTTTAGATGAGTGCTTTCCATGCAATTGCACCTTTTTGAAGTTTATGCTTTTGTGATCACAGAGGAGATTTTTTTGCTTGATTTTTTACTTGATGCAATACATCTTGGAATCTATGTAAAGCCTTTTTACTCTAAATAAACCTGTAACCATATGGTTTTTCACTATGTGGAGGCTTTCTGTTGTTTTTTATGGATGCTGTTAACCATAAACCTACCAAACGGTTCCGTGGTGGAAGGAGGTTTTTACCATCTGGGACATTGCCATCCTGATCAGTATTCTCACATGCCGGGTCTAGGTTGCCTGAGGTGGCTCAGCCGAGGAGGAGGAATTGCACCACTCACTACCCAGAGCTTTGATATCACATGCCTGATTGATGCTACCTTCTGGTAAGCGTATTTAATCTTCTCCCCTGGGGGGTGGATGCACACACGGCGGCGACTCCTTTAGTCCTACATTCCTGGATTCCTTCCCGCCAATATATACTAATGGATTAATGTTTTAATTACCAATGGGACTATACTACCAATGTTGATATACAATTTGAACAGTGCACTTTATTTAGAGACACTATCAATCAAATGATGGTGTTAGAGTTTTTTGCATATGCTAATCACAGTTTATTTTGTATATCACAGTATGTTGATAGGTCAATACTCAACATTTGATTCTTAGCGCTGCACTGTTTTCACTTTAGTCATTCACACAATTTTTGTTAATATTGTAGTGCTGGCTGCTATTGATTATTCATGTGTTCAGTGCAGTATTTTTATATAAACTCCTAGTATTACCTATATGACATTTTACTATAGGGCAATAATCACTGGTATAGCAAGAGTGTTAAAACTTAACATTTTGTCAGTCACAAAACTTTTACTTTATAACAGCCAGTAGTTTTTAAACTTATACTATGTATAATGCTATGGCGTGTGAGATGCAACATATTAATGTAGCCTAAGGTGGAATTAACACTAACCATTCTTAAAAATGTTCCTTCCACCCTCCTTCTACCCATGCTGCCTACCCTGTATAAATTGTAAAAAAAAGATCTGTATGCTTAGCTGATCACATGATCCTGCAACTCTGGCTCAGTGAGCAGCAGCTACAGGAGAAACAAGAGAGCACTGACAACGGAGGGGCAATATGAGCCTATGGGTGAAGTTATGACTCCTGAAATTCCCAGCCATTGTTGAGCGCTCCATGTTACAGGGGAGCCAGGCTGCAGGATCACATGACTGGACTGGACCAGACTGAAAAAGGTAAGTACACAGATCTTTTTTACACAGGGTAGGCAGGGTAGGTAGGAGGAGGGAACATATTTAAAAAAAAAAATGTTAGGCTTTATTCAACTTTAATTGTGCACTGTCCATGGTGCTGAAATGGGAAGCACTTCTCCTGCAATGGTACGGAAGCAGTAGCAATTTTTTATTTATTTTTTACTTTATATGGTAAACTAAACATTAATACCACCAAGTCCAATCTAAAGCTTAGAGTTCTGGATCAGCGAATATGTAATCATAGAAACATAGAACAGTGACAGCAGACCAAAAAAACAGGTGGTCAATTGAGTCTACCCCATTTTATAAAATGTTTAAATTTTTGTGTGTGTGTATTAAAAATAATGAAAAAATCCAAATAGCAAAGATACAAGCAGCTGAACACAGAAGGTAAACATAAAAAACCTCAAAGAACATATAATAAACAAAGCAGTGCAGCGCTAAACCCAAAAGTCCAAATAAAGTCCCTTTAGAGTAAAATCAAATGTTGGTAGGTGTGTGTATGTGGTGTTTTTTTTTTTTTCTTTTTTAACTATTTTGTCTGAGTAGAGATCAATGTTTACCCCAAGCATGTGTGCAACCACTTACTGTTGACTGATTCACTAGAGTCTATTCAACTACCATCTAAGTAAAATAATACTTTCTAAGATTAGTTTTGAACTTTCCTTCCGCTAGTTTGAAATCATATCCCTGTATTCTTGATCTTGTCTTCATATTGAGAATACTGCCCTCCTGAACCTTATTTACCAACCTGAGGTATTTAAAGGTTTTATTCATATCTCCCCTTTCCCTTCTTTCCTCCAGACTGTACATTTTAGGTTCCTGAAGTCACTTCTGATATGTTTTATCTCTTTCACCATTTTTGTTACCCATCTCTGGACTTGTTCTAATTTATCTTTTTTTTTTTTGTAAGTGAGATCTCCAGAACTGGATACAGTATTCTAGATGAGGTCTCACTAAAGATCTATATAGAGAAATCAGAAGCTCCTTCCTCCTGCTGGTGACCCCTCTAGTAATACATCCTAGCATTCTATTAATGTTTCCCACTGCCTGGTCACACTATTTGCTCATTTTACAACAATCTGAAAAAAAGTACTCCTAAATCTTTTTCCTCTGTCGTGCTGGCTCTCCAATGTTGTACTCTCTCAGGGGATTCTTTTTCCCTAGATGCATTATTTTACATTTAGAAACATTGAACTGCAGTTTCCACTGCTTTGACCAATCTTCCAGCAATGCCAAATCATGTTCCATGTTACAGACTCCTCCAGGGATATCAACCCTATTGCACACTTTTGTGTCACCAGCAAAATGACATACCTTGCCCAACAAACCTTTCGGTATATATCACTTACATATAGATTAAATAGAACAGGACCTAGTACAGAGCCTTGTGGTACACCACTAATGACTTGTCTCTGTTCTGACCAAACACCTAGTGTGTGGTTCAAAAAATGTAGGTGCTACAAAAATAATAAAACATAAAATAATACAAAAAAAACAGCAACAATAAACCCGCTTTTAATGTTTTCACCTAACAAGTCCCACAACTGCCCCTTCTTCGTACTGCCTGTCTTGATTGTTAGCTGCATTCAGAATAACTTCACTATATGCTGAGTGCCAGTACTTCATTGTCTGTATGCTGTATGCTGTATGCTCCTACTTATGAAAGCAATAGTCTTATAAACTGTGTATATTGTGCCCATTTTAGGGTAGCTGGCAGTTTCCCCTTGCAGAAAACCTTTACCTGCTCTTGAAAGATGAGGAACTCGGGAGTCACACAATTAAATTACAAATGTGACAAAAAATCATTAGTGTCGTAATGTTTATCACCTGCACCACAAAACTCTCCCTTGCCCTCAAGTAATTAAGAAATCGTCAACTTGTCAAAGGAGAAGTAATTAGCATTCAATAGATGGCAAATACAGTCAATTGCTGCATTAAATTGCTCTTATTAATAAAATTGCTCTTGAATTACCAATTTTGATCTGCGGTTTAAGGATGATGGCTTATTATACTTTAGCTGAGGCTCATGGACTTACTCATTACCATATTGAATCAGACATGTCAAATACCCAATCTTCAGGACAATCTGTAATAAGAAAGGTGATCATTATCATAACAGTTCATGAATAAAATATATCTTCCTGATATGAGTGTAATATTATGCTAGAACATTGTTAGGCTTATTTAATAAGGTTTATACTGTGGACTGGGCTGTAGTCAGTGAAGCCGGACAGTAAGCATACTAGATTCCACATTGCAGAATTCACCACATACAAAATCTCACTACTCAAAGGCTTATTTCAAAGAAAGTAGTGCAAAATTATTGGCTGGAGTTCAAAGTGCAGTAGCTCACCACAACCATTCAGATTTCAGTGTACGTTGGATTCTGATTGACTGCTATGGATTGAAGTTAGCCTTATTGAATAGGGGTATATACACTATATTATTAAAAGTATTGGGATGCCTGCCTTTAAACACACATGAACTTTAATGGCATCCCAGTCTTAGTCGGCCCACCCTTTGTAGGTATAACAGCTTCAACTCTTCTGGGAAGGCTGTCCACAAGGTTTAGGAGTGTTTCTATGGGAATGTTTGACCATTCTTCCAGAAGCGCATTTGTGAGGTCAGGCACTGATGTTGGACAAGAAGGCCTGGCTCGCAGTCTCCGCTGCACAAAGTGCACAAAGTCCTGACCTCAACCCAATAGAACACCTTTGGAATGAATTAGAGCGGAGACTGTGAGCCAGGCCTTCTCGTCAGTGCCTGACCTCACAAATGCGCTTCTAGAAGAGTGGTCAAACGTTCCAATTGACACACTGCTAAACCTTGTGGACAGCCTTCTGAGAAGAGTTGAAGCTGTTATAGCTGCAAAGGGTGGGCCAACTCAATATTGAACCCTACGGACTAAGAGCATCCCAATTCTTTTGGTAATATAGTGTATGTGTGCAGCTAAGATTGGCAAAACTCAATTTACTTTTTACACTGGTGTTAGGTGAACAATGGAACCCGTCAAATGGAACTGCTATTGACAATCAAAGGGCTAAAGATCACTAGGTCAGTAGAACTGTGGCCAGACTATGGACATTTGAATCTTTACATATATTTAACGCCGAAGTTTAATCCATTTATAATTTGCCTACCCTAGTACCTTCTTTCTCCCTTGTCAACATGACAATTAAATAAAAAGAAAATTTTCTATTCCTATTTTTAATACATACCTTTTTTTTTAGATCCAGTGATGTCATCACTGTATTACTGTGCTTCTCAATGCAATGCAGGCAGATTATGGCTGGTGATAGGAGTTGGCAGGGGGCTGTACATAGCTTCCTAAAAAAATCACAGCACCTTGGTACAGTATCCTTCTCAAGAGTAATCAGCCCAAATACAGTCAGTGGGCTGGCTCTTGGGAGGAATTATGCAAATATAATGCATTGATGGGTACACATTAGTCTGGAAGAGTGGGCTTTCCTAAGTAGAATGCATTTCCGGACTGCTGTAGGAAATGCCCACATGTAGTGCTAAGCCTCCATGCTCCTTTCATTATTACACATCTTAGAAATTATGTGCAATAAATGGAAGGGACAGGCCAGAGACAGTAAGCCTGGGGAGTAAAGGGTTAGATGGTGTTGCGCATCCTCCAGCCAGAAAATGAGGCAGACACTATCAGACTTGCTGCAACTTCTAATGCACAGGAAGAAGTTCACAAAGTCCTCACTGACGTCTCTAGCTACAGACACCATGGGGCAATTCAACTTTAAGGTTTACAAGAGGTTTACAAGAGGTTTACAAGTAGTAAAAGCACAATTACATTTTAGCATTTGTTTCAGCTCTTCTATGAATGTTGTTTTGTAAGGGCAGTATTGAGTTTTGCTCTAAACTTAGCTGCACTAGTTTGGTGTTGTTCATCATTATGTCAATCATTATCAGTATTTGATGCGCCCTGTCATTTGTTTTCAGTTTTCAGTCACTATTCTTCACTGATAAAGTCTTGCCATGCTTTGTGTATGCATCCATAACAGTGGTAACTGTTGCTCAAAACAATTTGGCTGTCATTTCTACAAATGCACCAGCTAAACGGGTGCCACACATTTGCCCTCTTTGGAATTCACCCGATTTCCTGACCACTTGTACTAATCACGCCTGAACACAAGTAATGTGTAATACACTGCCATATGTAGCAACCTCCTAGTTAGTTTACTAATAGGTTTAGGTAAATTTCATTTTTGGTGCCTATTTAGCCAGTGAGCAGGATTTGATTACTTTTGGCTGTTCTGGGTTCTGTTGGCTGCAGGTTCAACTACTCCCCCTGCATTCCAGTAAGTTCTGGAATATAGAGGATTGGGAGAGGCAGAACCTGGGCTGAATATTCATGCAGTCTCAGCAAATCCCTGGTCAAGAGGGTGACCAGCAGGGGGTTGTGGTGTGTATAAATAGTATGGGACCTACAACAGCAGGGTCCTTGTCCTGGTGGAAAGAGACCCAGCTTGAAGGGGCTGCCTGCCCTTCTGGCTAAATAGCTGAATACTGCAGGAGGTTCATCGAGGTCCCAGCTAAGGGAGAGCTGGGGGGCCTTTTGCCAATACTGGGAAAACAGTCGAGAAAATGTCTGCTGAGGATCTGGCCTGGAGGCTCATGGTACAGGGCCTGACTGGTACTGGAAGGAGGTATCCAAGTACACAGATACACAGTAAGTAGAAGCTTGATAGAGAGATCCTAGAGAAACTGTTGCTGTTTGATCGCTTGGTACCGATCATTCACTGTGTCCTTTCAGAGAAGGAAGGATGGAAAGCCACCGGCACTGCGGGGGGGGGGGGGGGGGGTACCAGGAGAGCAGACAGGGGGCCCAGGCAGCAGGAAAATAGGAGTTAAGAGTAACCTGAACAGGAGGGGTGGCAAGGTTGGCATATACAGAAAGCAATGCTTTCCATTGTCTTTCTGCAGCCGCTGAAAGCCTGCGGGATGGAGAGGAGGAGAAGCAGGCTTTCAGCGACTGCAGGAGGAAAACATAGGGGATCAATTTCTGTATGTGGCACCCCCACCACCCCTCTTATCCAGGCGTAAAATGTGACAGGGAGGACGCACGGGCACCTAGAGCACGGATGGGTTTGCCAATGTGACCCCTGACCAGTGGTGTATTTAGATTTTGTGCTGCCCTAGGCCTGACTAAACTCATGCACCCCCTAATTTAAATACAACCCACCCCTTCCTGTCAAGGCCACACCCCTGCCTGTTTAAGACCCACCCTATCATATGTAAACCACACCCCTTCCTCTTTCAGCCCCACCTCTTCCTCTTGGAGCTCCATCTCTTCATCTCTGTACATTAACACACACAATCACACACTATTCACTCAATACTTACATCAATCACTCATCAGAGACCACCAGTGCAGCCTCATTAGGTTTCACCAGTGCATCCTCCTCAGGTGCCATCAGTGCAGCCTCATCAGTGGCCATCAGTGTGGCCTCATCATTGGCCATCAGTGCAAGCCTCATCAGGGGCCACCAGTGCAGCCTATCAGTGGCCATCAGTGCGGCCTCATCAGGGGCCATCACTGCAGCCTCATCAGGGGCCACCAGTGCAGCCTATCAGTGGCCATCAGTGCAGTCTATCAGTGGCCATCAGTGCCACCTCATCAGTGGCCATCCGTACAGCATATCAGTGCCACCTTATCAGTGCAGTTTAAGAGTGCTGCCTCATCAGTTTCATAATATCACAGATTAGTTTACAATATATGAATTATGTATTGATTATAGCACAGAGTACTTTGCAGTACATGAATTTTCACTGAATGTGGACTGTTTAATGGTTTTGCATTGATTTCAGCATGGAGCACTTTGCACATGCTGAAATCAATACAAAATTATTAAGCCCAGGTTCACACTACTGTGATCACAGACATGGTATGTGACTCACAGCCAATTACATGCGATGTCTGTGAGATGCAAGTTCAGCCATACAGTTATATGGCCAAACTCGCATTAGATGCGCATGAAAAAAAGTGCAGGGAGTCCCCCCCCCCGCACTGAAATCGAATCGCATATGCGATCCAATTCCTGTGCTAGTTCACAGTTTGCACTGTGATCTGTGAACCGATCTGGGGGTGTCATTAACAATTTAATGACACCTTCAGTGGTTTGCAGAAGGCAGTGTGAACTGCCTATGGGAGTGATGCAATGTGGGAACCAGCGCTGTAATCGTGCTGGTTCCCGCATCGCACAATTGTGAACCTAGGCTAAACAGTCCACATTTAGTGAAATTTCATGTACTGCAAAGTGCTCTGTGCATGCTGAAATCAATGCAAACTTATTAAACAAAGTACATGAATTTTCACTGAATGTGTGGACTGTTTAATGAGTTTGCAGCATGCATGGAGCACTATATTGCAATATGATCTGTATATTCATTTAATCCACGCTAAGCACTTTATATTGACTGGCTGCTTGGCACACCCACACATGATGACTTACAAAAGTACTGTAATGGTAATTGATAGTAATTGATTTATACCTGTTGCTGTCCTGACCGCAAGGTAAAGATGCACGGAGGAGGGTAGGCGGAGCCTAATACTCTGCCTCCGCTAGTTATATTACATGCACCCGGTCTGGCCAGTCACTGGCCCTATTATTTGGGGTGTGGGTCGCTCTCCCCCCCGGGCCAAGTACGCTCTTCACTGCCTATAATAAATATCAAGTGCCGCACTACACCAATCCGCCGCCGGGGGCCTGCATTTGTGTGGGAGGCGGCCATGGGAGCCAGAAGGAGGGGTCGGGGGGGTTTGTGCGGCTATGTTGGCCTAGGCCAAGACACAGCACTGCCCCTGACGCCAGGGCTCAGAACCATAAAAGGAAAAAATATATATATCTATATATATATATATATATATATATATATATATATAGATATATCTAGATAGATAGATAGATAGATAGATAGATAGATAGATAGATAGATAGATAGATAGATAGATAGATAGATAGATAGATAGATAGATAGATAGATAGATAGATAGATAGATAGACACACACACACATATATATACACATACACATACTGTGTATATATATATATATATATATATCTGCAGCTGAGCTAACATTTACATGCGTACAAGGCATATGTGCTCCACTGGAGTACAAGAGTCACCTGTGTACTAGCAATGGAGTACTGTAGGCAACAATAGTCGCAATTGTCCCAGGAACTAATAGGCTGCAATAACACTGTAACCTGTCAAATTTTGACATGCGGCTGTGTCCGTGCAGATGCTGCATCTGCAGTCACATCCATAAGCAGCCTGCGTGCAGCTTAGAGTTGCCACCTCATCCCTTTAAACCTGAACACCTTTGAATTACACAGGTTCTGAGGCTAATTAAATTCAGATAAGGCACCAAGTGAGTTTAATTATCACCTTAATCAGCCACAGAACCTGTGTAATTAATATGTGTTCAGGTTTAAAGGGATGAGGTGGCAACCATAGTGCAACGCCGGGCAGATGTGAGCACAAAAACAAAGGAATCATTCACACATGTGAATGGGGCTTAAAAAGGCTGCAGGTAGTAAAATAAATAAAAGAAACAGAAAACAAAACCTAACTGGTCCGACATTACACATGCAGTAGTGCTTGTTGCCCCTCTGAAAAGAGATCCACAGTAGATCACTTTTCAGAGTAATTTGACAGGGAGTGAGCAGGTGCTTGCTATAACACTGTCAATAGCCCATCACCACATTGCAATCACATGCATTATAAGCGGTTGAGGTGCGACCCCATAGGCAGTTTCAAATGCCCCAGGACACAGAGAGAGCATGGCTACAAGGCTTCTCTTGTATCTCCCCAACTGTAAGAGGGCCTGTAGAAACAAAACCTGGTCTGAATGAGAACTAAATGTAAGAGCCCTTTCACACTGGGGCGGTTTGCAGGCGCTATTGCGCTAATAATAGAGCCTGCAAACCGACCCGAAAGTGAGGGCTTTCACACTGGAGCGATGCACTGGCAGGACGGTAAAAAAAGTCCTGCCAGCAGCATCTTCGGAGCGGTGAAGGAGCGGTGTGTATAACGCTCCTTTACCGCTCCTGCCCATTGAAATCAATGGGACGGCGCGGCTATACCGGCGGCAAAGCGCCTCTGCAGAGGCGCTTTGCGGTGGTATTTAACCCTTTCTCGGCTGCTAGCGGGGGGTAAAACCGCCCCGCTAGCGGCCACATACCGACGGTAAAACGCCGCTAATAATAGCGGCGTTTTACCGCCGACGCTGCCCTCCGCCCCAGTGTGAAAGGGCTCTAAGTAATAAAATACAAAGTAAACATAATACAATGTCACAATATTCAATGTGTAGTACTGCTCCATAGGGATTGCTGTGTCTAGACTTCTCTGGGCTTTCCCCTTATTATCTTGCAGCCAGTTACTAGGGGTTTTCACACGACCACCCATACTCTCATCCGCTCGTTGTCCAATAATCAATCCAGGGGTTTGGTTTTTTTTTGGTATTTATTGTTGGAACTTGGATGGGAGAATTGAATAGTGGGATAATCCAACTGGAACTAATTACAGATAAGGACAACTCTCACTTGGCCTCACCAGGTTGAATGCGGTAGCAGAATCTCTGTTATATCATACTGCACTTGTATGGAAGAAATAGGTTCTTTGCTTGCTCCGCAGCAGACTTGATGAAACTGTCTTATCTTCAGGACACTCACTAGCATCCCCTTTCTACTGACAACTGTCCACTGACTTTACTAGCTGAAGGGATGGCCCTCACAGGACAGGCCCCATGACACAAATCTGTACTCACAGTAGGCAGAAACAGATCCTTCCTGATGCGTCTCTCTTCCAGTCAGCTCTGCAGGACATCTGGGTTGCAGCTTTACTCGGATTCAGGCCCTCGGGTCAACCACCTGAGGCCGCATGGCAGTTTGTGCAGAGGAGGGGCAGCCGCCCCCTACCACCGGGACCCTGCTCTCCAGCTGAAGACCCAGAGCACATGTGCCCTTGGCATATATACAGTCACCAAGCAAGCACTGAGTCACTTTCCTCTGCCAATGGCCAGGGCTGTAACTATGCCTATGCTCTCATCTGTCAGGTTTTCACCCACTGTCCAATATGCCCCATCCTATTGGACCAGTGTGCAACATTTAGACAACATGAGCAGCACCTGAGCACCATGAGCAGACCCTATCAATGCATCCCTGATCCCTGGTAGGTACTAGGCAGAGAGCATCTAAATTTACCTGGCAGTCTCCCTGGTAAGCAGAAAGACCCAAAAACTATACTCTCTTCTAGCACCTACTTAGGAGGGTGTTACAAATGTAATTATGCATTTGATAGAGCATTTGCAAACTTTTTTTTTTACTTTCATTTGCTTCTGAAATAGAAGATTCTGCTTCCAGAATCCCAGCTCTGGTATCTGTACCTCTTACGGGCATGCAACACAGCCAGAACACCTTCTGGTGGTGCTGTGGTTGCTGGACTAGATTGGGGTATGTTACAGTACCTTCAGGTCCACCAGGACCTCCACAATTTTCAGAATTCCTATGGATTTCCAGAATTACCATAAGAATTTCAAGAACTCCTACTTTTATAATCCCTGTCCATGCTTCCAGTAACCCTGTCAGGACTTCCAATAGCACTTACAGAGTCATTTTCAGTGGTGCTTACAGAATCCCTGCCAGGACTTCTAGTATTCCTGCCTGTGCTTCCAAAAGCACTCCCAGACTTATTGCCAATATTTTTATTAGTGCTTGCAGATCCTCTGCCAGTTTATCTAAGTAATGGCTTTTGCAGAATCAAGGCCAGTATTTACAATGGTGCTCAGAGAATGCTTGCCAGGACTTCCAGGCCTCCCTGAAATGTCACTGGATGTGCCCTCTGACCCAGAAGGTTATTTAAAGCGGTGTTCCAGCCAAAAAAAAAATACATTTTTAAAAGTCAGCAACTACAAACACTGTAGCTGCTGACTTTTAATAAGGGCACTTACCTGTCCAGTGAGCCCACGATGTCGGCCCCCCGAGGCTGATCCGTCCATCGGATCGGGTGCCAGCGCCGCCATCCTAACTAAGGGAAACAGGCAGTGGAGCCTTGCAGCTTCACTGCGCATTTCCTACTTCGTTTTCTGGGACACAGAGGAGGAAGTAACCGAACAGCGCCGCGGAATAGGAAGAGGCAGATTAAGAAGACTGCCTAGCAACAGGCGTTTCTGGTAAGTAAAAAAAAAAATTTTTAATGTTTTTTTATAGATTTTTTGAGAATGTTAATGTAATTTTTTATTTTAGAGTGGACCTCCGCTTTAAGCATCGGCCCTGGAAGGGGCCGATGATGTGACTGCTTTCCAGCTACCCTGCTTTGTGCAAAGCAACTACCGTATACTGTGGTACTGATTGCTTGCTTTGTTGCTGACCTGAATTGACCTGACTGCTCTCTAACCTGCCCATGACTCCCTGACTGCCGCCTACACATGACCTTCGCCTGAACCTGACCACCTTCCCTGCCTCTTACCCTCCACCTCTGCCTGAATCTGAATCTTTTGCCTAGCGTTCAGTTTATGGTCTCCATACCATAGCCTTCCTGATCTCACTCACTCCTTGGTGGGTGATTCTGAGGGTCATGACCTACCTCACCAGGGGTTGCCATATTAGGGCAACTCCAGTGTGCACCAGTGGGTGTCTTCCAGCAGCCAGCAGAAATTGCAATTAGTCTCCATCTGATGCTGACTGCTAAGAGGCTATTAAGCTCCATCTCTTGAATCAGGAAGTACCTCAGCACTGTGCCTCTCTGCTTGTGTATAGAAATTATCTGTTAGTAGCTTGTTTGTAGTCAGTCCTTTCCTTTACTTACACGAGTGTTAAACTGATTATTGGCTTACTATATGTAGCGGGTGCTCCGCGGGCCCACATCTCCCGCTGGACTTTACATAGGCTCTCAGGGAGAAAAAGAGTCTGTCAGCTCCTGCGGGAGATTTCTCCCCCTCCCTCTCCTCCTCTTTGTTTTATGCGGTCAGGGTTCGCACAGACCCAGCCATCCATTTGCTCCCTCCCCTGCATCCTCATTGGCAGAGGGAGGAGAGCCAATCACCAGCCAGAGCTGCTGCTGCAAAGGATTGTAGGACATGTAATCCCTGACACAGACAGCCCCATAATGTTCTATGGGGACAAGACCACAATTCCCAGCATGCTTTTTGGGATTAAGGAAAGGAAAGGACACCATCTTGTCTGACAGACACCATGAGGCAAGGGAGAAGAACAGACCTAGGGGAGAGGTGTTGCCTCCTGGGTCAGCATGGGGGTCGTTCCAATCATCCACAGCAAGTTGGGGTTTATCCTGTCTGAGAGGGGATCCCAGGTGCATCTCTAGAGGCACCTGTACTGATGGCATGAAGTGTTCCTGTTGTGAGGTAGCCAGTTGCGTTACCTGAAGAGCCTGCCTTGTTCCAGGACATCTCGCTTGGCAATGACCACAGGATTGGTGAGCAGGCACTTTCCCATTTGCAGAAACAAGGACATTGCATGTAGACAATGTTACCTATTTGCCCACACTTGCCAGAACCTGGGTCACGCTTACCCCCTGTTGAGCAGTCACAGGGTCCGACCTTGTTACACGGATACTGCCAGTATACTGCAATTGTACTCTGCCAAACAGTATACCTAATGCCCAAACTAAAGTGGCTAGCTGAAGATTCAAGGCCTTCTTCTCCCTACGGACTAAAGTTACTGGGGCCATATAGGCACACACACACACACCCAGGGCTCCGTATATGTGGTGTATGAGCAGGGTAATTTGAACTCTGGAGTTACATTGTTTAATGCTGTATTAGATACAGTGTTTATGGTTTTCTGGCCCTGTGGTGTCAGGGGACAGAAGAGAGAGGTCTGACAAAAGAAAGGGTCATTCCACTGCTCTCCTCCTGCCTGGACTCATAGAGCCCAATTTAAGTAGAGTGGTGACCAATCCGTTATAGTGTTTGCCATCTTGTGATCTCTCATTGTTAAAGTGTTTTGGCTCTGCTGTCGGGGGGTTATTGGCTGTTGAGAAATCCCCTGAGAGCAGCCTGACAGTACCACTGAGAATATTGCTCTTGATCTCAGTCATTACTATACAATTAAATTACTTGAGATATATTTGCCCTTTGTTCAGATATACTGCTACTGTTTGTTACTACTTCAAAGAAACTTCACAGTAAAGACAATTTCTGTGTTTTATTATAACCTGTCTTTCATTGGTGTTGTCGCACTCCCACGTTCTTACTAGGTGTGCCAGAGGAGCTGGGACTGTTCTTGGGGTTGAGAGGCAGAGTACAGAACCAAATATATTCAAGCGGCTCCTTCGGGGGTAGAGCTACATATATATTGTATATTGTGAGGGAACCATGCTTAACAGGTATTAGCAGCTGTAAACCATGCAAGAGACAGGGACAAAAAATAGCTTATCTAAGACACTAACTACAACTTAGGTCAGTGACTGACTTACAGAGTCTTCCCTAATGGGTTCCCTAAAACAAGCAGGCAGCACTTGTAACTGTGAGCAGTCAGCCTTTTCACCCAGCAGCAGGCTCCCAGAGTGAGAGAGAGCCCTGAGCATCATTAAACTCACATATATAATGGCTTGTGCACAGCTGAGGCTAATAATAATAATGAGGTCTGGCTAAGATATGGATCCAGGAATGAAGGCTTTATCATACCCAAAGCTCTGTAAAGATGCCAAAGATGGGGGAGTCCAACCCCCCCCCCCCCCCCCGAGCATCCACAGTGCGGCGCAGCACCTAGTGCCAACAACCGCACCAGGTACCCAAAGCAGGAGTTGTTCCTTCAGCCTGTCAGTGAGAAGGAGGCTGCTCCTCCCCCAGCTCCAGTCACATGACCCAGCTGAGGGAGGACTTCCCTTACTCTGAATTGCCCTGGTCTGGAAGGTGTATTTTCCAGAGGAAGAGGTATTAAGGGGGGGGGGGGTTGTACAGAGGAGGGAGAGCTGTAATGAAGGGCAGACAACTGTACTGGAGGGGAAAGCTGTGCTTTGGGAGGGAATATGTACCAGTGGGAGGGTCCGCACTGGCCCCTGTGCTCTGTGCACTCTTTGCACTCTTGATCCCTGTATTCTGTGTGTTACACACTCCTGACCCCTGTATTCTGTGTATTACACACCCCTGACCCCTGTATTCTGTGTATTACGCACTCCTGACCCCTGTATTATGTGTATTACACACCCCTGACCCCTGTATTCTGTGTATTACGCACCCCTGACCCCTGTATTCTGTGTATTACACATTCCTGACCCCTGTATCCTGTGTATTAAGCACTCTTGACCCCTGTATTCTGTGTGTTACACACTTCTGACCCCTGTACTCTGTAGGTTATGCACTCCTGACCCCTGTTCTCTGTGTCTTACACAGAGGCATTCCTGCCCTATGTGTCTTATGCAATCTCTACCCCTGTACTCTATATGTTACTTACCCCTGCTCTGTGTGTTACACACTCCTGACCACTGTACTTAGTATGTTATACACTTCTGTGCTCTGCACTCTGTGCACGATATGAACGCCTGACCTCTGCACTCTGAGTCTTATGCACTCATATCACCTGTATTCTGTGCAATATACTCCTTACCTCTGCACCCCTGACCCTTGCCCTGTGCACCCCCCCCCCCCCACATAGTCCTCCACTTTTGCCATAACTTGAAGATAAACCTTGCTCCCTTAAAAAATGATCTGCTCCTCTATCATTCACTATTACAATGAAGTCTTACTGGCCACAGTTCAATCTTATAGTGTTCCTGTCTGTTCTTTCCTTATTCCACAGTGGCTCAGTCTTGGCACATACTTTCCAAATATCAGTAACATAATTATTTTCCTGTTTATTAACTTTCAAAGCAGAAGTGTTCCTCTACATGTGAATATATTTTGCATCAAACATAAAAGCCATTTGAAGTGTACCCAGTGGATTTACTCGATTTCTATAAATCGCAGTAGCTTTTGTCTTCAGTAGTCTAAAACCAACTGCAGTATTGTCCCCTTTTCTTATCTCAAAATACACAGTGTTATGCGGAAACAAAGCTGGATTACGGTAAATGAAATGTTCTCAGAATGCTGCAAATACTTTATAAACCTTTATGTACTGTGCTGTACTTTGTTTTCCTTTTTCTTTTGAATAGCTTAGCTGTTTCCATGAATTTAAAGCAAATCTAACTCACATGATTTAAAAATGTCCTTTCCGCCTCCGTATGACCAACCAGCTACATGCCTACTGACAGGAGGACTGCACATGCTTTGTTCCAGTTAATGGGATGTTCACACGTTTATATGTATTCATAAATAATTTATATTTGGCTAAATGATCATTTTTTTAATACGTGTAAAAATAGGCAGACAGCAGAGAAAAGTCTTCAGGATGAGAGCAGTGTGCAGCTCCAAAAATAGATTTAAGCATAAAGGAGGAGAATAAAAAAATGCACGCCACACTTTTCAGATATTTATTTGCAAAACATTTTGAAAACCATTTATCATTTTCCTTCCACTTCACAGTTATTTGTGTTGGTCTATCACATAAAATCCCAATAAAATACATTTACGTTTTTAGTTATAACATGACAAAATTTGGAAAATTTCAAGGGGTGTGAATACTTTTTCAAGATGTGGCTACCATCTGCTCCAACAGCTAAATTCTAGCTGTCAGAGCAGACAGGAAACAAAGACCCAGAAGAGGAAACCTGCAGCCCGGTACTGGGCCATGGTCGGTGGTGGAAAACCACTATTCTATAGTATTCCCCTTCCCTGTTGTAAGGTGAGTGTAATGCCGCGTACACACGGTCGGAATTTCATCCCGCAAAAGACAGATGAGAGTTTTTCGTCAAAAAATGCGACCGTGTGTATGCTCCATCGGTCTTTTGCTGGCAGAATTCCAGCCAGCAAAAGATTGAGAGCATGCTCTCAATTTTTCGGTCGGGAAAAGTTCCTATTAGAAAATGCGATAGTTTGTGGCAATTCAAACGCGCAAAATCCCTAAGCATGCTCAGAAACAATTTGACGCATGCTCGGAAGCATTAAACGTAATTTTCTCAGCTCGTCATAGTGTTGTACGTCACCGCGTTCTTGACAGTCGTAATTTTAGCGAACTTTTGCGTGACCGTGTGTATGCAAGGCAAACTTAAGCGGAATCCCGTCGGAAAAGCTGTCATATCTTTTTCCGACGAGAAAACCGATCGTGTGTACGCGGCATAAGAGCATGGCCAGCACAGACAGTAATTAGACACTTGCAGTGGTGGAGAGGGCTATGATGTGCAAAGAGGTAGGGGGGCTGTGCTATGAAAATTGACTCTACCCGGAGAAGTCAAATTTCCTAGCAAGCACAGAAGGCCCATTGCAGGTGAAGAAAAAATCATTTCTGTAAAGGTAAGGCAATGACAGTGAGCTTTGTGCATTATTTACCTGCAGTTTTGTAAGTTGGTGACAGGTTCTCCTTAAGTCCTTTACTGCCACACATACTTTACAAGCCAACTGATGGCTGTGATGAAAGCAACCTCTTGGTGCATTCTATTCTATTATATTTTACCAAATAGCTGATAATATATTGTGTTTTTGTGCCCTAAAATTTATTTTAGTTTATTTTTTACTGAAATTTTGAGCTTGATAAAACATGGCGCCAATATTGTGTGACATAAAAAGTTGTAACTACCATCATTTTATTCCATAGGTTGTCTGCTTTCAGAAATCATATAATGTTTAGGGGATTTAACTATTCTTGATTGATCGGAAGAACTTTTTCGGTCATGCCACTTCGACAGACCGCTGTACACATGGGCCAAATACCGGTTGTGTGTACTAGGCTAAAAGTGGTTGCTAAGCCATTGAGTCTTCTTGCTACAATCTCCTCTGTTATAGTAAATGATGTGCCCCAGTGTATTTGTTTTTTAACCACTTACAGACCGGAAGATTTGGCTGCTTAATGACCAGGCCATTTTTTGCAATACGGCGCTGTGTCCCACAAATAGAGCTTTCTTTGGTGGTATTTGATCACCTCTACGGTTTTTATTTTTTGCGCTATAAACAAAAAAAGAGCGACAATTTTGAAAATATATATATTTTTTTTTACTTATTGCTATAATAAATATCCTCAAAAAATGTTTTTAAAAAACAAATTTCTTCCTCAGTTTAGGCCAATATATATTCTTCTACATATTTTTGGTAAAAAAAATCGCAATAAGCGTATATTGATTGGTTTGCGCAAAAAAGTTATAGCGTCTACAAACTATGGGAAAGATTTATGGCATTTTTATGGCATTTTTATTACTATTATTTTTTTATACTAGTAATGGCGGTGATCTGCGATTTTTAGCGGTACTGCGACATTGCGGCGGACAGATCGGACACTTTTAACACATTTTTGGGACCATTGACCTTTATACAGCGATCAGTGCTATAAAAATGCACTGATTACTGTGTAAATGTCAGTGGCAGGGAAGGAGTTAACACTAGGGGGCGATCAAGGGGTTAAATGTGTTTCCTAGGTGTGTGTTCTAACTGTGAGGGGATAGGACTGACTGGAGGAGGAGACATATTGTAGTTCCTACTTAGGAGGAACAAATTATATGTCTCTTCCCTCCTGACAGAACAGGGATTTGTGTGTTTACACACACAAATCCCTGTTCCTGCTCTCGTGCACGCGACCGCGTGTGGCTGGCAGCAATCGCGCCCACCGGCCACGTGCATGGGGTTACCCGCCGTGCAGCAGGCATGCGCGCCTGCTATCGCCCTTAAAGGTACAGACGTACCCATACGGGGATTCGCAATAACAAACCACTTTGCTGCCGTATATCGGCGTGAGCAGGTCAGCAAGTGGTTAAAAAACAAAGCCGCTGTACACCTTATTTTATAACGCCGCTCAGCGCTCATGTGACTGCCCACCTCTCTCTTCCCTCGATCAGACAGCTACAGCAGGAGGGGCTGAGAATCTCCCGCTGACGTCAGTCGGAGGAGGAGAGAGGCAGGCGGTCACATGGCTTATTTTTTTAAAAACACATACACTGGGGCACATCAATTACTATAATAGAGGAGATTGTAGCAAGAAGACGCAGTTAAGATAGCAGCAGGAGAGAAGGATAGAGGAGAGCTGCGGATGACGGAGGCACGTAAACTGACCACGGTGTCAGGGTTCAGCAGCCATGATAAACATGGTCAGTTTACAGGGGGGAGGACAGAACCAGACAGAATCAGCCAGGTATTTTACAGTATATGATACAAGGGGCCAAATGACACAGCACTGTGCTGTTATTCATGCTTTAAAGGAAAAAGATCTTTTTTTTTTTCTAGGGTCACAACCACTTTAAGTACAAAAATAAAAAGTGCAGATGTGCAATTGTAAGCCTCCCAAATCCTAGAACTTTAACTATAACTTCACCTAAACACAACTGCCTGCGTCTCTATTTCTTTTTAGAAACTTACAGGAACCAGACACAGTACTGTCAAAAATCTCTTTGAAATTTCCATGAAGACCAGCTAATTAGAGCTGTATGTGAGGCTTCCAGCACCCATGGGGAAGAAGCTATTTTGTACTGCAGATTTCCAGATTTGATCCTGAATAGGCACTTACTAATAATGTATTTCTTAATGGAACTAATTATTGAAGCAGGGACATCTGGTAGAGAAAATAAAAGGGTTAAAAAAACAGCCTAGTCTTCAGTAACACACATAAAGGTGCAATGGGTACCACAATGTGCAACCATTTACTGTATAAGGGGTAGACAGAAACAGGCATATATTAGAAGAAACAGAGTGGATTAGGCTTTCTCAACCAGGGTTCCTCCAGAAGTTGACTGTTGGTATTATTATTTTTTTACAAAGATCACAAAAGGGAAAAAGTTAGTATATGTTAGTTATATATATTTCAAACCTATTTGTTTTTTCTATCTTGAGTTCTAGAAGTAACCCTGTTTATATCTGGTCTTTTCTGTCCCCAAGTTCTCAAAGTATATTAAAGAAGATTGTCAGGGTTTTTTATTTTTTAGTCCACCCAGCCTCCTAAATTAAAAAAAAAAAAAAAACTTCCTTAACCACTTCAGCCCCGGAAGGATTTACCCCCTTTATGACCATTTTTTGCGATACAGCACTGGGTCGGTTTAACTGACAATTGTGCTGTCGTGCGATGTTGTACCCAAACAAAATTGATGTCCCTTTTGTCCCCACAAATAGAGCTTTCTTTTGGTGATATTTGATCAACTTTGCAGATTTTTGTTTTTGCGCTATAAACAAAAAAAGACTGACAATTTTGAAAAGAAAACAATTATTTTTACATTCTGCTATAATACATATCCAAAAATATATAAAAAACAAATGTATTCATTAGTTTAGGCCAATATATATTCTGCTACATATTTTTGGTTAAAAAAATATATATTGATGGGTTTGCGCAAAAGTTATAGCATCTACAAAATAGGGGAAAGATTTATGGATTTTTTTTTTTTAAATATGTTTACTGGTAATGGTGGCGATCTGCGATTTGTAGCGGGATTGCGCATTGCGGAGGACAAATCCCACTCCAAGTGACACTTTTTTGGGGACCGTGACATTATTACAGTGATCAGTGCTAAAAAAAAATGCACTGATCAATGTATAAATGATACTGGCAGGGAAGGGGTTAACACTAGGGGGCAATCAAGGGGTTAACTGTGTTCCCTGGGTGTGTTCTAACTGTGTGGGGGATGGGCTTACTGGGACAACACAGAGATCGCTGTCGTCTCCTGTCAGAACGGGGATCCCTGTTCTGCCCCTCTGTGGAGTGATGGCGGGTTGCTGGCGGACATCGAGTCAGCCGGACCCGCAGGCGCTCTCCTGAGGCGCGGGCGCGCCCACAGTATCTATTACACGAAGCGATGTGCAGGTACCTGCCGCAGTATATGTACTGTGGCTGGTCAGCAAGTGGTTTAATTATAACTAAAGGCAAAACTTTTTTTTTTGTAGTTTTGGGTAGAGTGGAAAGGGATTAGAACACCTGTAAGGTTTTTATCGTGGTCAGTGCCCCCCGTTAGGGAGATTCACCTCCTCTATTTGTCCTGTTTACCATTATGATTGAAAGCAAAAGTAAAAGAAATTACCAAAATTTTGGGTTGTCCCCAGAAAAGTAATAGTGGGGAAATCTTCTCAGTTCTTCTCAGTTCTGGTGACCTGGGGGTCCCCAAGGAATTTCCCTTATTTGCAGGGATTTTCTCTCCTCTTCCTGTTTGGCTATGGGACAGGAAGCGAAGGTAAATCTCTGCAATGGGACACAGATGGCCCAAACAAATCTGACAGGGGTTATAACCCTCCCTTGCTCTATCCAAAATGAAAAAAAAGTTTTGCCTATAGTTCTACTTTATCCTTTCCATGCTCCAGTGCTGTCCCAAACTTCCTTTTCTGTCCCACACAGGTGGTCCTCTTCAGGGCAGAAAGACACTTTGTCATTATGCCCCTAGGGGGCAAGTCATCTTGTAGGGTGGGCCCAAGGTACTCCAGAACTGAGCTGCTCTCACACGTCATTATGTGAGTGCTCACAGTCCTGGAAATATGCCGGTCCCCTCGCTGCCACCAGAAGAAGAAGCAGAGGCCTTGGTGACATTATCGCACCAGCTATACAGGGGTGTCAAGCTGGCAGCCCTCCAGCTGTTGCTAAACTACAAGTCCCATCATGCCTCTGCTTGTGGGAGTCACGTTTATAACTGTCAGCCTTGCAATACCTCATGGGACTTGTAGTTCCACAACAGCCGGAGGGCTGCCAGTTTGACATCTGTGAGATAGAAGATTGTACATGAAAGTTTCTTCTTTCTTTTAACTGAAATCGACTGTGAGTGCTTTAGGAGGTGGAGGGAGCCAGGGGAGCAGCTGTTTTTCTAAATCTCGTTGCCTTGCTTGGCCTTTGGATATGAGCCATTTAACCTTTAGAGAGATGGTTATGAATCTTGGTATGAGGAATACTTTTTTTTTTCGGATTTTAGTTTGCTAAAAACTTATCTGTTCACCAGTCCACTAGCAGTAAGTACATTTGAGATTATGTTAGGCCCAATAAGCTTGGATATATGTCAAGGTTTTGTGTAGGCTCATTATACTGTATATACTTTTTACCATCTAGGACTAGACAGAGTTGCCCATCCCGTCCTTTATGGTTGGTTCCTTTTTTTAAGCCTCCCTGCAACTTGGGAAGATCTGCCCTTTGATCTCGACGTGTTGTTTGTGTTTGTAGTTGTTTGCAGTTTTAATTTTGTTTTAGTTTTTTTTTTTGGGGGGGGGGGGGTTCCGGAGGGGCTAATGAAGGATTTCATAAAATAGTTAAGTTAGTTAAGTTACATATCTTTGTATGTACATATTTGTTCAATTGTATGTTGTTTTCACCTTTTCCCTAATGGAATAAATATACTGTTACAAGTGGATAGGCCAATCTGAACAAGCGGTGTTCAACCACGAAACGCATTATTGGAGCAGTACACTTCACAATAATCTTTTTATATAAGGACTGTGTAGTTAAATATTTTTCACATGGTTTTAAAGTTATACAAAGTTTGTACAATAAAATATATTATATTTTTTATTTGTTGTTTGGTATGTTCTCAAAATTATTTGTAGATACTGGCGGGCCCCCCCCCCCATTTTCTTCTAGGGAGCCAGGGGGTGGGTAGAAGGCTGGAGTTCAGCTTAAAAATGTATGTACTAAAGTAGAGACCCTTTTTGCATTTTTGTATTTTTTATATAGTAGGGAATGTTTAAGACCCTGTCAAGTTTTTTTTTTTTTGGCTGTCTTTGTTCTATCAGGAAGATTTACCCTCACTTTCTGTCCCAGAGATACAGCAGGAAATAAAAGGAGATCTTCCTCTTAGACAATTGTCACCACCACAGATAAACCCCCTCCCGCCGCGTGTACACATATATGTGGCCCTGCTGAAGTGCGTCTTTATCACATATATGCATACCAGTGTTTGTGTTGGGAGTGTGCTGCCTCAACATGGGGGGGGGTGCTTTGGATTAGGGAGGGCTCCCCCTCCCCCCAAAGCACCTTGCCCCCATGTTGATAAGCACAAGGGCCTCTTTCCCACAACCCTGGCCCGGTGGTTGTGGGGGTGCAAGGGGTGACTTATCAGAATCTGAAAGCCCCCTTTAGCAAGAGGGCCCCCAGATCCTGCCCCCATGTGAATGAGTATGGGGTACATGAGTATGGGGCATGAGGTATAGGGCAGCAGGTGCAGGCACAGCAACGTACATGTACATGCGCATGCCCCCTACCAACCTTTGCTGTGATTGGACACAGCACAAATTTGGTAGCAGATTTCACCCAATGATTTTGACTGAAACTTGCTGATCGGCTGTGTACAATCACACACAGAGTTCTGTGTTTACAAATACACAGAACTCTGTTTGCAGTGAACAGCAATCTGGTTTTTCCTTCTCCCTGAAAAGCAGGGAGAAAAAACAGCCAGATTAGTAAGTAAAAGCAGCACACAATACACTTGTTAGGCACACAGAGTCAGTGTACAGTATTATCACGGATCACTGTATTAGTGTCACTAGCGACATCAGTATCAGTTAGTGACAGTCCCAGCCAGGGTCTGTTAGTGCCAGATTGCCAGCCACCCTATCACAGTCACACTATAAGTCACTGATCCTCACCAATACAGTATAGCGTCTATAGCTGCATAAATTCCAGTATATATACCATAGTTTGAAGACACTATAACTTTCACACAATCCAATTAATATACACTTATTGTGATTTTATTTTTTTATTACCAAAGAAGTAGTAGAATACATTTTGGCCTAAATTGATGAAGAAACTTGATTTTTTTATTGGATATGTTTTATAACATAATGTAGAAAATATTGTGTTTTTATTTCAAAATTTTCTGTCTTTTTCATTTACATAATAAAAAATAAAAGACCCAGTGGTGATCAAATACCATCAAAAGAAAGCTCAATTTGTGTAAAAAAAATTATATAAAATTTATTACAGTAATGCTTGACCGCACAATTACCAAAGTAGCAAAGGTTAATCAGCATTCTTGAAGTCTTTAAAGGAGAAATGTGGGACATAAAAATATTCTGCAGCTGTCCCCTACCGGCTCTATTGTTCCAACCCTGGCTCCAACTGATCACTCAGTTCTCGGTCTTCACAGAGTAGAGAGCAGTAACTGCCAGTCACTGGCTCTCTGCTCTGCCCCTCCAATGCTAACTGGAGCATAAGACAGGGGAGGGAGCAGAAGCAGCTGGCTCAGGCTCTCAGTGGCATGCTGATCCAGCTGCTAGTCAGATATCTGGGTGGATCCCAGCCTGACATCACAGAGGCAGTCCCAGGCTCTGGAAGGGTCCCGACCTTAAAGTGGGGTTCCACCCAAAAAAACAAAAATACCTCAAAATTTCTAAAAAAAAAAACAAAAAACATTTGGATATTTTTTTTTTTCACTTACCTCTAAATGCCTGTTGCTAAGTGGTCCCTCGTAGTCTGCCCCTTCCTTTGCCTGGGCTGGTGACATCACTTCCCCCTCGGCACAGGAAGGGCTCCGCTCTGCTCCCTCCCTCCTGTCAATCATCTGGGACCCATTAATGGTCCCAGGTGATTGAGCGGCCAATCATGGCGCGTGGCGCCGCTCGCGCATGCGCAGTGGGTGCCAGGCTGTGAAGCCACAGCCCGGCGCCCACAGTTGAAATGCCAGCGCCGACGAGCGGAGGGGGGGGACGAGCGGAGCTTCGATCCCCCGCATCGCTGGACCCAGGGACAGGTAAGTGTCCAATTAAAAGTCAGCAGCTGCAGTATTTGTAGCTGCTGACTTTTAATTTTTTTTTTTATGACGGCCCCCCTGGGTGGAACTCCTCTTTAAGTTGAGCTCCTTCCAGAGCCTGGGACCAGGTCTTTGATGTCAGCTGACAGCGGGTTTTAAACTGCTATCAGCTAAACCTGGATCACAGGAGTGCAGAAATAAGTACAATCCTATGACCCAGAAGAGAAATATTGCTAAAAAAGTTTTGCCCATAGTTCTCTTGTAATGCCCCATTTAGAAAAATAGAACAACTTGAGTGGAACCCCATGTAAACAGCTAAATACAGAGTTACTATACATACTGTAGATACCTACTGTTTGGCTTGTCAATTGATCTGTAATTCTGTACAGCCAGTTTTATGATTTACACAAGTCATAAAGTTGTGTGTAAATCACAAGACTGACTGCAGATAATTATAACTCATTTGTCAGCTAAGGCATGAAAAATATGTATTTCATATCTATGTAATTAGGTATTTGCTTGGAGTTTTTAATATAATTTACCAGAACGGAAATCAAAATATGGAGTTTCCCTTTGCATCAAAGCTTATTCTACAATGCTTGTAAGAGAGCATCCTCTGGAGATATGGTTATGTTTAACACAGGAAAGGTAGAAACAAGTGCTTTCCAAAGCTGAGCAACATCTAAAAGTGTCCAAGGACTTTGATTTAGGGATGAAAGCCACGTGTTATTTTCATCATGAAGAACAATGACTTCCAGATTCTGAACTTTTAAATTAACAGCTGACACGGCAACGCCACATGTGTACTAACATTTTATGGACTGAGAAGAAGATACAACATTCTCTTTATTTTATCCTAATACAGTGGGTATCAAAAAGAACCACCACCCTTTAAAATAATGACATTTTGTTGTTTTGCAGCCTGAAATGAAGACAGACACGTTTTTTTTTTCCAGCTGTATTTACTAGTGCAACTTATAACATCCAAGTGAAAGATATACAGTGCCTTGAAAAAGTATTCATACCCCTGGAAATTTTCTACATTTTCTCATGTTACAACCAAAAAAGTTAATGGATTTTATTGGGATTTTTTGTGATAGATCAACACAAAGTGGCACATAATTGTGAAGTGGAAGGAAAATGATAAATGGTTTTCAAACTGTTTCCCAAAAAAATATGTGAAAAGTGTGGTGTGCATTTGTATTCAGCCCCCCGAGTCAATACTTTGTAGAACCACCTTTCACGGCAATTACAGCTGCAAGTCTTTTTGGGGATGTCTCTACCAGCTTTGCACATCTAGAGAGTGACATTTTTGTCCATTCTTCTTTGCAAAATAGCTCAAGCTCTGTCAGATTGGATGGAGAGCATCTGTGAACAGCAATTTTCAGATCTTGCCACAGATTCTCAATTGGATTTAGGTCTGGACTTTGACTAGGCCATACTAACACATGAAAATGCTTTGATCTAAACCATTCCATTGTAGCTCTGGCTGTATGTTTAGGGTCGTTGTCCTGCTTGAAGGTGAACCTCTGCCCGAGTCGCAAGTCTTTTACAGACTTGAACAGGTTTTCCTCTAAGATTGCCCTGTATTTGGCTCCATCCAACTTTCCATCAACTCTGACCAGCTTCCCTGTCCCTGCTGAAGAAAAGAATCCCCACAACATGATGCTGCCACCACCATGTTTCACAGTGGGGATGGGGTGTCCAGAGTGATGTGCAGGGTTAGTTCCTGCCACACATAGCATTTTGCTTTTAGGCCAAAAAGTTATATTCTCGTATCATCTGACCTGAGCACCTTCTTTCACATGTTTGCTGTATCCCCCACATCGCTTCTCGCAAACTGCAAACAGGACTTCTTATGGCTTTCTTTCAACAATGGTTTTCTTCTTGCCACTCTTCCATAAAGGCCATATTTGTGAAGTGCATGACTAATAGTTGTCCTGTGGCCAGATTTTCCCACCTGAGCTGTGGGTCTCTGCAGCTCCTTCAGAGTTACCATGGGCCTCTTGGTTGCTTCCCAGAGTAATGCTCTCCTTGCCCGGCCTGTCAGTTTAGGTGGACGGCCATGTCTTGGTAGGTTTGCAGTTGTGCCATACTCTTTCCATTTTTGGATGATGGATCAAACAGTGCTCCAGGAAATGTTCAAAACTTGGGATACTTTTTTATAACCTGACCCTGCTTTTGACTTCTCCACAACTTTATCCCTGACCTGTCTGGTGTGTTCCTTGTCCTTCATGATGCTGTTTGTTCACTAAGGTTCTCTAACAAACCTCTGAGGACTTCACAGAACAGCTATATTCATACTGAGATTAAATTACACACAGGTGGACTCTATGTACTAATTAGGTGACTTCTAAGGGCAATTGGTTCCACTAGATTTTAGTTAGGGGTATCAGAGTAAAGGGGCTGAATACAAATGCACGCCACACTTTTCAGATATTTATTTGTAAAATAATTTGAAAACCATTTATCATTTTCCTTCCACTTCACAATTATGTGCCACTTTGTGTTGGTCTATCACATACAATCCCAAAAAAGTTTTTTAAGTTTTTGGTTGTAACATGACAAAATCTGGAAAATGTCAAGGGGTATGAATACTTTTTCAAGGCACTGTAACACCACCATGTCAGAAAAAAAACATGGCAATGACCCAAAGCACACAGCAAAACTGACCACACATGGCTTAGTCAGAGCCCAGACTTAAACCCCGTTGTCCACAAACAGTCACCATCAAATTTATCTAAACTTGAAAAGAGTGGGCAAATTTTGCAAAGTTAGTAGAGACATATCCCAACAGACTAAAGGCTGTAATTAAAGCACAAGGTGGTCCAACAAAATACTGACATAAGGGGGGGGGGGTATACAATCTTTTTTCCAACTCAGTGATATTGTTTTGTAATTGTTTTTATTTTTTTCTTACATTTTGGTGTTATATTTTTCACTTGGATGTTATAAGTTTCACTAGTAAATACAGCTGGCTAAAACAAAAACTGTGTCTGTCTTCATTTCAGGCTGCAAAGCAATAAAATGTGATTATTTTAAAGGGGGGCGATTTGTTTCAATACCCACTGTATATCATTGTACTTAAAGTATATTTAAACCTAAAACCAAACATGTAACATATTGTAGATTTCTAGTCCTTGATAAGTGACTGCATTCATTTTCTAATGTTGAACTTCGTTGCTTTATTTTCACCTGATAATCCTGCAAATAACACACTTTCTGTACCTGGATGGCTACATTACCCCTTCACTGTATCTTTGGAGGAAGCCATAGTTGTCAACTAAGGCTGCCTTACTTGTATAGACTGTAAACATGTCTGTATTTCTTCATCTCCATTACATGGGGGGGATGGGGGGGGGGGGGGGCAGTGCAATTGATAATTTATGGAAGACAGCTAGGAAGGAAGATATTCTTTGACGCGACTCACAGGAAGTGACAAGGAAAAAACATTTCTGGTAAGATTAAGAAGTATTTTCTGTATTTGCTCGAAATGTTCTTGAAAAAGAAAACATGATGCAGCTACCACATCTAAGAACTGTAAGCTGCAGTATTTTACATTTATGTACCAACCATTTTATAAAATGTCACATTTTCTAAAATTCTTCGAATCCTTAGGGTTCTCACCAGATGTGCTGGCCCTAAACATCTATGGGTCAAAATAAAGCTCAATTAAAATAACCATTGAAGTGTGTCCTTTATTTATTTCCTCATCTTGCGCTCTTTCTCCCAAGTGTTATTTAAAAAAAAAAAAACATAATATAGTGTATTATGCCAGAATCCCAAACCAAAATGAGTGTGCTACTTTTGATCGATGTATGAGTGCCAAATAACACCCAGTGCTCACGGTGCTGCCAGTCCCCCTTGTCGCAAATACTCTTACTAAACACATTTATTCAGCTGTCTCATATCATATATTCCCTTCAATGCTGAAATCCTCAGTGTTACAATACCCAAAAGAACGAAATTCTATAATAGTGTAACATCTCTTTTTTTTTATGGTTTTGTAAACATGTAATACTCACAATATTTGTGCTCACATTTAAAGTGATTGTACAGTCTTGTTTAAAAAAATAAATAAAATAACAAAAACAAAAAAATAACATTTACTTACCTCCTCTGTTCAGTTGGTTTTGCACAGAGCAGCCCAGGTCCTCCTCTTCTTGGGTCCCTCTTCGCTGCTCCTGACCCCTCCCTCCTGTCGAGGCTTGCTATGGGGGCACCCAAGCCGAGCTGCAGCTCCATCTGTCCATTCAGACATAGAGTTGCCATTCAGCTCTTTCCCTCTCTCCCCTGATTGGCTATCTAACTTTGGTTGGCAGCCGCGGGAGCCAATGACACCGCTGCTGTGTCTTAGCCAATCAGGAGGGAGAGTCCTGGGTTGCCGGGGGACTTGTGGACATCGCTGGATGTCAGTTAAGTATTAGGGAGTGCTGGGCAGCTGATACACGCAGAAGGCTTTTTATCTTAATGAATAAAATCATTAAGATTAAAAAAAACCTTCTGCCTTTACAACTTCTTTAACCACTTAACCTCCCTGGCGGTATGATTATTTCAGATTTTAGGTGCTGAAAGCGGTACAATTATTTTGCACAGAAATTTGGCGTTTTATATTGTAGGCCTGTAATTCTTAGGAATAGTTCACTTAAATCTGTCCAAACAAGAGTCTAGTAGACATCCCGGGTATGATAAAGTTTGAAAAACGAAATAAAAAATTATAATATAATAAATAACTATAAACAATTATAACAAATAATAATATAATAATAATAAAAATTATATAATAATGTAATCAAATCAAAAACACTGAAATTTGCTCAGTTGCAGAATTGTAGCTTTTGTTACTTTTAGTGTTTGATGACGGATCTCCCCACAAATCAATATCGCTCAATTCTGCAAGTGATTATAATTTATTATCGCTTTTTTCTAGCTGGTCTAAAACCACTTTTGATGTAAAGAGACAGTTTTGGTTGCTATGGGCAATCTCCAGTTTCCTGGCAGAAAGAACAGTTTTATATATATAAAACTGCATGCAGGGCACTGGGCAGACCACTAGGGACAAAGGGGATGTGTCATTATTTGATACAGTACTGTAATCTGTAAGATTACAGTATACTGTATCTGTACTGTGTGTTTCACTTTTGAATTTACCGCCGAACTCCGTCCCCGTGCGTCGCAACGCTCGCAGGGAACGGAGCTCGGCACTGTGAATCGAGCGAGACACGGCGGCTCGCCGATCACAGCGGGGAGACATCGCAGGAACCAGGGGACAAGGTAAGTAAACTCTTCCTGGATCCTGCGATGCAAGCCCGAGTCTGGCTCGGGGATACCGCTTTTGGTATGAAAAATCCACCCCGAGCCAGACTCGGGAATACCGCCAGGGAGGTTAAGGACCGTAAGGATTTGCCCCCTAATGACAAGGCCATTTTTTGCAATACGGCACTGCGTCACTCTAACTCACATTTAGGCGGCCATAGGATGTTGTACCCAAACAAAATTCATGTCCTTTTTTCCCCAGAAATAGAGCTTTCTTTTGGTGGTATTTGATCACCTCTGCGGTTTTTAATTTTTGCGCTATAAACAAAAAAAAAAACAATATTTTTTACTTTTTGCTATAATAAATAGCCAAAAAAAATTCTTCGTCAGTTTAGGCCAATATGTATTCTTCTACATATTTTTGGTAAAAAAAAAAAATCAGAATAAGCGTATATTTATTGGTTTGCGCAAGTTATAGCGTCTACAAAATTAAATAGATTTATATTTTTGATTTTTGATTTTTATTATTTATTTATTTTTTACTAGTAATGGTGGCGATCTGCGATTTTTAGTGGGAATACAACATTGTGGCGGACAGATCGGACACTTTTGACACTTTTTTGGGACCAGTGATATTTATACAGAAATCAGAGCTAAAAAATAGCCACTGATTACTGTATAAATGTCACTGGCAGGGAAGGGGTTAACACTAGGGGGCGATCAAGGGGTTAAATGTGTTCCCAAGGTGTTGGGAGGTGTTTCTAACTGTGGGGGGAGTGGACTGACCGGAGGAGGAGAGAGATCGCTGTTCCTGAATGCACCCCTTAGCAAGGCAGCTCAACCCCGGCCAACAGCAAAGAGGAAAGTATCTAAATAATAAAAAAAAGTTAGTGGAAAGCACTTCTAACAGTAGGGCAGGTCATAGGATATGCAATTTTGTTTCCTTCCACCAGCAGTAAAACGGTAAGAAAATTGCTTGTTTACCCCATCAATGCAGTTAGTGTTCATAGGGGAATCCCTCCCACAGCGTGATTGTGTTTTGCCAATCAAGCAGCCTTCCCTGTCAGCAGAACACAATGATTAGTGTTGCCAGCTATAGCCAGCGGCACTAATCGTTTGGGAAAAAACAGACAGGCTGGTTGTACACAAATCAATCAAAAGGTCCAGAGTCCAGAGCACAGTGTTGTAAATGTGCATTAAAACCATCAAGGAATAGCCATGTGATGAATATATGTAGTTACAATAACTTCCACTCTCAATATGTTTCACCATTCACTGGCTTCCTCGGGAGTTAAAGACTACTACATTAACCACAGGAATGTCTGAGTTTTGTAAGCACCAGGAGACAATTATTCTCTAAGCACCCAGGATCAACCCCAGAGCTCTTAGTGAGCCATAAGAGGGGCGCAATTAATGGAGGGATTCCACTTCCAAAAATTAGATGAATTTCACCATCTATCAACCTGGTAAGGCAATCCCAATTCATTAAAAAGGGGAAAATAGGAGGGCCACCAAAAAGAGAAGGAGTCAGGGAGTACAATACTACCCAATAGGAAAGTGAATACCGGATTTGGAGCACATGCGGCAGCATGTTGAGAGTTTAATGTTGTATTGTAAATTAGTTTATGAATTAAGCCTTATATTTTACTTCTCTTGTTGTAAATCCCTGTTCATGTAGTATCTTTATGTAAACTTGTAGGCAGGTGCAGCTTACTTTTTCCACTGCAGGTGGCGATCAACCGCAGCAGCATTGCAGGGGGAGAGGAATTCAAGGGGAACATGGTTCCTCTGTGGTTTCCTGGGTCACTGGGGAAGCTATCCGATCAGATGCTGCCACCCCATGTGACTCTAGCAACCATCTTGGATCAGACAGAGCCTATTTAAGGCCCTGGCTCCCAAGATTGGTGCGAATTTTGCATGTGAGTAGTGTAGAGACAGGTCATCTGTCTGACAGGGACAGTGATTGGTGGCAGGGAGAAGTTCCAGACGAGTAGGGAAAGGATAGGGACATGCCATCCTACCTGAAGACCTCCCCATTTGGTTCCGGACCAGCCAGGCTGCATTCCGCCCCTCAAGACAGACGCTGTTGGCACATTTGAGACCTGCCCTGATGCTGTTAGTTGCTGTGAGTGGTTCTGGTCGGATGCCTTCCCACCGGGTTTGTTGTAAATTACTGGATTCTGCATTAATACAAGTTCTGTTCTCTACATCTGGAGTCTGTGTAATTACTGCCAAACAAACTGCCTCCTGCTACAGCCAAATATTTCAAATTTTGACTCATCAGTCTAGAGCACCTGCTGCCATTTTTCTGCACCCCAGTTCCTATGTTTTCATGCATAGTTGAGTCTTTTGCTTGTTTCCACGTCCCATGCATAAAAACAGAGGAACTGGGGTGCAGAAAAATGGCAGCAGGTGCTCTAGACTGATGAGTCAAAATTGGAAATATTTGGCTGTAGCAGGCTGCAGTTTGTTCAGGAAGGGCTGGAGAGCGGTACAATAATGAGTGTCTGCAGGCAACAGTGAAGCATGGTGTAGGTTCCTTGCAAGTTTGGGGCTGCATTTCTGCAAATGGAGTTGGAGATTTGGTCAGGATCAATAGTGTCCTCAATTCTGAAAAAATCAGGCAGGTACTTATCCATCATGCCATACCATCAGTGAGGCACGTGATTGGCCCCAAATTTATTCTGCAACAGGATGACCCCAAACATACAGCTAATGCTATTAAGAACTCTCTTCAGTGTAAAGAAGCACAAGGAGTCCTAGAAATAATGGTTTGGCCCCCACAGAGCCCTGATCTCAACATCATCAAGTCAGTCTGGAATTACATGAAGAGACAGAAGGATTTAAGGCAGCCTACATCCACAGAAGATGGTTAGTTCTCTAACACAGGGGCCCTCCAGCCCTCCAGCCCTCCAGCTGTTGCAGAACCTCAAGTCCCATCATGCCTCTGGGACTAATTGTAACTGCCAGCCTTGCAATGCCTCATGGGAAATGTAGTTCCACAACAGCTGGAGGGCCCCAGGTTGCCTACCCCTGATCTAAGATGTCTGGAACAACCTACCTGCGGAGTCCCTAAAAAAACGTGTGCCGTTTACATAGGAGAATTGATTTGATTTTGATGAAAATTTGGTGCAAATTTACTATGTACCCCATACTTATTCAAATTGAAGTGTGGCATCTGGGGTCCCTCTTATTATTCAAGGTGGTCCCTTGGTCCACAGACCCCCATAACCACCAGGCCAGGGTTGTGTTAGTGGCCTCTGATCTCATCAACATGGGGATAAGGTATTCCCCCTCTCCATATTGAGGGCATGTAGCCTGGTATTCAGGAGGGGAGGCTGCATGCTCATCTCTCCTTTCCTGACCAGCCAGGCTGCATGCTCGCATAAAGGTCTGGTATCATGCAGATTTTAAGGGAACCCCTTGCTTTTTTTTTTCTTGTTTTTTTGTGTGGGGCTCCCCATGAAAATCTATACCAGATTCAAAGGAGGACCCATGTCATCAATTTGTGGGGTTCTCCTAACAATCCATACCAATCCTGAAGGCCCTGGTATGAGATTTGGGGGGATCCATTCCCACCCCATTTTTTTACATTGTCCATGCTCCTTTGTTTACATTTACTTGTCAGCTGGGAATACCTGAATGAGCAAAGCAGAGATCAATCACTGGTTGTTAGGTTGCTAGCAGGTGGCAGTTCCCTAACAACCAGGAGCTTTAACATTTAGAGGTGCGGGGGGACAGATCAGACCCATGCTGCTTCCACCTAGATAAGTATAAATCAAAAAAAAGCCCAAACCCATACTTCTCTTTTAAGCTTTTCTTTCTATTGGTCGAAAGTTCTTTAACTCCTATGTTTTTCAAATTAATTTTTTCTCTTGGGATCAAATATATTAAGGAACATTACATTTGCCCTGTGAAAAGGGAATATAAACTAACATTTTACACAAACTACAAACATTACTGGTATTATTCGTGACTTTGGTAAAAAATGAAATGAGACATTTGCAAAACAATTTTTTTATACTTAGACCCCATACAGAGTTACGTGACTTTTAAAAAGTGTTCTTTTCCTTTTTTTTGCACAGTTCTTCAAGCTGATAAGTAGCTTTTTATAGAAATAGAAGTGATCAGATCCATGCCTTGCTTCTACATAAATTAAGATGCATTTTACATATAAATGGAATGAAATTATAAGGCAAACTAAGTGGCCATTAAGCAAAGGAAGAATGCCATCTAATGAATAGGTGTAATATGGAGCTCTGTGATGCCTCATGCATGTGATGCCTATTTTTGCTTATTGTCATCTAACCTGAGAATCCTCTGGGTGACAGTTAAGGAAACAGATGCTGGGAATTGCTGTCCCCAGTTCCTGGGAGGAGATGTGACTCACAATTAAGCCCAGTATGTCCTTTGTACTTGCACATGTAAAGGCTGGTGAATAATGCGGGATTGCCGCCTGTTTTCCAGTCTCGTGCAGCCTGTTTCCTCCCAGCTTGTTCACAGCTTTAAAGGTTGGAGTCCGGGCATTTTGTTGTTTTTGCAAAAGGCAGATCATATGTAATACAGAGCCTAGAAAAAGTATTCATACCCCTTGACATTTTCCAAATTTTTTCATGTTACAAGCAAAAACGTAAATGTATTTTATTGGAATTCTATGTGATAGACTAACACAAAGTGGCACATAATTGTGAATTGGAAGGAAAATGATAAATGGTTTTCCATTTTTTTTACAAATAAATATCTTAAAAGTGTGGCATGCATTTGTATTCTGCCCCCTTTACTCTGATACCCCTAAATAAAACCTAGTGGAACCAATTGCCTTCAGAAGTCACCTAATTAGTAAATAGAGTCCACCTGTGTGTAATTTAATCTCAGCATAAATACAGCTCTTCTGTGAAGACCTCAGAGGTTTGTTAGAGAACCTTAGTGAACAAACAGCATCATGAATGCCAAGGAACACACCAGACAGGTCAGGGATAAAATTGTGGAGAAGTTTAAAGCAGGGTTAGGTTATAAAAAAAAACCCCAAGCTTTGAACATATCACAGAGCTCTGTTCAATCCATCATCCGAAAATGGCTAGAGTATGGCACAACTGCAAACCTACTTAGACATGGCCGTCCACCTAAACTGACAGGCCGGGCAAGGAGTACATTAATCAGAGAAGCAGCCAAAAACACCCATGGTAACTCTGGAGGAGCTGCAGAGATCCACAGCTCAGGTGGGAGAATCTGTCCACAGGACAACTATTGGTCGTGAACGCCACAAATCTGGCCTTTATGGAAGAGTGGCAAGAAGAAAGCCATTGGTGAAAGAAAACCATAACAAGTCCCATTTTCAGTTTGCGAGAAGCCATGTGGGGGATACATCAAACACGTGGAAGAAGGTGCTCTGGTCAGATAAGACCAAAATGTAACTTTTTATCCTAAAAGAAAAACGCTATGTGTGGTGGAAAACTAACACCCTGAACACACCATCCCCATCGTGAAACATGGTGGCAGCAGCATGATGTTGTGGGGATGCTTTTCTTCAGCAGGGACAGGGAAGCTGGTCAGAGTTGACGGGAAGATGGATGGAGCAAAAGACAGGGAAATCTTAGAAGAAAACCTGTTAGAGTATTGCAAAAGACTATAGACAATGACCCTAAACATACAGCCAGAGCTACAATGGAATGGTTTAGATCAAAGCATATTCATCTGTTAGAATAGCCCAGTCAAAGTCCAGACCTAAATCCAATTGAGAATTTGTGCCAAGACTTAAAAATTGCTGTTCACAGACGCTCTCCATCCAATCTGACAGAGCTTGAGCTATTTTGCAAAGAATAATGGGCAAAACAACATATAATTATACACTAGTACTACTCTGAGGGAGTGATCAGGGATTATTTTTTACACTTTGTTTGCTGTTACAGTGAAGATCATTGCAAAGTTTTCAACTGTTATGAATGGGTTACATTCAAGATAGCTGTGATCACTAGTTATCTGTGATTAGCAATAGCTAATCACATAGTACAGGGTGCTGTGATTGGCCCAGGTACCATGTGATAGCTGTGGGCCAATCACAGCATAGGAAACACAGCTGTTATGAATGATATAATTCATAAAAACTTTGTTGACATTGTGATCATGTGACCGCATAGTGATCAAATTATCATGGGCCTCCGAGTACCGAGGTCTTTGGTATTAAAAAAAAATCCCAACATGAGTATATTAATTGGTTTGTGTGAAAGTTACAGCATCTACAAACTAAGGTATATACGGTATACTGGAATTTATACAGCTATAGACGCTATACTAGTAATGGCGGAGATCAGCAACTTATAGTGTGCCTGTGATAGTGTGGCGAGCAATCTGGTGCTAACTGGCACTGGCTGGAAGTGATGCCAACTAACTAACTGGTGCTGATGTCACTAGTGACACTAGTACAGTGTTCAGTGATCATACTGTACACTGTACCAATGACAGTAATGGGCAACAGGGTGATCAGAATTGCACATGTCTAGCTCAGAGGGGCAGGAGGAACACGAGTGCCAGCAGATGTTATTTTGAGTGCTTGCAGCAGGTGATGTGGTCCCAGGCAGGCTGGCAGAACATCAGGTCACAAACAGTAAGACCCATTTATTTTCAAATATTTTTATTGGGTTAAAATATAACAAAAAAAATGTTACATCGCATAAGCCTAATAGGCAATGAAGAATACTTAAGAGTAAAAGCTTACAAGGTTAAACAATTATATATTATGGTATATATATTCATTTAGTCGTTCTAGCATTCGTTTGAGTCCAGGGTGTCTTTTTGGGGAGAGGTGCTTCTCCGACCTCCCTAGCACCCCCAATGGGAACTAACTGTGCCCTGGAAGTAGGTCAGCACCCCCTCCCATGTCATTAAGGCTTGTACCTGTGACTCTTAATGAGGTTAGCAATAATACTGCTTAAATTTGTTAATCCTGTGATATTGCTGAGCAATAAAGCTAGTAAACATAACATAAAATAGAAAAGCTGAAAACAAAAAGATAAAAAGAAAGCATAACATGTACCATACTGTTATATGAGTGATCAATTTGTTCTTCAAGAATCAATCAGTCAGCAGCCGGGTAGTGTGCTGTAAGACCCATTTCACACTGGGGCTGTTTTCGGGCACTTTAGCGCTGGAAATAGCCTCTGCTAAGCGCCTGAAAACTTCCTCCCATTCATTCCAGTGTGACTTTTCACACTCGGGCGGTGCGCTTGCGGGACTTTCCGAAAAGTCCTGCAAGCAGCATCTTTGAGGCAGCGTATTTTCTATTGAGGCAGCGTATTTAGCGCTCCCAAAATGCCCTGCCAATTGTAGTGAATGGGTGGTGCTTCAGAAGCGCCGCAACACAGGTGTTTTTATCCCCTTCTTTGGGAATTAACGTGCCCCGCTAGCATCCAAAAATCGCTGCTTAAACAGCAATAAAGCACCGCCAAAATGAGTGGCGCTTTAGCGCTAACGCGGCCGTGGCCCCAGTGTGAAAGGGGTCTAACTGTGCACGGAGATCCAGCCGAAGCTAAAGGGGCACTCAGCATGGATTGCAGGTTCCAGATGCCAGGCTTGTCAGAGCTCCCAGCAGGCTTGAGACAGAAACTAATTGCGGTGAGCAGTGCTGATCGAACCGGATGTGGGAACAGAGCAAGGAACAGCGTGGTTACAAGGATAGCTGAGGTCAGTAGCAGGTGGGCAGTGAGGTACAGAATCATATGGCAAGACGCGGTCAGGAACAGAGCCGGGGTCAGGAACTGGCAACAGGGCAGAATCAGGATCCAAGTTCGGGAGAATCCTTAAATGGTCTGGCGACAACATGCACTGAATTTGTGCCCGTACGCGCACCCGTACGCATTTCTGTGCATATGCCTGTGCCTGTCCACTATTCTGCTAATAACTCTGCGTGCATGAGCATTTCTGCAAGCCAAACGTCTGATAGGTATTCTCTGACAGCCCCCACCATACTAATGTCCTCAGAGCCCCCTACATTAGAGGCCTCAGAACCCCTTCACATCAGTGTCCTCAGAGTCCCCCCACACCAGAGTCCACAGAGCGCCCGCACAACAAAGTCCTCAGTGTCCCCCTCACATCAATGTCCTCAGAGTACCACCATCACACACACATTGGTTTCCTCAGAATCCCCCTCACATCAGAATCGCCAGAGCCCCCCCACACCAGAATCCTCAGAGCCCCCCCACACCAGAATCCTCAGAGCCCCCATACATCAGAGTCTTCAGAGATCCCCTCACATCAAAGTCCTCAGATCTTTATCATGTCACCCAATTAGGAAGTGCAGGGAAATCTTCCCAACATGGGGAACAGACAGGAATGAAAGCCTAAAGAATTCAACCCCTCCTTGCTCTAACAAAATAAAGGAGAAAGCAAGTTACATTTTCTGAACATGCTTGAGGTGACTGTATCCGTATTAGTGAACTTGCAACAAGAACAACTGAGTACTGTCCATGACACTTTTTTATTTACTACACAATTAATTATTGACTACAATAATTAAAATGCTTAATTATATCAAGGAAAAATGTCTTTGCTTTTCCTCCAAAACTAGAGATTAGTGGAGTGATTTCTGTTAAATGCATTTCAGGGAAAATTTCGGCCAAAATTTTGGCAAATGTTTCCTTCATTGAGCTTGTAATCAGGTGAAGTCTTCTCTTTCCACTGCAGGTGGCGCTCAACCACAGCGGCAATGCACAGGAAGAGGAAGTCAAGGGGAACAGGGTTCCTCCCTCTATGCTTTCCTTGGTCACTTGGGCAGCTATCCAATTGGAAGCTGGCCAGCCACCCATGTGACTCTGGAGACCATCTTAGGTGTGACAGTCTATTTAAGACCCTGGCCAATAGGTTTGGACTAGGTTTGGTGCGCTTTATGCGAGTAGGGAAAGGTACCCTGTCTGTGAGGAAAAGTGCTAGTGATAGGGAAAGGTTCCTCATGAAGGGGGAAAGCCTAGGGTCACATTCTGTCCCCTCAACAGACGCTGTCGGTTCAGTGAGAACCTACTTTTACATGTCATTGAAACTGTGAGTGTGCCTGGCTGGGTAGTTCCCACCGGGTGTGTTGTAAACTGTTGCTGTATTAATTCAATACACGTTTTCCCTTGCACCTGACTGTGTGAATTATTGCTGCCACACCACACTGCACACCACCTACAAGCTGCTTAACCACTTACGGACCGCCCGCCTCAGTTTTACATCGGTACTTTAAAGAGGAATATCGTTGTTATGGCAGCAGCTAGCTGCCATAACCCCAGTATCCTCTTCTTCAGCGGTCCCCCCTCCCGCCACGCTCTTTTTGACCCCAGATCTCATATTTAAGAGGTCCTGTCATGCCTTTTTCAATTACAAGGGGTGATTACATTCCTTTTAATAGGAATAAAAGTTACACTTTTTTTTTTTTTTAAAGAACAGTGTAAACATAAAAAATAAAGGTAAAATAAATAAGAACAACATTTTTTAAACGCGCCCGTCCCACCAAGCTTGCGTGCAGAAGCGAATGCATACGTGTGCATATATATGAAAACGGTGTTCAAACCACACATGTGAGATATCGCCGCGATCGGTAGAGCGAGAGCAATAATTCTAGCCCGAGACCTCCTCTGTAACTCAAAACATGCAACCTGTAGAATTTTTTAAACATCGCCTATTGAGATTTTTAAGGGTAAAAGTTTGTCACCATTCCACGAGTGGGCGCAATTTTGAAGCGTGACATGTTGGGTATCAATTTACTCGGCGTAACATTATATTTCACAATATAAAAAAAATTGTGCTAACTTTACTGTTGTCTTATTTTTTAATTCAAAAATGTGTATTATTTCCAAAAAAAGTGCGCTTGTAAGACTGCTGCGCAAATACGGTGTGACAGAAAGTATTGCAACGACCGCCATTTTATTCTCTAGGGTGTTAGAAAAAAATATATATAATGTTTGGGGGTTCTAAGTAATTTTCTAGCAAGAAAACCTATTTTTAACTTAAACAACAAATCTGAGAAAGAGGCTTGGTCCTTAAAGCGGTTGTATAGTCTTTTTTTTTACTTTTACCTACAGGTAAGCCTATAATAAGGCTTACCTGTAGGTAAAATAAATATCTCCTAAACCTTTACGGTTTAGGAGATATTCCCCTTGCTATACGCCGCTGACTGCAGCGGCGCATGCGCACAGGGGATTCTCGGCTGAAGCCCGGCAGCTGCCGGACCTGGCCGAGTAAGAAATCTCCCGCGCGCATGCGCGGGAGTGATGACATCGCGGCTCCAGCCACTCACAGCGCTGGAACCGCGATACCCGGAAGACACGCCGAGGCAACATGACAGCTCCCTCGGCGTGGACCAGGTAAGATACTGACGCCTCGTTCTAAGGTAAGTATTTCATAATGAGCTAGTATGCGGTGCATACTAGCTCATTATGCCTTTTGCTTTACAGGGTTAAAAAAAAAAAAAAAAAATTTGCGGGTATACAACCGCTTTAAGTGGTTAAGTAAAACTTGTGAGTTTACAGTAGTTGAGCTTATTTCATTTTGTGTGCTTTGTATTCGTGTTTATTTCCTTTTTTATGTATTTTATCATTTGTGTACTGTTGCTTTACATTTTTTATGTTACTTTTTTTACAATGTTTTTCGTTCTGTGAATAATACAATTTAAAGCTTTGAGGAAAATTGAAAGGAGATTATGTAACCCTTCAAGCCATTTAAAGCCCACTGCCCCTTGAAAAAACACCATAAATTCACTTTCCCCATTGCCTCCAATACATATTTTGCAAACATTTTGCAGAAATTTTACTCACAGCATTGTAGGATATTAAAGTGCAATAAAGAGATAGCTCTGACTTACTGACTGATAAGCTTTGTGATTCCTTTTGCTAAGTAATCAGCAGTGGAAACTCAGCTCCCTGCTCGGCCATTTGAGTTAATTATTTCTAAAGATAATACTCACACTGAACTTAGCAAATATAGAGCAAAATTTATTTGGATGTTAGTAACATGTTATTTTATCAAACTGGTGAACTGCTGCATAAATAAAAAGCTCTCTTTTTGCTGATCTTATCCAGAAAATTTTGCAACTATACTATCACTGTAACATGGTGTGAGTGCGCCCCTAAAGTGCATTATCACAGAGCAGTTTTGTGACTATCCTCTTAATCTGGTAATCACCCTTTGGCAGGCTGTTCAAAGTACTACTCAATGTCCTAATACTGTTTATTATATGATTCTATAGTGTGAAGCCTATCTGCCTGAGAACCACAGGAATTGGGGTTTAGAATCTGGGAAGACCCATCTATGCGAAGTCTGATGCATGGCTATTTATATATAATATAATGTGTTCTTAGGGTCATAGTCACCATTTTTCTTCCTCCAAACACGGAGAGTCCCTCTCCTCAAGAAGACACATGTACAGTCATGTCAATGAACATCTAAATGATTCAGAGAAGGATTGCGAGAAAGTGCTGTTGTCAGATAAAACCGAAATTGAGCTCTTTGGCATTAACTTGACTCGCTTTGGAGGAAGAAAAATGCTGACTATGACCCTAAGAACGCCATCCCTATGGTGAAGCACGAAGGTGGAAACATTATGCTTTGGGGCTGTTTCTCAGCTAAAAGACTTTGCAACATTGAGGGGCCAATGGACAAGGCCATTTATTGTAAAATCTTGGATGAGAACCTTCTTCCCTCAGCCAGAACACTGAAGATGGGTCATGGATGGGTCTTCCAGCATGACAATGACCCAAAACATACCGCCAAGACAACAAAGGAGTGGCTCAAGAAGAACCACATTAAGGTCATGGAGTGGCCTAGCCAGTCTTCAGACCTTAATCCTATAGAAATTTTATAGAGGGAGCTAAAACTTCGAGTTGCCAAGAGACAGCCAAGAAAACTTAAGGATTTTGAGATAATCTGTAAAGAGGTATGGGCCAAAATCCCTCCTGAGATGTGTGCAAACCTGGTCACCAACTACAAGAAACGTCTTACCTCTGTGATTGCCAACAAGGGTTTCTCCACCAAGTACTAAGTCATGTTTTGCTTGGGGATCAATACTTATTTTACTGACTGAACTGCAACTCAATTTATAACATTTGTATCATGTGTTTTTTTTCTGGATTTTTGGTTGATATTCTGTCTCTATCATTTAAAATACACCTTTGGTAAAAAAAATTATACACCCTTCATTTCTTTGTTAGTAGGCAAACTTACAAAATCTGCAGGGGATCAAATAATTATTTTCCCCACTGTATATATGTTTATATATTTATTACAAGTGGACTCTACACCGGCATTTATAGCTTTGTTGTACAATAAAATTACCGGTATGTGCTATCTTATATACAGTACTCTCCTTGTTTTTGTGATCTATATTTTTCCTGGTAGCATACTTGAAGTCCTATTATATATGGTCCAATATTTGCTTGGCTATTCAAAAAAGGAAAGCTTTACTTTCGAACTCTAGTATTTTTTATTTTGTACAGACTACAGATGGATTTGCACATCAATTTTTTATTGCTGCCTTAGTCCCTGCGACAAGACTTCTGCTCATTTCTTATTTAATGGCACCAGTCACCAGGACAGAAAGTGAGATTCAACTGTCTAAATATGGACAGGCAGGGGTTCTAACCTATCTCTGCTCAATTCAAAACACTGAAAAATCTGTATGGCTGGAGCTGCACTTTAAATGCTTCATATAATTTCCTACAAAAAAATACATTTATACTGTAACACATACATTTTTTTAGTTGGTAAATCAGTGGTTAGTATTTCTGACTTACAGCACTGAGGTCCTTGGTTTGAACCCTGGCCAGGACATTACCTGCATGGAGTTTGTATGTTCTCCCTGTGCTTGTGTGGGTTTCCTCCGGGTACTGCAGTTTCCTCCCACACTCCAAAGACACAAAGACATGCTTGTAGGTTAATTCGCTCCTGTCTGAATTGGGGATACAGTAGAACAAAAAGAAAAAAGAGAGAGCACAACGATTTTGTATAAATAACAAAAATAACAAACATTAATAAACACCAATTAAGAAACTCCAATAGATGCACTCACATGAACCAGGGTTTTTGGGTGCAGTATGGACGGCCATGTAATGGAGTTTTATGATCCAGAGCTGGGGCCAGAGGCAAAGCTGAGAGAGTACTATGTTCACCCCTTCAAGGGCAGCTTTCAGATAAAGGTAAGCCTGTTCTTGTACAGCGCTTCATGCCGGGGCTCCCTTTAAGCTGAGTTAGTTAACTAGGCGGATGTCCAACTCCGGCATCCTGGTCGCAGGCCAACGCGTTTCGTAGGTGTGTTTCTGTTCCTCCAGCCCATTGTGGTATACACCAAAATAGGCTTGACAAAGAGACACTCTGATTGATAGGCAGCATTATTCAGCCCACTTCCTCTGAGCCCAGGTCAGGTTCAGCCTGTTACTATACAGTAAAAGTAGAAGCAGTACAGTGATGAGTTCATCTGACACTCTGGTTTCTCCTCCTATCATCATGCTTCTTTTCAGGATATAAACTGATTGGCTCCTTGTACTACTTATCCATATCGCAATCCAGCCCTTCTGTACAGGGACTGCAAGAGGCTGATACTTACACTGCTTGTATAATGCCCCATTCACGTCTGAGTGTGTTGTAACTCAAAGTTCCAAAAGCCTCAACATCAAAAATTCCATATATTTTAATGGTAGCTGTTTACATATGAGTGCTTAGGTGCCTTTGGCTAAACGCCTGGCACTTAAAAAGCAACTTTTGAGGCAGAAATTTACGTTTTTGTCCCCATAGACTTGAGTGTGAATGCTTAAAGTGGTTGTAAACCCTAAAAAAAAAAAAAAAAAAAAAAAAAACTGCAAGACAAAAGCATAATGAGCTAGTATGCATAGCATACTAGCTCATTAAGAATTACTTACCTGAGATCAAAGCCCCCGCAGCGGTCCTCGTTCACCGCTCCGGCGGCTGACATCACTCCTGAGGGTTACTTCCGGGAATCTTGGCTCCGGGGCTGTGGGAGCCGCGATGACGTCACTCCCACAAATGCGAGCGGAAGACGCCGGTAACGGCACAGTCTAACTGTCTAACGTACGTGCCATTGCTTCACTTTGCTTCAGTGCACATGCAAATACAGGGGATATCTCCTAAACTGTTCAGGTCTAGGAGATATCCTGGGTAGCTACAGGTAAACCTAATTATAGGCTTGCCTGTAGTAAAAAGTGGTTGTAAAGGGTTTACAACCACTTTAAAAATGCACAAATCAAGCATTTTTGTTTTTTTTCCCCTTATAATGGTTTTATTTGGCTTTAACAAAAACACCTAAAGCTTGAGCACACATGTAAAACACTTGAAATATGTTTCTAAAATGCATATATAAGCACACAAATCGCGCGAAAATTTAAAATAAATTGACGGAAAAATTACTCCACTCAGATGTGAATGCAGCTTTTAGGTTCCATTCTTACCTAGGTGATTGGATTAGTGGGCGGAATCGCCGCGATTCCAGAAACGCTGTAAAACGCGGGACGCGCTTGGGATGCCACTATTTCTTAATGGCATCCTAGCTACAATCGCAATGACAAATGAACCTGGCTCTGTGCCAAGATTTGGTACAGGAGCTTCTTTTGAGCGTTTTTTGGAGCAGAGGGAGGCCCATTCAAATGAATGGTGACGTTCCAAAAACGATCCACTAAAAGCACACAAAAAAGCTAAAAAAAAACTGTGCTGCAGCTGCTGTCTCTGCGCTAAGCTCAGGTGTGAATGGAGCTTATGGGCTCTTGCCCACGGGCCGGCTGACCCTATTCAGTGTAATTGCAGCCGTATTTCCTCTGCCTGTTGTAAACACAAAAAATACAGCATAGAGACAGACACAAAAAAATTGAAAAACTGTTTTCTATTTTTTGCATACGTCTGTTTAATGTAGTAGAGAGGTGTATAGTGACACAAAGTATGAGATGGTGTCACGTACTTGACTGTAAAACTGCTGTCTAATTCAAAATCAAAATCCTTTTTTTTTTTTTCAAACCAGTGTTATTCTTTCGTAACCTGTTGTAGAGAACAATACATTGCATTAGCTCCTTGAAACAAGTGGTGAGCTGGGTTCAGTCTGAACTCAACCCAAACCCAGTTCAAAAGAAGTTGTCGCATGATCGCATCCCAGCTGGGCCAATCAGCTGCGGCCAGGGTATTCCCCACCCTGTAGCTACATGTCCATGAAGGGGTGGGGATGCTTGTCCTGTCATTGACCTAATATGGCCACATGGCTATGTGGGGATGCGAAAATGTGACAGCTTCCCATGGGTTCTGTTGAATTGGGTCAGATCAAGTTTGAACAGAACCCAGGTCATCCCTGCTAGTGACCAATCACGGATCATATTTTATTGATCAAAAAACAGTGGTTGCAAACTGTTACATATACCCAGTGAAGTGACTGGCCTCAGGTGGTACACAGAGATGAGACAAATCCTCCTATATAAGTTGTACCTCTTTATCTGCAGTCTTCTCTTCTCTACATTTGTTCAAAGTGCAGAATTTATAAAACTTGTCTGGGCTGTCAGAAAAAAGGGGCGGAGAACTGAAGTTACAATCTGCAGAGCTCAGTGAGGAGAGCTCTGGGAGCTGATTGGAGGGAAAGAATACACCCCCCTTCACACAGCACATTGGAACAGAGCAGAGGTTGTCAATCGCAGGCTGTGTGCTGGAGGTCCCTCCTATATCACCTTTTTTCTCTTGGTGTCAGGAAAACTTGTTAGAAGTGATTCCTGCCCCATAGCAGAGGAACAAGGCAGAAGTGAGACATGACACTTAGTGCTTTGGATTAAGACAAATACACACTTTAGAAGGACATGCTTTGTTCATATTTCATGTCTGAGGTTTACAACCACTTTAAAGTTGAACTGCAGATACAAAAATCTCATTAAAATATACTGTATACCTCACTAGCCAATAAGGATATAAATTCACTTTGTGTTCACCAAACGCGTTTGCAAATCCAGATGTCATGTAAATGAAGCAGTATCATCATCACTGTGCTGTACATAGCCTGTGCAGAGAGTAGACCTGTGGGAGGGACCCAGCAGGCCCCACCCACTACAGGTTGCCTGCAGAAAACTTGGGGAGGGGCGGAGACAAGACCAGTCATCCTGCACAAGAAGAGGGAGCAGGAGTGACCGGTCTTTATTTTAAAGGCGATTTTCAAACTGCATTACTGCACAGATCTGGAGGAAATGCACAAAGCACACCAAGATTCCAGTAAGAATACACACCTCTTGTATTTAAACATTTCCTTCTCCCAGAATTCAGCTTTAAAAAATGGTATCTGATTGGGTGTCATTACACTACAGCGGTATTGTTTGCACTATAATGGCCAATAAGTCCCTGTCCTAAATCAGTGACCTATAAACAGCCGTGTAATAATAATAATATCTCTCAATGGTTTTACACTCGGATGCGGTGCAACGCGCGTCTGGCCCTGGTTGCAATATTTTAAGGTAATAGTAGCGTTTAGCTCATCTGGGATTAACTTTATAATCAAAGTACAGACATAAACATCCTCCCTTGCAGAAGCAATGACCTCTACAATAAAAAAGGCATCCCAACAATAACATTATTATTTCCCAACAGCTGCTTTCAGGATGTGTTCTGATGAAAGGTCTGGATCCTTGTAAAAAATGGTTAAACAGCAGACAGTTACACCGCACATACAGGAAGCCAGGCAGGATGTCGCAGGAAAAACAGTTCAACAGTGTCACCTAGAGGCCAAAGAGGGACTGTCATCATGGCGTTCAATGGAGAGCAGTCCCCAGTAGGAGGAAGGGATAGTAGAAAGAGCTGCAAGGAAAAAGCAGCCCCGGCGTATAAAGCAGAGCAGCCAACGATTGTAAAATCGACCGATGCTTTCTGAGTCCAAAGGACGAGAGATGTATAGAGATATTTGGCCTGATTTACTAGAGGAGCTGAGACTCTTCTAATATAATACATTGTGTGAATATTCACTTCAATGATCCGATCAGGTGAACTTAGTAAACGGGAATTAGATTTTTACATGATTGGATAATTAAAGTGATACTAAACGATATCCTTACTCTCCAAATATAATTCATACACATCTAATACTAAAAGGCTAACTCCACTTTCTTGGGGGGAAAAAAAGCAAATAAAAAATAATAATGTGTATATAATTGAGACACAAGTCATATTGTAATTGAATGTTATTAAAAATTACCTTTCCTTTTCAATCTGCAGCCGCTGTAATTTTCTGTAACATGCAATATGGCAACCTGGAGGTGTTCTTTACACAGAATATGTACTGACCACTCCCCAGAAACATCATTTCCTGTTTGTGTGATTGGCTCACCAATTTTCCCAGAAGTCTATACTAAGATACAAGTCAGATTTCAGGCATCCCCTGCAAGAAAAAAATCATTTATGGTGAGATACTCCTAATAGGAAATCACATCTAAAGGGATGCAGACACTGCAGCTTTCCTCATTAGAGCCCTGCAGGTATAGCAGCTGATTGATTACTATGAAACCACTCCCATTAGATTCACCTGTCACATGGACACAAGCAAACACATATGGATGTCTTCAGAATACTGAAAGGTAGGAATCTGCAACAGTTTTTTAAAATCCTTGCAATGTACATTGATCACCCAGAGGGGAATGTTCTTTTCTCAACAAAAGTGGAGTTACGCTTTAAAGTCTTACTAAACCCACAACAGTAAAATGAATCTATGTATGCAGTAAAGCATGCTTGTTATACTCACTGTGGAACCTAAGGGGTTAATCTTCCGCATTATGTAAAAAGGCTGTTTGATCCTGTCTTCTCTGTTCCTCCCCTTCTTCCCCAAACCATCTGCTGATTGTACAGAGCCTAGGGGACACTCTGCACATGCTCAGTTTGGTGTGTATTGCTAGTTTTTTTTTTTTTTCTTGGGAGGGTGCATGTGATCAGCACAGAGGCAATCAGCACTGCCCAGACAGAGGGTCAGGGGCCCTGCAGCTTCATAGAACAGTCAGAGGAGAATGACAAGATTTAACCAGACACTGATAGATGAGAGAAGGTATTTAGCAGTTTATATTTACTAAAACTATTGCACTATTCTGTATACTGTGGGAGACCAGATATAGTGAATGCAGGGTCCTGGGTTTAGTAATACTTTAAGTGCCCTGTAATCTATTTTTCATGACTGTTTTATCTGCCTCCTTGTAACATCCTCAAAGAGCTCCCAAACCTCTCATTTTTCCTCTTCACTTCCATTTGTTTAAAAGCAGCAGTGCACATTGGTTGTGGTCATGTGATCGGAGCGTGGTGAAGGTTACCCGCATTCCATGGCCGTTTTCCACACTGCATTCAAAAGGCATTGGGTGTGCAATCTGCTGCAGGTGTCAATATATTCCTAATGACACCCCAAACGCAGATTCTGTACTGCATTTGTACTGCAATACAATGCAATTTGGTGTGGTGAGTGAGTGGTGTGAAAAAAATTGTGTATATATTACTTTTTGTGCAATTTCAGCAGACCGCATTCACGTGCAATTCATGTGTTGACTGGTCCTTAACCACCTTGAGCCAGCGCCATTTAAGGGGTTTAGAATTCCGGGAGGCGGGGCTTATGGTCATGTGACTGGTGTGATTGGCTGTCACCACGGTCACATGATCGGAAAGCTCCTAATTGAGGTAAACGGGAGGTTTCTGTTTGCCGCCAGTAACTGTGCCAGGAGGAAGTGGAAGTGCACGTTCTAAGCACAGCTCCATTTGCACTAATGCATGCAAATAGGCTGCCAATCGACACCAAGACCCGCCTGCCAAGAGGCCATATATTTGCGTGCGCTCGGCACCAAGAGGTTACAGCGGTACTAACATAGGTGTGCGCAGCCTATTGCTTTAGGATGTACACCCAAAAACATGGATGGTGTCAGTAGGGCAGTGGATTTGTCAGTAGGGCGGAGGTTGGTGTCAGTAGGGCAGAGGACATTATTAGTAGTTTTTTATTTCTATTATTTTATGTATTTCGTATTGCTTTTTTACAATTTGTTTAGGAGCCCTGTTGGAGAGCTTTGGTGAAATATCAGCAGGGGGAATCTGTACCACATGGGGTGATTAGAGTGTGCCCAGGCACACCCGGCACACCCCCTGCGCACACCTATGGGTACTAGACTATCCTTCACAGCCACAGAAGCAATCCTCTTAGCTTCTATTTGATCTGAAGTTGCCATGGTGCTGAACATGTGATCAGTTATGACACCAGCCATTTGATAGCTTGACAGTTCCTTTGAGAGCACAAGCAACTGTGACAGACTCCATTCACATTTGGAATTTTGGGATCGCAGCGATTCTGCCCGCAATCTCAAATCACACTACAATCGCAAAATGCATAATCGGGTGTCATTCATTTTCAATGGCACCTAAACGCAGTACAGTTTTGCACCAATTATCGTACGATTAATAGCACGGCAAACCACAACACGCAAAGCTCGTCGCCAAAAAGAAGCTCCTGCTTCTTTTTGGTTGACAAGCTTTGTGCGGTGTGGTTTGCCATGATAATCGCGGCAAAGCCACTCTGCATTTTAGGTGGCATTGAAAATCAATGACCCCCAAACATGTTTTGCGATTGTAGTGCGATTTGAAATTGCTGGAAGAATCGCAGCCCGAGACTACAAAACGCCAAATGTGAATGGAGCCTTATCATTCAAGGCAGGCATTAAATGTAACCGTTTTGGGAAACTGTTACATTGATGGGTTTCGTTCCGATTTAATGCATTTTCTGCATTAAGGAAAAAAACTTCCCACCACCTTTTCAACCCCCCACCATCCCTAAACACTTACCTGGCTCCATGTCACCGCTCCAGTGCTGTCTCCAGCTGAAGCCTTCACTTCCTGGTATCACAGGGGAAACTGGGCCATGTGAAGAGGGAGAGGAGGCGTGGCTTATCAGAGCTGTGTGTGTCTATGGACGTACACAGTTCTGCGCAGGACCTGACGGGAATGCACAGGTACCTCCTTATCACTAATCTAGTACAGGAGGCACCTGAAGAAGGCGAGGAACCTACAGCGCCAGCGTGGAATTGCAGGAACAGGAGGAAAGTGATGTTTCTGTGCAATTTCCTTGCACAGAATAGGTAAGTGCTACCCCTTTTTTTTTTTTTTTTTTTTACTTTTATGTTACATTAGGTGAAAATTTACACAATTTATTGTAGTCTGTGATTTTTCAGCAGCTTGTTCTTTTGAAAAATCACAGGCTAACTTAGGGGATTACTGGGTGAAAATAAAGGAAAGAAGGGCTAAAAACGAAAACTAATGCAGCCAATGCATCTAAGAATTGATAATTTGCAATATAATAAATGGTTGCTTTTGGGTTTAATATCACTTTAAGTTCATTCAATTTTCTAATTGTTAGTGGGGTCATATCTATGTTCAAATTCAGCCACAGTAATAGGAAAATTTGAAGCAGCACAGAGAAACTTTTTTCTTGAACAAACAGATTTTTGAGGGTCCTATCACACGGGCTTGTCTCTGTACAGACTCGGCTTTGCTCAGAGGGGGATCGATCTGCTGATCCCCACTGAGCAGGCAGATGACCGGTCCGCCTCCACTAACTGTGCGGAGATGGACCTGTCAGACCTCCGCTGTCCTCTATGAAGATCGGATGAAAACGGACAACCTGTCCATTTTCATCCGATCCTATCCGATCCGATTCCCCAGACAGATGTTAAATAGGGTTTTCATCCGTCTGGATTTCACAGACAGGATCAGATATCAGCGGACATGTCAGCGCTGACATCCGCCGGTCCATAGGGCTGAATGGAGCGTCCGATCGGGTCCACTTGAAAAACTGACAGGAGGAAAAGCCCTTGTGAAAGAGGCCTAACACTGAATGTGGTTCCCATTCTGGAAAGTGTGCTACTTGCCGGATCCCCAGGTGAAAATAAAGGAATAAAACCTAAAAAAGAAAACAAATGCAGCCACCATGTTTAAGAATTGGTAAACTGCAATGTATTACATTTTTGTTTTTTGGTTTAATACCACTTAAATGTTATTCTACTCCACTGCATTTCTTTATTGTTTTCCAGAATCCATGGCAGCGCTAACAGGTTAGCTTCTCAGAATTTCACTAAATTGGTATCAAGCTCTATCTGTACATCAGGAATAAGATGAGCCTGTTCAAAAATGAGCGATTTGTAAGCAGGTGCAATATACTTTCTCCACTGCAGGTGGCTCTCTTCTGCAGAGGCACTGCAGTTGGAAAGGAAGTGGAAGCAGTTGCTGTATGGTTTCTGGTTCATGGAGAAGCATCCAAATGGATGCTGGTGCTCTAGGTGACTCTGGCAGCCATCTTGGGTCAGGCAGAGCCTATTTAAGTTCCTCGCTCCCAGATTTGACATGCATTTGACAGCTCAGCTACATTCTGCTATCTACACGCTGTTAAGTGTTCCCGGTTGGGTTGCCTTTCCCACTGGGTTATTTGTGAACTGTTCCTGCATTTTTTCAATACAAGTTCTTTCACTGCACTGGGACTGCACGTGTTATTCTGCCGTGCCACACCGCACTGCACCCCACCTACATATTTGTTGTGCGTTTACAAAAGCATGGCAATGGCCCATTCACATTTTGTGCTGGTGCTTTTCATGCCAAAGAAATACAGGCGCTTTGTAAAGGTGGAGGTTCCTCAGATTTTGTCCCCTAGACTTCAATGGTAATGCTATTTTTCATGTATTTTGTGCCTAACAGCCAGTCACCTTCTCTTAGTAACCTGCTCTCAGTTTGACTAAACAAAAATGCTTATGCCTTAAAGCCTGCAAATAAGACATGTACAAATGTGAGTAAAAAACGCTTCAAAAATTCCTGAAGTAGCCTATGTGTGAACCTAGCCTTAACCCCCTCCCACCCAGCTCCAGTGTCCCTTTAACTGAGCCATTGCAACCGGGGGGTGGGTAGTTTTGCCTGATCACAGGACTACCATGATTGGATTTCACGGTGGTCACATGATCGGGAGCTGGTCCCACTGGCTCCCAATCATTGTTATAGAAACAGAGCTGTCGTTGACAGCCTGGTCACTGTGCTTGGACCATGCAGTGAGCTCACTCTCAGCACAGAAACCTCTGCTGCCCTTGGATGCATAATTGTGCCATGTGGGCATTAAAGTCCACCCTCTTTGCTGCTACACATATGCGTTAATTGGGTGACAAGTGGTTAAACTACACCTGTACCTCTGAGAAATGTTAATCACCACCACCTCCGTAATGAAATGTAAATGCTACCGGCAGATCTGCTTTCAATAAGGCTGTTGGTGTTCAGCAGATACAGCCCATTAGAAGTCTATGAGAAACTACAGCGTGAGCACAGCATGAAATATTTCAGTCTAAGGCTGTAAACATTGCGACAGGCTCAGCCATGAGATTCAGGTGAGTATGTAATTCATGAAGAAATGTTAGCACTTGGGTATATAACAGCAAAACAGTAATTCTTTATAAAACAGTAAAATACATCCAAAAAGAACGCCAACACAGCTAAGGCCTGAGAATCCGAAACGCGTTGGAGTTCTTTTTGGATGTATTTCATAGTTTTAAAATAAAGAATTACCACTATAGGAAGTTGTACCTATACTACAGCTCTGGCCAAAAGTCTGCTGCCTCAGTTTTTATGATGACAATTTGCATATACTCCAATATGTTATGAAGAGTGATCAGATGAATTGCAATTAGTTGCAAAGTCCCTCTTTGGAATGAAAATGAACATAATCCGCCCAAAAAAACATTCCACTGCATTTCAGCCCTGCCACAAAAAGAACCAGCTGACATCATGTCAGTGATTCTCACGTTACCACATGTGTCAGTTTTGACGAGGACAAGGCTGGAGATCACTCTTTAATGCTAATTGAGTGAGAATAACAGACTGGAAGCTTTAAAAGGAGGGTGATGCTTGAAATCATTGTTCTTTCCTCTGTTAACAATGGAACGAGGAAACACGTGCAGTCATCATTGCTTTGCACAAAAAGGGATTCACAGGCAAGTTTATTGCTGCTATTAAGATTGCACCTAAATCAACCATCTATCAGATCATCAAGAACAGGAGAGAGGTTAATTTGTTGTGAAGAAGGCAGCAGGCAGGTGTGAGTGCATCTGGCCTGATGTCAACAAGGGCAACAAAGAAGCCACTTCTCTCCAGGAAAAACATCAGGGACAGACTGATATTCTGCAAAAGGAACAGGGATTGGACTGCTGAAGACTGGGGTAAAGTCATTTTCTCTGATGAATTGCCTTTCAGATTGTTTGGGGCATCCGGAAAAAACTTTGTCCGGAGAAGAAAAGGTGAGTGCTACCATCAGTCCTGTGTCATGCCAACAGTAAAGCATCCTGAGACCATTCATGTGTGGGGTTGCTTCTCAGCCAAGGGAGTGGGCTCACTCACAATTTTGCCTAAAAACACAGCCATGAATACATAATAGTACAAAAACATCCTCCGAGAGCAACTTCTCCCAACCATCCAACAGTTTGGTGAGGAACATTGCCATTTACAGCATGATGGAGCACCTTGCCATAAGGCAAAAGTGATAACTAAGTGGCTTGGGGAACAAAACATCAAAATTTGGGTCCATGGCCAGGAAACTCCCCAGACCTTAATCCCAATGAAAATTTGTGGTCAGTCCTCAAGAGGCAGGTGTACAAAAAAACAAATTCTGACAAACTCCAAGCATTGATTATGCAAGAATAGGCTGCCACCAGTCAGGATGTGGCCCAGAAGTCGATTGACAGCATTCCAGGGCGAATTGCAGACATTTTTAAAAAGAAGGGTCAACACTGCAAATAGTGACTTTTCATAAACTTAATATAATTGTTAACAAAAGCCTTTGACACTTATGAAATGCTTGAAATTATACTTCAGTATACCATAGTAACAACTGACAAAAAGATCTAAAAAAAACTGAAGCAGCAGACTTTGTGAAAATTAATATTTGTGTCATTCTCAGAACTTTTGGCCACAGCTGTGGGCCCAAATACTAACAAGGTGCCACACCCTGAAATACAGTGCCTTGATAAAGTATTCATACCCCTTGAAATTTTCCACATTTTGTCATGTTAAAACCAAAAACGTAAATATGTTTGATTGGGATTGTATGTGTGTGATAGACCAGTGTTTCTCAACTCCAGTCCTCAAGGCGCCCCAACAGGTCATGTTTTCAGGCTTTCCATTATTTTGCACAGGTGATTTGATCATTTTCACTGCCTTAGTAACTACCACAGCTGTTTTATCTGAGGGAAATCCTGAAAACATGACCTGTTGGGGCACCTTGAGGACTGGAGTTGAGAAACACTGTGATAGACCAACACAAAGTGGTACATAGTTGTGAAGTGAAAGGAAAATGATAAATGGTTTTAACATTTAGCATCATGTTGTGGGGAGCCTTTTCTTCAGCAGGGACAGGGAAGCTGGTCAGAGTTGATGGGGAGATGTATGGAGCCAAATACAGGGCAATCTTAGAGGAAAACCGGAATCATTCCGTCGGACATTCCGATCGTGTGTGGGCTTCATCGGACTATTTCTTTCTAAAATTCTGACGGACCTAGAAATAGAACATGTTTCAAATCTTTCCGCTGCACCCAGTTCCTTTCGTCTGTATGCTAGTCCGACGGATCAAAAACGATGCAAGGGTAGCTATTGGCTACTATTGAACTTCCTCTTTCTAGTCCCGTCGTACGTCATCGCATTCTAAACGAACGGACTTTGGTGTGATCGTGTGTAGGCAAGTCTATTTCAGCGGAACTCTGTCCGAAAGACCGTCAGAGTCTACTCTGACGGAAAGTCCAGTCGTGTGTATGCGCCATAAGCATCTGCAAAAGACTTGAGACTGGGACGGAGGTTCACCTTCCAGCAGGACAATGACCCTAAACATACAGCCAGAGCTACAATGGAATGGTTCAGATAAAAGCATATTCATGTGTTAGAACGGCCCAGTCAAAGTCCAGACCTAAATCCAATTGAGAATCTGTGGCAAGACTTCAAAAATTGCTGTTTACAGATGCTCTCCATCCAATCTGACGGAGCTTGAGCTATTTTGCAAAGAAGGATGGGCAAAATGTCACTCTCTAGATGTACAAAGCTGATAGAGACATCCCCAAAAAGACTTGCAGCTGTAATTGCAGTGAAAGGTGGTTCTACAAAGTATTGACTTAGGGCTGAATATAAATGCACACCACACTTTTCACATATTTATTTGTAAAACATTTTGAAAACCATGTATTATTTTTCCTTCCACTTCACAATTATGTGCCACTTTGTGTTGGTCTATCACATAAAATCTCAATAAAATACATTTACGTTTTTGGTTGTAAGAAAATGTGAAACTGCGCTAATAGACTGATATAAATGACAATTAACCATCATAGGGTGCAAAAAAAGACCATATAAATATATGGAGCATATAAATAATTGCTCATAAAAAATATGCAATCAATACATGTGCAAAAGTGCATGATCATGTGCATCAGTGCAAATTTTGAGACATATATATGCTCCATATATTTATATGGTCTTTTTTTGCACCCTATGATGGTTAATTGTCATTTATATCAGTCTATTAGCGCAGTTTCACATTTTCTTACTTGGTTTTATTTATGTTTGTGTTTTACATAGGGACTGCAGCTTTTTAATTTGTTTATATTTACCTATGCGCAGTTTTACCTTTTTTCTTTTGATGTTTTTGGTTGTAACATGACAAAATGTGGACAATTTCAAGGGGTATGAATACTTTTTTAAGGCACGGTAATAATGACAAATAAGATTTTTTTTATTGAAAAACGACTTTAGGGCCCCAAACACAGAAGTGCGCGTATAAACCCCAACATGTTTCAACTCGCAAAAAGTATGAGCCTTCTTCAGGGAGTTATTAAAATTGCTGAATTAATGAGCAATTGTACAAAGTAAGACATATAGTAGGGTGAGTGGTTTTACCACCGATGGCCTTCGAGTGTAAACCTGATACAGCACAAGAGATACGTAACAGTCACCAAAAGGGGGATCGAGATAAAAATCAACAAGATCCCAAACAGTGAGTTGTAATGGTAAATGAATGCTGTTCCAATCAAGGGGCATCATTAAAAGTCCAAAAAGGATCCAAAATAAAACAAAAGTAATCCAAACAATGAAAGACAAAAATGCTGTCATCTTCTGTGGTTGGTGGTCAGTGATTAGGACTGTGAAATACTGAAGCCAGACACAGCCAGGCATCTAGTATTTTCAGAAGGAGGCCTGTAATGACTGCCTGCCTACTTCTCCTGTGACAGAGTAATTTTAAGGGGATAAAACATGGAAATGAGCATAAAATGCAGAAATATACTGAATATGTTTTGATTTTCATTACTATTATTTATCCTTGACTTGGCCCATTTACATTCCTGCGGTGTGTTAATGCATGTGCAGCAATGCGTGTTATGTCACACATTAATGTACATTGCATTAAGGTAGCCCATTGAATTCAATGGTCTTCTGACCCTTCTCATATCCCAAAAATTGGCAGTGGCACAAAACATTTCTTGAAATGTACTATAGTGCATTAATTTGCAGCACATGTGTATTGCCTTAGTGTGTTGGGGTGTAAAGTGTAATGTGTAGAGCCCCATAAAAGTGATTGGGCAGTTCTAGAGCCACCCAATCACTTTTACTGTATCCTAAAGCCCTTCACCGGCTTTTAAAGGGGTAATAAACCCAAAAGCAAACCTTTATAACATTGCAGCTTACCGATTCTTAGATGTGACGGCTGCATTCATTTTGTTTTTAAGGGTTTCTTTCTTCGATTTTCATCTAGTGATCCAGCCGATTAGTCTGTTGCTTTTCAAAAGAACAAGCTCTCTAGCAGAATGTATCAGTTACATGGATGAGACAAACCATCTAACACTAGCAGGGGTGCTTACAATGATCAGCTTTTATTTATTTATGTAAAACCTTTACCCCAAATGGAAAAAAAAAAAGTTTGCTGTAACTGCTTATAAAGTGTGATCTGGAGTTTGGCTTCAATTTGTTAGTGTATTTAAATCTGCTAATACATTTAACACTCCCCTCCTCTCAGACTGACAATGCTGCTGTCCAAAGGTGCCCCCTGTGCGCTTTCATCCAGTGAAGGGGCAATCTAATGCCACATACACACGAGCGGAATGTCCGACAGAAAAAGACCGACAGAAGTTTTCATTGTCTATTCCGATCGTGTGTGGGCCTCATCAGACTTTTTTTTTGGAAAATTCTGACGGACCTACAAAATAGAACATGTTCTAAATATTTCCAACGGAACCAATTCCTATCGGGAAAACCACTCGTCTGTACGCTGTTCCGACGTACCAAAAACGACGCATGCTCTGAAGCAAGTACGAGACGGAAGCTATTGGCTACTGGCTATTGAACTTCCTTTTTCTAGTCCTGTCGTACGTGCTGTATGTCACCGCGTTCTGGACGGTCGCACTTTGGTGTGATCATGTGAATGCAAGACAGTTTTGGCAGAATTTCATTGGAACTCCGTCGGAAAAACCTTCAGCTTTTATTCCAATGGAAAAAACGGTCGTGTGTATGCGGCATTATACAGGAGGTGTGTTACTGGCCAGATCACAAGGTGAAAACAGAAGGGGAGAAGCCTAAGGTCTGGTTCACACCACAAAAACGTACTCTAGATCCGATCTGGATGTGTTTCTGCATGCGCGTTTTTTAATGCATTTTTGGTGCATTACGGTGCATTTTTTATGCGTTTCCGGATGCAATCCAGATGCTTTTTTTTTCTTTTTTTACTGGTTTTTTTTTTTTTTTTTTTTTGCTGTGTTGGAGTCTGGTGGATTTTAAAACATTTTTGATGCAGTCCAGTGCGTTTTTGACGCTTTTTGATGCATTCCAGTACAGTCCAGTGCTGGAAAAATTTAGCATGTTCTACTTTTTTTTTTTACTTTTTTTTCTGGAACTGACTGCACTGGTGTGAACTATGCCATTAGAAAGCATATAACCAACTCATTATGCGTTTTTGATGCAGAAAAAAACACATTGGACTGCATGTGGTGTGAACTGGCCCTTAAAAAGAAAAAAAATGCAGCCACGCATCTACTGATTAGTAGGCTGCAGTATATTACATTGTTTGTTTTGGATTCTGTACCAAGCTTGCAGCAGCATGTCTACCATGCGGTTTATAAACATACCTTGGTATACAAGTGGTTCAGGAGAAATTTTGTTGCAGAGTAGTCTCAGAGATGTGACAAAATCAAAAAATTACTCCAACACAGAAGAGATAACTAAGTGGCTTGGGGAACAAAACATCGAAATTCGGGTCCATGGCCAGGAAACTCCCCAGACCTTAATCCCCATGAGAATTTGGGATTAATCTTATTTCCCTCCGCTTTCCTTATCACCAGTATGGCGAAATTATTCTTTAGGCTGGGTTCACACTGCTGCGGTGCGGGAACGCAGCGAATTTACTGCGGGTTCCCGCACCGCACCAACTCGCACGGCAGTTCACACTGCCATATGCGAACTGCTGGGGAGTGTCATACAATGTTAATGACACCCCCAGTTCAGCCCGCATATCGCAATGCGAACTGACAATCCGGACACTTTCGGATCGCATAGGTGTGAACACCCATGCGATCCGATTTTGGTCCGAACAAAAAAAAGGGTCCTGTGCGAGTTTGGACCGAATGCGGTGCGATATCAGCCATACTATCTGTATGGCTGATATCGCACAGCACAGACATCGCATGTGATGTGAACAGCAGTGCGCTGCGAATCACATGCGATGTCTGCAACGGCCGCAGTGTGAACCCAGCCTTAAGGGCCAGTCAAAAATGCCTGGAAAGTAGGTTATATGGTTTCAAATGGCATAGTTCACACCAGTGCAGTCAGTTCCAGAAAAAAAATAGAACATGCTGAATTTTTTCTGCACTGGAACACAGTAAAACGCATTAAAAACGCACCAGAATGCACTGGAACACATTACAAACGCACCGGACCCCAGTAAAGTAAAAAAAAAAAAGAGAAAAAAAAGCATCTAGAATGCATCTGAAAACGCAACAGAATGCACCAAAAACATGTTGAAAACATGCATGCAAAAAACACATCCAGAAAAGATCTGGAGTGCGTTTTTGTGGTGTGAACCCGCCCTAAAACTATGTCGCAGTAGTAGCGCCATACAATAAAAGTGTCACACTTTTTCACATGCACTGGTAGTAATAATAAAAATATCTCCAGAGATTATTATTACTGGACAATGACATCTTAGATATGAAAAGTGATTTGTGCGGTGTCTCGGTCTGCTCTTCAGCACTCTGATCTTGCCTTGTATGTGAAGTACATTTGATGATAAGTCTCAATCGATCAGACAGGATCGTGTAGGTGCTGGGGGGCAGCACAGGGGGGGAATCCCATCACACTGCACAGCAGATGGGGGGATCTGAACTCATCTCCCAGCCGGGGTGTCTGCAGGAGCCAATCACAAGGAGAAGAGCGGCGCTTTTCTATGGAGTAGGAGGTGGTCCTGGGATGGAGATGATGAAACAATCCGGAGGGATTGTGGGATACTGTCTGTAATGTATTCATGGTACACGAGGAGACATTGTTTCTTCAGTGCTGCAGCACATGGCTTCCCTTTAACTATTACCACCCCACAGTGACTGCTGCCAGGAGTAATACGTTATATGAACTATTACAATCAATTCTGTGTTTTTACATATAAAATAAAAAAAGTGGGTTCACCTTTATTTATTTATTTATTTTAACCATAATGTGCCTTGAGTTCCTTGGTTTAGACGGTTCAAAGGCTCCTGAACATGGGGTCACAGTATTGTGGGTGCAGACCCATCATTTCTAAAGATCTGAACACAACAGTATTGTACGCTATGGGCCCATTCACACTGTAAATCAGGAGCAGGCAACCTTTTGAGCGCAGTGTGCTGAAAAATGTTTTCAAAGAAATTGAGCAACAACAAAACAAAAAAATGTAAACTTCACACTCTCAATCACGAAAAGGATTTTTTATAAAGTAAATGCTGTAAACTACTTGAGTAGTGAGAAATTAACATCTTGCAAGCTCACGCCTCAGATCAGCCCCAGTTCATGCACCTTCACACCTCAGATCACACCGCTGTAACCCCCCTGCACATCTGCCCCACCACTGTAACCCCCTGATCATCTGCCCCACCACTGTAACCTCCTGCACATGAATGAATGAGTGACTTGTATAGCGCTACCTATGCGAACTGAATCGCCTCAGGGCGCTTTTTTGCTGCCGGTGTCCATCTGCAGTATAGCACGGTCCATCTGCCCCACCACTGTAACCCCCCTGCACATCTGCCCCACCTCTGTACCCCCTGCACATCTGCCCCACCACTGTATCCCCCTGCACATCTTCCCCACCACTGTAACCCCTGCACATCTGCCCCACCACTGTAACCTCTGCACATCTGCCCCACCACTGTAACCCCTGCACATCTGTCCCACCACTGTAACCTCTGCACATCTGCCCCACCACTGTATCCCCCTGCACATCTTCCCCACCACTGTAACCCCTGCACATCTGCCCCACCACTGTAACCTCTGCACATCTGCCCCACCACTGTAACCCCTGCACATCTGTCCCACCACTCTAACCCCCTGATCATCTGCCCCACCGCTGTAAACCCCTGCACATCTGCCCCACCACTGTAACCCCCTGCACATCTGCCCCACCACTGTAACCCCCTGCACATCTGCCCCACCACTGTAACCCCCTTATCATCTGCCCCACCGCTGTAACCCCCTGATCATCTGCCCCACCACTGTAACCCCCTGCACATCTGCCCCACCACTGTAACCCCCTTATCATCTGCCCCACTGCTGTAACCCCCTGCACATCTGCCCCATCCACTATTGCTCCCTGCTCATCTGCCCCACCAATGTACCCCCTTTCTCATCTGCTCCACCACTGTAACCCCCCCGCACATCTGCCCCACCTCTGCACCCCCTGCACATCTGCCCCACCACTGTAACCCCCTGCACATCTGCCCCACCACTGTAACCCCCTGCACATCTGCCCCACCACTGTACTACACTACACATCTGCCTCACCACAGTACTACCCTGCACATCTGTCCCACCACTGTAACCCCCTGCACATCTGCCCCACCACTGTACTACACTACACATCTGCCTCACCACAGTACTACCCTGCACATCTGTCCCACCACTGTAGCACCCTGCACATCTGCCCCACCATTGTAGCACCCTGCTCATCTGCCCTCCCTCCTGGCGAGTGCCCCCAAAGCAAGCAGGTTTGCTATGGGGGCACCCAAGCCGAGTCACAGCTTCCTGTGTCCATTCAGACACGGAGCCACAGCCTGGCCCCACCCTCTTTCTCTCCTCATTGGCTGACTGGCTTTGATTGACACGGGAGCCAATGGCGTTGCACCGCTGTCTCAGCCAATGAGGAGGGGTGTCCCAGGCAGCCGAGACACTCCTTCAACATCACTGGATCTAGATGAGGCTCAGGTAAGTATTAGGGGGACTGCTGCTCACAGAAGGCTTTTTATCTTAATTCATAGAATGCACTAAGATAAAAAAAAAACTTCTACATTTACAATCACTTTAACTCACTTCTTGTCCTGCCCAGTATGGTTGTCACAATAGGACAGAGAGTGTGTTGGGACTACATAACACTGTGCCAAGACTGCATAACACCTCCTTCTTTTCTCCATAACGGGGGGAGGAGTTTTGTAGTCCATGGAGATAGCAGGGAACAAAACTAACTGATAACAGTCCACAGGCAGAGAAACATGTTTGGATAAAAAAAAAGCTTTTTTGTTTTTTGTATTCCTTGGACAGATATACTGTAATAAAATGCTTTCAATTGTGTATTTAACAAACCAAGAAGCAGCAAACAAAAGAAAATTATTTATAGAGTACATTTTAAAGTAGTATTTAGAGGTAAATATGTATTTTTATTATTCCTTTTCATTACAAAAGGCAATACAACAATGTTAGAATGGACACACATAGCACCGGCTCGGCTCCGGTACCCCCATAGCAAGCTGCCTGCTGTGGGGGCACCCGGCAGGAGGGAGGGGCCAGGAGTGCCAGCGAGGGACCCGAGAAGAGGAGGATCTGGGCTGCTCAGAGCAGGTAAGTATAACATGTTTGGTATTTTCAAAAAAAAAAAACAAGACTTTAATCCCTTCATGCCTAAGGGTAAAACAAATCTAAACGCCTAAGCACAATTTTGCATAAATATTTTCTCCGTCCCAGAAGAATTAGTGAGTTTGCCACATCCCTGTGTACATAAAAAAATTGGATAACCCCCAATTGGGACTTCAAATTGTCAACGACACTATAGATTATATAAAAATTGTTTTCTTAAGCACAATTTTGAAACTTTGACATGTGTTAGTAAAACTGTACATACTGTATCATCACATATAACTACTTTGTGCATCCCGGTGGGTTATACCGGGTTTTTTCAGGACAAACTGGGCTTTCTTTTGGTGGTAATGGTTTGGTATGTTTTTTTAAATGTAGCTGTTTATTTCTTACTATGACCATAACCTTCCACCAAAGAACAACCCACAGTAAATTCTCCTGCTCCTAACGATCGTAGCGATACCACATATGTGTATGTTAGTTGTTGTTTGTACTCATAGTACAGCCCAAAATCAATAGTGCACATTTTACTTTTTTTATCCTGCCTAAAACACACTAAAACTAGCACTAAAAAAAAAAAAATCCTGTCAAATAAAAATACTGACCCTGACCTTTGACCCTGACATTGACCCAAACACTAAACTTGGCACTGACCTAGATCAAACCTTGAGATATTTGAGGTTTTTTTTGTATTTTTTATTATTATTTATTTTACACATACTTTTTTTTCTCTGTAAGGAGAGAGATACAGTACTAAGTATCTCTCTCCTCCATTCACAGAGAAAGAAAACATGGGGGCGGGGTTCACAGTGACTGATCACTGTGATAGCCAATCAGACCCTATCACAGTGTTCAGGTGTCCCCCGGAATCTGTAGTTCTGATCGTTAGTACGGGGCCCGGGGCTCTCCATGAGACCCTGGTCTCTGTGCACAAAATATGCGGCCCCATGTAAAAAAGCCCAGTCCAGTGGGACCATATAATTGCGTACAGGCCTGAAGGGGTTAATATCACTTTAACCGCTAGCCGACCAGCCACAGCGTGTCCGGCGGGTGCGATGTCCACCAGGTACCTGTGATCGCTCCTGACACACAAATCCCGGATCTGTCATGGGGAGTAGAGACAGATCGTGTGTTCCAACTAAGTAGGAACAACAATCTGTCTCCTCCCGCAGTCAGTCACATCCCCCCCTCAGTTAGAAACACACCCAGGGAAAACAGTTAACCCCTAGTGTTAACCCCTGCCAGTAGCATTTATACAGTAATCAGTGGCTATTTTTTGCTCTGATCGCTGTATAAATGTCACTGGTCCCAAAAAAGTCTCAAAAGTGTCCGATCTGCGTGCCGCAATGTCGCAGACCTGATAAAAATTGCAGATCGCCCGCCATTACTAGTAAAAAAAAAATATAGAAATGACATAAATCTATTCCCTATTTTGTAGGTGCTATAACTTTTGCGCAAACCAATCAATGTATGCTTTTTTTGCATTTTTCAATAAACATTTTTGATCCAATGAAGTCTATGGAACCAAAAACCAGAAAAAAATCACTGGCCCAGTGGCGGACTGACCATTCGGGCGCTCGGGCACTGCCCGAGGGCCCCATGCCACTAAGGGGCCCCATCAGGGTTGCCAGCCTCAATAAAACCAGGGACAGTATGTAAAAATCTGTGTTTGTTTAAAAACCCCAAGATTATAGCTGCCCCGCCTCTCTAGTACCTTTTCAGTGTGTGTATACTGTGTGTGCGTATATTGTGTGTCTGTGTGTGTGTATACTGTGTGGCCCCATAATCTATTGCTTGGGGGCCCCATCATCTCCTATTGCCTGGGGGACCCATAATCTTCTATTGCCGGGGGCCCCATAATCTTCTCCTATTGCCCGGGGGCCCCATAATCTCCTATTGCCTGGGGGCCCCATGAGTTGTCAGTCCGCCCCTGCCCTGGCCCTTTCCATAAAATGCACAGATGTGAACCACATCCATAGGAAACCATGTTAAATGGACTGTAGTGTGTTTCTGCAAAACTGAAATCGCACTAAAAAAAAACGCATAAGTGTGAACTAGGCCTTAAAGGGGGTGAAAGTGCCCAGCAGGCAAGTGGTTAATAGGAGGACACACCTGCACAATCCATTCAATCTCTATCCAATCAGATAAGCCCTTGTACTACATAGTTCATGCTAAATCTAAAGGAGATTGTACAATCAGATTGTATAGTGTATGGCCACCTTAAGACACATTTTATAGAATGCTAATAAATGTTTTACATAAAGATGTGAATGTAAACTTTACACACATACTGTAAGTCATGATAATATTGTCAGAAGAAATATTACCAGTTTCTATCGGCAAACATGACCGCGCAACAAAAAACATGATCAGATGGTAAAAAAAAATAATGGTAATAAATATAAAAAAGACATCAGCGATGAAAAATTGTTGAGAAACAGAAACATATATCCGTGAAGTTCTACAGTTTACAGTGGAGCGGTAAATTCCATCTCGGGTTGTTCGGGGTTAAGTAGACCTCCCTTTTACCTTTGCCCATCCCCCAGCTCTTCTTGTGCTTCATCAAATAGCCGCATGATGTTCATAATAATGTCAGATTTACTAGGTTATGTGTTAGGTACTGTCCCGAATGCACACATCAATCACATGCTTCATTTATTTTAGGTCTTCTTTGTACAGCCGTCTGACATTTGTCTCTATCTTTTATTTTGCTTCCACAAATATCCTTCAAGTTCCATAAGGATGCATTAGACAGATATCCATGTGTGGATTGGGGCGCCACCTAGTGGCTGTCGCACTGTCTAGTCCTGCATTATGGCAAGTGCATCGCGGGGTCATCGCTGGTACAGTGCATGCGCTGAAGCTTATTTGGTTAACATGTTAAAAACTGGAAGAAAGTGAATCTTGCAATTTATCCTCGAGAAAGTTTGACTGTTTTTTCCAAAAGAAGCTGAATTAAATAAATTATAATTTTGGGCTATAAATAGGGTGATTTTTTTTATGTGTTAAGGGAATCATATTCTATATATTCACAAATAGGCCTCTTTGTCATACAAATTAATTGATCCATCTAAGGGCCCATTTACACTACAATGTACATAACGTGTCTGCAGTGCCTTGTGTTTTGGCGCATTTCCTTACATGTTCCTGTGCGTTTTTAGGCGCATTTTCTGCATTTTTTTTTTCAAAGTCGTATTTCCTCTGACCTATTGTTCTGGACGAGAGGTGAGTTGTGATGCATTTTGATGCATTTACATGCATTTCTGTGCAGTGTGAGATTATGGAAACATAAAATCGCACTGCTATGGACTGCAGAAAAATACACCTTTCTAGTGTGAGCATGACACATAAAAAACTATTATTTTCTTCAATTTGTTTTTTTTTTTTTTTTTATTGTATTGCACAACGTTTGAATGGGCCCCAAGGAAGGCATTGTCCAATGCTGATGTTGCATTTTGATACAACCTCTGTACAATTTTAGATCTGCATATTATATATAGCCCAAGGGCTTACCTAAGCAATCTAATGAGTTGATATTTAATCAGCTGGACCCTCATAGTACATGATTGTTGGTAAATCTAAGGATATTGCATAGCTCCCAACTGTCCCTGATTTCGAGGGATTGTCCCTGATTTGGAGCAATGTCCCTCTGTCCCTCATTCCTCCTCATTTGTCCCTCTTGGTCTGATCTATATAGCTGTATATAAAATGCACTTTTTATCTATCAAAAAAGTGTTTTCCAGTGCTAAACCTTTCATCTGATTACTAAATTGCTGCATTTGTAAATTCAAAAAGCCAATATAAAGGAATAGTAGTGGTAAAAAAAAGCACTTGCGGGTTTAACTAATCTTGTTTTTTTTGTACAATTCTCCTTTAAGGGGGCGTGGCAGGGGGTGTGTCCTATGCTTGTATGCTTTTGCTGATAGGTGTCCCTCATTCCCATCTCAAAAATTTGGGAGGTATGTTATTGCACAACTGGGTTGTAATGCGGGTCCATTTTAAGACATAATATATTTTGCTTTACAGCATTTAGATTTTCTTTTTTCATCTCCCAATGCCTTTAAGGCTATGTTTCCACTAGTGCGACTTTTCATGCGACTTGGGACTGAAAAGTCGCATGACAAATAGTATCCCATGATTTCCAATGAGTACCGTTCATATCTGTGCGACTTCAAGTCGCAGCAACTTCAAAGTAGTCCCTGCACTACTTTGGTCCCACTTTGATGCGACATGAGGTCCATAGACACAGGCATTGCTTCAAATCGCAGTAAAATCGTGGTAAAAAATTGCGGCAAAATCGCGCGACTTTGGGGACGCAATAGTGGAAACATAGCCTTAAGAAGAAACTGATTCATTACTATGGACAACAGACTGTTCATTTATAGACAAAATATATGTCCTACCATTCCACCAATCATATACCTACCATTCCACCAATCATATACCTACCATTCCACCAATCATATACCTACCATTCCACCAATCATATACCTACCATTCCACCAATCATATACCTACCATTCCACCAATCATATACCTACTTATCATTTGAAAAAGAAACAAATACCAAACCAACCAAGTGCTGGCACAGTGCTGGGGTGGATCATCTGACAGGTATATCTGCTATAGATGTTCTAATATGCAGCGCATACTAGCACATTATGGCTACTAGCTCATGGGGGGGGGGGGGGGCTTAAAAAATGTGGTATTATTCTGCTTTCAGTAATCTAAACCTAATGAAAAGATCTTTAAACCTAATGAAAGGATCTAATAAATACCAAAAGATTGCTTCTGTAAAAACGTATGTTAACCAATACATGGTGTTACTTAAAGTGTATCTAGGGTCAAAATGTAAAATCATATACTGTATTCATTTCCATACTGTATTTCAATTATTTCTAGCCCAATCTTATTAACCACTTCAGCCCCGGAAGATTTTACCCCCTTCCTGACCAGAGCACTTTTTGCGATTCGGCACTGCGTCGCTTTAACTGACAATTGCGCGGTCGTGTGACGCTGTACCCAAACAAAATTGATGTCCCTTTTTCCCCACAAATAGAGCTTTCTTTTGGAGGTATTTGATCATCTCTGCGGTTTTTTATGTTTTGCGCTATAAACAAAAAAAGAGCGTCAATTTTGAATAAAAACACAATATTTTGTACTTTTTGCTATAATAAATATCCCCATTTTTTTTTTTTTAAAAAGCAATTTTTTTCTCAGTTTAGGCCGATATAGATTCTTCTACATATTTTTGGTAATAAAAAATTGCAATAAGCGTATATTGATTGGTTTGCGCAAAAGTTATAGCGTCTACAAAATAGAGGATAGATTTATAGCATTTTTATTATTATTTTTTTTTTTTTACTAGTAATGTCAGCGACCTGCGATTTTTTATCGGGACTGCGATATTATGGCGGACACATCGGACACTTTTGACACATTTTTGGGACCATTGGCATTTAAACAGCGATCAGTGCTATAAAAATGCACTGATTACTGTAAAAATGTCACTGGCAGGGAAGGGATTAACCACTAGGGGGCAATCAAGGGATTAACTGTTTTCCTTGTTTGTGTTTCTAACTGTGGGGGGAGGGGACTGACCTAGAGGACGTGACGGATCGTGGTTCCTAGCTGATAAAAAGTCACGATCTGTCGCGCCTCTCAGAACAGAACAGAACTGGATGCCGCACAGCCATGTCTCTTGCTTCCAGCCGTGCCCTAGGGTCATGCACAGTGTCCTCCTCCCCCTGGATCCCCTCTTCAGAATCCGATGCTGTGATTTCTCCTTCCGAACAGTCCTCTTCCTCACACCGCGACGCCCAGGGAAGGGTTAACTGAGCCAGCCCCAGCCGTGCACCCGCTGATGACATCAGCGGCCGCGCCACGGCCTGCATGTCTTGTCGCCTCCCATGCTGGACACTCTGCCTAGGATAGCTGGAGGTAGACGCCGCTCTCAGCTCCGGAATAGGGGGCGGTGACATGGAGACCTGGCACCTCGTCTTCTGTCAGATGGGGTCCCGGCCGCGCCAGGGGACAGGCCAGAACCCGTGGACACTTCTTTGCCACGCCGGGCCGCAATGGCAGGAGGGGGAGGCCCCCGGGAGCCGGCCGCCTGGTCCTGTGCATCAGCAGGATGGGAGCTGTGGAAATTAGGTGACTGGTAACTCCCTCCAGGGTCCCGCCTAGGTAGAGGATTCCTCCCAGCCCCACCGGCATGAGAGGGAGGCTGCCTCTTGGCCTTTGGAGCTGAAGGGTCCCAATTTTTGGGGGTCCTAGTTCCGCGGCCAACCCTAGGGGTCATTTCGGGGCTCAGGCGCTCAGGAGGGTGAGACTTCCTAGCCGGTGATGGCCGGGGGGAAGGTGAAGCAAGAACCTGCCCCGACCCCTGCAGCATACCTGCCATCTGCGACTCGAGCCACTGAGGCCCGTTAGCTATTGCAGCTGCCCGCAGTTGAGAAAGCAGTCCCTCAATGTCCGCCATCGCAGCTGCCCGCAGTTGAGAATGTCCGCCATGGTAAGTCCTTGTATAACACCTACTTGGAACCGAAAAGGTCACTTGCTCTGCCTGGCTCCAACTGACCCTGATAACTCCCCCTCACTGCCTAGACCAGGGTTTCTCAACTCCAGTCCTCAAGGCGCCCCAACAGGTCATGTTTTCAGGATTTCCATTATTTCGCACAGGTGATTTGATCAGTTTCACTGCCTTAGTAATTACCACAGCTGTTTCATCTGAGGGAAATCCTGAAAACATGACCTGTTGGGGCGCCTTGAGGACTGGAGTTGAGAAACACTGGCCTAGACCATCGTTGGCCCCACCCTGACCCATACTGCTCCACCCTACCACGCCTTGCTCTCATCCAATAGCTAAAGCCTACTGGTATTTGAAACATTAATTTTAATCTGCCTAACTACATCCTGCGCTGAAAACCCAGTCATGTAGCCCTTACACTTAATGCTGTGCATATCATTCCAGGACTTTTTTTTAGCCTGTCTTCTAGTCCTCTAAGATAGCACCTGCTTGATACCATGATTAGCGCGGTACTATAAAGCTAGATTGCCAATTGATTTATAGTATGGTAACAAATTAATACCAGCCTCCTATCCTCCTCTACATTGCTTTATTATGTGTCATGGTGAATATTAATCTGTAAAGCCAAGCAGTGTGTGAAATATAAGCATAAACTGGCCTACCAATGAATGTATAAGGAAGCTTTTATATAAATGATAATTCACACACTGTGGTTTAGCTAAATAAGTCACAAAACAATTTATAAGAACTCTTTTCATTGTGGTAGAATTAAATATGTACTTGGCAAAACATACTGCAACTGAACCATAAATGTGAAAAGTTAATAACTATCTGTGGCTGACTTGTACATCGGATGTAATGTTTGGAGGAAGACTCCAGCCCATAAAATTCAAAGTCTGGTAGTGAAAGAATGTCTGTGATACAATACCTCTAAAGAAGGGGAAAGGCCTTGTTCACATGGGTGTACTTCAGCGTACGCCTGCGTGAAGGTCTGAAGGCCATATTTACCTGCATGGGAATTCACAGGTGTCCTGGACATCCCCTTCCAGATAGTCTGATTGATATAAGTTGGGACACAGTGGCTGCACAGACGCAGCACTGGGTTGTGGAGGTGCGGGAGCAGCTGGCTCTCTCACAGCGGCTCACTGAGAGGCTGAGCCTGTGCAGGTCCAGGGATCTGAGTGGATCCTGACAATAAAGTCAGGATCCATCCAGAGCCTGGACTGACTGAGTGACTTTAGCCCACTGTCATCGGAAAGCAGGTCACAGGAGTACAGAACGATCTGCACTCCTGTGACCCACAGGAGAAGTACAGTCAAAAGAGCTTTGGCCCTACTTCTTCTTTAACCACTTCCCATCCGGCCTATGCTACTATAACAGTCGAGTGGGAGTGCTGCCATCTTGGTTGGACATCATATATCGTCCTCCCAGGAGATTGTGCATCGCACACGTCCCACAGGTCACGCTGCAGCACAATCTGTCACCTGCTGTGTCCACTGGACACAGCGGATGACAAATCAGCGTACAAGGCCGCTGCCAGTACCATATGATCACTGTGACCAATCACAGCAGATCACACGGCAATCATAAAAAAAAAGAAAAAAATTCTAATAAAAAACAGAGACAGTTTAGAAAATTGAAAAAAAAATTATATATTTTTTAACATACTATCACCAGTCTGTGTCCCTGATCACTGCCACACCAGTCATATGATGACGCTGTACTGAACTGGTTACAGTATGTAAAAAAAATTGGGCCCTAATGTCATTCTGTCCATTTCTTGTGACACCGGCCTGTCACTAGCAGGTCGTTTACAGTACTTCAGAACTGAGCAGCATTCACAGATCATGAAATCTAATTCCAATACCTTTGGAAGATTTTTAACCTTTTTGAATGTGCCTTTTAATTTTGTGCAGGTACATATTATTTTCTCCTTGTTTGTTTTTTAGGCTGCAATAGGATTTTGCCAACATACACGTCTTTGTTTTAGGTACTCTAGTTACATTAACAATGTTGTCTCCGGTAGCATCCTCTGACCTTCACTTACTGCTGCCGCTCTGGTGTAGCTCGAGGTACAGACAGTAAGTAGAAAAAAAATAATAAATGCAAATTTTTTTGCAGGTAAAAAATGTGCATTTATTTATTTATTTTGGAGCCTTTAAAGCATTGCACCAGCGATCAGTAGATCGCTGGTGCCATGCGGGTCTCCACCAGATCTGCCAGTGTATCTTCTTGCCCTTACATCCTGTACGGGTAAGCAGATACAATCTGACAGGGATAGAGAATGTTCTACCACAGCGCTCCACAGTGCGCGGTGGTTCATTGAAAACTATAAGCCGACAGCCGCAAACCTTGTAGTTTTCCATTCACAGGACACTGAATGAGTGACGCGGACGGGTGGATGGACGCCCGCTTGGCCCTTTTTTTTTTTATTGTGACTAGAGGGTGAGGGGAGAATATCCCCGCTAGCTGCCAGATCAGGGAGGTGCGGGGGCTGGTCCGTTTGTAACATGTTACACCTTACACCCTGAATATGAGTGTAACTCATAACATGTTATGAAAGGTGACCTTATCCTTTAAACACTTCACACAAAGCGATGTATCCGTACATCAGTAATTTGACGCTAAATCCTGGGGTTATGGCAGCAGCTAGCTGCCATAACCCCGGTATTTTCGGGTAATGCCATATGTTTCTCTTTACGGTAAAAGTGGCGACAGATTCGCCGCAAGATCACTTTTATTGGCGGCGGGAGAGGTGACCACCCCCTTCTGCTGCTCTCCGGTCGTCTCCGCCGCTTACCGTACCCGCTGGTAGCGGCGGCGACGATCGCATCCTCTCCCATGGATGCCTGGCTGCCGACTGAGGGGAAGATGGCCCTTGTTCAGCTCCATGGCATGGGATGACAGAACCAACGTCAAACGTCACTTCCGCCCATAGTTCTTAGAAGGAGACTTTTTTTTTTTTTAGGTGACCTTTTTTTTTTTTCATTGCATTTTTAGTGTATATGAGATCTAAGTTCTTTTTGACCCCAGATCTCATATTTAAGAGGTCCTGTCATGCTTTTTTTCTATTACAAGGGATGTTTACAAGTGACCCCAATTTTTTTTCTTTTAAAAACAGTGTCAAAATAAAAAATTGAATGTTAAATAAATAAGAAAAAAATTATTTTTTACGTGAGTGGCACCCGCATATGAAAACGGTGTTCAAATCACACATGTGAGGTATCGCCACGATCGTTAGAGTGGGAGCAATAATAGCCCTAGACCTCCTCTGTAACTACAAACTGGTAACCTGTAGAAATTTTTAAACATCGCCTATGGAGATTTTTAAGGGTAAAAGTCAATCCACGAGCGCGTGCAATTTTGAAGCATGACATGTTGGGTATAAATTTACTTGGCGTAACATTATCTTTCACAATATAAAAAAAAATTGGGCTAACTTTACTGTTGTCTTATTTTTTTAATTAAAAAAAGTGTATTTTGTTTTCAAAAAGAAGTGGACTTGTAAGACCGCTGTGCAATTGCGGTGTGACAGAAATTATTGCAACGACCGCCGTTTTATTCTCTAGGGTGTTAGGCTACATGCTGGGATAAGGGTCTGGTATGGATCTTGGGGGGACCCCCACGCCATTTCATTTTTGGTGTGGGGGTTCCCCTTAAGATCCATACCAGACCTAAGGGTCTGGTATCGTTCTGTGGGGGAACCTCACGTAATTTTTTTTTTTAATTTTCGCGTTCCCCCTCAAGATTCTCAGCACACAAGTCGCACCGCAAGTCGGATCCTCTTGATCCGACTTCTGGTGCGACCTCTATTCAAATCAATGGGCTGCCATAGGAAACCATTGATTTTGAATAGAGACAGAAAAACGCGGCTGAAAGCCAGCACAGAGTAACGTGCATTGAATTCAATGCAAAATGCGGATAAAATCGCGTTTTTAACGCTGCTTTTTTCCTGGCGTCTGTACTGGCTTTACAGCCCGTTTTTTAAAACATCCGTGAGCATGTAACCTAATTCAACACTGCCACAAATTTGTGGCAAGTTATCCTTGCTATCTGGGGTGGTTCCTAATAGGCTCATGCTCTGGGGGCCTGATATCATCAAGGAGGAAATTACTTGTGGCAGTTTCACCCTTATAGCAGATATCTTCTGTAGAGGAAGAGAGATGGTGTTAATATAAGTGTTAAACTAAGTTGAGGTATATAATCTGCTGAGTGGATTCTAGTTGATTTAATGTTTACTATCCAGCCATGTTCTTCCAGGGTGGCAAGAAGAATCTCACAGTTAACTATTGGTTGATATCGACTTTGGGCAACAGGATATCGTCTAGATAGTGGTAAACTAATGGGCAGTCAGAACCTTTATAAAGGTCCTTGGTGAGGTGGAGGGCATGAAAGTCAGACAGACAAACAGAAAATTTGCAGGGAAGGATGGGGATGTGAACATAAGCATTCTACAAGTCGACTACAAGCACCCAATCTCCTGGCTGCACCACCCGGAAGTCGTATGCAGACTGCAGCTATTCGATTTTGAATTTCTCTAGGCAGATGAAGCAATTAATTTTTTCTGATAGATCACCAGCCTCTACTCTGTGGCCTTTTTTCATACAAGTCAAATAAAACAATCCTGCACATCCTCTTCACTGCAGCTGCAGAATTTCTAAATACTGGGAGAGAATGCTCACCTTCAGCAGAGAATTTAAGAGCCTGATGGGCATAAAGGAATGCAGAGGAGGATGCCTCTTGAAGGTCCAGCAGTGATCATGTTTGACGGATCCTGGCACTGGTCTGCCCAGATGTGTGCAAAACAGGCCAACCTAGCCCAAACTGCACCTGTCTGGTCAGGATGACATTAAAAACGATTTCTGGGAATCTGAGGGTGCTGTTGGAGCCTTGGGCTTCTGGGCTTTTAGAAAAACAACATGAGTACTTTTCCATCCCCTCTTAAACTCCTTTCCTTGACGAAAGGACCTTGAATATCTAAATCTGTATTAGACTTGTCTAGAATAGATGACTGCATCCTCTGGCATTTTAACCCCTACCCTATGGGAGCAGACCTAACCTGCCCCCAGTGACTCTTGAGATTGCTGTCCTCAGGTTTGAAATGAAAATCTAATGGAAATTTGCAGCAGCTCTGCTCTGAGCATTGATCCACAGCCCATGGTTTTAGCCACAAGGACCTCTTTAATTCTTAAATTGCAAGTAAATTCAATGTTCAGGAACATTGCAGAAAGAAGCTGAATCCTCCATTGGTAAGGTGACATTCTTAGTGAGTCTCTTGACCATAACGTCCACTACAGGGGGATTGCCTAAAAAAAAAAAAAAAAAAAGGGTTTCGGCTTCTAAGATCTGATACAATTTGTGAAAATGATTGCACATGGAAGACTTCTTGCTTACCTTCTTCCATTCATACTGTATTAGTTCTTGCATTCTTTACCCAGGGCTTTTTTTCTGGCGGAACGTGCCGGAACATCATTCTGGCACCTCCTCCAGAGCACTCCCCTTGTGCTTCACTGTGTAGCTTGTGTAACAAAGCAGGGTGGCCACAGAGGGATCAAACGACTGCAGCCTGACAGAGCAGAGAGCAGAGTAAACTGCCCTCCACTCCGCCTCTCAATGCAGAGCGACCGGTAGCTTGTTTTGGCACCAGTCAACTCGCTGTGTGAAAGCGAGGTGTGGTGCGGCCATGCGGATGATCGTTGGATCATGTGGGTAGGTAGCCTGTCCTCCTCCTCAGCCTTCTGTTAACTGATGTGTGTTGTGGAGTTTTTAGTCTTCTGGTGACAATGCTGCTGAATGGGGCTGTGTTGTGCCTGCTGAGACTGTCTCTTTGATGCACTTGACTGTCTCTTTGCTGGACTGGACTATCTTTGCTGCCCTGGGCTGTCTCTTTGCTGGACTGGGCTGTCTCTTTGATGCACTGGGCTGTCTCTTTGCTGAACTGAGCTGTCTTTAATGCACTGGGCTGTCTCCTTGATGCACTGGGCTCTCTTTGCTGGACTTGGCTGTCTTTTATGGACTGGACTGTCTATTTGATGCACTGGGCTATCTCTTTGATGGACTGGGCTGTCTCTTTGCTGGACTGGGATGTCTCTTTGCTGGACTGGGATGTCTCTTTGCTGGACTAGGCTGTCTTTTTGCTGGACTGGGATGTCTGTTTACTGGATGGGGATGTCTCTTTGCTGGATTTGAGCATGTCTCTTTGCTGGATATGGGCCTGTCTCTTTGCTGGATATGGGGATATCTCTTGCTGGATATGGGCCTATCTCTTTGCTGGATATGGGGATGTCTAATTGCTGGATTTGGGGCTGTATCTTTGTGGGATATGGGCCTGTTGAAATCATCTGGAAGTGTCTCTGAGCTTACTTTGGTAAGTACTAGATATTTCTAATGTGTTATGCATTTTACTACATTGCTTTTTATTAACAAATCCCATTTACTTGTATAGACCTCTAAATTATACTTGGTTACCTGTTCTCTAAAAGGAGCAGTGCTAGGAGTTGTGTGGGTGTGGAGTAAGGGGTGTTCCTACAGGTGAGTTCAGGACGGACAGGCGTGGCCTAGGGAATGGGGGTGAGTTCCTGCACCTTTTTTCTAAGAAAAAAGCCGTCTTTACCAATAAAGAGATAAAGCAAGGCAATTTTCTTCAGGAACAGATACAGTTTTTTGGAAGTTTTTGGAGGATCTTTCGTCCCCTCCCAACTATTGGTCTGTTTTACCGCCATAAGGCTGTACCAGAGCAAAGTCAAAACCCAGTGGCTAACCACTTAGCCACTGTGTGGGCAGCACAGTGGCTAAGTGGCTAGCACTTCTGCCTAGCAGCATTAGGATTTTCAGTTCAAATCCCAAGAACAGGAATACCTGCATGGAGCTTGTACATTCTTCCTGCATCTGCATGGGTTTCCTCCAGGCACTCCAGCTTCCTCCCACAAACCAAAGACATGATAGTAGGTTAATTGGCTCCTGTCTAAATTGGCCCTAGTATGTATGAATGTGAGTTAGGGACCTTAGATTGTAAGCTCCTTGAGGGCGGGGGCTAATGTACAATGTATGTAAAGTGCTGCATAAATATACAGCACTATATAAGTACCATAAATTAAAAAATCCCAATGGCTTGGGGCTTGGGCCACTCCTCTGAGGAAGTGGACTGCTACTCCTCTGACACCAGAGAATCTGGGCTAGGAGGGAGGTGTTCTTTGAGCATGAGGTAATGGTTGCACCAGACCTGAGGCAGTTGACATCACAGAAGCCTGACCTTGATGTAGGCATGGCATTGGCAAACTCTAAAAGGCTTTGAGCTCTGCTCTGGATCTACGGGCTCTGCGCGTTTACAAAATGTCAACAGGCATGTTATTTTTTGACTTTCAAAATGCCTGTCTCTGGAGACGTTTCAAAGACAGTCACACCAAACAAGTTTCGCTGGCAAAAGTACTGTCACACAAGCCCAATACTTTAACCTTTGGTTGCTATAAGTGCTCAGGTGAAGAGAAATAACAAAATTTGTGAGAGCTCCTGTATTTTTTTTTTTTCTTGAGAGCTCCTGTATTTCAATGTTTAGCATGAGACCCGAGGGGGCTTGATGAGTTGGTCTCTCTGTCCAACCTCTCATGTCGCAATGATATTCTCCTGGATTTCTGGGACTGAGAACAGGAACAGGCAGTTTACTTACCTTAGCTGATGATCCCTTACCTGGACTTAAGAGGATCTTGAAGTTGTGGTGAGTGGCTCATAGTTAGCAGAGGCATTCAAGCTGTTGCACGAATGCATTAATAAAAAGAGATAAGAATTTAGAAAGCAAAGAAACCAGGTAAAGGCTGAAGGCAAGAGACATAAGTACAGAAAGTTATATGAGTGCCTGTTACCTGAAGAGTGCTCCTCCACACTCTTCCCAGGAGAGTATGGAATAGATACGTGATAAACACTAACGCCACCTGAGGGGGAAATCCTCCAAAATGAGTCACTCTTTTAGGAATGAATAGTGAGTGCTAGGCAGTGTAGTTAATCACAATGTAGAATGGATGTCATAAAGGGCGTTTTCACCCTGTGCCTGAAAAAAGGTATACTAGTAAAGCTCTATTGGTTGTGCTGGTTGCAAACGTGTGTACCAATCTGTACTATTAAATTAAATGTGCATGGTGTAATTGCGAATTTTCTTCACCCAATCAATAGTTAAATTTTATCCTAAACAGTGGCGGTGCGTCCATAAGGGAACACGGGCATCACCCCCTCTCTCCTGCCACCCCCTCTAGCACCCATAGATAGATTCATGCATTGCATCAATCTATCTATGGCCGCCGCTGCCACCCCCTATTCAGGCGCCCGGCCACTTTTCGGCCCCTGGATTACAGCGGGGGGGGGTTTTGAAGAGCCTGATTAGAGCCATGGACTCTAATAGGCGTCAAAAAAGGTGACCTACGAGCGCCATGCTCGCAGGTCACTCAGCTGTGTTAGAAAAGCGAATGAATATACGCTTTCCTAACACTAAACCGCCTCTCCGCCAATCAGGTGCTCGGATCTGTTACCCGTCACCTGATTGGCTGAAACGACAGGCGTTGTGTTTGGACGCCTATCAGGCGTTCAATCATAGCAAAGGACAGGAGAAGACATTGAAGAGCATTGAGGAGCTGTCCCACGGAGACAGGGTAACTGCGGGCAGGGGGAACACTGGCAGCATTTGATAAGGCACACTAGCAGCATTTGATATGGCACACTGGCACCAATTGGTTTGACACAGTGGGAGCATTTGATGGGCCACAGTGGGAGCATTTGATGGGGCACAGTGGCAGCATTTGATGGCACAGTGAGAGCATTTGATATGGCACAGTGGCAGCATTTGAAGGCACAGTGGGAGCATTTGATATCGCACAGTGGCTACGTTTGATGGCACAGTGGCTGTGTTTGATGGACACAGTGGCTGCATTTGATGGCACAGTGGTGGCAATTTATGGGCACAGTGGCTGCGTTTAATGGCACAGTGGCGGCAATTGATGGGCACAGTGGCTGCGTTTGATGGCACAGTGGCGGCAATTGATGGGCACAGTGTCTGCGTTTGATGGCACAGTGGCAGCAATTGATGGGCACAGTGGCTGCGTTTGATGTCACAGTGGTTGCATTTGATGTCACAGTGGTTGCATTTTATAGTCACAGTGGCTGCGTTTGAGGGCACAGTGGCGGCAATTGATGGGCACAGTGGCTGCGTTTGATGGCACAGTGGCTGTGTTTGATTGTACAGTGGCGGCAATTGATGGGCACAGTGGCTGCGTTTGATGGTACAGTGGCAGCAATTGATAGGCACAGTAGCTGCATTGGCTGCAATTGATGGTACACAGTGGCTGCGTTTGATGGTACAGTGGCTGCGTTTGATGGCACAGTGGCGGCAATTGATGGGCACAGTGGCTGCAATTGATGGTACAGTGGCAGCAATTGATGGGCACAGTGGCTGCGTTTGATGGCACAGTGGCTGTGTTTGATGGCACAGTGGCGCAATTGATGGGCACAGTGGCTGCGTTTGATGGCACAGTGGCGGCAATTGATGGGCACAGTGGCTGCGATTGATGGTACAGTGGCAGCAATTGATGGGCACAGTGGCTGCGTTTGATGGCACAGTGGCTGTGTATGATGGCACAGTGGCGCAATTGATGGGCACAGTGGCTGCGTTTGATGGCACAGTGGCGGAAATTGGTGGGGACAGTGGTGGCAATTGATGGCAATTGATGGGCACAGTGGCTGCGTTTGATGGTACAGTGGCAGCAATTGATGGGCACAGTGGCTGCGTTGGCTGCGTTTGATGGTACACAGTGGCTGCGTTTGATGGTACAGTGGCTGCGTTTGATGGCACAGTGGCAGCAATTGATGGGCACAGTGGCTGCGTTTGATGGCACAGTGGCTGCATTTGATGGCACAGTGGCAGCAATTGATGGGCACAGTGGCTGCGTTTGATGGCACAGTGGCTGCGTTTGATGGCACAGTGGCTGCGTTTGATGGCACAGTGCCTGCGATTGATGGTACAGTGAGGCTGCAGTTGATGGGTTTTTGTTTTCAGAATTTTTCAGTTTATTGCGCCCCCCAAAAGTTTTAAGCACCAGCCGCCACTGATCCTAAACAATTCATCCCAACGAATACATCATAAATGTGCAGAAAGAATCAATTCTATCCAAATTAATTGTGAAGGTAGATAAATGCATTACACATTCTAGTGAGAGAATTTGTTTCCAGTGCAAAGAATGAAAACATTTATAAATAATTGATTATAAGTTCAGTCTTTGGTAGTGCAAACATGGAAAAATTCCAATGACTTGTGCTTGTCCAAAGTAACTTGTGCTTATGTAACAATTTAGGTGACTTCCGTGCTCCCCTTCAGTTCCCCACTCACCTGCAGGGGTAAAACGCATGCAGTGAGTGTAGTGGCAGTCCTCAGAGCATTCACCTCCTCTTTAGCTCAGCAAATGATAGGGTATCCGAATCCTTGTGGTGTAACAAGTAATTCTGCGCTGCAAAGACAAAAGCGCTACACTATTTGTATTTCTTTGAAAGAATGCATGAGAAACACTGCGCTAACAGGTGAAAAAAAGGAGAAAGCAGCTACATACAGTATGACAAAAACCATAAATATATCAAATGAAAAATGTAGCGCATAGTGAGTATGTGTATAATCAAAGACAAAAAATATTCCTTATTTGTACTTCAATCTGAAATAAGTATTGGTGAATCATCAACCAAATAGCATGTGATAAACATAAAGTCAATAGATAAGTAAATATGTGAGAGATGTAATGTCCCACTCCATAAAAATATGGATGTGCTCCAGAGGGTGATGGTATTCCAATGGTTAGCAGAAGGTTAGCTTCACAGAGAAAGGACACATCAACCAGATGAAGAAATCATGGAAAGGATGGTATGTGGAAAACTCTTACCAGATCCCATGGATTCCCGTGTCAGCGACAGGGAATCGGATGAGCAGTGTGCCACCAAGGGCGTAAAAAGAGGATGTCCTGTCACTCAAAACGTCTATGCTGGACTCTGCATGGATCCCCGGGGGCCGCCAGAAAGGTCCTCACAGTGGGTAACCAGAACACGGATCAAAAAGGCAGAGACATCACTTGTGAAGCTGCAGAAAGCACTTGATCTCATTCCGATGGTATGTGGAAAGAAAAAATAGGCCTCCACATGGTGCAGATAAAAAAGGGGGTGTTTTTTATTTCTAAAAAAACTTATTACAATAAAAGCGTGATCACAATAAAATAAAAAGAGTGGGCAACATGGAGGATGATAAATGGGCTCATTTATGGGCGCATTTCGTCATAGGACTTTGTCTGAGACGGTGCCATCTTGGTTCACCTCACGTCTGTTATAGTGAGCAGTCTTGCAGGGTCCACCCCTCGTAGGCGGGTTCACAAATCAGGATATTTGATTACCGTATGTGTATTATAAAACCCCTATATCTGATTGTAATGCACATCCTATACATAGCCCTATGAATCCCGGAGAGGATTACTCTGCTATTTATCTTCATACAGATAGACCATTCTCCATAGAGATCTGTGTATGCTCGAGCCTTGCACCCTCGGTGGTCAGGTTTGACAGGTTTTGAGGGGTCAATCACATTATGGACTAGATGGTTCCTAAGTGTGGGAGCTCTTCTGTATACAAACCTAGGTTTCTTCAGTAGAATTTTGGACAGGACCCTATCTTCTTTCATGATGGGCCAATATTTTCTAATGATCTGTTCTATGGATTGATATTGTGTATTGAACCCAGTAATATAAGCCACATCAGTGTAGTTTTCTACTTTTTTTGTCTTTGATCAGTAGTGCATTCCTATCCACTTTCTTTATTTCAGGTTTCAGTTTGACTAGGTTCTTTTCTTGGCAACCTTTTTGCTGAAATCTTTTAATAAGAGTGTTGGCTTGTGTTTCAAAGTCTCCAAAAATGCGACAGTTTCTTCTAAGTCTTAGCAGTTGGCCTTTGGGGATGTTCCCCTTTCACCTGGGGTGGTAGTAGCTTGAAGATGGTATACAGTGGTGAGAGAGGTAAAGAAGAACCCAAAGATCACTGTGGCTGAGCAGAACCCAAAGATCACTGTGGCTGAGCTTCAGAGATGCAGTCGGGAGATGGGAAAAAGTTGTAGAAAGTCAACCATCTCTGCAGCCCTCCACCAGTTGGGGCTTTATGGCAGAGTCCCTGACCCGACAAAAGCCTCTCCACAATGCAAGACACATGAAAGCCTGCATGGAGTTTGCTAAAAAACACCCGAAGGACTTCAAGATGGTGAGAAATAAGATTCTTTGGTCTGATGAGACCAAGATAGAACTTTTTGGCCTTCATTCTAAGCGATATGTGTGGAGAAAACCAGGCACTGCTCATCACCTGTCCAATACAGTCCCAACAGCGAAGCATGGTGGTGGCAGCATCATGCTGTGGGGGTGTTTTTCAGCTGCAGGGACAGGACGACTGGTTGCAATTGAGGGAAAGATGAATGCGATCAATTACAGGGATATCCTGGACAAAAACCTTCTCCAGAGTTCCCAGGACCTCAGACTGGGCCAAAGGTTTACCTTCCAACAAGACAATGACCCTAAGCAGACAGCTAAAATAACGTGGCTTCACAACAACTCAGTGACTGTTCTTGAATGGCCCAGCCAGAGCCCTGACCTAAACCCAATTAAGCATCTCTGGAGAGACCTAAAAATGGCTGTCCACCAATGTTTACCATCCAACCTGACAGAACTAGAGAGGATCTGCAAGGAGGAATGGCAGAGGATCCCCAAATCTAGGTGTGAAAAACTTGTTGCATCTTTCCCAAACAGACTCATGGCTGTATTAGATCAAAAGGGTGCTTCTGCTAAATACTGAGCAAAGGGTCTGAATACTTAGGACCATGTGATATTTCAGTTTTTCTTTTTTAATAAATCTGCAAAAATGTCAACAATTCTGTGTTTTTCTGTCAATATGGGGTGCTGTGTGTACATTAATGAGGAAAAAAATGAACTTAAATGATTTTAGCAAATGGCTGCAATATAATAAAGAGTGAAAAATTTAAGGGGATCTGAATACTTTCCGTCCCCACTGTATATCCATTGTGGTCTGTTGTTTTGAAAAATGTTTTCGTGTACAACTTATCCCCTTTCTTAAATATCTGTAAATCCAAATAGTCGATCTGTTGATGGTCCCATTTCCCAGTGAAAGAAAGAGATCCCACACTTGTTATGGTTAATTTCCTTAAAGAACTCTTTAAACCACTCCACTGTTCCTTCTCATAAGATGATTAGATTGTCTATGTGTCGTCAATACAATTTTATTTGGGGTAATTTCCTGTCATAAATATATTTCTCATAAATATATTTCTCCTCCCCCATGTTCATAAAAAGGTTGCCTACACTGGGGGCATAACGTGCCCCCATGGCCACACCTTTAGTTTGCACAAAGTAATTTCTCCTATACCATAAATAGTTACTTCCATGGCTAATTGGAGACCTTCAAGGATGAAACCTATTTGTTCTTGTCTCAATGTGGTGTTTTCATGTAGTGCCTTCTCTACTCCTTCTAAGCCGTCTTTCTGTACAATGCTGGTATATAATGAGCTGACGTCTATCATGGCAAGTAAGCAATTCTCAGCACCTTTAATGTTTTGTAGTTCTGTTATCGGAGGTGCTATCTCTGAGGTATGATTTCCCCTTTTGTATTAAGGGTTTTCAGAATTGGTCTAGGTACTCCCCTAGCCGAGAAAAGAGTGAATTGATTCCCCTAATAATCAGTCTTCCTGGTGGCTTGTCTATCCCCTTATGAATTTTTGGCACGCAAAATATATTAAGGGGGTCTTTGTGGATTCTGATAGGAGATAACCAGCTTCTTTCTTACTTAGTATTCCTTTATCCTTCACCCTTTTTACAAGTGCTTTCAACTTCTTCTTATAGCGTAATTTGAGGTTCCCTTTTAGTTTCTTATACATGTTCCCCACTTTGAGTAGATTCTCTATTTCTTCTTCATAATCTTTTTTATTTACTGACTAGTCCCCCACCTTTACTTCTTTTTCCCCATTTCCTTAATGGTTTTCCATATATTCGAGCTTTTAGATCCCCTCCTTTCCAGTCTCTTCAGGTCATATTCTACCATCTTTTTGAAAGCTCCAAGGCATTGACTCCCAGGTGTCTTATGCCCAGTACATACAATCGGATTTTCCAACAACAGATGTTGGATGTGAGCTTGTTGGCTGAAAGTCCGACCGTGTGTATGCTGCACTGAACATTTGTTGGCGGACTTTCCGCCAACAAATGTTAGCTAGCAGGTTCTCAAATTTTCCGTCAACAAAACTTTGTTGTCGGAATTTCCAATCGTGTGTACACAAGTCCAATGCACAAAAGTTCACGCATGCTCGGAATCAAGCAGAAGGAACCACACTGGCTATTGAACTTCCTTTTTCTCGGCTCGTTGTATGTCTTGTACGTCACCACATTCCCACGTTCGTGATTGTTGGCCAACATTTGTGTGACCGTGTGTATGCAAGACAAGTTTGAGCCAACATCCTTCGAATAAAAATCCATGGTTTTGTTGGCGGAAAGTCCAATCATGTGTATGGAGCATTAGGGTTAAAGATGGATTTATTCCTAAGTTTAGTTTGAACAAATCCTAAGTCTGCTGGTACTTTTGTATCTTAATGCGGTGCAAAATGTTTCTTCAGGTTCAGTTTTCTAATGAACTTCTGAACGTCGATGTACGCCTCAAATTTGTCTAATGTTTTGGCAGGTGCAAATTTCAGGCACAGATTCACAACTTTCATTTCTTCGTCTGAAAAATTTCTCCCATTTCTCAGACGAAGAAATGAAAGTTCTGGATCTGGGCATGAAATTTGCACCTGCTAAAACATTAGACAAATTTGAAGATTATGAAGATTATGAAGAAGAAATGGAGAATCTACTCAAAGTGGAGAACACGTATAAGAAACTAAAAGGGAACTCCAAATTGCGCTATAAGAAGAAGTTGAAAGTACTTGTAAAAAAGGGGAAGGATAAAGGAATATTAAGTAAGAAAGAAGCTGGTTATCTCCTATCAGAATCCACAAAAAGCCCGTAATATATTACGTGCCGAAAATTGATAAGAGATAGACAAGCCACCATGAAGACCGATTATTAGCGGAATTAATTCATTCTTTTCCTGGCTAGAGGAGTAACTTGACCAATAACGGAACTACAAAACATTAAAGGTGCTGAGAATTGCTTACGTGCCACGATAGACGCCACAATAGGCTCATTATATACCAGCATTGTATAGAAAGACAGCTTAAAAGGAGTAAAGAACATGAAAACACCAAATTGAGACAAGAACAAATAGGTTTCATCCTTGAAGGTCTCAAATTAGCCATGGAAAGTAGCTATTTCTGGTATAGGAGAAATTACTACGTTCAAACTAAAGGTGTGGCCATGGGGGCACGTTATGCCCCCAGCGTAGCCAACCTTTTTATGAATATGTGGGAAGAGAAATATATTTATGATAGGGAAATACTCCAAATAAAATTGTATCGAAGATACATAGACAATCTAATCATCTTATGGGAAGGAACAGTGGAGTCGTTTGAAGAGTTCCTTAGGGGAATTAACCATAACAATTATGGGATCTCTTTCTTTCACTGGGAAATGAGACCATCAACAGATCGACTATTTGGATTTACAGATATTTAAGAAAGGGGATGAGTTGTACACGAAAACATTTTTCAAAACAACAGACCGCAATGGATTTATACCATCTTCAAGCTGCTATCACCCCAAGTGGAAGGAGAATATCCCCAAAGGCCAACTGCTGAGACTTAGAAGAAACTGTCGCACTTTGGAAGACTTTGAAACACAAGCCAACACTCTTATTAAAAGATTTCAAGAAAAAGGTTACCAAGAAAAGAACCTAGTCAAACTGAAAACTGAAATAAAGAAAGTGGATAGGAATGCACTACTGATCAAAAAAAGACAAAAAAGTAGAAAACTACACTGGTGTGGCTTATATTAAGGGGTTCAATACACAATATCAATCCATAGAACAGATCATTAGAAAATATTAGCCCATCCTGAAAGAATATAGGGTTCTATCCAAAATTTCACCTGTCAGAAACCATAAATCAGACTAAGACAGAAGTACAGTTAAATCACACTTGTTTAATAACAATAATAAAAGGTAAACGTAGTTAAAACATAGCCAGAGTTCAGGAAGCGGAACGGATAGTCAGACAAGCCAAAATGTCAGGGAGCCAGAGATGAGCGTAGTAGAACAGCAAGCAGGATCTGGAGCCAGAAGGAATTTCAGCAGAGCAAGTCTTTAACAGGAACACAGGAGAGCATCTCTAGAGATGTGAACAAGGTGAAGGCAGAGATCATCAAGGCTGAACGGCTTAAGTAGGCAGGACTGACGAGCAGGATATCATCAACAAGTGAATCACTATGGAGAGAAAGGAGCTGGCAATTAGCCGACAGCTGAGTGGCCAGCTTTGAGAAGGAAGGGCGGAGCCCAGCCATGTCAGTACCCCCTCCTCAATGACCCCTCCCCCTCGGATGACCATCAGTCTTGAGGGGAAAACGTATATGGAAATCACGAATGAGGACAGGGGCATGTACGTCCGAGGATGAGACCCAAAGGCGTTCCTCCGGATCGTACCCTTTCCAATGCACCAGGTACTGTATGCGCCCATGGAACCTACGGGTGTCAACAATGGACTGTACAACAACAAGAACTCTGCTCCACTCTGCAAGACGACAAGCAAACCAGCTTTTGACATTTATTTTATATTAAGTTTGTTTCCCACTCTCTATCCACTAACATGCTCCTTATTCTCTTCCTTCTCCATCGGTGTCTTCTATCCTCAAATTATCTTTACTCTACCCCTCCTCTCTTCCCTGCAGCATGCACATATCACCCTCACTCCTACCCTCTCCCTACTATGGCACCCATCATCTCCTGCAGTTGCTGCACCCACATGCTGACATAAACACCAGGGCCACTAGATACGTGCGCTCATGCACATCCCACTCCCACCTTGCCTTCCTCGCCCTCCTTCTTCTCCTAATCTCAGGTGACATTTCTCCTAATCCTGGTCTGCCATTTTCCAAATGCAAGCCACATATCCAATACCCCTCCCCCTCTGGCAACCACCGCAATCCACTCAGTTTAATTTCTATCCCCCTGCTTCCTCAAAGCAGCCCACCAATCTCATGCGCCCTTTGGAATGCCCACTCCATCTGTAACAAGCTAACATCTGTACATGACCTCTTCATCTCTCATGGCTTTAACATACTCGCCATAACAGAAACCTAGCTTCAAAATTTTGACTCAGCTTCTCCTGCTGCCCTCTCCCATGATGGTCTCCATTGGACTCACTCCCTCAGACCCAACAGACAGAAAGGAGGTGGAGTTGGCTTCCTTCTATCCCAACAAAGCACCCTCCAAGTCCTTCCTGTCCCTCCCTCTCTAGCCCTCTTTATCGGCCTCCAGGACTGGTATCGCGCTTTCTGGATGACTTTGCTGCCTGGCTACCCTACTTTCTCTCCTCTGAAATACCCACCATTATTCTTGCTGACTTCAACATTCCTGTCAATGTTAACAGCCCAACTACAGCTAGACTTCTCGACTTAACGTCATCTTTTGACCTAACCCAATGGAAACATACTTCCACTCACTCCATTGGTAATACCCTTGACCTTGTATTCTCCCATCTCTGCAACCCTGGCAACCTCACCAACACCCCCTTTCCTCTCTCTGATCACAACCTCATTACTTTCACTGTATCCTTGCCTCCAACCACCCATCCCTCCAAGCAGCAAACAATAACTTGTAGAAACCATCGCCACTTTAACCCTTCGCTTCTCTATTCTGCTACTGACCACCTATATGACATAATCTCTCCCCTATCCTGTCCTGACCTGGCCACCTCTGTCTACAACAGTTCACTCTCATCATCACTAGATGCACTTGCTCCTCTAACCACACGCAGAATCAGGCCACGACCATTACAACCCTGGCAAACTGACAACACTAGAAATCTCAAGAGACATTGCCGTTCTCTTGAACAACTGTGGCGTAAAACCAAATGCCTGCAAGACTTCACCCTATATAAATGTGCCCTTCTAAAATACAATTCATGCCTCCATGCTGCCAAACAAGCCTACTTTGTCTCTCTTATTAATTCCCTGTCATCCAGTCCCTGTCGGCTCTTCTCAACCTTTAACTCTCTGCTTCGTCCCCCACAGCCTCTACCCACTAACTCACTCACTGCCCAAGAGATTGCCAATCACTTCAAAGACAAGATCGATGCAATTCGTGAGGACATCTCCACTGTGCGTACATCTTCCCCACCCAACATACCTTGCCTAGCAACCCATGCTCCCTCACCCACATCTTCAATCTCTCCCTCTCTAGTGGCATCTTCCCCTCCCCTCTAAAACATGCACAGATCACGCACATTCTTAAAAAGCCCTCACTGGACCCTACCAACCTGAACAACTTAAGACCCATCTCATTGCTCCCATTCACCTCTAAACTTCTAGAACGCTTAGTCTACAACCGTCTTAGCTCCTACCTCAGTGAAAATAACCTTCTTGACCCCTTACAGTCTGGCTTTCGCTCGCAGCACTCCACAGAAACTGCCTTACTAAAACTCATTAACGATTTACTAACTGCTAAAACCAACAGCCAGTACTCCATACTCCTACTACTTGACCTCTCTGCGGCCTTTGATACTGTTGACCACCAGCTCCTTCTCGATAAACTACATTCCCTTGGCCTCCGAGATTCTGCTCTATCCTGGTTCTCGGCCTATTTATCACAGCGCTCCTTCAGTGTCACCTACAATTCTGTCTCCTCCTCTTCATTGCCCCTTTCTGTGGGGGTCCCCCAAGGCTCGGTTCTTGGATCCCTTCCCTTCTCTATCTACACCTCCTCCCTTGGTCACTTAATAACCGCCCACAGCTTCCAATACCACTTATACGCTGATGACACCCAAATCTGTCTGTCTACTCCTCACCTCACTCCTTCAGTCTCCTCTCGCATTACTAACTTACTAACTGACATATAAGCATGGATGTCACACCACTTCCTTAAACTAAATCTCTCTAAAACTAAGCTATTAATATTCCCCCCCGCCCGCGCCCCCTCCATGACTTTTCCATCAAAATCAACAATGCAATCATCAGTCCCTCCCCTCACGCCAGGGTACTAGGTGTAATCCTAGACTCTGACTTGTCATTTCAGCCTCAAATCCAATCGTTGTCAAAAGTTTGTAGAATTCACCTCCATAACATCTCTAAAATTCGCCCCTTTTTAACAAATGAAACCACCAAGCTCCTCATTCACTCCCTTGTTATCTCTCGCCTTGACTATTGCAACTCCCTTCTCATTGGCCTGCCTCTCCATAGGCTATCCCCTCTTCAGTCTATCATGAATGCTTCTGCCAGACTTATCCACCTTACCAACCGCTCAGTGTCTGCCAACCCTCTACTCCAATCCCTACACTGGCTCCCAATCACCCAGCAAATTAAATTCAAAATACTAACCACAACATACAAAGCCATTCACAACTCTGCTCCGAGCTACATCACTAATCTTGTCTCCAAATATCACCCAAATCGACCTCTCCACTCTTCTCATGACCTGCTTTCAAGCTCTCTCATTTCCTCCTCCCATGCTCGTCTCCAGGATTTCTCCAGAGCCTTTTCTATCCTCTGGAACTCGCTACCTCCATCTCTCCGGCTATCCCCTACTCTTGCTACCTTCAGGCGATCCCTGAAAACTCATCTCTTCAGGAAAGCCTATCACATCTCCAACTAATCTCCTACCACTTCCACCAGCTCATTCCCCACAGTTACAACCTGCCCCACCCTTTTAGATTGTAAGCTGTTCTGAGCAGGACCCTCTTAATCCTCTTGTATATTATTGTACTATAACTGTATTGTCTCCCTTTTATATTGTAAAGCGCTGCGTAAACTGTTGGCGCTATATAAATCCTGTATAATAATAATAATAATTCCTCATGGTTCTCAACCTGTACAGGGTGAGGATGTGGCACCGAGGTGGTGAAGCAGTTGCGCACCAAGGGTTTTAATAAGGAGACATGAAATACATTCGAGATACGCATATTAGAAGGAAGGTCTAATGCGTAAGCCACTGGGTTAATCCTGCGAAGAATACGGAAAGGCCCAGTAAAAAGAGTTGCGAACTTCAGAGAGGGAACATAAAGTCGGAGGTTGCGAGATGACAGCCAGACCGTGTCCGCAACTAGGTAGGAAGGCACAGGCAGGTGTCTGCGGTCAGCATGGAGTCTGTACCTATCATTAGCATGTCGCAAAGCCTCCTGGACTTGTGCCCAAGTGGAACGAGGACCACGGAGATGCGCCTCTAACGCAGGAATACTCTGCGGAACAAATGAGTCAGGCAATATGGAAGGTTGGAAACCATAGTTCGCTATAAACGGGGACAATTGGGAAGCAGAATTCATAGTGGTGGTGTATATACAATCATAATAATAGAACAACCAACCAATGATATATATACATATATAAATGTCTTTTTGACATTGTCTTTTTTTTCCACTGAATGATTTGTAGATCTCTCTCTTTGTAGACCATTAGAATATTAGCAGCCTTACTTGATAATGTCTGCATGGTAACAATAAGTGTAAGATATCTATTATTTAAATATCTGATAGTACTGATTCATATAGAATTATAATAATAGGACCATCAAGCAATAATACTCTTTTCTTTGATTTGGGTAAATCATATTTTTAGAATTATTTAGGATTTTTAGAATTTTTGGAATTTTACTTGATAATATCTGTATTGTAATGGAGAGCACAATTGCAGGGCAAAAGTTTAAATCTGACCACTAGGGGCGCAAGGCTTGAACATTCTCTATGGAGAATGGTCTATCTGTATGAAGATACATATCAGAGTAATCCTCTCCAGGATTCATAGGGCTATGTATGGGATGTGTATGACAATCAGATATAGCGGTTGTATAATACACATCCGGTAATCAAATATCCCAATTTGTGAACCTGCCGACGGGATGGACCCTGCAAGACCGCTCACTATAACAGACGTGAGGTGAACCAAGATGGCACCGCATCAGACCACGTTCTATGATGAAACGCGTAAGGCGGAGCTTGATATGCACTCACGTAATTTCCGGTCTGTGGAAAGCACGCTCCGGAGCTTCTGTGCTGCAACCAAGTTACGCTAGCTAATACAACTGACTGTGTCAAGTGGTGTTTTTAAACTTTACTTTTTAATAAAATCACTCGGATTTACACTATGAGTGGAAGGGGCTTACCCCCGGAGGGGCACAAGAATTCGGATAAAGAAATAGAAATAGTGTAGCGCTTGTATTTCTTTGTATTGCATTTATCTAATTTGCTGTGTTAGCTGCTATCTTTCTAAGGCAGCGCAGAATTACTTGTTACACCACAAGGATTCGGATACCCTATCATTTGCTGAGCTAAAAGGGAGGTGAATGCTCTAGGGACTGTCACTACACTCACTGCATGCGTTTTACCCCTGCAGGTGAGTGGGGAACTGAAGGGGAGCACAGAAGTCACTTAAATTGTTACATTACGAGTTACTTTGGACAAGCACAAGTCACTTGGAATTTTGCAATTTTTGCACTACTAAAGACTGAACTTATAATCAATTATTTATTAATTTTTTCATTCTTATCACTGGAAAACAAATTCTCTCACTAGAATGTGTAATACATGTATCTATCGTCAATTAATTTGGATAGAATTGATTCTTTCTGCACATTTATGATGTATTAGTTGGGATGAATTGTTCAGGATAAAATTGAACTGTTGATTGGGTGAAGAAAATTCACCACTATACCATGCACATTTATTTTAATAGTACAGGTTGGCACACACGTTTGCAACCAGCACAACCAATAGAGCTTTACTACTATACCTTTTTTCTGGCACAGGGAGAGAACGCCCTTTATGAAATCTATTCTACATTGTGCTTAACTACACTACCTAACACTCACCATTCATTCCTAAAAGAGTGACTCCCTTTGGAGGATTACCCTTCAGATGATGTTAGTGTTTATCACGTATCTATTGCATACTCACCTGGGAAGAGTGACTCAATGTAGAGGATCACTCTTCAGGTGACGGGCAGTGCCACCCACCCCTATACTCATATAACTTTTACTACTGGTACTCCTGTTGGAGCCCCCTAGGGGAGGCAGCAGCCCAGCCTACACCTAAGCATGGAATATAACAAATTGTATATAAGTACAGAAAGATAGCATGCAAAAGTACCTGAATGATGCCACGCAGAAAGGAAAAAAGAGGATCTTACTTGGAAACAACAACTTGCCCAGAAACAGCAGGGCCCTGTCTGTACCAGTCATGGATATACTGTACTTCATGGCCGGAAACGCATAACTGCATTGGACCCACTCTCTGTGTCACACAATGCCAGGAAAAGTGTTCCCCAAGGCTAGATGGCTGCCCACCATGTATGGTATGCACCAAATATCATGGATGTCCCAACACTGTGAGATAGCCAAACCAGAAGACCTCCCCTTGCATGCATACAAGCAGTGGACTCCAGGATGGCACAGGCATGAGGAGAAACCCAGATAACTTATATAAGGCAACACACTGATGGAAAACATGCCCAGTCCAACAGAAAGAGGTTACAGAGAAAACAGAGGACAGTCAGACATGAACCTTGAGTAGAAGAATGACAGGAATTAAATGAAAAGACAAAGATTGCAGGTAAAATACCCAAATGCACTTCCAGAATACAAACACTATGCCAAAGAGAAAATACAATTAGAGTAATGTAGCCTTCTTTTGGGCGGCAGTTATGACATATGGTCCTCCTTGAACATGATATTGTGCTAAACCTGTAGGTAAATAAGAGAAAGAGAACCTTCACTAAGTGGAAGAGTGAGTTTGATAATAAAGTTGGCAGTGCCTCCTCCCAGAACAGGGTCTCTGTGAACAGAGAGGATTCCCTTACTGGGAAATGATTTTAGTAATCTAAACAAAGTAATTTAGCACAAAAGAACTACTGCAACCAGCATATAACATTAACTACAAGCATTTCCTCTAGATGCACACCAGTATAGAAATAATACAAGCTTTATATAAGAAGTGATTAATAGCACTACATACATCCTATGCACAAATAGGTATTATCAGCAATGGGCCCAATAGGAATGCTGCTAGAAATGTGCACATACAGTATCTCACAAAAGTGAGTACACCCCTCACATTTTTGTAAATATTTTATTATATCTTTTCATGTGACAACACTGAAGAAATGACGCTTTGCTACAATGTAAAGTAGTGAGTGTACAGCTTGTATAACAGTGTAAATTTGCTGTTGCCTCAAAATAACTCAACACACAGCCATTAATGTCTAAATCACTGGCAACAAAAGTGAGTACACCCCTAAGTGAAAATGTCCAAATTGGGCCCAAAGTGTCAATATTTTGTGTGGCAACCATTATTTTCCAGCACTGCCTTAACCCTCTTGGGCATGGAGTTCACCAGAGCTTCACAGGTTGCCACTGGAGTCCTCTTCCACTTCTCCATGACTACATGATGGAGCTTGTGGATGTTAGAGACCTTGCGCTCCTCCACCTTCCGTTTGAGGATGCCCCACAGATGCTCAATAGGGTTTAGGTCTGGAGACATGCTTGGCCAGTCCATCACCTTTACCCTTAGCTTCTTTAGCAAGGCAGTGGTTGTCGGAGGTGTGTTTGGGGTCGTTATCATGTTGGAACACTGCCCTGCGGCCCAGTCTCTGAAGGGAGGGGCGAGTGCTCTGCTTCAGTATGTCACAGGACATGTTGGCATTCATGGTTCCCTCAATGAACTGTAGCTCCCCAGTGCCGGCAGTACTCATGCAGTCCCAGACCAAGACACTCTCACCACCATGCTTGACTGTAGGCAAGACACACTTGTCTTTGTACTCCTAACCTGGTTGCCGCCACACACGCATGACACCATCTGAACTAAATAAGTTTATCTTGGTCTCATCAGACCACAGGACATGGTTCCAGTAATCCATGTCCTTAGTCTGCTTGTCTTCAGCAAACTGTTTGCGGGCTTTCTTGTGCATAATCTTTAGAAGAGGCTTCCTTCTGGGTAGCCATGCAGACCAATTTTATGCAGTGTGCAGCATATGGTCTGAGCACTGACAGGCTGACCCCCACCCCTTCAACCTCTGCAGCAATGCTGGCAGCACTCATACATCTATTTCCCAAAAACAACCTCTGGATATGACGCTGAGCATGTGCACTCAACTTCTTTGGTCGACCATGGAGAGGCCTGGTTTGAGAGGAACTTGTCTTGTTAAACCGCTGTATGGTCTTGGCCACCGTGCTGCAGCACAGTTTCAGGGTCTTGGCAATCTTCTTATAGCCTAGGTCATCTTTAGGTGGAGCAACAATTCTTTTTTTCAGATCCTCAGAGAGTTCTTTGCCATGAGGTGCCATAATGAACTTCCAGTGACCAGTATGAGAGAATGAGAGCGATAACATCAAATTTACCACACCTGTTCCCCATTCACACCTGAAACCTTATAACACTAATGAGTCACATTGCACCGGGGGAGGGGAAATGGCTAATTGGGCCTAATTTGGACATTTTCACTTAGGGGTGTACTCACTTTTGTTTTGTTGAGTTATTTTGAGGGGACAGCAAATTTACACTGTTATACAAGCTGTACACTCACTACTTTACATTGTAGCAAAGTGTTATTTCTTCCGTGTTGTCAAATGAAAAGATATAATAAAATATTTACAAAAATGTGAGGAGTGTACTCACTTTTGTGAGATACTGTATATCCAGATATATATTAATAGAGATACCTCCAGATTAATGTTGCAGCAAAGTCCAGTTACAAGGGCCCCTGAGGTTGATGCAGCCTCTGTCTTTGTGCTGGAGACCTGAAGACAAGATCTGTGGTCATGGGGAGATCCTTAAGCTGTTGCCCAACCAGCCTGGAACAGAGCTTCTGACTGACTGGAACTGTGGCACTGGAACTCAAAGTCAGCTTATCTACTCTGCGCTTTAGTCCCTCCATAATAGTTTCCTTTCTGACATGCAACCAAACCTCTAAGCCTATGATCCCGATGTGGCCAAATGAAAGCCTAACCTGGCTCTAGCCTATGTTTGTTATCGAGCCCTAAGCTAAAACTAGCCATGACATCCCGGACTAGAAGGGGCAAGGTTAACTAGAATAATAGGGGCTGAATATAAACTATTTTGCAACAAACAGGTTCACCTACCAATATACTGGAATGTGACCACTACACATACAGTAGCACAGACCTAGCTATCTGGCACTGTGCATGTGAAATAATAACAGAGATACTCTGCCTGTCACAAGGATTTAGATATACACTCAGCAGCTACAGTTAAACTATTAGATCGTAGGAATACTTGCATAATAGTCTCTTTTGGCTTGGGGATTACCAGCAAGAACAGGACATGTGGCTGAGACTTTTTCTCTCTCTACTTCCTCCTTGTGGGGTTTCAAAGCCAACAAACCAGGGACAAGAAGTGCATACCTAATATATTTACAGACACTTACAAACTCAGACAATAGAGGGCAGCAGAATTCTACAATAAGAAATCTCCTCTACCGAAAAGACCCTCAGAAAGGGCTGCCACCCTCCATGATGCATTTAGTGTGGGACTGTGCCTAGGAAAAGCTGAACCCCAAACTAGTCAGTAAGTAGGGGACATAGATACACTGGTCTGCAGGTGAAAGGTCTTCAGGAAAAAAGGAGAATACAGTGCGGTCATTATCTCAATCCTTTATAGATTTACACTAGTCCTGTGGGTGGGGAGGGGACAGGAGCAGAGCACTATAGCTAGAATGCTGCCATGTAAGCACCAGGAAAAAGGTTTTTAAAACACTAACACCTATTGATAACATTATGTAAGTTAAGTTGATTGCGCACAACTATAGGGAAAACAATCTGTAAAAAGACTATAGTTGTGGTTGAAGTGTATTTTCACTGCAGTTACACTTATTGTTTTAATTCCTCTACCCCTATCCTGAATCATATTCACCTGTTTCCGGCAAGATCCTGGCTGTGCGATCTTCTCAGCACCACACAACCTCCAATCAGGATAAAATGATAAGTGAAGTAACAGAATATTCACTCAGCAGCCACTTTGATAGGTGCGCCTATCTGGTACCAGGTAAAATACCCCTTCAGAACTGTTAGCCAGTATGATAAAAACAGGTTCTTGACAAACTTCTGCCTCTGTAAAAATCCAGATTTCACTACAATTCCTAGGGACGGGGCTGGAATTTGTGTTATGAGAGCAAAGTCCTTGGGAGGACAGCACCCAGCCCCTAGGTAGGCTATGGTAAAATACCAGTCATTACAAAAGTGCATTATCAAGATAAGGCCAAATGTTACATCTAGCAGGGCAGAGATGATGCCAGAGACTGAGACAGAAGTACAGATGGGAATCATGCTAGAGGTCATTGCCAAGTGTAATCAGAGCCGAAGGGCAAACCCATAGTAAATACTGCAGGGGTGATGTCAAAAGCTGTTTGTAATGCAAGGTCAGAAACAAAAAAGGGCATTCATGAGCTAACAATTTCTACGACAGACAAATTTAGAATAACAGAAGTTTCCCTTAAAATAAGAGCTTCGCAACAATTTCATATGCTACCTGGGAGTTTGGTAGGTTACTAACAGCCTTCCCTAGCTATGAAAGCATACTACTAATAAATGAAGTGGGTATGTCCAAGCATTGGAGGGTTTATTACAATTAATGGACAAACCTCAGCAGTTTTTCAAGAACACCTTGCAGGTGTGCCTACACTCAATACTGCACAAGAAAGGAAGATGTCCAGGTTTACAAGAGAAAAACTGACTTAAGCATGTGAACTCCTAATGGGAATCTGAATAGCAGGAGAAACCAGCAGGGTGTAGGGGTGTGGTTCGGAGACTTTTGGGCCACCATTATTATGATTAAATATATAGAGATAGTTGCCTATATTATTTTGTCAGTATTTATTAGCCTATGCTAAAAATGTTGGAAGCTTTTCTTTCAATCTTTTTATTATGGTTTTAAACCAATAAAGTACAAGGATACATACAAAAATAATAAGGCGAGAGACTCAACAGAGTATAGAGAAGATAGAACATAGCATAATACCAGGACATAAAAGGACATGTCAGGCAGGTGGCCCAAATTCACAATATCAGTGTGTAGCCATAAAAGCAATACAATAAATGTCGGAAGCTTTTGATCTCAGTTCCCCCATTTCACTGAGTTTTTATAGGATCTATATATGCTTCCCGTAATATAACACCAGTGTCCACAGTTTCCTGCACGGCTGGATCCCTCTCAATTGACAGCGATCATAGTTCCTTGAGTTTGTGGTCAAGATATACTGTATGCAATCTGAGCATTCACAGCAGGTAGTATCACACATGTATACAATTATGCTGTGATCCTGTATGATGCTCAAGCAGGCATTGTCCTGTAAAACACATCAGGGAAATCTACATGAGAAGCCCCCTTAGATAATGGGGGGCATGGTTATCAATTACTGGCAAATATTTAAATGTAATGTTCACTATTGTTACCTGAAAGTTAGGGTTCACATTTTAAACCTTTTTTTAATGTTTGAAAATAAAAAGAATGTTTTAATATAACTTTTTTTTTTGGTGTGGTACCTTGAAAGTCCTATCCGTTTTTTTCTTTTAGGGATTTGATGTATTTTTCAGTGTATATTTCACTGGAGTGCACCAAACTTCATGCTACTTTTGTGGAACCAGTCTATGTTCATTGGGACATGGTACATTATCCTGCTGGATGATAGCAATGCAAAATGGCTTGACTGACAATAAATGGGTGCATTTTATTAACACATTATAGTTTGGCTTTTAGATTATGCTCAGTTGGTATTAAAGGACCTAATGTGTGCTAAGAAGACATTCTTTACACCATTACACCTCCATTGCTTAATTGAACCTTTGGCACAACATGTTTATGCACAATCTGACCCCACCATTTTTGGTATTCGAATGCCCAGTATTGCCTAATTTTTCTTTTTCATAGCTGACAATAGCAGAACCCAGTGTGGTCTTCTGATACGGCATCTTTTTCAAAGTCCCACATGCTGTTCAGAGATGCCCTTCTGTACATTGCTATTGTAAACAATTGTAGCAGTTGAGTGCTTTCTTTCAACTGCAAAAAGTCTGACCTTTCTCTTCTGACTTTTTTTTTAAGGAGTATTTGCCCAGAGAATGCTCACCGAATGTTTTTTTCTTTTTACATTATTCTCCATAAACTCTAGAGACTATAAAATCCCAGGAGAACACACATTTCTGAGGTGATGCTACCATCACATTCGTCATGAACAATTTTCTCACGTTCAAAAATGCTTATCGTGCATCTTCCCTTCCGTATGTTTGCAAACAACAATTGAATCTCTTGATTATGTTTGCATCCAGTTTTATGTGTTGATCTTCAGCCATAGTATTGGATCTTCTGCTATTGGCATGTAGACAAAAGCATACTTAATAAAATGGGCATAGAGTGTAAGGCATTTGGTGTTTCTTGGTAATCTCATTGTAGAGACTGTTCCCCACACAGCATTGTGCTGCATTAGCTTTTTAGGATCAGTTTTGACTGTAAGAATCCAAGCTTTCCAGGGTATTGTGGATTTACTCGTTTGAGTTAGGTATATTTTTAGGGCCAGCCAATTGCTGTGAGCCTGGTCTACTAAGCTGTGCTATAGAACATATAAATATTATGAACTGCAATAACTTCTACAGAGTTTCAGAAAAAGTTCCCTTTTCAACACAAGGCTGCTTCTGAGATCCACTTTGACCTACCAAGACTCAAGGAAGATGATTTTAGTTGCCCGCCTACAATAGGTAAGGCTAAACTAGCTTGTGGCGTGAAGCAATCCACATGAATTGTCACTTCCAACCTGATACCAGACTAAAATCAAAACTGATATAAAGACTTCTGGCTCATGTTCACTTACCATTGATATCAGACCCAATGAGGTCCATCTTTTACAGTTTGCAAAATTCAGATAGGAAAGGCACGTTTCAATGTAATCTTTTGGATCGCCATGGTGGTGGTCATGCCACTTTGCTAGGAAACTTTTATCACTTTAACTTTTTTCATGACAAAGATACCCTTCCTACTGTTTGAATTCAAAGCTTGTTCTAAGTTCCATCTTCTTCCTTTCCTGTATTTAATTAAACAAGTTTTATATGAGATTAGCAATAATTGATTGCACAAGTAATTAAGAAAGTTATAAACAACTCACACAGCTTAATTAAATGCTTTAGCCTCAGGTTATTTTTTGCTATTCTGCAACCTAACTTATATGTTAATACTTAAACTAGCAAAGATTGTCTATCAAAGAAGTTCCCATTTTGTCAATGCTTCAGGCATAGAAATTGCTCTTCTTGCAGAGAATGCTTTTTGCTTTACCTAAAAGTATCCTGGTGTGAAATCCAGGCACCTCAGAGATTGCAACACGTATCTGCTATAACATCTAAAAACATATAAGAATGGCAGCAAAGTTATACTCCAAAATGTAATAATGAGACGTCTTCAATCTAGTCTGGGTTCGTTTCAAATTTTTCAGGTGGATCTTAAGATACAGAAACCAGTTCACTTGGAATTTCAGGGTATTTGCAGTGGGCAGAAACTGAAAAGGCTTCTCATTTACTAAATAAGCTCTGAAAGCCAATCTGGGATTTTCCCATGCAAGAGGAGCAAAAGGTGTGTTTTAATGCCCCCCTTCCATTGCAGTATACACTCACCTTTCCTCTGCCCCCTTGTCACCCCTCTGCTCAACCACCAGGAACAAACAAAATGGCCAGTACTTTCAGGTATAGAAAAGCATATGACTCACTTTGCGCAACAGTGCCACTGCTTAGTAACTGGCCCATCCTTGTCACAGGGAGGAATGGAAAGTCAGGGGTCCTGTCAAGCACTTACTGGATAGACTCGTAACATCATTGACCATATATAATCATTTTCATATATGGTCAATGATGTAACCCAGGAAAACCCAGTAAATATATATATCCGCTGTCATCCGCCGGCTCTGTCATTCAACAGGAGTGAAGCAATGGGACCAGAGGTATGACAGCAGTCGGCAGGTCTTTTCTTTTAGCGGGTTAGCGGGCATCATGATTGACATGGATCTTGATCATTAGTTGATGTGCTTGACAATGGATCTACATTGTGGAACTTTGTTTTTTCTTTTCTTTTTTTTATGAAAAGGGCTTGTCAAAAAGTGTTTCTATCTCTATTTATGCTTTATATTTTTTTAAATATGTATTTCTTACGCATTCACATAGGGCTTTCAGATTTCCATAAGTCCCCTGCCCACAGGCCCACCCAACCACTGGGCCAGGGTTGTGGGAAAGAAGCCTTTGTCCTCAGCAACATGGCAAGCAACATGGCCCCCATCTTAAGGTAAATGGTCTGGAGGGGGGGCAACGCACGCTGAATGCTCTGGCACAAAATTTAGAAGGGATCTCAAGCAATTTTTTTCCCATTAGATCCCCTTTAAAATTCATACCATACCTGAAGGGCCTGGTTTGATTTATGGGGGAACCTATGTGCCATTCTTTTTTTAACTTTTCTTGGCTTATTTCCTTACATGGCCGAGAACTTAAAGATATGTAGGTTAACGGGGTCCATGATTTCATCGGTTGTTATTATACATGATGTTTGGCTCCTGACGAATGGATAAATGTTCGGGCGTTCATCCAAATGCCTGAACAACCAGGATATGGTTCAAACTTGTGTTCAAACTGAACCTTAAGCTCATCCCTACTTAACATATTCTAAAATAAACATTATCAAATATGAACTAGTATAAGAAAATTACGTTCACTGATGCACAAGTCATAATTACAAACCTCCCTCTTGCTGTTCACTAATATGCCGCTATCTCAGTAAGCACTGCTATCCTTTCCTGCACACATAATTATGTAGTGAGGCTTGGACCGTCAGTCCTTCCATGCAGATAACTACTGTCACATGCTCAGTAAGTCACTCCAATCTTAGATTAGTTATTTGGGATCTGACAGCAACTTAATATTACTACCAGCTTTTACATCCAAGAAATCATAAAAATGCTTTTCTATCAAATAAATGCCACAATTTAGATTTGTACAGGTATCTGTTTCATCAGTGATGTAGTGTGGGTGGGTTGTGTTTACTCCATTTTTTTACATTTATAGATCTATAGTTGCATTATAAATTCAATTTTCTATCTAGATTTTTAATTTAAAGAATTGTTCAGTAACTCAAAAAAGGGTGACGCTGAGATCTCAGAATACAGTCCAGTATACAGTGTAGCACGCTGGAGTTTAGGCAGGTTTTCACCTCACAAATTTATTTGCCAGGAGTAGTTATCCTGTTTGATTGCTAGAGATTCATTGATTTCTCCCTAAGTTTGGCCTTGTTGCACTTTTCTCTTCTACCACTAGGTGGCCGGGTACTTGGTGGTACTAGATATGAGAAGGGCAACCCAAGGTCAGGTTATGGGTATATGGGGTATCTTAGCCAATGGGCAGGAGTTTTCTTGAATCCCTTGGCCTGCTGGGAGAGCCTATATATTTGGGTGAGGTCAGGTGATCTATGTTCTGTGCCACCTGGATGGCTGTCTGGGTGGACGTGTGTCGTATTGCCTGGGCTGCTAGGCCAGAGATTGGGCCTATCCCGGGCACATCTGACTGCTAGGCTGTCTGAGGGCCTATCCAGAAGCAAGAGAGCATCGCAGGGTTGGGATTGCGGCTTGTAGTCCAACTAAAAGTGACGGTTCTGTCGGCCGGAGAACCTGTCAGTGGTCGAAGGTAGAGGGAAAGCTGTCGCCAGGAAGGGACTATCCACCTCATTACCAGGGACCACAGTGAGTAACTGATGTAAGTACCGGAGCAGAATTCTCACCAACCGGGGATGGTGAAGAATCTGGAAACTTCAGTGGGAATCAAGCCAGGGACCCAGCCAGCGGAGGCGTGTGTGTCAAGCTAGGGACAGAGCAGGCCAGCGTGGGGGAAGCTTGAGAGGTATGTAGAGTGCCAAACTAGAGACCCAGCAGAAAAGCGGGGGTGACGCTTGAAGAAGATACCACCGCGAAGATTGAAGGAGCTCAAAGGATTCAGTGATAGTGAATCAGTGGGTCTAGTGCGAGACCAGGAACTCAGTATATTGGAGAACTACAAGGAGCGATTGTAGTGAAAGTGAAGGAACTGTTAAGCCTTGTGTTTGGAACTGTTGAAGACTGTTGAAATAGGAGACAGCAATCCTGCTCATGCAGATGTGGCATCTTGCTGGATGCCTTTCCCTTCATGGCTGTCCTCCTATCGAAGTCTCGGAGTCTGCCAATTAATCTTACAACGACCTAAGGGTGTCCTGGCCCTAACCCTGTCTTCCTCAAAAATACAAAAAGGACTGTTAAGAGAAATAAAACCTCTTTTGCATCCAAGAAGTGTCTGGCGCCCAATAACTTTAATCATCTTACACCCACTATGCTTCACAACCCACCACATACAGAAGGATGTCAGCTATCCCTGGCCCTAGAGGTTCTCATCAGACCAAAGGAGGCCTGGGACCTTGCTACAACAGCATCATTGGAACAGTGTACCTAGATTTGGTACTCCTGACCCCTGCACTATCTACATTACATACTCCTGACACCCACACTTTGTACAATACATGCTTTTGATCCCTGCATTCTGTACGTAGGATCAAGTTTTAAGCCCCTCCTACTGTTAGCAATATGGCCACAACCAGTGTTTGTGTTGCCTATACCTTATTGGCTGCTGTGGGCAACACTGTAGCCAATAAGGTATGAGAAACATAAACATTATTTCTTTCATAAATGTGACCCAAAGTTCATATATCCATTCTATGATGCTGTCATTGTAAAAGTAACGTGTATGCCAAATGTAAGCTGAGCTTCCCTTCCCTGTGCTCGATACACATGAATACAACTTCAGTATAAACTGAATAGGAGGGTGAGCAGTAAAGTTGCAAATAAATTCTCTTATGGTATAGACAGTAAACACTTTCTCACCAGCCATTAACCTGTCAACTATATTGTCAGCCACTTGTCACAAACCATCATTATTAAAAGCTTGCTGAAAATGTTATAGTTATCACTATAAAACAATATCACTTCTAATTACTACCAGCTTTTCTGTCTGGGGAAACCAGCAAAATGTGTTTGTATCAAATAAATGTCACAGTTTAGATTTTTACAGGTATCTGTTTTATCAGAGATTTAGTGTGAGTTGTGTTTGGTGCAACTCGTTTTCTAATTTTTTTGTAATGTACAACAGTAAATATTACAAATACAAGAGGTTTCTAAATCAATGTTGCTTCATAAATTCGATTTTTGTATCCAGATTATCAGGACATGTTTGTTTTAACTGTCCATTTAATTAACCACTTCAGCCCCGGAAGGATTTACCCCCTTCCTGATCAGAGCACTTTTTGCGATACGGCACTGCGTCGATTTAGCTGACAATTGTGCGGTCGTGCGACATTGCACCCAAATAAAATTGATGTCCTTCTTTTTCCACAAATAGAGCTTTCTTTTGGTGGGATTTGATCACCTCTGCGTTTGTTTGTTTTTTGCGTTATAAACAAAAAAAGAGCGTTAATTTTGAAAAAAAAGCAAAATTTTTACTTTTTGCTATAATAAATATCCCCAAAAATATATACGTAAAAAAAAAAAAAAAATTCTTTCTCAGTTTAGGCTGATATGTATTCTACATATTTTTGGTTAAAAAAAATTGCAATAAGCGTATATTGATTGGTTTGCGCAAAAGTTATAGCGTCTACAAAATAGGGGATAGATTTATGGCATTTTTTACTATTAATGGCGGCAATCTGCGATTTTCATCGTGACTGTGACATTATGGCGGACACATCAGACACTTTTGACACTATTTTGGGACCATTGTCATTTATACAGCGATCAGTGCTAAAAAATGCACTGATTACTTTGTAAATGACACTGACAGGGAAGGGGTTAAACACTAGGGGGCGATCAAGGGGTTAAGTTTGTCCTAGGGAGTGATTCTAACTGGGGGGTGGGGGCTCTCACTATAACATGACAGAGATCACTGCTCCCGATGACAGGGAGCATTAAATCTCTGTCATGTTGCTAGGCAGAACAGGGAAATGCCTTGTTTACATAGGCATCTTCCCATACTGCTGCTCCGTGACACGATCGCGGGCCCCCGGCGGACATTGAGTCCGCAGAACCCGCGGGCACAGTCACGGAGTACGCCTTTAAGGGAGATTTAAAGGGGACGTACCTGTACGCCCATTTGCCCAGCCATGCCATTGTGCCGACATACATCATCGCGCGCTGGTCGGCATGTGGTTAAAAAAACAGGAGTTTGGGCCCCACAGCGACATCATACAAATAGCAATTAAATGCACAAAAAATGGAAAAACAAACATATACAAAGAAGGTTACCATCTCCTGCTTGGCCACTATCTACAGTGAGAATGGAAAGTATTCAGACCCCCTTTAATTTTTCACTCTTTGTTATACTGCAGCCATTTGCTAAAATCATTTACCGTATATACTCGAGTATAAGTCGAGATTTTCAGCCCTTTTTTTGGAGCTGAAAGTGCCCCCCTCGACTTATACTTGAGTCACCGCCGTCTGCCTACATGATCAGCGTGTCATGCAGGCAGACGGCAGCCAGCGTGTGCTATTACTATTCGGCGGCCAATTACTGTTCAAAAGTCGTGCCTCCTCCTCGTCTGTGATAGGCAGAAAACTTCATTTCCCAGCAATCAGTGTACAGCCTATCACGGACATTCTCTCATCCTCGTCCGTGGTATGAGGATGAGAGAATGTCCGTGATAGGCTGACCGCTGACTGCTGGGAAATGGAGTTTTCTATCTATGACGGACGAGGAGGAGGCGTGACTTTTGAACAGTTAATGGCCGATGAATAGTAATAGCACACGCTGATCGGTGCAGAGCGGCACACGGAGGCATGCACTGGACACAGGTAGGATGCACACATACACAGGACACAGACACAGGACACATGCACATATACACAGGACACATGACACAGGACACATACACAGGACACAGGTACAGGACACGTGCACATATACACATGACACAGGACTCATGACACATGCACATATACACAGGACACATGACACATGCACATATACACAGGACACATGACACATGCACATATACACAGGACACATCACACATGCACATATACACAGTACACATGACACATGCACATATACACAGGACACATCACACATATACACAGGACACATGACACATGCACATATACACAGGACACATGACACATGCACATATACACAGGACACATGACACATGACACATGCACATATACACAGGACACATGCACATATACACAGGGCACATGACACATATACACAGGACACATGACACATGCACAGGACACAGGGAGGTATACAGCTGCAGATGGGCATTGTTGACCCTCTTTTTCCACTTAAGGTAGCTGCTGCATTTCTCACCCTCGTCTTATACTCGGGTCAATAAGTTTTTCCCATTTTTTCGTGGTAAATTAGGGTCTCGACTTATACTCGGGACAACTTATACTCGAGTATATATGGTAAGTTCATTTTTTTTTCCTCATTAATATACACACAGCACCCCATATTGACAGAAAAACACAGAATTGTTGACATTTTTGCATATTTAATAAAAAAGAAAAACTGAAATATCACATGGTCCTAAGTATTCAGACCCTTTGCTCATTATTTAGTAGAAGCACCCAAAGATCACTGTGGCTGAGCTCCAAAGATGCAGTCGGGAGATGGGAGAAAGTTGTAGAAAGTCAACCATCACTGCAGCCCTTCACCAGTCGGGACTTTATGGCAGAGTGGCCCGACGGAAGCCTCTCCTCAGTGCAAGACACATGACAGCCTGCATGGAGTTTGCTAAAAAAAACACCTGAAGGACTCCAAGATGGTGAGAAATAAGATTCTGTGGTCTGATGAGACCAAGATAGAACTTTTTGGCCTTAATTCTAAGCGGTATGTGTGGAGAAAACCAGGCACTGCTCATCACCTGTCCAATACAGTCCCAACAGTGAAGCATGGTGGTGGCAGCATCATGCCGTGGGGGTGTTTTTCAGCTGCAGGGACAGGACGACTTGTTGCAATCAAGGGAAAGATGAATGCGGCCAAGTACAGGGATATCCTGGACGAAAACCTTCTCTAGAGTGCTCAGGACCTCAGACTGGGCCAAAGGTTTACCTTCCAACAGGACAATGACCCTAAGCACACAGCTAAAATAATGAAGGAGTGGCTTCACAACAACTCAGTGACTGTTCTTGAATGGCCCAGCCAGAGCCCTGACTTAAACCCAATTGAACATCTCTGAATAGACCTAGAAATGGCTGTCCACCAACATTTACCATCCAACCTGAGAGAACTGGAGAAGATCTGCAAGGAGGAATGGCAGAGGATCCCCAAATCCAGGTGTGAAAAACTTGTTGCATCTTTCCCAAAAAGACTCATGGCTGTATTAGATCAAAAGGGTGCTTCTACCAAATACTGAGCAAAGGGTCTGAATACTTAGGACCATGTGATATTTCAGTTTTTCTTTTTTAATAAATCTGCAAAAATGTCAACAATTCTGTGTTTTTCTGTCAATATGGGGTGCTGTGTGTACATTAATGAGGAAAAAAACGAACTTAAATGATTTTAGCAAATGGCTGCAATATAACAAAGAGTGAAAAATTTAAGGGGGTCTGAATACTTTCCGTCCCCATTGTATATATCAAATACACTGCCACTAACTGAATAACCTCCCTGCTTAATCTAACTCAAGCTATCTCTCTGTCCACGCTAACAACACTACACAGGGCAGCTATGTAAGCAGCCTTATATAGTGTGGGGCGTGAACTTAGTCCCCCTGAGCCATGATTGGCCAAAGGCACCCTGCCTTTGGCCAATTATGGCTCTCTTAGCAGAGTGCGCTGTGATTGGCCAAAGCATGCAGGTCAGGTGCATGCTTTGACCAATCATCATACAGCAATGCACTTCGATCTCGCACTGCATTATGGGGCATTCCACGGCACTCGAATTTCCCGCGAATGCCTCATATGTTTGGTTCGTTTTAGAACAAACGAACACCCGATGTTCATGTGAAACTTATGCTCGACTCGAACCGCGGGCTCATCCCTAATGGAAAGTAAGTTATATGATTTTTAATGGCATAGTTCACACCAGTGCTTGCCGTTTCAGTTCCAGAAAAAAAGTAGAACATGCTGCATTTTTCCTGCACTGCACTGTACTGGAACGTTGCAAACGAATCAAAAAGGCATTGGAACACACATGTCCTTATTTAGGATAAAGAAAAAAGAGGGGAAAATGTACTGGACTGGATCAAAAATGCACTAGAACTCATCAAAAATGTGTCAAAAACACACATGCAGAAAAGCTGGAATCCGGACTGCATTTCTATGGTGTGAACTGGCCATCAATCAATGCTGTCTTTGAGTGGTGTTTACACAGTCATTATGTGTAGACTATAGTAAGCAATCACAGTTTAACAATGTTAATACTGCACTGCTCTGTTGACAACATGTAAAAAAAAATAGTAAAACAAAACTTTTTTTACAAGTGCAGTGTCACTATAGTGATCATTTATAATGTCTGGTTGCTCTGATATCACTGTATGTTAGTGCTGCCAGCCATTGTCTCTGATTACCACCACAATAGTACTACGTCAGCACCAGACCAGTGCTGCCAGGCACAGTGTCCCTAATCACTGCCACACCAGTCCCACTGTCCTTGATCACCTCCACACCAGTCAGTGTCCTAATCACTTCTGCACCTATCAATGTGTTCCTGATCACCACCACAGAAGAAAATTTGTCCCTGATTACCGCCACACCAGTCCCAGTGTCCCTGATCACTTCAACCACTTGCGATGCTCTCTGAGAAGCGATTTGTATTCAGATCGCTCTTCAGAGAGCATTTGACAAGCGGTGAGGAGGTATCTGCTTTAACCCCTTGGACCCTGCATAAGCACCCCAATTCACTGGGCCGTGCTCAGCAGGTGTACAAGTGGTATAATCCCTGCTAGAGATGTGAAGCACAGTAGCATGTGTACACCCCCCACCACTACCTCTGCAGCTAAAGTGGGTAGCTGTTGAGGGGCATTAAAACCATGGCGCAACTGCGTAATGGTGTTTGAGAATTCTCCCATTAAAATCAATGCAATTTGGTCCACCACAAAATGGCCGCCAGCCGAAGCCCTAATTACAATGACAGGTTGTTTAGTGTTAATGGGGATGCTAGGAGCAGAAGCTGTTTGCAGAGACGTCTGCGGGGACAGAGTCGGTCTTCACAGCTGTTCCCCGCTGCACCGATCATTCCCGGGAGAACAGGAGGCGATTGCAGGTGTGCGGGAGTCTCCCGCACTTCGCGGGAGACTTGAGATGTCTGCAGTGTCACCAGACCAGTGTAAGTAACAGCAGTGTTCCTGATTGCTGCCGCACTGGGGTTGGTTTACTAAACTGTCACTGTGCATTGTAGTCATTCAGATTCGAACTTTAGCTTGTTCAGTTAAGCTTTGACAAAAAAAACTGGAAGCTGATTGTTTTCTATGCAGAGCTGCACAAGATTTTGCACACCTCAGTTTTAGTAAATCAACCCTATAATTCCCCAATGTCACCAGACTAGTGCAGCCAGCAATAGTGTTCCTGGTCACCACCACACCAGTGCAGTGTTGCCTCTGCCTGCTGCCTTTACTGACCCTGGTCTGTTTATTGAGCACATTTCTGCCTGCTACCTGGACCAATATTTTGCCTGTTTGCTGACCATGTCTCTGCTTGCCGCCTGAACTCACTAATCTGCACAGGCACCAGTCCCAACCAACCCCTGTGAACAATCCTGGAACCACAGGAACTCTTTTGTTCTTCCTTTCTTCAGCCTCTTGCACTTCCTGGCCAGTGAACATGGCATGCCAGGAGTAGCAGAATGTGTTTTGGGCTGTAATTTTAAGTATGTCAATGCTGTGTGTAAAAAATTTCTACTTTTAAAAGACTCACTGCGTTTGATTTACTAAAACCGGAGAGTGCAAAATCTGGTGCAGCTCTGCATAAAAACCAATCAGCTTCCAGTTTGTTTTTTTGTTTTTTGTCAAAGCTTAATTGAACAAGCTGAAGTTAGAAGCTGATTGGCTACCATGCACAGCTGCACCAGATTTTGCATTCTAGTTATAGTAAATCAACCCCACTATGCCTTTCATAAAATACCATGCGGTGCTTGTTTTCCAAAATAGGGTCATTTTGTGGGTGTTTTTCCTGTCCTGGCACTTCAAAGAATTACTTTCAGAATAATTTATTAATCCCAAAGGTAAATTGCTAAACTACAATTACATTTAAAGGAGAAGTCCAGCCTGAGCTCGTTTGGTTGGGCTTCTCCTTTGGGTCACAGGAGTGCAATTCATTTTGCACTCCTGTGACCCATTTTCAGCAGAGAGCGGTCTGAAGTCCACTCTCTGCTGACGTCACTGGAATCAGTCCAGGCACCACGAATCCCAACAATAAAGTCTGGATCCGCCGGGTGCCTGGACTGATGCCCGTCTCAGCCTCTCAGCGAGCCGCTGAGAGACTGAGACGGCGGCTCCCCGCCCCTCCACAGCTCAGCACTCCAGTCAGCGTGGAGGGGCAGAGCAGGAGAGCTGCTGATTGACAGTTAGCAGCTCTCTGCTCGGGGAGCTGTGAGAACCGAGCCATCAGCGATGTACGATCACTCTGTTCTCAGTGCAGAGGCGGCGGGGGACAGATGCAGCATCGGTACCTAGGTAAGTATAATGGGGGGAAAAAACGTATTCCTATACTTCTCCTAGACAACACAAAGATCACAATAACAAAGACAACAACAATAAAATTACCAATAACAGGAATTAATACCACATAAAACTAAATTAATAGAGTAGCAGGCTTAGCAGAATGTGTTTTTGGGTGTAATTGTATGCCTATGCTGTGTGTAAGAAATAATTTGGTAAAATAAACATTTTGTGGAAAGAAAACATTTATTTAATTTCTTTTCCAATAAATTGTGACAAAAAATGACAACCTAAAAAAACTCACCATTCCTCTTACTAGATACCTTGGACTGTCTACTTTCCAAAAAGGGGTCATTGGGGGGTATTTATACTATCCTGGCGTTTTAGGGCCTCAAAATATGAGATTGGCAGTTAGTGCATCAGGATTGATCAATTTCATACTATATTGCCAAACGTATTGGGAACCCCCCAATCCTTTGGTGGAGGGGTGATTATGGTGTGCAGTTGTTTTTAAGGGGTTGGGCTTGGCCCCTTAGTTCCAGTGAATGGAACTTTTATGCCCTGTACACACGGGCGGACTTTTGGACCGGACTGGTCCGACGGTCTGTCCGACGGACTTTCGGCTGACTTCCAAAGGACTTTCCCAACTAACGGACTTGCCTACACACGATCACACCAAAGTCCGCCGGATTTGTACGTGATGACGTACGACCGGACTAAAATAATGAAGTTGATAGCCAGTAGCCAATAGCTGCCCTAGCGCCGGTTTTCATCTGTCGGACTAGCATACAGACGAGTGGACTTTTCGATAGGAACTGGGTCCGGCGGAGTTCCGACGTAAATATTTGAAACATGTTCCAAATCTAAAATCTGTCTGATTTTTGACTGAAAAAGTCCGCTGCAGGGCCGATGAAGCCCACACACGGTCGAATTGTCCGCCGGACTCGGTCCGTCGGACCAGTCCAGTCGAAAAGTCCACTTGTGTGTACGCGGCATTAGGCTGGGTTTCTCCACATCCAATTTGCATAGCAGGAGATTGTGATCTCCGCCGTGGTTCCAGTACGAATCAGGAATCCTGTGCATCTTTTGGTCTGTTTCAGGTCCGAATTCAGCCAAAATTCGGGCTCAAATCGGACCTGGAACGGTGAATGGAGACGCACCGGACTCCTGCTGTGAGCCGCTGCGTGTTCTAGTGTGAACCCAGCCTTAAGGTGTCAGCATACCAAGACATTTTGGACAATTTCATGCTCCCAAATTTGTGGGAACAGTTTGGGGATGGCCCCTTCCTGTTCCAACATGATTGTGCACCAGTGCACAAAGCAAGGTCCATAAAAACATGGATGAGCAAGTTTTGAGTGAGGGAACTTGACTGGACTGCACAGAGTCCTAACCTCAACCCGATAAAATACCTTTGAGATGATTTGGAGCGGAGACTGCAAGCCAGGCCTTCTCATCCAACATCAGTCCCTGAACTCACAAATGCGCTTCTGGAAGAATGGTCAAACATTCCCATAGACACACTTCTAAACCGTGTGGACAGCCTTCTCAGAAGAGTTGAAGCTGTTATAGCTGCAAAGGGTGGGCCAACTGAACATGAACACTGAACCCTAAGCATTAAGACTGGGATGCCATTAACCATTTGCCTACAGGGCACTTTCACCTCCTTCCTGCCCAGGCCAATTTTCAGCTTTCAGCGCTGTCACACTTTGAATGACAATTGCGCGATCATGCTACACTGTAACCATGTGAAATTGTTATCATTTTCTTCACACAAATAACATTTTCTTCACACAAAAGTGCTTTCTTTTGGCGGTATTTAATCACTGCTGAAAAAGACCGAAAGTTTTGAAAAAAAAATAGTTTTTCTTAGTATCTGTCAGTAAGTTTTGTAAATAAGTAATTTTTCTCCTGCGCCGATGAGGCGGCATTGATGGGCACTGATAGGCTGCACTAATGGGCCCTGATGAGGTGGCACTTATGGGCACTGATGAGGTGGCACTTATGGACACTGATAGGTGGCACTGATGAGCATTGATAGGTGGCACTGATGGGTGGCATTGGTGGGCACTAATAGGTGGCACTGGTGGGCACTGATAGGCAGCACTGATAGGCGGCACAGATAGGCGGCACTGATGGGTGGCACTGGTGGGCAGTGATGGGTGGCACTGATGGGCATTGATGGCAGCACTGATAGCCAGCACTGACAGACATAACTAAGGGGCACAGATTGGTGGCACTTGTGGGCACTGATTGCTGGCACCGCTGGGCACTGATTGCTGGCACTGGTGTCGCTGTATTGTAATCAGGGCACTGATGATTATGTCTGGATGTCCCCTGTGAGGAGATGGTGCTGATTGGCTCTCCTCGCCACACACTCTGTCAGTGTGAGGCAATGAGAGCCGATTACAGGCATCTCCTTGTTTGCATGGTTAAAGAGCCGCAGCCGCGGGTCTTTACATAGATCGGGGTCGCGGCGTTTTAGTGGAAGTGTGTTTTAGAAAGAAAAAAAAGTTTTATATCTAGTGTCAGTGCGAGTGGTAGTATCAGTGTGTTTAAATAGGACAAAAAAAACTAAACTATTGTTTGTTGACCCTACTAAGGGTACAAAGAACAAATAACGCACACATATGTGATATTGTTGTAATTCTTAGGAGTAGGAGAATTTATTTTGCAGGGTTTTTTTGTTGGTAGATCGTGGTAATGGCATAAAAATATACAGCACAATCAATTTATAAATAATTAATTGGGTTGGAGGGGTATTGTCTTCGTCATTTTGTATATGTGAATTTTGATACTTAAAGTAAAATTCTCCCATACAGTGGGGCTATGCCTGCACTGCATGGGTTAACTGCTCGTTTTGTCTAGGGACGCGCCAAAAGGCTATACTTACCCAATCCTTCGATCCTCCAGAAAACCACACTCCCCCACATCCAGTGGTGGACTGTTCCTACCGTCCTCACATCCAGAGCCAGTCTATGGGCATTATGACATCAGGAACAGTCCATTCACAAGACCGCTAACATGTGGGGGGGGGGGGGGGCAGGAGCGCCGGGGACCGGTCTTGCACTTAGAGGATCAATGGATTAGCTAAGTATACAGTGGGGATGGAAAGTATTCAGACCCCCTTAAATTTTTCACTCTTTGTCATATTGCAGTCATTTGCTAAAATCATTTAAGTTCATTTTTTTTCCCTCATTTTCCTAAAAAGAAAAACTGAATTATCACATGGTCCTAAGTATTCAGACCCTTTGCTGTGACACTCATATATTCAACTCAGGTGCTGTCCATTTCTTCTGATCGTCCTTGAGATGGTTCTACACCTTCATTTAAGTCCAGCTGTGTTTGATTATACTGATTGGACTTGATTAGGAAAGCTACACACCTGTCTATGTAAGACCTTACAGCTCACAGTGCATGTCAGAGCAAATGAGAATCATGAGGTCAAAGGAACTGCCTGAAGAGTTCAGAGACAGAATTGTGGCAAGGCACAGATCTGGCCAAGGTTACAAAAAAAATTCTGCTGCACTTAAGGTTCCTAAGAGCACAGTGGCCTCCATAATCCTTAAATGGAAGACGTTTTGGATGACCAGAACCCTTCCTAGAGCTGGCCATCCAGCCAAACTGAGCTATTGGGGGAGAAGAGCCTTGGTGAGAGAGGTAAAGAAGAACCCAAAGATCACTGTGGCTGAGCTCCAGAGATGCAGTCGGGAGATGGGAGAAAGTTGTAGAAAGTCAACCATCACTGCAGCCCTCCACCAGTCGGGGCTTTATGGCAGAGTGGCCCGACGGAAGCCTCTCCTCAGTGCAAGACACATGAAAGCCTGTATGGAGTTTGCTAAAAAAACACCTTAAGGACTCCAAGATGGTGAGAAATAAGATTCTCTAGTCTGATGAGACCAAGATAGAACTTTTTGGCCTTAATTCTAAGCGTTACATGTGGAGAAAACCAGGCACTGCTCATCACCTGTCCAATACAGTCCCAACAGTGAAGCATGGTGGTGGCAGCATCATGCTGTGGGGGTGTTTTTCAGCTGCAGGGACAGGACGACTGGTTGCAATCGAGGGAGAGATGATTGCGGCCAAGTACAGGGATATCCTGGACGAAAACCCTCTCCAGAGTGCTCAGGACCTTAGACTGGGCCGAAGGTTTACCTTCCAACAAGACAATGACCCTAAGCACACAGCTAAAATAACGAAGGAGTGGCTTCACAACAACTCCATGACTGTTTTTGAATGGCCCAGCAAGAGCCCTGACTTAAACCCAATTGAGCATCTCTGGAGAGACCTAAAACAGGCTGGAGAGGATCTGCAAAGAGGAATGGCAGAGGATCCCCAATTTCAGGTGTGAAAAACTTGTTGCATCTTTCCCAAAAAGACTCATGGCTGTATTAGATCAAAAGGGTGCTTCTACTAAATACTGAGCAAAGGGTCTGAATACTTAGGACCATGTGATATTTCAGTTTTTCTTTTTTAATAAATCTGCAAAAATGTCAACAATTCTGTGTTTTTCTGTCAATATGGGGTGCTGTGTGTACATTAATGAGGAAAAAAATGAACTTAAATGATTTTAGCAAATGGCTGCAATTTAACAAAGAGTGAAAAATGTAAGGGGGTGTAAATACTTTCCGTCCCCACTGTATTTCTGCTCAGTAATTCCCTAGACAAAAACTAGCAGTTAACCCATGCAGTGCGGCCACAGCCCCACTGTATGGGAGAATTTTTTTTTACCCAGAATTCTTCTTTATTAAAGTTAATACATTGTTTTCAATTAAAGCCATGTGTGTCCATTTAGGCAGCTACTTTTTACCTGGTGTTTTTGACATAAAAATATACAGCTAAAATTGAATATTTTTTTTTTTTTTTTTTTACTGTTTTTTTACTGTTTCTTTCATAATAAAACAAAATCAGGAGACATCTATTCACATTTACTGCCAAATTAAATCCAATCTGTTCTGAAAAAAATAAGGAAAAATACACCTGGATACACTAAGTAGTTGGAATTATGTGTACAGTTAGGCTAACAGGTGTCTAAGTTGCAAAATTGGGTTTTGGCCTTTAGGTTTGTTTTGACCCTGGTCATGAAGGGGTTAACTGCATCTGCAAAATGTTTTGTCTTTTTTCTCAAGGATCATTAGACTACATTTTATCTCATGTTCACTCCTTTTTCCCATCAGAATAGCTGTTGTATCCAGTAGTCAGCATATTTTGACTTGTAGTAGATGGTGTACCTCTGTAAAAACCTGAAGGGAATACAATATTTATGTGTAGCCAATCATTTTTCATAAAAACTGTATATGCCCTTGAAATATCTAGTGTAGGTCCACTGTGCTCAGCACATATAGGACATTAAACTTGCGTGCACATAGGAAATAATGGAGGTGAAATAGTACTTCTTTACTTGGAAACACGGTATAACTGCTTGGAATAAGAAGTTATAATAAAAATGACTTTTCAAAAACATGAATATGTGCCTTTATAGCATATGGTAGAAAACAATTGTATTTTGACATATTAAAGAGATCATAGCTCATTTAGTATTTTCTGATCATACTTTAATAAATGGCATTAAGGCATTTATCTGCACAGGAGGGCATCTAATGCCGCGTACACACGAGCGGACTTTAGGGCGGACTTTGCCCGGCGGACTTTTCAACGTACTTTCCGACGGACTTTGTGAACGAACGGACTTGCCTACACACAATCCACCAAAGTCCGTCGAATTCGTACGTGATGACGTACGACCGGACTAAAACAAGGAAGTTCATAGCCAGTAGCCAATAGCTGCCCTAGCGTGGCTTTTTGTCCGTCGAACTAGCATACAGACGGCGGACTTTTCGACCGGACTCGATTTCAACGGATAAATTTTAAACAAGTTTCAAATCTAATTCCGTCCAACTTTTGAGAAAACAAAGTCCGCTGGAGTCCACACACATCGAATTGTCCGACGAAATCCAGTCCGCCGGGCAAAGTCCGCCGTAAAGTCCGCTCGTGTGTACGCGGCATTAGAGGTCCATTTGCCTAACTAAAGGTTAAAAATGAATTCCAGGAATGGTGTATTTTTACATACTTACTGTGCATTGGTCCAGCTTTGACCAATGTAATTGACCAATGTAACTATATATATACCATACCTGGCTGATGCTCCAGGAAACTGGAAATCCCTGATGTAGACACCACTACTCCATTGACCACTTGCTTCCGGGTTCCATGCTGAGTGGTCAGCTTGATGCAGGAGGATGTGTTGTATTTTTGCACTGAATGCTAAGCGTTTTATGATTAGAAAAGGTGGAGTGTATGATGTCACCGCCCTGCCTCTGAACCTCATTAAACCAGAGAATGCTTTGCATTTATTCAGAATATGCAAAGTATTATCTGAATGGCATCTGTCCCAAGTGGCCGACCTCCTGTGTTCACAATATAAAAATATATCATGCCTGGAATTCTTCTTTAAAGCAAATTCTGTTTGATTCCAATTAAATCCTTGGGTGTTTAGGGAAGGGATTCTTTTAATGATTCTTTTAGGCAATTCACACTTATGCGAATTGGATGCAGGTTTCCCCGCATTCAATTCGCAAAACAGGAGACTGTGACCGGCTCTTATGCCCCGTACACACGGTCGGATTTTCCGATGGAAAATGTCCGATCGGAGCGTGTTGTCAGAAATTCCGACCGTGTGTGGGCTCCATCGGACATTTTCCATCGGATTTTCCGACACACAAAGTTTGAGAGCAGGAGATAAAATTTTCCGACAACAAAATCCGTTGTCGGAAATTCCGATCGTGTGTACACAAATCCGACGGACAAAGTGCCACGCATGCTCAGAATAAATAAAGAGATGAAAGCTATTGGCCACTGCCCCGTTTATAGTCCCGACGTACGTGTTTTACGTCACCGCGTTTAGAACGATCTGATTTTCCGACAACTTTGTGTGACCGTGTGTATGCAAGACAAGTTTGAGCCAACATACGTCGGAAAAAATCCTAGGATTTTGTTGTCGGAATGTCCGAACAAAGTCCGACCGTGTGTACGGGGCATTAGTGGAACCAGTTCACATATCTCCGGAGCGACCGCAGAGCACATTGCACAAGGGTCCTATGCGTCTTTGGCTCCGATTCAGGTTCAAATTCAGACAAAAGTTTGGGCCTGATTTGCCCCTGAAACGGAGAAGAGGGACACCCCGGACCTCTGCTGTGAACCGTAACCATATTAGGTGTGAATCCAGCCTTAATCTGCTAATGATTACATACCCCCAATGGATTTTGCCCATACCACCTCTGATTAAGTCGCCACTCATCATCATCAGCAGCTCTATTAGGTACCAGTATCACTTAAAAAAATGTCAATAGCTTGTGTTCTGTTTCAAATACTGCTTTATGCTTTTACATACCTCCTTAGACCCAGTCTGTCCGGACAATATGGTCACCGGCTGGCACCATCCACAGACAGCTTCAAGAACACACAGAAGTTGAATCCAAGGCAATTTTATTTCGGACAACTGAAGTACAATGGATGTGTTTCCAGTCTTATGAGGTCTAATGCAGTATACACACGACCGGACTTTTTGACAGCAAAGTTCAGACGGAACGAATCCACCGGACAATCCGATCGTGTGTGGGCTTCATCGGACCTTAGATTTGGAACATGTTTCAAATCTTTCTGACAGACTCGAGTCCGGTCGAAAAAACAGTTCATCTGTATGCTAGTCCGACGGACTAAAACCGACGCGAGGGCAGCTATTGGCTACTGGCTATGAACTTCCTTATTTTAGTCCGGTCGCACGCCATCACATACTAATCCGTCAGGTTTTGGTGTGATCGTGTGTAGGCAAGTCCGTTGCGTCGGAACTCCGTTGAAAGTCCGTCAAAAAGTCCTCCGGAGTTCGGGCTGTCGAAAGTCTGCTCGTGTGTACACGGCATAAAGAGACAATTCATTTCCTGAACCCTGTCTCTGTGAAATACTAACACTGAGGGAATGCGGAAAGCAAATGGCGGGTTGAAGAAATAAGATGCAGTTGTGCATTCATTTCAGTGTGTGGTATGTGAGAACATATTGGGGTTGCTTTATTAACCACTTTGGCTCCGGAAGATTTACCCCCTTTCATGACCAGGCTATTTTTTGCGATACGGCACTGCGATATTTAACTGACAATTGTGCGGTTGTGCAAAGCTGTACACACATAAAATCGATGTCCTTTTTTTCCCACATATAGAGGTGTTTGATCACCTCTGCGGTTTTTATTTCTTGCGCTATAAACAAAAAAAGTCCAATACCATGGAAAAAAATATATTTTTTACTTTCTGCTATAAAACACATCCAATAAAAAAATTTAAAAAATCAAATTTCTTTATTAATTTAGGTCAATACGTATTCTGCTACTTATTTTTGGTTAAAAAAATTCCTAATAAGAGAATTATGATTAGTTTGTGCAAAAGTTATAGCATCTACAATTAATGGGATATTTTTATTTATTTTTTTTACTAGTAATGGCGGCGATCAGCAACTTATAGCGGAACTGCGATATTGCGACGGGCAAATCGGACACTAACTGACACTGTACTAATGACACTGGCTAGGGATGGGCCGAACACCCCCCAGTTCAGTTTGCACCAGAACATCTCGAACAGGCAAAAAGTTCTAGCAAACATGCGAACCCTATTAAAATCTATGGGACACGAACATGAAAAATCAAAAGTCCTCATTTTAAAGGCTTATATGCAAGTTATTGCAATAAAAAGTGTATTGGGACCCGGGTACTGTCCTAGGGGACATGTATCAATGCAAAAAAAGTTTTTAAACAATCATTTTTAAAGGAGCAGTGATTTTAATTATGCTTAAAGTGAAACAATAACAATGAAATATTACTTTAAATATCGTGCCGGGGGGGTCCTCTTGGTCTACCTGTAAAGTGGCGCATCTGTACAATGTAAAGAACATGCCACAGCAAAATTTTTAAAAAAAAGGCATGGGGTCCCCTCCAAAATCCATACCAGACCCTTATCCAAGCATGCATTGTCCTTGTATATGCATCCCCCTCTTTTTAACGTAATGATAAAAAAAATTTTTGCGCATTTAATTTTCTGTGCATTTAATGAATTTTTTTGTGTATTCAGCTTTTCCTATGTGTATTTATGTATTTGCACTTTATATGCATTTTATATGTATTGTATTGATGTACGAGATGGCTGCGGGTGTTATTATACATTTCATTTTTTACTATAGGTACATTTTTCATGAAGTTTATATTAGATCCTTGTAGTCACTAGAGATCATTAATAAATCATGAAGTTTTATTTTTATATCCACTCTTACATTTACTTCCTGTTTTAAAAGTTTGTTGGTAGTTTGTTACCAATCGCCATGTCTCCAGCAGGTGTCTCCATTTAAGAATCATGTCAATTCTGAAGTGTCTTCCGTTTCCAGCCGAGGCACACTCCCTGCTGACAGTCGGCGTGTATTTAGGCTCCTGGGTGACAGTATGACTCCACCCTCACTGACGAAGTCCTGTGGACGTAACGCCGCGTACGGGGGTGGAGTTTTTTGCTCTGACGTCACCCGCTGCCATCTCACAGCTGTTCGGACGCGAACAGTCTGTTCTTAGCCTTCTATTGCCATCTATTCACTAGCGCTGTACCAGTGCGTGTTTTAAAAGTGGTTTTTTACTTTTTCAATAAATTGCCTTTACGGCTTTGTTAAACGAACCGCTCTGAGGTTTTTTCCTCTTTTTTTCTTTGGGGATTGCTGCATTCCTAATTGCACTGGAGACTCACCTGTTTCATTGCCGCATTGAAGAGGTATCTGCCGATTACTATTGAGGACAACCAGAGGGGTCGTGCTATGTCCATCCAGTTTGTATGGAACCCATGCCCATTTAACCTCCCGTAATTTAAGAGGTCCATCCTATCTGGTAAGCATACTATATGTGTGTGAGTGGAGAGGATCGCTGTTTCACTTAGAAGGATTGGCTTCATCACAAGGGATTTCTCTTTTAATTTATGGACTTTATTCATTTATCATAATTTGCGCTGCACTTAAATTTGTTTTTAAGTTTGATGTATGGGCTTGGTGAAAACCTATAGTGCTCAGCTTGCATTAACCTTTTATATATTTTAGTTTGCGCTGATTGTTCCTATTTTTAGTATGCAGCCTGGCAGGTCGGGAAAAGGGGGAGGCTAGCAAGCGCACCCCCCCCCCCCCCCCGAACCATACCAGGCTACATGCCCTTAACATGGGGGGGTGGGTGCTTTGGGGCAGGGGGGCTCTTTAATGGGGACAAGGGCCTCTTGGGTTGTCGGGGTCTGCGGGTGGGGGGCTTATCGGAATCTGGAAGCCTCCAGATCCCCAGTCTCCCCCCCTATGTGAATGGGTATCGGGTACATTGTACCTCCACCTATTCACCAAAAAAGTGTACAAAAGTAAGAAACACAGTACACAGTTTTTGGCAAGTTCTTTCTTAACCACTTCAGCCCCGGAAGGTTTTGCCCCCTTCCTGACCAGGCCATTTTTTTGCGATATGGCAGTGCATCATTTTAACTGACAATTGCGCGGTCGTGCGACTTTGTACCCAAACAAAATTGATGCCCTTTTTTCCCCACAAATAGAGCTTTCTTTTGGTGGTATTTGATCACCTCTGCGGTTTTTATTTTTTGCGCTATAAACAAAAAAAGAGTGACAATTTTGAAAAAAAACACAATATTTTGAACCTTTTGCTATAATAAATATCCCCAAAAAAATGTAAAAAACCAAATTTCTTCATCAGTTTAGGCCGATATGTATTCTTCTACATATTTTTGGTAAATAAAATGGCAATAAGCGTATATTGATTGGTTTGCGCAAAAGTTATAGCGTCTAAAAAATAGGAGAAAGATTTATGTCATTTTTATTATTTTTTTTTTATTATTACTAGAAATGACGGCGATCTGCGATTTTTATCATGACTTTGACAGATCGGACACTCTTGACACTTTTTTGGGACTATTGACATTTATGCAGCGATCAGAGCTAAAAACAGCCACTGATTACTGTATAAATGTCATTGGCTGGGAAGGGGTTAACACTAGGAGACGATCAAGGGGTTAACTGTGTTCCCTATGTGTGTTTATAACTGTGGGGGGATGGGAGTGACTGGGGGAGGAGACATATCGTTGTTCCTACTTAGTAGGAACACACGATCTATCTCTACACCCCTGACAGAATCGGGATTTGTGTTTTTACACACACAGATCCCCATTCTCGTTCAGGGGGCGAAGCGCTTTTTTTTAAATATATTTTTTGGGTCCGGCGGGCGACGTGATTGATGGTGGATTACGTCGAAGGATACTATTTTTTTTTTTTTTTTTAATAAAGGACTTGTCAAAAAACTGTTAACTGTGTTTCTTGCTTTTGTACACTTTTTGGTGAATGGGTAGGGGTACAATGTGCCCGATACCCATTTACATAGGGGGGGCGTGGGATCTGGAGGCCCTCTTGTTAAAGGGGACCTCTAGATTCCGATAAGCCCTCTGCCTGCAGACCCCGACAACCACCGAACAGGGTTGCCGGGAAGAGGCCCTTGTCCCCATCACAATGGGGATGGGGGCAAGGTGCTTTGGGGGACACCCCAAAGCACCCTCCTCATGTTGAGGGCAAGCGGCCTGCTATGGTCCAGAAGGTGGGGACGCTCGCTCGTCCCCCTTTTCCTGGCCTGCCAGGCTGCATGCTCAGATAAGGGTCTGGTATTTTGGGGGGGACCCCACACCATTTTTTGACGTGGAGTTCCCCTTAAAATCTATACCACACCCAAAGGGCAGGGGAAGGAATTTTTGGGGGGATCCCATGCTTTTTTTTTTCTTAATTCTGTCATAAGGTTCCCCTTAACCACTTCAATACAGGGCACTTTCACCCCTTTCCTGCCCAGACCAATTTTCAACTTTCAGTGCTCTCACACTTTGAATGACAATTACTCAGTCATGCAACACTGTACCCAAACAAAATGTTTATATTTTTTTTCACACAAAATAGAGCTTTCTTTTGGTGGTATTTAATCACCACTGGGTTTTTTCTTTTTTGCGATATAAGTAAAAAAAAAGACTTTTTTTGGTTTCTATCATAAAATTTTGCAAAAAAGTAATTTTTATTTATAAATTTGGGCCAAAATGTATACTGATACATATCCTTGGTAACAATAACCCAAATTAGTGGATATTATTTAGTCTGTGTGTAAGTTGTAGAGTCTTCAAGCTATGGTGCAAATCATAAATATTTGATCACACCTGATGTACTGACGGTCTATCTAATTTCTTGAGGCCCTTCAGGGTGTGAAGCCTGCACTCAATATGGTGTCCTTTGATCCCCTACAGCATCTAACCAATGTATCACATTGATGTGTAACTGTATAAGCCACGTTTCTCTTATCAATTACTCATTGTTTGCTATTCTTGAACTATATGTACTATAAAAAAAATTCTATTTTTTTATATTTATTATTCATATTGTCTTTTGGTGTTATATCATCTTTAGGGCCTCTAACGATTTCAAATTTTCATACGTTTCCCCCGTATTATACATGGTGATGATTTACTATGTCTTTATTATCATGTTTTTACTTTTTTGACTATTTTGAGATATTGGATTGTGTTATATATGTGTATTTTTGATATGTACAGGTATATATATAGCAATCCCTTTTTCTTTTTTTGTTTATGTTAACCATCTAGTTTTGTGGTCTTTTTCCATGTTTTCCATTTTTTCCATGTTTTCTCATGGGCTTCGTATGTATTTATGTATGTATCTCCCCCCCCCCCTTTTTTTGGCCACATGTGTTTGCAATTTAAAATCATTGAATGCATCATGTGACATGTTTGAATCTGGTATATATTTGTCAAACAATATGTGGTCATTTAGCTATGACTAAGCAACAATGATGTTGTGAAACGCGTCAGCTATTTGTCCTGCTTCTGTTGTCATATGAACGTTGACTATTCATTACAATAAAGGCTTTTATCGTAGTGCGCTGTCCAGAATCCATTTCTTCAATATCGCTCGTGCTGAGCCTGCACCTGGCTTCCACTTTGGGGAGGGCGTTTTCTTCGCCCACCATTTAGCACACCACCATTTAGCACACCATTTGGAGCGGTTCACCCTTTTGTTACTTTGTAAAACTATTCATAATTTTAATGGCAATATATTTTAAAAAAGTTACCAAATATGGTAAACAAACCGTAGGAATGTGCCCATAACTCTAATATTGGTTGTAATAAATTGATACCTCAATAGTGACAAATATACACACATGCTATTGTGAATAAAATAAGATATGGACAAACTTGCAGTTTTTCTTTAGAGGGCTCATGCTTTAATTTCCTTAGCAAAGAAAATTATGAAATAATTACTTGTAGGTCTTGCTACCTTTCCGAGTAAAGCCTTAATCTTTCACAGCAGAGAATCAAGTTCATGCCCTGAAGCATTTACAAAATGGGAACATCTTTGGTAGGCAATCTTTTTGACTTTCATTAAGTATTTACTGAAGTGGAAGTCAGAGAGGCCTATTGAATACAAATTGGTGCACGGTCATTATTTATGCAGATTCGATTGTACATAATTAAATAGTGTGCAGTATTCTTCAGTTAAAATTCGTAGAGAGTTATTGAAGTTGCCAAGGAATATAGCTATAGTAGAATACATTTCATTCTCATACATTTTTATTTTATAGCATGGCAGACCTGGATAAGAATTAACCTCTTTTTCACCTTCTTATGTAAAGAAATGCTACCATGCATCCTAGGTTTTGTAGCACTTTTGTCATTACAGGTGTTAATAAACCAATGTAACAGAGTGTACCGGGTCCCTTATTACCCACCTTTAATTCTGCTTACTACGATCCAGTAGGTTCCTGCAATCCCCAGGGTTCTCCTAGATCAGTGTTTTTCAATCTTAGTGGGAGCAGGACCCCATAAAATATTCCACACCTTTCTATGTCCAAACAAGAAAAAAAAAAGTTTAGAGATGTAAAATATGTACTTTAAATGCATTAAATTGAGTAATAAGTCAAAAATCTGAGTTACTGTAATTAAAAGTAGATGTTAATCCTGAAAACAAATTTTTTTTATTTTTTTATTTTACTTACTTGCTAGTAATTTTTTATTGCACATCTGTACACTGACTGCAGCACATGTACAGTCCCAGCCTCTGTAAGATTTTTTCTCATTCCCATTCTATGTCTTATTTTTTTAAGCATATTTTAAAAAAACAACTTGCACAGACCTGTCCCGCATATAAAGCCATATGGCAGGTATGACACTACTCTAATCAGGAAAGTTGACTCTTGTCTCCCCCATACACATGTAACACAAGGAAAATTGCACAACCTAATGGAGATCACCTTCTCCTGCTGGCTGCTCCATGTGCAGACTACTACTGCGCTGCAGCAGTGCAGTGCCCACCGCTCTTCTCATACAGTCCATGCTCTCCTACCACGCAGCCAGGTACCCCATCCCCAGTTCAGTGCAGTGATCTTATAGCACCATTTCAGCAAAGTGTGCCATTTTGTCACATGATTGTGCATCCTAGGGATATTGTAGGCAGAGTCAACCTATGGAGAGACTCCCAACTGAATTTAGGTTTGGGGAAGGTACTGTATGTCTGGTAGACTGCAAGCCATGGCCCGGAAATGGACTATGGCCAAATGGATGAGAACTATATATTGATATATTTATATATCTATATATGTACTGTATATATATATATGTACTGTAGCCAGGTGCTGGGCTACAGCAATATGGAGGAGACATTGCCCTTTATTCTTCTTTCCCTCTACTGAGATACTAATGTTATGCTGCACCATTCTCCTCCAGCCAGTAGGGGTAGAGCTAAAGCCAAGCAAGCCCAAAGACTTCTTTGAAGAGTGCAGAGAATCCTGGGAGTTGTAGTTTGAGACAGCAGCCATAAAATGGGGCCAATGGACTCCTTACACTACAGATGCTGAAAGTCACTGTGCGAGAGGAGAAGTGTACCTGAAGGGAGACTGAGATGACAAGGTCGGCCTCTCTTGTATCTCCAACCCAGGTCCCTCTGAGAGTGAAAGAGAAGGAGCCGAGGGACAGGAGGAACACGAGTGCCTGCAGGTGTAAACCCGGTAACTTGCAGCAGGAGATGCAGAAGAACCATCAGGTCAGGAGGGGCAGCCATGCACCGTAGTTCAGCTGGGGTTAAAGAGGCACTCTGCTTGTACTGCAATACTGGAACATCTGGCGATGTAGAGCTTCTGGCAGGCTTGCAGCAGGAACTCACAGCAGGTCGCAGGACTGTAATTGCAGACAGCTGGGTAGGCACTTGGATGAGCTGGTAAGCTGGAGTCAGCAGACAGGAACGTGGTTGTGGGATAGCCAAGGTCATCAACATGCGGGCAGCGAGGTACAGAATCAGAAACTGAGCCAAGTCAGGGACGAGCCGGGTCAGGAGGAGGAGCCAGGTAACAGAATCTAAGATTAGGTCAGGAGAAAGGCGAGTCATAAACCAAGGGAGTATATCAGAAGTAAGCAGGATTCAGGGAACAGCTGAAGACCAGTCAGCATTAAAGCACAGACAGAGTCCTCCTTAAATAGCCCCCCTGAAGCCAAGATGCCTCATGCGTGCGCCCGTTTGCGTGCATACATACTCCTGTGCTCCCTTCTGTTGCTCGCATATCTATTGGCAAGACATCTTCTAGGAATTCCCTAACACCGAGTGAGTTAGAGAGAGCACCTCGGTGTGGATATTCGCCTGCCAGCGGCACTTTTAATCTTATAATAGTCTACAGTGACTTCTTTGAATGACTTCCACCAGTGAATTCTTAAAAGGTTAAAGCAGAGTTCCATTCATTTTTTTGTTTTTTAAAAGTCAGCTGCTACAAAAAGTGTGGCTGCTGACTTTTAATAAACAACCACTCACCTGTCCCACGATCCAGCAGTGTACTCACCCCAGCCGCGTTCTCCTCGTGTCCCCCCTCGGCAGTGCCGGCATCTCTACTATGGGCACCTGGCTGTGACAGCTTGTGGCTTCACATCCGGGTGCCCACTGTGCATGCGCGAGCGGCGCTGCACTCTGTGACTGGTCCCGAAGTCTTCAAGGATCTGTCATGTGTCCCAGAGGACTTCGAAAAGGAGCACTTCCATTTCTGATCGCCTAAGGTGACTGGAATGGAAGTGGGAGCAGGTACCTGTCAAAATCGGGTACCTGCTCCACCCCTCCTCCCTAAAAGCTCAGCTTCACAAACAGGAGCAAGGGAGGGTTGAACGCCGCTTTAATAAATGCAATCTTCCTCTTTAAATCCACAATAAGTGCAAGCAAACACCAACTTGTGCACCCCCACAACCATTCTGAGGCTAACCAGAGAAAATGTGACTTCACCTAAGAAGTCAGAAAGTGCTTGCTGTTATAAATATGCAGCAGCGTGGGATGGGGTAAATAACAAGTCTGCTTAAATCCTCTATACCAGGGATATGCAATTAGCGGATCTCCAGCTGTTGCAAAACTACAAGTCCCATCATGCCTCTGCCTCTGGGTGTCATGCTTGTGGCTGTCAGAGTCTTGCTATGCCTCACGGGACTTGTAGTTCTGCAACAGCTGGAAGTCCGCTAATTGCATATCCCTGCTCTATACAGTCAAGGCCAGCTACATAGCATAAAAAACAAAAACAAGACCAATGAACGTTCAACATAGAAAAGCGTGTATTCCCAGAATCTTTGAGAAAAGTGTGCGCATGTGCACTAGCGTTACGTCGTCTGGCACTACCCTACACGTTTCATCATAAATGACGTCATCAGCGGCATGTAGGTCAAATGGAGCCAATCGCTTTAAATACCAGAAATTAAAAGAAACCCCGGAACCAGAACAGAAAACCTATAAAGCCATAACGTCCATCTTTAAAAGGGGCATACAGTAGATATAACCTAATCTTTCTAAAGGACAACACCACAAGAAAGACATCTAGTGGGGAAATAACAGAATACAGCAATAATACTACCAAAAATATTAATGATGAAATGGCCTTTGATGACCTAAAAATAAAACCCTGAACAAAATGCGAAAAATTAAAAAAAGAGGGGAAAAATGGGTAAAAAAATCCATACCTATAACGCGTGAACTAAAATGTTACACATGGTTTCCGATGTATCTTTTGTACAAATTGTAAACACAATAAAAAAATATAAAAATATGCCATTAACATTCTAATAAAAATAAACAGAGTAAAATCACAAAAATGTCCCTCCTATACATCAATATTATTAATAAAATAATTTATGTCCCACTCTACGTTAAAACCATGGGAGGAAAATGTCCACATCTTGTAAATCCATTTGGTTTCAAGCTTTGATATTTCCCTTTTAATTCATCCACTGCGCTAATGCGGAGTATATTTATCTATTCCCAGAAACAATGCCCCCTTAGGATCTTTGTTATGCACCAAAGCATAGTGTTTAAATACATTGTGCTTAGGGTAACCCTGTTTGATATAAAGGAGACAGGTGTTGGACTTTATATGAGATGTGTGACACACAGAGGGTAAAATTGATGCACAATGGTAAGGAAATGGTATGGTCATGAAAAGACCATAAAAAAACATAGTATATAACAGAAATAGAAAATATTGAATATGAGCTGATATACTGTACATATATTAACATTAAACTATAAATACATGATGTTGCCAAAATTCAAAAAAATTCATATAATGTCTAGATATAAATGCATTATTGCATCTGGATTACTGCATCTAAAAAGCTCTACGCATTTTGTGGATGGAACTCCACTTCCTCAGGAGCAAGCACAGTGCACTCATGGAGGGATGGCTGATTGGTCCTGTGTCCGGGAGCTGCAATGCGCACCGTGAGCCTACCCTCTCTTAGCCCCGTTTGGCTTGGGGGAGTGGGTGGGCGTTCCCTGTGAACATCTGAGTCACGCCCCATGATGTATGTATGACATCACTTCATAGTTACATAGTTACATAGTTACTTCATGGCGCCAGAGCGCTGGCTGCGGTTGTTTTTCTCAATAGCATGTTTAAGGTATTCCCTAGCATGCTGGCTGCGGGTCGGCGCCAGCTACCCAAATGAGAATGCCTCCCTTTTTAAACACGCCAGCGTGACGCTGGGGGCATTTCCCGTGCCAGTTGCTGGGGTGGAGTCAGTGGTCTCTCATGTTCTGTTGGACAGCTTGCAGATCACATTCGAACTTTTAACCACCACCACTGGGACCATAGGTATATTTTATTCAGGGTGTTTGTATTTTCACTGTATCATTTCTGGGCATTCCTGTCCTGGATTCTTTTCACTCCTATGGGTTCAATAGCCATTTTTAGGTTTGCTCATCACTCATTTTCCTACCTGCACTTTCCCTCCAGTGTTTGGTACTTCTCTATTTGTGTATCATACACTTGTTCCTCCCCCTTTTTCTGATTCTATCAACTACGTTAGGCTTTATGCCAATATGCCAGCAGCACTATGCACTTTTTAACCATTATACACATTTTACACTTTATAGATAAGCTTGGCACCTGCTGCATATATTACTGTGAATCACAACATGGATACCCTGTCTACTCCCTCGAGTGTGATGTGTATGTACCCGGGTTGTGTGTGGGTCACGTTCCCACAGCTCCCGTTCAGGACTTATTATCGGCCATCTTTGATTCCAAGCTTCACATGTTCCAAATTTGAGCTGATTTGTAAGTAATACTAGGGTAAATTTTCCTTTTTTTCCCCCTCTTCTTTTCATTATATTATATTAGTATTTTTATATACATATTTTTTGTAGACACACATGCTGTGCTTGCTCCTGAGGAATTGGAGTTCCATCCATGAAACGCGTAGAGTTTTTTAGATGCAGTATTCTGGATACAATCATGCGATTTTATCTAGACATTATATGAATTTAATTGAAATTTGGCAACATCATGTATTTATAACCATAGGTGTGAGCAGCCTATTGCATTAGGGTGTGCACCCCAAAGCTCAAATACATATGCATGTGTATATGTACTGATGGTGTCAGTAGGGCAGTGGACAGTGTCAGTAGTTTTATTTTTATTCTTTAAAAATTATTTTATTTTGTAACATTTTTTTTTTGGATGAAATATCAGTGGTCTAAACAGGGGGGAATATGCACCACACAAGCGATTAGGGTGTGCCCAGGCACACCTGTCACACCCTGTGCGCACGCCTATGTTTATAACCCAGTGTTAATGTATGTATACCAGCTCTTATTCAACATTTTCTATTTCTGTTATATACTATGTTTTTTATGTTATTTTCATGAATGAATAAATGTGCCACTGTGCATCAATTTTACCCTCTGTGTGTCACACGTCTTATATAAAGTCCCAAACCTCTCTCCTTTCTTCAATGAATCAGGGAAGGAGGCACATCCTCTGATTGTCCATGTACTTCATATAAAGTCCCAAAAAACCCTTTTTAATTTTACCCTGTTTGATATTTGCAACATGTTTGTTTAACTGAACATGTAAAGCTCGAGTCGTTTGACCTCTATGTTGCATGCCGCACGGGCACTGTAATAAATAGGCAAAGCTTACAGGTACCACGCGTAATGAAAGACCGAATAGAATATGTTTTAGAAGTGATTTCAGATTTAGAATTTCAAACCTTCCTTTTATTGGCAATAATGACCTGACACACTGAACATTTTTTATATGGATAAAAACCTACTAGTTCTTGAAAAAAGGAGGGTTTAACCGGAAGATCAACTAAATTGCATGCAATTTTATCACTGACGCACTTTGAATGACAATTGCGCAGTCATACAACATTGTAGCCAAATTAAGTTTTTATCAATTTTGGTGGGAACTGATAGGCACAGATAAGGCAGCACTGATAGGCACAGATAAGGCAGCACTGATGGGGATAGATAAGGCGGTACTGATGGGGACAGATAAGGCAGCACTGATGGCCACTGATAAGATGGCACTGATGGGCCCTGATGGGTGGCACTGATAGGTGTTACTGATAGGTACCACTAATAGATGGCACTGATGGGCACTGAGAGGTGGCACTGATAGGTGGCACTGATGGGCACTGGTAGGTGACACTGATGGGCACTGGTAGGTGATACTGATGGGCAGCACTGTTGATGAGGCACTGATCTGTGACACTGATAGGTGGCACTGTGGGCACTGATGGGTGGCACTGTGGGAACTGGTAGGTGACGCTGGTGGGCACTGTTAGGCGGCACTGTTGTGCACTGGTAGGTGGCACTGGCAGGTGGCAAATGTGGGCACAGATGAGCTGGCGGCAGCTCTCCTTGATCAGGACCGAAGTCCCTATAAAAGCCGCTGGTGATCTGCTTTATTTTTTTTCTCCTCGCTATTGATGTACACCCAGCAAAGTAGGTCTGCGCTGTAGCCATTATTCGGCTATAGCGCGGATCTGAAGAAGTTAATCACCTTGTATGCTAAATTATTACCTTTGTTAGTTGATTTTATGCCTGCCTCATTACCAATCATTGGATGCCTGTTTTTTAATATACAGTAGCACTACTACTGGGTACTAAGTATTACTCAGTGATTTCCATATGATTTTGTATGTTTGTACACTCAACCTGGTATGTTAAACAATAAGTTCACCTTTCTAAACAAAATAAAAAATAAATGCACATGTTTTTGTAGGTAAAAAAATGTGTTTTTATTTAATTTTTTTACTAGGAGCCTGCAAAGCATTGCATCTACGGTCAACAGATCGTGGGTGCAATGCAGGACTCCTGCAGACTTTCAGTCAGGCAATTGCACAATGACAGGAAGAAACAATGAACTACCTAGAGCGCTCAACAGCTCCCTGGTAATTCATTGAGAACTACAAGCCGTTAGCCGCAAAGGCTGTCCATACTTGTAGTGCTCCCATTCACAGAACTCTGTGAATGAATGAGGCAGCAGGGTGAGCAGAGCGCTGTGTTTTTTTTAAAAATTGTGACAGTGAATTTGGGGAGAAGATGCCCAGCTCGCTGTCACTAGGGGTGTCTGGTTGGGAAGAGGCTGCACCTAAAAATGGGTGGAACATGTAACATGTTCCCAAAGGTGAACTTATCCTTTAAAGTGGAAAAGAAAATTAAGTCCTGCTAGATCACTTCCGGCTGGCCCCTTTTGCATGTATAGCTATATAAAAGTGTAAAAATAAATGTAAAAATAAGTGCCTATACTGTTTAAAATCCAGAAATACACTGTCTTACCCTGCTCTGCACATGCTCAGTTGCTCTCCATTTTTGGCATTGTGCCGAAAATCAGAGCCACTAGAGGCTGATCAGCTGATAGCCTAAAGATTTACAGCTGCTTAGGGGCTCTGGGCTGCAGCAAAATGGCAAAATAGTCAAGGCAAAGAACAGAGGACCCATCCTTATCAGTGGTTCCTACATGGGTAGCGTTACAATATATACAGAGGAGACCGAAAGTATTCAGACCCCCTTAAATTTTTCACACTTTGTTATATTGCAGCCATTTGCTAAAATCATTTAAGTTCATTTTTTCCCTCATTAATGTACACACAGCACCCCATATTGACAGAAAAACACAGAATTGTTGACATTTTTGCAGATTTATTAAAAAAGAAAAACTGAAATATCACATGGTCCTAAGTATTCAGACCCTTTGCTGTGACACTCATATATTTAACTCAGGTGCTGTCCATTTCTTCTGATCATCCTTGAGATGGTTCTACACCTTCATTTGAGTCTAGCTGTGTTTGATTATACTGATTGGACTTGATTAGGAAAGCCACACACCTGTCTATATAAGACCTTACAGCTCACAGTGCATGTCAGAGCAAATCAGAATCATGAGGTCAAAGGAACTGCCTGAAGAGCTCAAAGACAGAATTGTGGCAAGGCACAGATCTGGCCAAGGTTACAAAAAAATTTCTGCTGCACTTAAGGTTCCTAAGAGCACAGTGGCCTCCATAATCCTTAAATGGAAGACGTTTGTGACGACCAGAACCCTTCCTAGAGCTGGCTGTCCGGGCAAACTGAGCTATCGGGGAAGAAGAGCCTTGATGAGAGAGGTAAAGAAGAACCCAAAGATCACTGTGGCTAAGCTCCAGAGATGCAGTCGGGAGATGGGAGAAAGTTATAGAAAGTCAACCATCACTACAGCCCTCCAACAGTGGGGGCTTTATAGCAGAGTGGCCCGAAGGAAGCCTCTCCTCAGTGCAAAACACATGAAAGCCCTCTTGGAGTCTGCTCAAAAAACACCTGAAGGACTCCAAGATGGTGAGAAATAAGATTCTCTGCTCTGATGAGACCAAGATAGAACTTTTTGGCCTTAATTCTAAGCGGTATGTGTGGATAAAATCAGGCACTGCTCATCACCTGTCCAACACAGTCCCAACAGTGAAGCATGATGGTGGCAGCATCATGCTGTGGGGGCGTTTTTCAGCTGCAGGGACAGGACGACTGGTTGCAATCGAGGGAAAGATGAACGCGGCCAAGTACAGGGATAACCTGGACGAAAACCTTCTCCAGAGTGCTCAGGACCTCAGACTGGGCCGAAGGTTTACCTTCCAACAAGACAATGACCCTAAGCACACAGCTAAAATAACGAAGGAGTGGCTTTACAACAACTCCGTGACTGTTCTTGAATGGCCCAGCAAGAGCCCTGACTTAAACCCAATTGAGCATCTCTGGAGAGACCTAAAAATGGCTGTCCACCAACGTTTACCATCCAACCTGACAGAACTGGAGAGGATCTGCAAAGAGGAATGGCAGAGGATCCCCAAATCCAGGTGTGAAATACTTTCCCAAAAAGACTCATCTTTCCCAAAAAGACTCATAGCTGTATTAGATCAAAAGGGTGCTTCTACTAAATACTGAGCAAAGGGTCTGAATACTTAGGACCATGTGATATTTCAGTTTTTCTTTTTTAATAAATCTGCAAAAATGTCAACAATTCTGTGTTTTTCTATCAATATGGGGTGCTGTGTGTACATTAATGAGGAAAAAAAATATCCTAAATGATTTTAGCAAATGACTACAACAAAGAGTGAAAAATTTAAGGGGGTCTGAATACTTTCCGTCCCCACTGTGTGTATATATATATATATATATATATATATATATATATATATATATATATATATATATATATATATATAGTATCTCACATAAGTAAGTACACCATTTTTGTAAATATTTTATTATATCTTTTCATGTGACAACTGAAGAAATTACACTTTGCTACAATGTAAAGTAGTGAGTGTACAGCTTGTATAATAGTGTAAATTTGCTGTCCCCTCAAAATAACTCAACACACAGCCATTAATGTCTAAACCGCTGGCAACAAAAGTGAGTACACTCCTAAGTGAAAAAGTCCAAATTGGGCCCAATTAGCCATTTTCCCTCCCCGGGGTCATGTGACTCGTTAGTGTTACAAGATCTCAGGTGTGAATGGGGAGCAGGTGTGTTAAATTGGGTGTTATCGTAATTCTATCCTTAATATACCAAAATATATGAGGTTTCTGCATGATAGGCCCAGTTAACATCCCCCATTGAGCCTGCTATCCATCCTCCACATCCCACCCTTATCTACAATTTGATTAGCCCACTGCCAGCCATTAATAATTAGTGAACTAAGGGGTCCATATAAAACACCGCATTATCAAGTTATGTCAAGTTATATTTAAATAATTGGATTTTTTTGACAGGCCGTTGGCTAATGCAATGCATCCGGACAGTGTTCAGTGTTGTTTTGTATTGTTATATGTTTGTCTTGTTTATTGATAGGTTTATGGTAATTAATTCATTGCTCCATTGGATCTAATTAGTTTTTATGAATTTAAGTACACTGCACTATTTCCATTCATTTTTTGATACGTTTATTAAATATTTGTAAATGGAATAAATAAAATAATTTTTTGATGAATTCCAGTTTGATCTAATTTTTGTTGCCAATAGTAACCCTTTTACCCCATATTCTCTATAACCGAGCACCATCCCCCCTTTTCCCTTGTTTTTTCTTATCTACATAAAGATGGCCTAGGTTATAAGAAGATTGCCAAGACGCTGAAACTGAGCTGCAGCATGGTGGCCAAGACTATACAGTGGTTTAACAGACAGGTTCCACTCAGAACAGGCCTCACCATGGTCGACCAAAGAAGTTGATTGCACATGCTCAGCGTCATATCCAGAGGTTGTCTTTGGGAATAGATGTATGAGTGGGGCCAGCATTGTTGTAAAGGTTGAGAGGTTGAAGGGGGGGGGGTGAGCCTGTCAGTGCTCAGACCATACGCCGCACACTGTATCAAATTGGTCTGCGTGGCTGTTGTCCCAAAAGGAAGCCTATTCCAAAGATGATGCAGAAAAAAGCCTGCAAACAGTTTGCTGAAGACAAGCAGATTACAGATATGGATTACTGGAACCATGTCCTGTGGTCTGATGAGACCAAGATAAACTTATTTGGTTCAGATGCTGTCAAGCGTGTGTGGCAGCAACCAGGTGAGGAGTACAAAGACAAGTGTGTCTTGCTTACAGTCAAGCATGGCGGTGGGAGTGTCATGGTCTGGGGCTGCATGAGTGCTGCCAGCCCTGGGGAGCTACAGTTCATTGAGGGAACCATGAATGCCAACATGTACTGTGACATACTGAAGCAGAGCATGGTCTCCTCCCCTCGGAGACTGGGCTGTAGGGCAGTATTCCAACATGATAACGACCCCAAACACACATCCAAGACGACCACTGCCTTGCTAAAGAAGCTGAGGGTAAAGGTGATGGACTGGCCAAGCATGTCTCCAGACCTAAACCCTATTGAGCATCTGTGGGGCATCCTCAAACGGAAGGTGGAAGAGCACAAGGTCTCTAACATCCACCAGCTCTGTGGTGTCATCATGGAGGAGTGGAAGAGGACTCCAGTGGAAACCTGTGTAGCTCTGGTGAACTCCATGACCAAGAGGATTAAGTGCTGGATTCAGTGCTGGAAAATAATGGTGGCCACACAAAATATTGACACTTTGGGCCCAATTTGGACATTTTCACTTAGGGGTGTACTCACTTTTGTTGCCAGCGGTTTAGACATTAATGGCTGTGTGTTGAGTTATTTAGATAGGACAGCAAATGTACACTGTTATACAAGCTGTACACTCACTACTTTACATTGTAGCAAAGTGTAATTTCTTCAGTGTTGTCACATGAAAAGATATAATAAAATATTTACAAAAATGTGAGATACTGTATATACTAGTAAAACAGTCTGCATCAATTTTCTGAGTATACATTAATCCCTGTTTCAGAGGAGCTTACATTCTAGCATTTACAACAAACATGCATGCACTCTATGGTCAGTTCAGAAGAGACCATGTTGTTCAAAGGGATTGAAGTCTAATCTTCAGCACTGCAAGACAAGAGCACTAACCATTTAGGTATTTTGGGACACATTTTAACGCAATATATACAACTTATTTTATTTTTTTTCTCTTCTGTAAATTATATAGTTTTATATATACTGTAGTGAATCTTCTCTGGAAACTTTTGTACCGCACAGGATATTGTATTGAAACGGATATAATTATAGTAATGTCTTTAAAGGATTAAGCCATAATTAATGTCTGGAAATCCAATTTAGTATGTAAATATCCAAAAGCAAAAATGAAAAAAGTCTTCTAAAATAAACGTTTCTATTGTATATCCTAATAGGGCTGATCTAAATTTCAAATTCAAACTGTAATTTTTAGTAACTAACTAAATTGTGCAACATATAGTCTCCATATTCATATTGGTTGCTCATACATAAAATAAGCGAAATTGAGAGGTTTCACATACATATTTATAAAAAAATAGGGAGATTATACAAGTTGTACACTCACTACTTTACATTGTAGCAAGGTGTCTTTTCTTCAGTGTTGTCACATGAAAAGATATAATAAAATATTTACAAAAATGTGAGGGGTGTACTCACTTATGTGAAATACTGTATATGCATGTTGTTTTCATTTAGCTATTAACAGTACATCATATCATTTATTACCAGGATATGATTAATTGAAATGAAAATAAAATATGGCAAACTCAAATGATGTGTATCCTTAAGGCAAACATGTCAGCTCATTATATATTGCCGTAAGTATCTGTAACATTCAGCATTTTTTTTACACAACTCCTCTAAATTTGACCTAGATTATAGAGATAATCAAACGCACAGTGGGATTTTTTTCAAAACAATGATGTGTAAACCAAATCATGTTACAATTGATGAACAATATTGTGTTGTTATTTGCATGTTCAATATCATTCATTCTGTATCAATTTATAAAAAGTAGCGCAAAGTGTAGTTATGCTTTTTATTGAATATACATTTTGATTATAGTGTTTCATAATTCTCTATAAACCACTTTAATCCAAATGTAGCTTCTGCCTTCTAGGTCCCACAACACATCTAACAAAGATTAAAATTGCTGCTCTCCCACACACTCTCCAAAGTTATGAGCTGTGAGATAACATGCAGAATCAGAGTATAGGATGTGGTTAAAGGTCCCATATCTATCTTGGTTTACTAGCTAATTTAATAGAGTGAAAGCAATAGAAAATTGTATATAGGGATAAGCTCGATGTTCGAGTTGAGCGTAAGTTCGACTCGAACATCAGGTGTTCGCCCGTTCGCCGAACAGCGAATATTATAGGGCATTCGCAGCAAATTCAAGCACAGCGGAACGCCTCCTAATGCACTGTGAGACCTGCATGCTTTGGCCAATCACAGCGCGCTCTGCTGCGAGAGCTATAATTGGCCAAAGGTAGGGTGCCTTTGGCCAATCATGGCTCAGGGGGACTAAGTCCATGCCCCACACTATATAAGGCTGCTTACATAGCGATCATGTATAGATTGAGCTAGATTAGGCAGGCAGGTTAGTTAGTGGCAGTGTATATATATATATATATATATATATATATATATATATATATATATATATATATATATACTCCGTATTTAGTATAGAGTATAGACTAGATATTCAGTGTAGACTCTATATTCAGTCAGTGGTTAAGCGGAACCCTGCATCAAAATTTTTTTTTAATTCACAAAAAAAAAAAAAATTCACAAAATGCAAGCCAGGCCCTTCAGGTCTGGTATGTATTTTAAGGGGAACCCCGCGCCAAAATGTAAAAACAAACAAAACGGCGTGGGGTTCCCCCAAGATCCATACCAGGCCCTTCAGGTCCGGTGGTTGTGGGGGTCTGCGGGTGGGGGCTTATCGGAATCTGGAAGCCCTATATAACATCACATGACGTCAGAGGGGGCTGGGTCGCCTGTTTAAGTCACCCGGTGGCCCCAAATTTGCCTATATAACAGCTGTCAAAGCCAAGAGACAGCAGTCGGTGAGACCCTCCCATCGGAGGCGGAGCTTTTTTCTTTTGGGGGGGTCCGTCGGGTACCGTGATTGAAGATGGATAGACATTGCGGGACAATTTTTTTTAAATAAAGGAATTCTCAAAAACTATCCCCTGTCGTTACCCATTCACATGGGGGCGGGGCCAGGATCTGGGGGCCCCCTTGTTAAAGGGGGCTTCCAGTTTCCAATAAGCCCCCTACCTGCAGACCCCCACAACAACCTGGCCAGGGTTGTGGGAATGAGGCCCTTGTCCCCATCAACATGGGGACAAGGTGCTTTGGGGGAATCCCCAAAGCACCCTCCCCATGGTGAGGGCAAGCAGCCTAGTATGGTTCAGGAGGGGGTGCCACTCACTCGCCCCCCCTTTCCTGGCCTTCCATGGCTGCTTGCTCAGATAAGGGTCTGGTATTGATTTTGGGGGGGACCCCCACACCATGTTTTTAAAAAATTTTGGTGTAGGTTCCCCTTTAAACCCATACCAGACCCAAAGGGCCTGGTACGGATTTTGGGGGGGACCCCACGCTGTTTTCTTTTTTAAATTTTGGCGTGGAGTTTCCCTTAATATCCATACCAGACCCAAAGGGCTAGGGGGGGGGAAGCCACGCCGATTTTTTCATTGATTTTTATCTATATTGCCGGGATCTGGCAATACATTACAGCTGTGAGCAATTTTAAATGACATTTTTTCCTTTAGAGATGTCATTTTTCTGTGGCACAGTAAAACACATGAGAAAGATGCACCACTTTCCAGGCAGACTAAGGGGACCCCCCAGGCATGATATTTAAAGGAATATTTAATTTTATTATTGTTTCACTTTAAGCATTATTAAAATCTTTGCTCCCAAAAAAACTGCAGTTTTAAAAACTTTTTAACTTGCATATAAGCCTTTAACCACCTGCTTACTGGGCACTTAAACCCCCCTCCTGCCCAGACCAATTTTCAGCTTTCAGCGCTGTCACACTTTGAATGACAATTGCGCGGTCATACAACACTGTACCCAAATGAAATTTTTATCTTTTTTTCCCACAAATTGAGCTTTCTTTTGGTGGTATTTAATCACAGCTGGGGGTTTTATTTTTTGCCAAACAAACAAAAAAAATGGAAATTTTTGAAAAAAATAAAAGTCATGTTGAAATTGTTTGTTATAAAATTTTGCAAACAGGTAATTTTTCTCCTTCATTGATATGCACTGATAAGGCGGCACTGGTGGGCACTGATAGGCTGCACTGATGGGCACAGATAGGCACAGATAAGGCGGCACTGATAGGCACAGATAAGGCGGCACTGATAGGTACAGTTAAGGCAGCACTGATGGGGACAGATAAGGCGGTACTGATGGGCGCTGATGGGTGGCACTGATGGGTGGCACTGAAGGGTGGCACGGATGGGTGGCACGGATAGGTGGGACTGATGGGCACTGATAGGTACCACTGATGGGGGCACTGATGGGTGGCACTGATGGAGGGCACTGATGGGCAGTGATGGGCGGCACTGATGGGCGCTGGTAGGTGACACTGATGGGCACTGATAGGTGGCACTGATGTGCAGCACTGTTGCACTGATGTGGGCACTGATGGGTGGCACTGATGGATGGCAGTGTGGGCACTGGGTGGCACTGTGGGCACTGATGGATGGCACTGTGGGCACTGATGGATGGCACTGTGGGCACTGATGGGTGACGCTGGTGGGCACTGGTAGGCAGCACTGTTGCCTATTGCTTTGTGACAGTCTGATCGCCATGATCGGGACTGATGTCCCGATCACGGCCGCCGGTGATCGGGTATTTGTTTCCTCCTCGCGCTGATAGCGAATTACCGGCTCTGTTTACATCACGTGATCAGCTGTCATTGGCTGACAGCTGATCATGTGGTATGGGGTCGGGACCAACCCCTTACTCTGATCTGTGATCAGGCGAGTCTCATAGACTCGCTGATCACCGAGCACGCCGCGCGCGCCCTGCAGGGGGTGCGCAGGCCGCTCGTGCACGGGACGACGTCGATAGACGTCGTCCCGGCAATTCAGATCCGCGCTGTTGCCGTCATTTGGCAATGGCCCGGATCTAAAGCGGTTAAAATGAGAACTTTTGATTTTTCACGTTCGTGTCCCATAGACTTTAACAGTGTTCGCATGTTCGCACAAATTTTTTGTCTGATCGCATGTTCTGGTGTGAACCGAGCCGGGGGGTGTTTGGCTCATCCTAATTGTATACTGTACTCAGCCTATGACTCAGAAGTGTGAGAACTTCAGGAATAACAGTATCTAATTCTGGACTGGTAAGGCACCTTTTCAATGGACCAAGACGTTTTTAACTTGTGGTCATCTGCACATAAACCTTCAAACCTTCATCAATTACAAACAATTTCTTTTTGAAGAACACGAGGTGCGTGCAGAATTTGTCAATCACAGTATTGAGAGGAGGATCCCTTTTTAGGAAGCTTCATCTTCTTGATGCTCCTGTATCATAATGGAATGCTATCAATATGGCAGAAAAGCCACAGATTCTATGGTTTTCCAGATGGCATCAACCTTAAATGTTCTAAAAAAAACTAAAGGGAACAACCTGTCCCATTTTAACCCTTTCTAATGGACAAGTCTATTCACTTTTGGGGAAAACAAATTGCAGCTTGTTGTGTTCTGTAGTCTGGGTGGCAGACTAGTTAAAAAGGAACAGCTAAATACAAATAGTAAAAAAAAAAAGAAACAAAATATTAAATAGGCAAAAGGTACAAAAATAGTAAAATAGGAAAAAACATAAAAAACAGGGAATTTCCACACCTCGTTACGTATACTAACAGCCAAGTTTGAAAGGAAATTCCAATACCTATAATTTAATAGTTATTAATAGTTAAGTTATTATTAGTTAGTTATTATTTCAGATTTTCGAATTTATGGATTTTCGAATTTCAAAATTTACGAATTTACGGATTTTAAAATTTCTGAATTTTCAGATTTTCGAATTTCGAATTTTCCAATTGTTGAATTTATAAATTTTCCAATTTCGAATTTACGAATATTCTGAAAAAAATGGTAAAAGGGTTTTCGTTAATTCGGATAGTTCTGAATTAACAAATTTGTCGAAATTCTTAAACAGCGAATTCGGAATGGTATCATTAGCAGTAATCAGCATGGATTCATGAAGAATTTTTCTTGGTGTATGTGTATTTTGCAAAATAAATGTTTCCCCATAAATGTTTACTGTACAAAATAAGGTCCGTTGGCATGGACCATAGGGTGAGTACATGGATTGAAAACTGGCTACAAGGGCGAGTTCAGAGGGTGGTGATAAATGGGGAGTACTCGGAATGGTCAGGGGTGGGTAGTGGGGTCCCCCAGGGTTCTGTGCTGGGACCCATCCTGTTTATTTTATTCATAAACGACCTGGAGGATGGGGTAAACAGTTCAATCTCTGTATTTGTGGATGATACTAAGCTAAGCAGGGCAATAACTTCTCCGCAGGATGTGGAAACCTTGCAAAAAGATCTGATATTAGTTATTAGGAAAGGTTTCTAGCACTGAACTTATTCTCTCTGGAGAAGAGACGCTTGAGAGGGGATATGATTTCAATATACAAATACCGTACTGGTGACCTAACAATAGGGATAAAAAATGTTCGCGGAAGGGAGTTTAACAAGACTCGTGGCCACTCATTGAAATTAGAAAAAAAGAGGATTAACCTTAAACTACGTAGAGGGTTCTTTACTGTAAGAGCAGCAAGGATGTGGAATTCCCTTCCACAGGCGGTGGTCTCAGCGGGGGGCATTGATAGTTTCAAAAAAACGATTAGATAAGCACCTGAACGACTGCAACATACAGGGATATACAATGTAATACTGACATAAAATCACACACATAAGTTGGACTTGATGGACTTTTTTTTACACTTGAAGTGTCTTTTTTCGACCTCACCTACTATGTAACATGCCTACTTAATGCTGACTTTCACATGACTGCGGCCCAGCCTGGTCCCAGGCATTGATGAGTGCAAACACAAGAGGAGAGGAGAGTACCCCTACACATTCAGGATGAGGAGGCCCCTCCCACAACTGTAAGACAAAAACAGAACATTCCATAGCTCAACTCACCAACCAGTCTGCCAACTGACCGAATTAACCTGTCCAACAGTCTGCGTTAAAAACAGGGATTTAGTTAGCATGCATTTACAGACGCATGCCTAAGCTGCAAGGCCTCTTCACGGCACTCTGTGTATGCTTGCAGTCCTAACGCTACTGAATTTATAAGTGTCTCCACAATGGAAGCACATGCATTAAATGGATAGATGAGGGGCAGGTGGGCCTGGAGGCAGCCCAATTCCCCTTAAAGGAACAGGAACCCACTGGACTCCCAGCAAGAGCACAATGGCAGCAAAGGTGTACAGTGTGTCCCCGGACCACAACTGTGCCGCTGAAGGGCTCTATTTAATAGGTAAGTTTGTCATAGTGTGCGAATATATGGAGCTTACTAGCCTGCAGGGGGTATGGCTATATATATATATTTTTTTAAGAGGCTACTACCCCTTTAACCTCTTGGTGCCGACAGTACACATATATGTGGCCTTTCAGTGGGTGGGCCTTAACGCCGAGTGGCCATATATCTCCAACACTGTGTAAACAACTTACTGTGCTGAGAATGCGCTTCCTGCACGCTCCCAGCATGGTAGCTGGCGAGGATCGGTAAGCTCCCAAAGCATACTTGCGATCGGGAGTATTCCGACCGTGTGATAGCCAATCATGCCAATGCCTGCCTCCCGGGTTTTAGAACTCTTAAAGGGCCGGGAGGCGGTTGGCGTTAATATGGCAGCTGGACAGGGCTGTACATATGCTGTGGCTGTGAGGCTAGGTTCACACTGGTGCAATGCGGGAACTACAGCAAAGTCTGTGCTAATTCCCACATCGAATCAGAATCACAGGCAGTTCACACTGCACTCTGTGAACCGTTGCGGGTGTCAATATAAAGTTAATAACACCCCCAAATCGGTTCACAGAATGCAGTGCGAACTGTGGAATCGGATGAAATCGGATCACATGGGTCTGAACACCCATGCGATTCGATTCCAGTGCGGACCAAAAAAAAAGGGTCCTGCACCATTTTGGTGCGAGTGCGATGTATGGCTGAATTCGCACCGCACAGACATCGCATGTGATGTACACAGGCATGCGATGTGAACCCAACCTGATGCTTTTATTCACAGCTGCTCCAATTTTACCTCAGCCTGTCAAACTTGCCTATTGCTTTGCAGGTGGGTTGTAGAATTTTAATACAAAATCCTATGAATTGCCTGTATGCCTGCAAGCTGCTGAAAATCGGTCCACTGTCTCTTTTCAGAGGGTGGTAGGCACTGCCGCCAATGTGAATGATCCCTAAGGCCCCTTTCACACGGGTTCCTCCGTGGAGCGGGATCCGCTTGCTTTTCAGGGGATCTCTCTACTGATCCCCGCTGAGCAGGCAGCATGACAGGTCCGTGTCCGCTCCAGTCTGCATAGCAGACACAGCCCGCTTTTCTCTATGGGCAATCGGATGGAAATGGACCGTCTGTCTGTTTCCATCTGATCAACGGACAGGGAATATGTCCCCCGTCTGTCTGTTTCCATCTGATCAATGGATGGGGAATATGTCCCCCACCTGTCTGTTTTTGGAGGACAGGATCAGATCAAATGGCGGCGGGTGTTAACAGACTTCCATCCGCTGACATCCGCTGTTCTATAGAAGAGACTGGAATCAGGTCCACCTGTCGGTTTTTCTGACATTCCTGATCGGATTGCCCATGTGAAAGGGGCCTTATAGTAATCGATTTTTATTTATGATGGTTAATATTCAGACACAAGGAGTGTAAGAGGACACAGGGCCACACATTAAGATTGAAAGAGAAGCGGTTTAACCTTAAAGTGGACCTTCAGTTATTTTTTCAACTTCCCATCTATTAAATCTTCTGCCCTTCTTCTCTCCCATTTTTTAGTCTTTATATGTTTACTTCTGCCCTTGTTGTTTTAACTTTGGATAGTTAAACATTTTTTTTCTGCCAGTAAATACCTTATACAGCCCACTTCCTGTTTCTTGTCTAATAAAAAGCCTAGGCTTATGACATCATGCATCTCACTCCCGTGAGAGTTTGCCAGGAAGGGAGGGGGGGGATGAGTCATAAGAGGACCAATGAGAGCTACAGAGCTGGAGGTGTGCCTCTGTGTAAATCCAGGAAGTGAACAGGCAGCAGCTTCAACTGCCCACAGTTAAAATGGTTGCAGCCAGATTCAGTGGAGGGAGATTTCTGCAGCGTATTTTGGCAAGTACAGAATCACAGTATATATAAAATATGCCAAGTGGTTGGAGGGAAGCTTCAGAATGGCATAGATGTTTTTATTACAAATTATGTGAGCAGACTGCAGTTCCTCTGCGAAGGGGGGTTTTTACTGTCAGGGCAATAAGGCTGTGGAACTCTCTTCCACAATTGGTGGTGGCTGCAGGGAGTACTGATAGTTTTAAGAGACTCTTTAGCCTCGTACACACGATCGGATTTTCCGCAGACAAAACCTCTGACTTTTGTCCGAAGGGCGTTGGCCAGGAAGTTGTCTTGCATACAAACGGCAAGGAATTGTCAGCCAACAAACACGTACGTAGTGAGGTACTTTGTGGTTTTTCAGCTCTTTAGCGCCACCCTTTGGGCTCCTGCTATTTTTGTGTTAGTAGAAGTTTGGTGAGTGTTGATTCGCGCTTTTCATTTTGCGCTTTTAAGTTAGTTTCTGAACGGCCATTCATCAACCAGCCATGTTGCAGAATCGGAGGAGATAACGTGTTATTTATTATTGGCCTTGGAGTTATTGCTTTGACCCAAGTCCAGTCCAAGAACAGGAGGAGGAGGATTTCTTGGACCAAAATTTGGTTGCTTTATTAATCGTGACCAATGATGTCATATGCCTTTGCTGTGGGAGCTCCAGGAGAATAATCCGGATGATTTTCGGAATTATCTCCGGATGACGGACCCCTGCTTTCACCAACTCTTGGCATTGTTGACCCCCGATATTAAGAAGCAGGACACATGCATGAGGCTTTTATTTTATTTTTTGGTTGAATAATGATTTTAATTGGTATAATTTCTATATTTTTGGATGGAAAGAATACACTTTTTGGTTAAGTTCTATTGGCAGATAGCATGTCTAATTTTATTTGTTTTCTTTTTTTAATGCACAATAAAAAATTGTGGAGAATAATACTTGGCTATGTGTTTTACTTCAAATGACATTTTGGGAGTAGGCTGTTACATTTAAAAAATACAATGTAAAATGAACAGGGAACACCAACATAATTGTATCTTTGATCTTAAAAACTACGGGATAATTCTTGATATCACTAGAAAAAAAAATCCTTTGAAACTTAGTTTGCAATAACTCCATCAATATCACCAGCAAAGCAGCTTCATTATTATTCCATTAAAGAAGAAGAGAATTGTGCGCTGTAATTCGAGATTTCATAATTTGCCACATCACAAATGTTAATTCTCCATTATGAATGCTAGTTTACAAGACCGACCGCTTCTGGCTCGTCCTTGCTTCCGAGCATGCGTGTTTGTACTTTGGACTTTTATCTGACGGACTTGTGTACACACGATCGGAAAATCAGACAACACACATTTGTCCGCGGAAAATTTTAAAGCCTGTCTTCCAACATTTGTCCGCGGAAAATCCGACAATTGTCTGATGGAGCATACACACGGTCGGATTTTCCACCAACAGCCTGTCATAACACAATTCCCGTTGAAAAATCAGATCGTGTGTATGAGGCTTTAGATGTGCATCTTAAGGAACACAACATACAGGGATATGGGAAATATAGACACTGACACACACAATGTGCACCTACATATTGTCTTTATTCGGCCTTACCTATTATAATACTATGAATATCATAAGAAAAGCAGGATGGAGGGATATAATGCTATAAAAGGGCACTTTAGAGTTGTGAATATTGTACTATATTGGCTGTGTGTGTTTAGTGTGTAACCTAAGGACGGCGCCATGCTGCCTTCCCACAGACGCCTGGTGCGCTCTAGCCTCTAGTCTAGCGGGCTGTAGTAGTGGACACGTCACCACACTACAGGCGCTGTGATTGGTAGATGGGGAGGTAGGATTAAGCCGGTGGGCGGGGCGAGGCGCTGACGCCGGGGAACGTGTCACGTAAGCGGTAACGTGCTCCCCCTCCTCCCTCTTTCTCTTCTGCTCGACGGCAATAGTAGAGCGGGTTCAGAGCCATGCCTCGGCCAGGAATGGATGTAAGTGAGACCTTCTACAGAACCGGGGGGCCGCCGGAGTGCGTGCAATGGCGGACGGGGGCGCTGCGTCGTGCGCGTTTGGCGGGAGGGGCCTTGCAGCGTGGTGTGTGCAGGCCGCGGCATCTCCGGAGAAAGAGCGCCAAATCCGAGGGGGAGGGGGGTGCGAGCAGGCGATGCGAGGCCTAGCTGGCGGGGCATGCTGGGACTTGTAGTCCCCACACACATCTCTGTGCGGTCAGAGGCCGGTACAGCAGCACTACAATTACCAGCATGCCCCGCGGCATAGCTTCTTTGGCCTTCTTGGGCGGGGGGGTGTTTTCCTTTTTAGCAGCAGGTCACGTGTGTGTGGCCCTATCACCAGTATGGGGCCCTCTGGGAAGGTGCTGGGGTTCTCCCCCGCTCTTATTGGGTTGCATGTTAGGTTAGTCTCTTCTTGTATTTCCAGAGCAGAGGAAGAGGTCTGTATCCGGGTTGATAAGAGGCTATCTCAGCCTGGCTGCTGTTGGCATGCTGGGATTTGTAGTGCCGCAGCACCTATAGAGGCTGGCATGTTATAAATCACCGGCATATCCTGAGGCTGGCAGGTTGTGGGATGTACTGGAGGCTTGTGTCCAGTATTAGTAGGAGCTGCTCCTCCCCCCGCCCCCGCACTCTGCAAATGGCAGCTGCCAGGAAATGAGCGAAGAAGAAAATGGAAGGCGGCTGAACTTGAAACCTGAGAGCCGCAGCCGGAGGGGCTGACCTTGTGCACAGCCTTCATTCATACAGGGGGGGGTGTTCAGTCACTAGAGGGGGTGCTCGGTCTCTGCACCCCTCTTATGGCTAACTACGGTGCGGGGTTCATACCATTTTTTTTTTTTCTCAATTAAAAAAAAAAAAAACTAAATTGTAAAATTGAAGTAAATGTCAATGTTTGTGTAAAAGTGTTTTCTTGCCAGAATCCTCCCCATATTCATTGTACATCTTTCTGCTGTGTATTTCAAGTTTTGCAGCCAAATTGGGGCCGTATCCGGCTTTGTTCTTATTCACATAGCATGACCGGGAAAAGCAACATTCAAGTTGCTGCTAAACCTTCTTTTTTTTCATCTAAGTTTTATTTTAGAGGCAGTTCACACCAGAACACGGTAGCACCAGCACCACCGGTAGCACCAGCACCACGTTCTGGTGTGAACTGCCTCTAAAATAAAACTTGGATGAAAAAAATAAATAAATTTAGCAGCAACTTGAATGTTTTTTCCCTGTCATGCTATGTGAATAAGAACAAAGGCGGATATGGCCCCAAACCTGGTATTCTGTGTTCAAGACGCACTTTGCTTGCGGTGTGCAGCAGGTGTCAGTGTTATTGTCGCTGCAATGCTGTCTGCTTGCCTGCACCGGATTGCATGGTCTAGTTGTACCATGCGTTTTGGTTGCTGTACAATTTTTTTTTTATTTACTTTTTTTTTTTTTGTTTTATAGTGCATGCACTACTTTGTTGCCCTACAGCACAATTTCATGTGGTTCTGGGCTGAAATTGCACTGCACCCAGATCGCATGTGAATAGCGCTATTACAGTCCTACTATTCAGGATTTAGGCCTCATGTACACTGCTGCTGGTAAGCAGACATTTAGGAGCAGTTGGGGGCGTTTTCCTGAACTCTCCTGTTATCTTATCAGTACACTGCGTTGTTTATAGTAGTTTCTAGGCAGTTGGGTTTAGAGGCCTTTTTTGGAACGCGAATAAAATGCGTTCAGAAGCTGAGTTTACAGGCATTTCAAGCTCTAAACGCGGTAATTCACATTTAGCTGCGTTTCATTTACATGCGTTTTTTATTTTTGTCTATATAGGAAAAAAGACGCAGCATTATAGCACCAACAGTTTACATAATGCTTTACAATGTAGACGGGGGGGACAGTACAATTATTATAAGGTTGAATACAGAAGGAATCGGATAGCCTTGCTCATGAAGCTTACAATCTAAGGCCCCTTTCACAAAGGTGCATCTGTGTAGCGAAATCTGCTTTCTCAGTGGGGGATCTCTCGACTGATCCCCACTGAGCAGGCGGATGACAGGTCTGTGTCTGCTCCGCTATGCAGAGTGGATACAGACCTGCTCACCTCTATGGGGCAATTGGATAGGAACAGGCTGCTTGTTCATTTCCATCTGATCCGCCAGGCGTATGAGGAATAGGACCACCATCTGTCTTTGGTGGCGGGTGCCAGCTGATTTGTCCGCTGACATTCGCCGCTCCATAGAAAAGACTGGAGGGTCAGACAGACCTGATTGGATCTCCCATGTAAAAGGGGCCTAAAGGATCACCACCATTGCAGTATAGTTTCTTTAGCTGCAACAATGTAGGCACTAACTTTCACGCAAACCAATTTAACCACTTGACAACTGGGCACTTAAACCCCCTTCCTAACCAGACCAATTTTCAGATTTCGGTGCTCTCACACTTTGAATGACAATTACTCAGTCATGCAACACTGTACTCATTTGAAATGTTTGTCTTTTTTTTCACACAAATAGAGCTTTCTTTCGGTGGTATTTAATCACCGATGGGTTCTTTATTTTTTGCGCTATAAATCAAAAAAAGACAAATTTCGGTAAAAAAAAAAAAAAAATCTTTGTTTCTGTTAAAATTTATTGGCACAGAGCAGCTCTGTGGGCACTACAGATCCAGGCCACAGTGCTGCTAAAAATGATCTCTCCCCTCGCAGTGTACAGATCGGTACAGAGAGGGGAGGGTGGAACCGGCATCATGTTGTGACGCCAGTTTGTTTACAAGTGATCGCTCCGTCATTTGACGGAGCGATCACGTGGACAACAGCTGCTACAAGCAGCCATTTACCGCGATCCAAGATGCGCCGTGTCTTCCGGACCTGGCAGTCACATATGTTTGCAGGAGCGCGCCCCAGGGGGTGCGCGAGAGCAACATTCTGGGAGGACGTCCATGGACGCCCACCCAGAATAAGCCGACCGCGCTGTAGCCGTCTTTCAGCTATGGCCCAGTTGGCAAGTGGTTAATATACACTTATTGGGATTTTTTTTTTACAAAGACATGTAGCAGAATGCATTCTTACTATTAAGAAATTCGAAAAACATTTTGTTCAAAATATTTGTGTGAAAAAAATGATACTTGGCATTTGCAGGGTACTTGCACTCATGCTAATGCTCCGATACTAAAACCAATACCTTCAGACTTTTCAGGCGATTCCAATGCGAATTGTAGTGTATGAGATTAGAAACGCCTTAACTACTTCCCGCCCGACCTATAGCAGCAGGACGGTGGTTCAGTTATCCTGATTGGGCATCATGTGACGTCCAGCAGGATAACATGCCGGCACGTGCCCGCAGCGTGGCGATCAGTAGTGCTGTGTCAACTCAGCACATTGATTATCAGCACGTGCCCATCGGGAAAACCTGTCACTACCTCATCAGTGCCATCTATTAGTGTCTATGAGTGCCCATCAATTGCAATCATCAGTGCCCGTCGGTGAAGGAGAAAACAAAATTTTATAACGGAAAAAATAAACTTTTTGTTTATTTTTTCAAAAATGTCGGTCTTTTTTTAGTTCAGCAAAAAATTAAAACCCCAGTGGTGGTCAAATACCATAAAAAAAAAACTATTTGTGGGAAGAAAATTATAAAAATTTAGTTTGGGTACAGTATTGCATGACCGTGCACTTGTCATTCAAAGTGCGACCAGCACTGAAAATTGTCCTGGGCACGAAGGGGGGAAGTTCCCAGTATTGAAGTGGTTATTCGGACTGAAATCACACAGGAATTTTTTTTTTATTGCACTGCGACCAGCCCCTATATATGTGAACAGACTGTAAAAACTCACTGAAATGCAAATGAAAACTGATGTGTCTGCAAGTGAAATCTGTGCGGTTTTCCCGTCCGTTTTCATGCATGTATGGCGTAAACACGCACTAAAAAAAGCTCACATGACACTAAAAATGGGCATCTACAAGTATTTGTCAAAGTATCATTACTCGATCCTAAACTGGTATCAGTGCATTCCCAGTAAATTTAATTTGTGTACCGTGTCATGACCGCTCGCTTGTCAGTTAGTTGCACAAAGCTGAATAGCAAAAAAATGCCCTGGTCATGCAGGGGGTAAAACCTTTCCGGAGGTCAAATGGTTGCAGTGCACCTGCCCAGACAATTGACATTAACAGTATTTAAAGGGGTTGTAAAGGTAAACATTTTTTCACCTTAATGCATTCTATGCATTAAGGTGAAAAAACTTCTGACAATACCGCCGCCCCCAGCCCCCCCCCCCCCCCCCCCGTTTTACTTACCTGACGCCTCGAAAGTCAGCTTCTCGTTCCCGACATCTATTCCTCCGCTCACCCTGGCCGCTGATTGGCTACAGTGGATGGATTGGAAGCAGCGCAGCCATTGGCTCGCGCTGCTGTCAATCACATCCAATGACGCGGCGCGCTGGGGGGCGGGGCTGAGTGATACAGTGAGCGGCTATAGCCGCCGGCTGTATCACGGGAGCGCGCCCGCAAGCACTAACCACCATGCGAGGGAGCTCGCGTTAAGGTGGTTAGTTCTTGCGGGGAGGAGCTGAAACAGCCGCCGAGGGACCCCAGAAGAGCAGGTTCAGGGCCACTCTGTGCAGAACGAGCTGCACAGTGAAGGTAAGTATAACATGTTTGTTATTTAAAAAAAAAAAAAAAAAAATTACCTTTACAACCCACAAACCCTTTAAATATTAAAGCATCCTCTGCATCTGAGGACCAAAAACTCTTTAATTAATTTTTAATATATAAGGGATGAACAACATCGATTGTGATAGGTCCCCTTTTATGGACCTATCACAAAGCATCTGATCAAACTGAGATCAGTATGATCAGATGCCTTCACAAGCTGCTAACAGGTTGTTTGCATGAGACCGAAACTGGAAGTGATGAAATCCTTGTTTGTCACTTGTGGTCTCTGATGACACACAGTGGGAGGAACAGTATCAGTTTCTCTGTGTCCCAGGAAGCAGATGGTGCCAGTCGCATCCTTGCCAGGCTCCTCAGTACTGGGGAGGATACCCACCACCTGTAGAGTTGATCCAGCAGCTCTATAGCCTCTCGGATCACTTACCTTGTAGGGAATCGTCCGCTGGAAAAAGATAACAGGATCGTGGTTGTAGCCTCAACCAAGATCCCGGTATAGATACGTCAACCTTGGTCTATTTATAAATGTCCTAAGGACGGGATGTTTTTAATGCACCTCCACTAGTCTTCTTGGGTGGGCCGTCACCATGCAGACTGTAGAGGAAAGAGAGCGCAGATAGATCCCACTCTACTGGGCACTAATGATTGAGGCACATGTGTTTTGTGATGTTATGCATTGTTCATTTTGTATTTCAAAGGTTTTCAGCCACTTTAAAGTATAACTAAAAGCAAAATCTTTCTTTTCTTTGTTTTGAACAGAGTAGAGAGGGGTTAGAATTCTAGTCAGTTTGTATTGCTGTCTGTGCCCCGTTAAGTAGCTTCACCCTGTTTGTCCTGTTTATCATTGAAAGTATATAAAAAAAAAATCCAAATTTTGTGTTGTCCCCAGCAGAATAATAGAGGGAAATCTTTCAATGGGGACGCTATTTCTGGTGCGCTTGGGGTTCCCAAGGAATTCTCTTAACTTGCAGAGATTTCTTCATGTCCTGTTTGGCTATGGGATACAGATGGCAGCAAAAAAAATCTTTCAGTTGTTATAACCCTCCCCTACTCCTATCCCAAAAAAAAGTTTTGCCTATAGTTTTACTTTTAAGTCTCCATCTTTATGGTTCTGAGCATACTGAGGTGATCTGCCTCTATGCTCCAGGTGTTTTCTTAGTGGCACAGATAGTTTATCCTCTGTATTGGGGTTACTTTCACTGCCATTGACCACCAATGCTGGTGGTTATTGCACTCCAATATCAGTGTGTATTGGGATACACTGCAAAAAATGCAGCAGGACCAAAGTCTTTGGGGTGTTGTGGTGCACAAATGTGCTGCTATTGTGCAGCCTGCTGGAAGTGTTGGGGGGGGGGGGGGGGCACACTTGAGACCCAATATAACTTTCCCTTTGACCACTGCTGGTTTAGAGTAAGCCATGTTGGGTTTACTGCCAGGTGGGCCTTGCTTGAAGGAGCTTGCCTTCTAATGTACAAATATGATGTTGGCTAGGCTAGTTTCTTTAGGTTAGTGACTTTTATAATTGTACTTTTTTTTTGTGTATTTGTAGGAACGCTGGCCATCTTCAGAAGATGCTGTAAGTATACTTGGATTTTTTAGCCTATTTTGACAAAATTTACTTTAGACATTTTCCTTTTCTAAGCTTTTATTTTGCTAAACATTGTCTTTTCTGGACTTTAAAATGGCCAGTTCTTTCATTCTTTAAAATAAATGTTAAGTTATTTGATATGAGGCAACCAGTATGAGCTTTAATGTGACTTTGTTACTCCTGTTTGTTTGACATAGTAAAAACCATTTGACACTGCAAATCTCAGCCAAACATATTTTTGGTTGCAGCTTCCCAGTTTTGTTTTTTGTTTGTTTTTTTTAAACAGGTTTTTGTAGTTCTATGTACCCCCAAAGTTATGTAACCATAACCCTTACCAAAGCCTGCTTCTGCTGTATTCTAAAAAAAATGTTAGACTGTCAGAATCCGCATTATATGGGTACTGTACACAAAAGAGAACTTCTTAGGCACTTTACAAGGGATTCCATGTGTTTGAAGGGACTAAATACATTTTGAGGACAGTCCTGCGGAGCCCAGATCCACTTCTTGCTGTGTAGTTACTAGCTAGTAAATGGTCCTGCTGCAGCACATGCCTCCTGATAGTTCTCTCAGGGTCGTTAACCCACAGGTACCCAAGTTGAATCAGGACTTTTTCCCAGCTAGCTTTCGGAGTACTGTTTTGTAAAACCTACATCCGATGACCTAACAAAGTGCAACGTATCTGCATAAAAGACTTTAGGAAAAAAGATCCAAACCATAACTAGGGAGAAACTGAAGTTCAGCCCTTGTACCGTAAGGCAATTTAGTTTAGTAGTCCGAAGCAGAGAAAGTGTTAACATTGTTAGGCCACACTAGGTACAATTCTGCACTATTGTTTGCCTTTCTTAATTTTACCACTACAAAAAAATAGCCTTATAGACTCAGGTGTATTTATGTTATTGGCTTTCTGTAAGGATGCTTTTCTCATAAGCTAAAAAATTTCTGTGAAAGTAAAATATATTTTCTGTATCAAAATAGAATTGTTGGACTTCAGAAGAAACAGTAAGTATACAAACTGATTTCACACTCTGCTTCTAAACTCTCATCACAAGAGACTTTTTTTTTTTTTCCCCCACACTTGGGATTTTTCAGCTGGGTTATTTGCACATATCCTTGCACTCTGTTGGTGTACATCTTTAGAAAAGTTTATGGCATTTGGCTTTACACAAATATTTTCACACTTAGTTGTAGCTAAGGAAATGGTAACACTTAACAGAGGACTTTGTGTAATGACAAATCAGGACTCGAATTGTAAGATGTATACAGAAAAGGCGGTCCTATGAACTTTTTAGGTCTCTGAAGCTGTAGTAAAGGGGACCTTCAACCCAAAAACAAGTTGTTTCTGTTTGTACTGGCTCCTGCCCCTCCCTCAATCATAATTTAGATTTGAAGAAAAAAAAGACTTATTTACTTCCTAGTTAAGAATAACATTGCGCTCTTGATGCCTGATTGCGCATGCATACTGCTGGATTTTACACGTGTGCAATGCGTTCAGGAACCCTGTGCTTGTGCAGATGTGCTGCATGTACCAAAGGCAAGGTAGAGCCATTTGACCCACCTGCCACATGCTGGATTTTTCAAGGTGGTGGTGCCCATGAGGTGAGGGGAACCAGCATTACAGGGACTGAAGTTTCTCTTTAATCTTAAATTAAGTGTTTGAGGTGATTAGCATTCTGACTTAAGCAAATTGTGATGCAAGGTTCATAGCTCCAGAATTATTTTCTAGTTTGTCTCCAAATTGCAGGGTAAATCCTAGGATTTTTTTAGTTTAATATAAACAGAATTTTATATATATATATATATATATATATATATATATATATATATATATATATATATATATACTTTTGGACAGTTAAAGTTTATGAAAGGCACAGATAACAAACTCTATACTGGCTTAGTGATCATTTTAATCTCTTTAATCCAGGGTCCTGAACCTAAGGAACCTGAACAGTTAAGGAAGCTGTTTATTGGTGGCTTGAGTTTTGAGACAACAGATGACAGCCTGAGGGAACACTTTGAACAATGGGGAAAGCTAACAGACTGTGTGGTAAGTTGAATTTTTTTTTTTCTGCTAAAGTGGTATAAAACAGGCAGGTTTTTTATGGTGGAAGAGACCCTGACAGTCTCTTCTACCATAAATGCTACCTCCTGCTTGTAAGCGATAATGTACACTGAGCCCCACATGCACAGCTTGGAGTACATTATTGCAACTTTGCTGTGTGTCATGGAGGGGTAGCCCCAATGTGCTATCTGTGGTAAAGGATTGTAGGAGGGATCATGGTTTTGAGGGTGAAGATCTGAGTATGTAAACATAGGTTTTTCCTGAAGTGATTTCTGCTTAGTCCTATTTCATTAATTTCATAAATTCATTTGAACCCTGCAAAGCATTGTAGGTGATCTATGCCAATTTTCCATACAGAAGTGTTTGTAATCGACTGCTATGCTACTTCCAGGTTATGAGAGACCCACAAACAAAACGCTCCAGGGGCTTTGGCTTTGTGACGTATTCATGTGTGGAAGAAGTTGATGCTGCAATGTGTGCTCGTCCACATAAAGTCGATGGTCGTGTTGTTGAGCCTAAAAGAGCCGTTTCCAGAGAGGTGTGTGTTTTGGGGATTTTTTTTGGTCAAACCTTCAACTTTAGTAGAGAAGAGTCTTATCTATATTTTTTAATACAGGATTCAGTCAAGCCTGGTGCTCACCTTACTGTGAAGAAAATATTTGTTGGTGGCATTAAAGAAGACACAGAAGAATACCATTTGAGAGACTATTTTGAGAGCTATGGCAAGATTGAAACCATTGAGGTGATGGAAGACCGTCAGTCTGGAAAGAAAAGAGGATTTGCTTTTGTCACTTTTGATGATCATGATACAGTCGATAAAATTGTTGGTGAGTAACAATTGCATTGGCAAGTTTTCTTTCTGAACCTAGTGCTGGTGAATTTGACCAATATAAGTGTTTTTTTGTTTTTTAAAGCTTGACTCCTTTTACTTTTTAGGTCTTTTTACAGATTAGGTCTTCTATAAATTTAGAAATTTTTGTTCTGCATCTAGATCAGTGGTCTCCAAACTGTGGCCCGGGAGCCAGATGCGGCCCTTTATTTGCTTTAAGTCAGCCCTTGGGACACGTGTTTTGTTTTTCTGTTTTTCTCCAGCTGAAACCAATGGTGGGATGACATGGAGCGTTATTCCTCACATTCATACCAACAATGAGCCTCTATTGTTTCCACTAAGGCCAATGATGGGGCAGTGTTTTACTCCCACTGCCGTGGCATTTTCTACTCCCACTGGGCGCCCCCCAAAAGCCTGAAGGACAGTAAACTTGACCTTTTTGTTTGGAGACCCCTGATCTAGATAAATGCTGGTCAGTGCAGATAAGAATAGCTATTCCGTTTCTTTTCCCCAGCCAATGAATGTGTAGTCTTGGGATTTTTTACACGTATATGCTAACATCCCCTTTTCTCTTTTTAGTTCAGAAATATCACACAATCAACAATCACAACTGTGAGGTTAAAAAAGCTCTGTCTAAGCAAGAGATGCAAACTGCAACCACCCAAAGAGGTACAGTACTTGCAGGAATGGCAGGCCAGAAAGTTTTGCCTTAGGAGTGTGTGTTGTGTGGGGTTTTGTGTGTGTTTGTTTTTTTTTATGGCTTTCTTCATCATTTTAGGACGTGGAGGGGGTGGAAGCAACTTTGTGGGTAGAGGTGGAAATTACGGAAGCGGTGGAGGAAGCTTTGGAAGAGGTGGCGGCAGTGGTGGTGGCGGAGGTGGCTTTGGGAACAGAGGTAAAATGCTGTTTTTTTGTTTTTGGTTTTTTTTCCCCCCCAACCTTTTTATTGAGACAATCTTAACCACTTCAGCCCAGAAGGATTTGCCCCCTTAATGACCAGTCCATTTTTTGCGATACGGCATTGCGTCGCTTTGACGGACAATTGCACGGTCGTGCGACGCTATACCCAAACAAAATTTGACTTCCCCCCCCACAAATAGAGCTTTTTTTTGGTGGTATTTGATCACCTCTGTGGTTTTTATTCTTTGTGCTATAAACAAAGACTGACAATTTTGAAGAGAATTTTTTTTTTCTTTTTGCCAAAAAAAAATATTAAAAAAAATGTATTCATCGGTTTGGGCCGATATATATTCTAAATATTTTTGGTTAAAAAAAAAAAAAAAGGCATATATTGGTTTGCGCAAAAGGTATCGGGTCTACAAACTGGGATTTAGGGACTTTTTTTTTTGTTTTTGCTGTTAATGGTGGCAATCTATTTTAGTGGGACTGCGGCAGAGCAATTTAACCCCAAATTACACTTTTTGGGGACAAGTGACATTATTACATTGATCAGTGCTATAAAAATGCACTGATCAATGTAAAAATGACACTGGCAAGGAAGGTGTTAACTCCTTGATCGCCCCCTAGTGTTAAGTGTGTTCTAACTGTAGGGGGGATGGGCTACCAGGGACATGACAGATCACTGTTCCCGATCACTGGGAACAGAAGATCTCTGACATGTCGTCTGGGGAATCTTTGTTTACATAGGCAGTTCCCCATCCTGCCTCAGTGCACCACGATCGTGGGTCACCGACGGGCATCGTCTGCGGGCACACTCACGCGGTGCGCCCGCTATCTCCTGTGCAAAGTCCAACTTGCACCTACGGCAGTTTGCGCAGGAGCGCTGACATGCCGCAGTATAATGACCGCGGTTGGTCGGCAAGAGGTTAGTCGTGTTTTCCATCCTATAGTGTGGTGTTTTCTGTATACCGCTCAAAGTATACTTGGGTTGGGGCTGGCAGCTACCATTCTTTTCTGATCGAAGGACTTCTGTTTGTGGTGCAGTAATGAATAGTGTGTTAGGTTTTGTATCTGGTATGCTAGTCATGGAAGAGGCTTCTCAACCTTAGATGGTTCTAATATGTTTGTCCATCCCCCTATTTCCAGGTGGTTATGGTGGTGGTAGAGGTGGCTATGGTGGAGGAGATGGATACAATGGCTTTGGCGGAGATGGTATGTTTTATTTTGCCTATATGGTGTTTCCCTTTTTTTTTTTTTTTCCCTCTTCCCCCTTCTCCCCATTCTTAGGGAGCTGCGTGTTGTAACAATTTATACCAATATAATGCTGTGCTATCCAAATGTAATCAAATGATAATCTTACTAAATCCTAATATTACTGACTGCAGTTAAATATTGGCGGTGAGATATTCCATTCCTATGTAAAAAAAACCTAGTGAACATAATTAAATCTTATGCAATTTAAAATTGCGATCATAAACAATTAAAAATTTCAATCCTATGCGATACTCCCAATGTCAACCTGTGTAGCATACACATCTCTATATACACATGTTGCATTCATATGAAATATGCAACACTGTGCGATAATTGCAGTGGCAACCTGTAATTTACCTAAATCTAAAAGTGCATCAATATACAATAATCAATATAGAAATAAAGTGATGATTGCAGATGATAAAACAGTAAAGTGGAGTCTTGTGCTCCCCCTCTGGTTTATGCGTTCACCTTAGAGCATGTGACCTTGCACCTAAGCTCGGTCAAAACACGCTTTTAAACCAACTTTGGGTTTATGGTCCGCATTCAGATACTTGGAAGGTTGCTTGCAACAATATTCATATGGAAAACAGGAAACTGGATAGTGTATTACCGTTTTTAAAATTTTATTTAAATTGACAATTTTCCCTATATTAGGGTACTCACATTTAATAGGTGCTATCAGTGCACCACTCTGTAACAAGCCAATCAAATATAAAGACGCTGTATTGGTGTGTCCTCTCCCGCTCTGAGAACACTCCACTGTCTCACAAACTTTCCTGTCCCCTCCCCAACATGTGTCGATACCGAGAAATAACGTATCTTCCTCGGGGGGGAATTCTGCAATTTTCAAATCCTAATGAGATGGATAATTTATGTTTCATTGTATTTTCTCAAATGTTCAATACATTTTATTGGGTTGAATTTTATTTTATTTTTCTTTTTTTTTTTTTTCTTTCCCCCATTAACCTAGGGCCTGGCAACTATGGTGGTAGCCCTGGTTATGGTGGTGGCAGGGGTTATGGAGGTAGCCCAGGGTATGGAAACCAAGGTGGCGGATATGGTGGTGGTAGTGGCGGTGGATATGATGGTTACAACGAAGGAGGAAACTTTGGCGGTGGTGGTGGTAAGTTTTAACCTAAACATTGGTAAATACTTGACTGTTCGCCGTGAAATGCATTCATAGTATGCAAAAGTAGTGAACTTGTAACTTCACACAGCACTATGGTAAATGTGTAGTTTGTGTTAAACCATTACAATGAGTTTTTTTTATTTATTTATTTTGCCATCTTCTGGAGTAAAAGCAATGCCAATTGATCCTGTTATACAAGACAGAATGAAGAGGGCAGCTTTGAATTTCTATCGGTCTAATCAGACTTTCCAGTCCACCCTTTGATCAACAAAAGGCCTCCTCTCACTGTTGAGCTGGGCAGCTGTTGGCATTTGGTAGTCCTCTAGGCAAGGCTGACACCATTCCTTGCAATTTTATTCCAGGCAAGGCACGATTTGTCAGCCCACAATAGAAATTTGGGGAGTAAGTTACTTTTCCGTGCTTACAGGGTCTTTAAAACATGGTTAATTTAAATGTGCATGTATAGCTTGTAGTTTGTGGGGTGTGCGGATTTGTGGTGGTTTATTTTTTTTTCCCCCTGAAACATAGACTGGGTTCACACCTATGCAAGTTGGATGCAGATTTCCCTGCATCCAATTCGCATAGCAGGAGAAGATGACCGGCCCTCTATGGAGCCGGTTCACATGTCTCTGGGTCGGCTGTGGAGCGCACTGCACAGAAATACTGTACATTTTTGCCTCCGTTTCAGGACCGAATTCAAGCAAAGATTCTGTCCTGATTCATCCCTGAAACGGAGAACGGGGGGACAGAGTTGCTGTGCGATCTGTGGCCGGTTTAGGTGTGAACTGAGCCTAAACAAACATTAATTTGCACGGTGGGCTATCAGTTGGCATGTTTGGACTTGAAACATGTTGGAGTAATGCCTACCATTTTAGTGAAAATCATTCTGGCTCATTCTTCCTTTAAATATATGGAATTGGTTCTATTGTATATTATACCGTTTTAGGGAACTACAACGACTTTGGAAATTATGGGGGTCAGCAGCAATCCAGTTATGGACCCATGAAGGGAGGTGGTGGCAGCTTCAGTGGAAGGAGCTCTGGAACTGGAGGCGGTCCTTATGGTGGTGAGTGGTGTGATTGTGCAGGGCTCTATTCACATCAGTGTGCTTTGTCATAAGCTTCTATGCATTTTTAGGCAGTTACATTGAATTCTGGTAATTTGTCATCAGTGTGTACAACTAGATGGGTAGCTTGCGGATACAGTTTTAAACACTGGTGTTTCGAAAGTGCATAAGAGCAACACCTATACTGGTTAAAAGCTTCCATTGATGGGCTTATATTTGCTTCAGGTCAGATTTATATTCATACACAAGTCTATGGGAATTCAGTAGAACAAATGCACCTGTCAAATTCTGAATGCTCTCAGCAGCACCGCAAATTGATGCTTTAACACAAGCCTGAAGCCTGACAACAGGGGCCCTAAAGCATTTTTGGAGTGCTTTAATGAATTTCTGTGAAAAATTACTCCTGGCTTTCACCCCAATCTACTATCTGAAAAAGCACAGCTTACCTCTGACCTGATATTACAAAAAACAGGTCAAATGTGCGTGTAAAATACAGATCTATGAATGAGCCACTATATGGTCATTCTACTGCCCTAAAAGGGTAATCTGGTTAACTGTACTTATTTTTACAGGTGGTTACGGATCTGGTGGAGGAGGTGGTGGTGGCGGCGGTGGCTATGGAAGCAGGAGGTTTTGAGTCTGCAGTAGATACAGGTAACCTATTGCATGTGTTTTGTGCTGATGATTCAATCTGTCTGACAGATCACTTGAATAATAATCTTCTTGTCCTGTATCATTCAACAGGCTACAGTTCTTAGCAAGAGAGCGAGGATTTGTCAGGAAAGCTGCAGGTTACTTTGAGACAGTCGTCCATGTGCATTAGAGGAACTGTAAAATCTACTACAGGAGCAGCAAGGATCCATAGTCAGAAAAGTTACCGCAGCTTATTCAGGAGGCATTTCTTGTTAAGGACTGGAATAGTCACAGTTTTTTCCCATCAGTGCAGCTGATGATTAATGCAATGTAGTGTTGATTTAGATGTACATTCCTGAGGTCTTTATATCTGTTGTAGTATGTCTCCCATTTCCCCACGATGTCAAGTATATTGCCCTATCCTTTGTTCTAGTGATACCAGGAATAAAGAATTAAGGAATTTTTAAATTTTAAACAGTTTTTGTGTAGTCTAGCGACCCCTGCATATCAGGGTTCAATGTATTGCTCAACAAAAATAAACTTTCTTTTTTGATGAGCTAGTATCAGATTTTAGAAAATCATAGTGGTGTACCTGGAACCCTTTAAAGGTGCAAGCTTATTGACAGAATGTGAACAAAAAGGTGTTACCAAATGTCCCTGTCTATAGCTAATAAATCACATTAGTCAGTGGATACCATTTATGATGTGAAGGGCTGTCGGGCCTTAAAAAACTTGCTTGGTTTTAACATTGAGAAAGCTGTTAGTTATGTTTAGTCCAAGCACATTCAGACCTGGAGCTGCCCAGTCTCCTCCCCATCCGCCATTCTTGGCACAGGGCTTCTGTTAGCCTTTAACGTCTTGTATATCCCATGAAGCTGGTATTTGACTCAGCACAAGGCATCAGGAGAACCTCACCACTTTCCATTTTGTACTATAATTCAAATCATGGTAGTATCCAATTTTGTTGCTGTAGCTAAAATGATTCAGTAATGTGATTTGATTAAGTTTATTATAGTTTAGTGTTTTACTTTGTGGTCATTTCTCTACCTAAATTGACATTACCTGCCAAGGCAATATAACTTGCCACTTAGAAGTGGCCAACAGCCTTTGTATGACCTTGTTTAGCGAATTTGAATGTTTACATTCTATACCAGCTTGAGGCTTCTGTCCCATGTATGTTTTCTAATAAAAACTGGCGTGTATCTGTAAATCTGCCTCAGTTATTTTAGCATACCATTCCAACATGGTTTTAACATGGAAATCCAGTTTGTTTTGGACAAAACTGTAAATGTAAAACCTGATTTCACAGGACAGTGAAACTTCAGTTAAGGAGGGAAAAACCCTTCAAGTCTCTGAATACTGGAAGGATTTTTGATCTATTGCAGATTTATGTTGTCACTTTATAGATTGAGCACAGGCCATTTCAGCGTACTGATTAAATTGTTTCAGAATAGTAGTGAGAGCTACTGCTGTTTCCCTGCTCCAGTAGTATAAAATATTGCACAAATACTACATGCATCTCATAGATGCTGTTCTAAATGTCCTCTGCTGAACTGGATGTCATAGTTGAGGTTGTCCTAAAGGCGAAAACAAAGTTTACCAGCTTAAAGAGGCGTTCCACCCGAGGTCCAGTCAAAAAAAAAAAGTCAGCAGCTACAAATACTGCAGCTGCTGACTTTTAATTGGACACTTACCTGTCCCAGGGTCCAGTGATGCGGGGGATCGAAGCCCCGCTCATCTCCCCCCTCCGTTCAGCGGCGCCGGCATTGCAACTGTGGGCGCCAGGCTGTGGCTTCACAGCCTGGCACCCACTGCGCATGCGCGAGCGGTGCCGCGAGCCGTGATTGGCCGCTCAGTCACCTGGAACCTGTAATGGGTCCCAGATGATTGACGGGAGGGAGCAGAGCTGGGCCCTTCCTGTGCCGAGGGGGAAGTGATGTAACCAGCCCAGGCACTGGAAGAGGCAGACTACGAGGGACCACCTAGCAACAGGCATTTAGAGGTAAGTTAAAAAAAAAAAATCCAAATATTCCCATTAGTTTCTGCTGTGATTCTCTGCTTGGTAATATGACTGTTACATGGCACTGCTCATGTTTTCTTTACATGGAAGTTTGCAACCGCACTAGCCAGGTAGAGCAAGCCAGTTGAATAGCTTTATACCTGATCCGTCAAGATTTCTCTGCACGGTGGCGACCATGTGGCTTAGCAGATGTATGTGTGTTTTTTTTGTTTTTTTGTCTTTTTTATTATTATTAACCTTTACTAAGATGTGTGGGGTGCCTTGGCTGACCTTTCCAAAAATACTAGTGGACTTGCTGTCTCTGCTTTTTAACTGGTGGAACCTTTATTTCACCCTTTTTTTTTTTTTTTTTTTTCCTTCATGTTTGTCAACCGCTTTAGCCCCGGAAGGATCTCTTAATGGCCATGCCATTTTTTTGTGATGCACCACTGCATCGCTTTAACTGACAATTGCATGGTCATGCGACGTACACAAACACAATTGTTCGTGTTTTTTTTTTATTTATTTTTTTCCCCACAGATAGAGCTTTCTTTTGGTGGTATTTGATTCCCTCCTGTGGTTTTTATTTTTTGCTCTATAAACAGACCTTTTTTGAGAAATATTTTTCTTTCAACTTTTTTGCTATAACAAATATCCCAAAAAAAATTTCTTCATCACGTTAGGCCAATATGTATACATATTTTTGGTAAAAAAAAAATCACAATAATAATCATTGATTGGTTTGCGCAAAAGTTATAGTGTCTACAAAATGGATATATATATTGTCCATTTTTTTTTTTTCCTACTAGTAATTGTGGAAATCAGCGATTTTTAGCGGTATTGCGGCGGACAGATCAGACACTTTTTGGACCAGTGACATTTATACAGCGATCAGAGCTAAAGATAGTAACTGATCACTGTATAAATGGCACTGGCAGGGAAGGGATTAACACTAGGGGGCGATCAAGGGGTTAAGTGTTTCCTAGGGAGGTGTTTTCTAACTGGGGGGTGTGTACGGACGAGGCGTCGAGAGATCACTGTTCCTGATCCTCTTTCTCACGTGGCCATGCGTATTGGCAGCGTGCCCGCTATTGCTCTTAAAGCGGCCGACCTACAGTAATTTGTGCAGCCGAGCCAACCTGCCGCAGTATGACGGCGGCTGGTCGTCAAGCGGTTAAGCATATATTAAGCCTAAAGCGTACCTAAATCCCCCAAACATATCTTTTCTAAACCATACAGATTTAAACTTGTGTGCCCTGTGAAATGGTGCAAAACTATGGTACTCAAAATTGTTCATATTTGATGCTTGAAAAACCCAGTAAGCGTATATTGATTGGTTTGTGCAAAAGTTATCACGTCTACAAAATAGGGGATAGATTTAGGGAGTTTTTATTTATTTATTTTTTTTACTAGTGATGGCGGCGATCAGCTTTTATTTTATTTTTTCCTCCCGGTTTTGCAGTGGACAAATCTAACACTGACACTTTTGGGGACCAGTAACACCAGTGGTGATCAATGCACTGACAATGACACTGGCAGGGAAGGGGTTAACATCAGGGGCAATCAAAGGGTTAAGTGTGTCCAGGGCGGTGCTTACTGTGTCGGGGACAGTTTCACTGAAGGAAAAAAAAATCTGTGGTTCAGTTTGGCTGAAACACTAGAACCCTCTTTTCCTTTCTGTTAGATCAGCGGTCTGCCTTGTTTACACAGGCAGGTGGCTGATCCGTCTCACCTCTGAACGATTGGAAGGGTGCAGCCGCCGGACCCGCTGATTGGCTCCCGTTGTGTCCATTCACAGCGGGGGTGGCGCACGCGTGCCCTCTACACCGTGTGCATGAAATCGCATACAGGTACGTGATTTTTTGCGCAGCTGTTTCCGCCCTGCCACAGTATATATCCAGGGGTGGTCCAGAAGCGGTTAAGGAGAAATCTGGTGTCTTGGACCCATAATGTCACCTATTCACTCTGTTGAAGTTGATGGAGCACAGACCACTTCAGCTTCTACAGCAGACAGGTTGGGGTTTGAAAGCTCTTAATCAAGAAATGTTAGTTGAGAGCTTTTGGGCTCCTACTACCCAGGTGAAAACTGCGAATAGATCTTCCCAGATATTCTGCCGATGTCCCTGCTGACACCTGTCATGGAGGGTCCAGGATGTGGGAGGGTCACCTTCTGTTTAAATATAGAAGTATCATCAAGAGTGAAAATGTAAAGACTCACCATAGACTACTGTAGGACAGGCATTTGTTTACATGCCAATGTAATAGTTGCGTTGGCAGCAAAATGCTTAGTTCCTGCCATGGAATAAACATGCAAATTAGCCAAAACTCCTGAACTGCATTTTAGTTTCAGGTTAGCCCCTTTAAAAGTGTTTAAGCCTATGGGTTAACTTAAAACTGAAGCAACTTGCATTCTCAGACGCAATTAGTGGCAGCCTCCCATAGGCTCTCAGTGCAGGTTTCCTTAACAAAATCCGTTACATTTAAACCTCAGCTACATAAGTTTTTAATTTGTGCTTAAATTGTTAGTGCATTATCAATAATAAACTGTCTTAATCCTAGTTTAAGACCATTTAGCTCTGTTTCATAAACCAATACTAATTGCAGCTTCTCTGTGGCCAACACACTGACGCCCAAGAACAAGGTATATACAGCTTGCCCGTATAAAAAAAATATTGGTGGGTGGGAGAGTACTTGCATATGCCTTAATGGCTGGTGCCCCTACTTCTGCTTTCCTCAAACGTCTTTGGAACCTGATCTTGTGCCAGCTCCCTCTTTAATTGCCTGTTAGTCTTTTGTACTAAGCTTGAAGGTGTGTGTGTGTTTGTTTTTTTTGTTTTTTTTTTCTATTTCTGACATGTTGATGCAGGTAGCAGAAAGATTTCTTTGCAGCATTTAACAGAGCAAGCATTGAGTGAAATAACATTTCTCTACTTAAAGCATGCTGGTTAACCTACATGCCTCCCATTCTTGAGCTTGCATAAGTTGGAGCTAAGAGTTGCCCAAACTTCTGTGGTATTGAGTAGGAAAGCTTAAGGCCCCTTTCACACTAATGGACCAATCAGGTTTGCCTGACAGTTTTTCGAATGGACTTGATTGGACCATCCATTGCTTTCTATGGAGCGGCGGATGTCAATGGGCACGTGTTCGTTGACACCCGCCAACATCTGATCCTGTCTGCGAAAAACTGATTGGATGATGGGCAGTTTGTTTCCTTCCGCAGCTCATAGAGGACAGCGGGCTGTGTCTGCTCCGCTGATGCAGAGCACACATGGACCTGTCATCCGCCTGTGGAGAGATCCCCTGCTGAGCTGGCAGTCCACCAGTGTGAAAGGGGCCTAAGACTATTTTTCAGTCATTCCAAATCGTGTTGGAGATTTTCTTTTTTTTTTTTTATCCATTTTTAAAGAAACAAAAAATGCACATAGTGAGTGTCATATTTTCTTATATATGCAGGCACCGCTTTCGGCTTATCTTTCCTCGGTGCAAGTCTACCAGGCACAACTGTCCTGGTAGTAAAGGTGAGGATCTGCTTAGACTGAACTTCACATCCATATCACTTGGATGTGAAGTAAAATAACTTGTTCACATTTTGTTGTTTTTAGAAGATTATTATTATTATTATTATACAGGTTTTATATAGCGCCAACAGTTTGCGCAGCGCTTTACAACATGAGGGCAGACAGTACAGTTACATTACAATTTGGTACAAGAGGAATCAGAGGGCCCTGCTCGTTAGAGCTTACAATCTAAAAAGATGGCTTGTATATTTGCCAGCAAGAGCCATGCCAGGCTGCAGTTCAGTTTTGTCTTCAGTCTTGTTGCAACCATTTTTTGCCAAGGTTGTAAAGCTTTCTGTTATGGGTGAAAGATCCCCACTATTTTGTGTAAATTTTTATTTTTTTTTCCATGAGATTCTGTTGTGGGTTCTGTAGTACATGTCGGTCAGAAAAGGTCATTTGCAGTGTATAAGTATTGTATATTTTTTGTAAGCGTTAATCAGTTCTGCCATAGCAGTTCTAAAAGGTCTTGTGACTGGTATAGCAATTGTAAAAGGGGTTGTGAATAGAAGCTTGGAGGAAATGTGTTGGCTGTGGCAACCATATTGAACATAACCTTTCATTTTTCTTACCCTAAGGGAAAGACAGCTGTTGCTCGTTTTTGTACATCCATACATTATCTTTAGTTCAGTGGTTCTCAATCTTAGGAATGCTGGGGCTTAGTAAATTCTTCCAAAACTTTCCACGCCCAACATGGCTGTGATTGAGCTGTTGCCGACCCCAATTCTAAACCTTCCCTTCTCTGTTCAGGTGTATCCCACAGCAGCAGAACACGCTCTTGGTTTTCCCCCAAAATAAACTGTAAAGTTTTTGGTTCAGATTCGTTACAATGGCTGTGCCAATTATGTGCAATTTCAATTCTTTTTAATGTCCCTGCAGGAAACGTTTCTGCATTGTAATTTGTCACCTAAATGCATGCTTCAGTCAGAATGTACATTAAACTTGCAACTTCGAAAGTGGGTATCAATGAAAGAACATCAGTCACTGGGGCAGCACTGAGCCTGGCAGAGAAATATTTGGGATGAGAGTAGTGTGCAGCTCCAGCAATAGACAATAAGAGCCCAGAAGGAGAATGTGCATGCTTGCCCCAAACTGGCTTCCCCCCTAAAACACGCATACATTGCAGTAGTAGTTTACATGCTTTCCCGCTAACATACCAAGTGTGCTGTAGTTCAGTCAAAATTGGCCACAGGAGACCTCTGCGTTTTCAGTGCGGCTCTATGCCTCTGCGTTTTCAGTGCAGCTCTGTGCTGATCAACAGCCTCCCCTTCAGCACCAGATGGGACTCTTGCCTGCAATTGGAGCTCCACTGCAGTGTCGCAGGCTTGGGGTTGCACAGACAGTCATCAGCAGCATATATGCTGAGATCCTACATCACACCGATGTCTGCAGTCTCCAGCACTCCCACTGGCCACTAGAATGAGGACTAAGCTATAAGGCTCCCTCCAGCCCCTTCTAGCTGCTGCTTTTTACTAGTAGGGAAGCTGGAGCCTAGTGTGCATAACTCTGCTGTGACTGTCAGGTGGACCCACACATTTGCACCCCCATTGCAGGAGTGCAAGATGAGCGCACTTCTGTTTAGCTATTGGAGCAGATAGCCACCACAGGCGAAGTCTAGCTGTCAAAGCCGTCAGGAGGGCTATGGCCCAGTGTTTGAGAACCACTGCTCTAGATATTGAAGTAGCGTCTAAAAAGCAGCTTTACTTTTTTCAGTGAACCAGTTTCCTGTCCTATGAGGCTTGTCTAGTCCCTTTTGTAGACAAAAATCTAATCTTTCAGTCTTTGACATCCATAGATCTGACTTTTGCTATACCCGATGCCTACATCTCATAGGGAGGATGGGTTCAATAAGAAAAGTGAATTTACACCTAAAAGTTAAATTTGCCTAGATTTACCAAATGCACTTCTTCTTCCTTTTTTTTTATTTTATTTTTTTTTATCACAATTCTAAAATAGGAATAGCTCTGCTCTTTTAGAAAGGTACCTGAGCGGAGTTGCAGATTTCTCAACAGATGGAATGCTGCAAAGGATGAGCCAGGGAAAAAAATTATAGCATTAAGCAGTATTTCAGATGTATATTACTTGATAAAATGGCCCAAAAGATCACTCCATTTTAAAGAGTGCAGGTCATTGTTGAATGCATGGAGAAAATCTCATACCAGAGTCTGGTATCATCCCTAAGTAGCAAGCTTGTGGGGTTTTTTTACGTGACCTAAAACAAACTGCAATGGGAATAGCTGACAGTTTTGGGGGGAGGTGGATGTGTCTCAGTTATTAGGCTGTGACCTCATACAGATTTTTCCTTGCTTTTTATACCTGTGACACCAAAAAAGCTTTGAGAGGCATTGGGAGTCTATCTTCTATTCCCAACTTGCCAGAATTCCTTTTTCTTACGACCTCCTGTGCCCAGGATGGGTAGGAATGTCAATGCTGACAGATGGCAAAAAATCATTAGAATTTCTAAGACCTTTTTTCAGTATCCAAAAATAAGGACGTTTTGGCTGGGTATAGACATCTGATTTTGTGTGGGGTTTTTTTTTTTTTTTCATGGCCCTAAAGCGGGTCACGAAATCTAAATAGTAATGTTGCACTTTAGTAAATCTAGGCATTGAGTAATGCAAAATCATTAGGCAAAATGATCTTGCAATGTACACCAGATGGTTAGAGTTGCTCTTTGTATAAATAACTAGTCTCTTAATGTAGTGTTTGTTTGGAGTATGTCTTTTGTACTAGAAAAGTTCGAGCCATCCCTCTTTATAGACCAGTGGATTACATGAGAACTCTCTAGCACAGGACCTCTACAGCCTTTGCAGTATGGACTCAGTCAGCCTTATTAAAGGAGTTACAGCAGGAACAAGAGCTGCAAGTTTCCAAGAAGTCACAAAAAGCAGAATTTACTATGCTGATAGTAAGGAGCTTCCCCAAGACTAGTTACAGCTGAAATAAAGAAGACAGTCTAGCAAGAGAGCAACATCTTTTGGAGCCTACTAGAATACTAGCTACTGCAGGTGTGACAAAAAGCCAATAGGTCTAGCAGTGAGACCTGAAAGCAAGGGCCATAAGACTAGGTAAGGTGTGCTTTTATTCTCTAGCCCAATGAATGGATATATAATAGAAGAGATGTGCTAATTTACCTCCTTGTTTCACAGGTGAGATTGGCTGGCAACATATGATAAAGAAAAAGCATGGATGACCTTTTTCCTGATCAAGCATGTCTTTATATACAAGTGTAAGTCAGCTGTGCATGTGAAATGTATACTGTATTGCCGGGGTCTCCAAACTTTCTAAACAAAGGGCCATCCTTCAGACTTTAGGAGGGTCGCATTGTGGCCAGTGGGAGTGGAAATTTTTCTGGCATCAGTAGGAGTAAATATCATCACATTTGGTATTAGGTTAGGAGGAATGGTGCCCCATCTTTGGTATCCTGGGGAGTAATTGTGCTCCATCATTGGTGTCAGTGGGAGAAATTGTGCTCCATTGTTGGTGTTCGATGTCAGAATAGTGTTTCATGTCAGTGGGAGCATTAGTGCCATAAGGGCCAGATAACGGCAAGCAAAGGGCCTCATCCGGCCCCCGTGCCGCAGTTGGATATCTCTGCTGTATTGTTTTGCACCTGAACTCCAGGCAGAGAGGAAAAAAAAGCAAACAAAAGCTAATTTTTTAGCTGAGTGCAGATATTGCTGTTTGCTCTTAGACCTGCATTGTACTGCCCATTCATAAAAATAATGCATTGTGCATCCTTAACCTGGCCATAGACAGAGTAATTTTCTTTCCTCCAACCACCTGCAAAGCAGTTGATGAATCCCTCTTGCAGAGCCATGGTGTTCCCATGGCGGGGGGAACCGTTCCTGCCGGGAGAACAGTGATTGCTGCTACTGGCTATAATAGCCGCTGGCAATAATCGTATGTAAATTCCAACAGGCTGGATGTACCCTTGATTGATCAATCATTTTGGGTACATTCAGCCTTGTCCATGAATAGTTTGAATCTCAGCTAGTCCTAGCTGAACTGGCTGAGATTTGAACTGTTTATGGCCGACTTTAGTGTGGTAGAGTTTGGTGATTGAACTTTGTATCAGACTCAATCCCTTATCCTACAACTCCAAAAATGGGGGAGGGAAGGGCAGCAATTGGAGCCAATCTGACTCTGCTGTATGCACTTGACAAAACCTGCTCACAGAGCAGAGAAATTACTGTTCTCATTTATTCACTGTCCAGTCATTGGCTGGGGATGGGGTCTGTGACAGTTTGTATTGCTGAACTACGATCAGTCTGACTAGATGAAAGTAAAAGCCCTATGGCAAGTAAAACAATACAGAGAAACAGATTTATCAAGTTTTATATATGGCAGAGAACATTTAAATTGGAAGAAAAATTATATTCCTTAGCCCTGGTCCACACCAGTGTGGTCTTGAAATCGTGCTACTGCAGCGCAGTTTCAAAGCTGCAGATCAGTGCGATTTATCAGCAGTTTCATTACAGCTTGTGACTTCATTTAACAAAAGTCAATGCAAGTTGCAATGAAACTGCAAAAACAATCGTGCAGGAATCCTTTTTTTTTTTTTTTTTTTCAAAGTCCCTGTTACATGAGTCGCAACGATTTGAATGGTTTCACTGCTGAAAATGGGGTGCGACTTGTCATGTGATTTTGAACTGTCAAATTGCATTGGTGTGAACCCCTTCCCCATGTGAGACCAGCATAGCAGATGTTGATCCTCCCTCCAGTACCCAAGGTTGTCCCCTATTTGTGCACAACTTTTTAAGGCTTGACCTGTTGGGTATTCCTTTTATTCGATGCAAGCTCATCCATTATATTTTGGGTAATGTATTGTGTGCCCTTTAATTAGCTTTAGTGTATTTTGTATTTGATAAACAGTTGTGCTAATGTGACATAAAAAAAATGAAAACTATTTTTCCAGGGTCTCTACTTTTTTTATTATTTAGAATTGGGGGTTTTAACTAACCTTTTAGGTGTAAAATTGGCATTTTAAAACGTGTACGAAAACTGCTCTGGCAGCAAGGGAGAAAAGGAAACCTGTAGCTGAAGAGGGCATTAGAGTGCACAGGCAAAGCAAGTATTTTTTTTAACTTTACCTGGTGCCTTCAGGACTTTATGGTTTTGTATAAAATAAGGCTTGGGTAAATTAGAAAAATCGGACACGGGACATAAAGTAATACAAACTCAACTATTCTAAGCCTTTTCCACACCATTCAGGCTAACTGCCGATTTTACCACCCCTGCTGGAGTTGGACTTTAATTTAGCACTCTTCTTTATGTACTGCACAGGTGATGGTTGGGATACATGGTTCTCATTAGCCATTTACAAAACGTGGGGACATCAGGTGTAATATATCCATACCACGGGATGAAGCAGGCAAAGGAGACCAGGGCCAGCAAAATTGGGAACACAAGGTAAGAATTACTAGCATTACTCTTATGCTCTATAACCGATCACACATATGATTTCTGTTTTATTGTAAAGTAGCTGAATCCCATGATTCATACAGGTTCCTGCTTATTGCTTGATTTGAAGACCCTAATGACCCTAAGTCCTAATAAAATTAATGAGTATCATTCCAGTTAGGACTTTGTATATAGTGTAGTTTGTTCATGTCAATTTGCATTGCACCATGATACTATATTGTATGTATAACGATTTGAAGGTTCAGATATTTGGCTACGAGATTATAAAGGCACAGGCATTCCTATTCATCCTCGCATACCAGGAATTACACGGATTTTCAGGAGTGGTTGCGGATTAAAGTTGCATCTTTTATGGTACTGCTTAGGCACAATTCAATGTTAATAGATGTTCCTATAACACACAAAATCTACACTTTGAATTCCAGTCCCCTTCAATGGTAATGTTTGTTTTTTTTTTGTTGTTTAATTTCCCCCTATTCCCCTTGCTTTTCAGTTTGTCTGCCAATGATGTGCAAGTTGGATCTCAGATGACTGCGAAAAGTGGTATTATGAAGATGAAAGCTTTAAAGTGCTTTTGAAGATTTAAAAAAAAAAATCAATCTTGAAACATTCCAAGGGGATCATTTGATGGTAGTTCGTGCACAGGGACAAAGAAGCCTAACTGTATGTAGGCTGCTAATTTTTATTTTATTTTGTCCTTAAAGCAGAGCTTATGTGAAAATACAGTCCAGGTTGCAATACCCACCTCTGTGTGTGTATATATATATATATATTTTTTTTTGCAGCTAGATGTCAGTTTTCAGGCTAAACTACATTGATGCCCTACACTCACAATATGTCCTCAGTCTTAGGCTGGACGACACAGAATGTAGTGGAACTCTGCACTCATAGTACAGTGTAATGAGTGGTGCTGACCTTTGCATCTGAGTGCCTATCCTGAGGTTGACAGTACAGTACAAAATAAACCTGAAATGCTGCTGCCATAGACTTCCAGTGGGAAGGGGGTAGCCAACCTTTTTTGGACAGTTTTCACTTCAAGTTTCTTTGGTAGTAGGGTGTTTTTTTTTTGTTTGTTTTTTTTTCTTTCTGTTGTGGTTACAACAGGGATGTGGACAAATGAATCCCCCAAATGGGTAGACCGTGATTAAAACTGACCTGAATCTATGTACTAAAGATGTTAAAATGCATTTTAACTCCCTGAACAAGTCCCAGAAGCTTCTGCACATTGTACTTTTTGAAAAAAAAATATTTTCATGTAGCTGAAGAACATAGAGTATGATTAGATACTCTTCAATCATGCATACAATGATTCCTTGGCTGAACTTTAGTGCTCTTTCAGGGAAATTTGGCTTACAATTCAGCATTTAGGTTTTATTTGACATATTTGCTGTTTTTTTTTTTTGTTTTTGTTTTTTTGCTCCAACAGGTTTTGGCAACTAACTGTACCAAAACCATAAAATACATTTGCTTTTGGTCATCTAGTATTTTATTTTTGTCCCCACTTTTAAGCTTCCTAACACCACTTTTTTTATTATTTATTTATTTATTTTTTATTGCAAAGTTTATGTAGCATATTGTACATGTTTTTGAACATGGCACACTGCATTGGCACTTTAAAAGCAGGAGAAAATAACACTACAATTACAAAGTACTTGTTCTCACTGTTTAAAAATAAAGACGTGACAAACATTTTGTGGTAATTGTCTAGATTATTTACATTAGATTTGCATTCAGAAAGCCATCTATTAAATATTACATTTTGTAAACGTGTGGCAAAATGTTTAATCACTATACCTTTAAGATGTATGAACTTTAAGTGTGCAGAATGGTTTTTCTTTGAGAAAGCTGCTTTATTGTGTTCTGCAGTTGGGAAAATAATTGACTTTCATAACACTGTCCTTTCAATTCACCTTTTAGAAACTGAAATGCTGAAACTGTTTTGTAAGGAGTTCTTTGAATCTAGGCTGTACTTTACCACAGAGCATGACTAAAACATGGAACAGGTTGACATGTTAGACCAGACCATCCAAGGCACACAGCAGGTTTTTTAAAGCTGATGTTCAGGTTTACTTCCACAGCATGAGGTGCGCTGTATAAACTATGTAGTTTCAGCCACATGCAGTATGAGACATTGTTCCGGGTGTGAGATGAGATCTTCCTCTCACCTGGAACAAAATAGCATCGAACTGAGTGGCACAAAGCCATTTATAGGCTTTGAATACAAAGTTTCCTCTGGCAGAATAAGATCATGTCATCTGCCTTTCTGCCTCAGCCAGTCCGAGGAAGATTTGTATTGTGAAAGCACATGTTAAAGGAAATTGTGCCACCTTGGCCCAAACAAACTCTTTACAGTGAAGGTAAACCTGGACATCGGCTTTTAAGAATCTGCTGAGCATGAGCTGAAAGACATGGTTGCAATATTTTGCAGATACATTGGCTGGCTCCTGGAATTAATCATGGGACACAGGGAACTTCATATTCATGATTACTTGGGGTTTTGCTACCATATTCAGGTGAATGGACACCAGTGTCAGAGGCAGGAAGCCCAACTCTAATGCCCTGTACACACGGTCGGATTTTCCGACGGAAAATGTGTGATAGGACCTTGTCGGAAATTCCAACCGTGTGTAGGCTCCATCACACATTTTCCGACACACAAAGTTTGAGAGCAGGATATAAAATTTTCCAACAACAAAATCTGTTGTCGGAAATTCCGATTGTGTGTACACAAATCCGACGGACAAAGTGCCACGCATGCTCAGAATAAATAAAGAGATGAAAGCTATTGGCCACTGCCCTGTTTATAGTCCCGACGTACGTGTTTTACGTCACCGCGTTCAGAACGATCGGTTTTCCGACAACTTTGTGTGACCGTGTGTATGCAAGACAAGTTTGAGCCAACATCCTTCAGAAAAAATCCTAGGATTTTGTTGTCGGAATGTCCGAACAAAGTCCGACCGTGTGTACGGGGCATAAGCCTCCGTTTTTAACTAGTGTCCATAGGGCTATGTATGTGCCGACCTGTGTGTCTGCAAATTCCCCTTCAAGGGCTTTAATTCCCCTAATTCTTGGCCTGCTCTTAACACCCCTGATGGAGATAAAGCAGGGTTTAATTTGCATCCGTTTCCACAGTCGAACTGGCTCTAGACGCACAAGATTGGGGACAGCCTGTAATGCAGCCGATCAGCACTGAATTTTGCCACAGTGATGTCTGGGGTACAGTGTACCAGGAGATCTCCTCCTTGGCAGGGTCCTTTAGAGTTTCAGGTAATGCCCTGGAGGGAGAGTCAAGTTGGAGGTCCTGGTGAGTGCCTCTAGGCTAGGTGGAACAAGAGGAGTGTGTGTATGTGTTTTTTTTTGCATTAGGGCTGGTTTGGGGTGTCTTTTCAGATGGAGCGCTACACAGCGGTAGCATTCATAATTGGTGGACCGGATGGCATGCATGTGCAATGACTTATTTAAGTGTCTGTCACATTGCATTTTTCCCTGGTCAGATTAGCTATGAATCCCTGCCCTGGTATTTTCCACTGTCTCAGACACAATTCTCTGCTTCGTTTTGTTTCAAGGAAAGGATCTTCTGCAGTTCTTTCTGGTTCGTGAGATCAGCTTAGGGGTTCTCACTGACTTGACACAAGCAAATGAGCTCTCCTTCACTGCCTTCCTTTTTGCAGGAGGTTGAGGTGTTGGAGGATCATCCTGAAAAGGAGTCGTCCTCCCAGCAAGTCTCAGACATCGTGCTCTGTTCTAGAGAATCAAGCCCAGGGGATCTTGTCATCTAGCAGTTCCTAGGAAGATTGAGCACTGTTTTTTCCTCATACCTTGGAAGATTCCATATGGCAGGTTTTAAGGATAGCACCATGTCTGTCCATGGGAGAAGGTTCATATGACCCAAGTATTGGTAGGCAGAACTTCTTGCAAGAAACAAATTTTAAAGGTTGTCCTCTAAGCAGGAGTTCCTTTTATATAAAAAAAAAATGAAAAGCCTTGGGCTTTAAGCAAAGGCCTATGTCCCAATTCTGTACAAAGATCTGAACTCAAGTCGTGGTTCTGGAGGCAAGTCATCCTCAATGTGTGGTAGACACCCCCATTTGTGTGGCCACCTAGACTCTCAGATGCTGTCAAATAGGGTCTGCAGTGTAGTGTCCAGGCTGCAGGGGTAGGCAACCTGGGGCCCTCCAGCTGTTGCAGAACTACAAGTCCCATCATGCCTCTGGGATTAATTGCCAGCCTTGTAATGCCTCATGTAAAATGTAGTTCCACAACAGCTGGGGGGCCCCTGGTTGCCTACCCCTGGTGCAGAGGTTTCAAACTGGAGTTTTGCTGACTTTCCCATTCCATGTTTTATGGGTTCAAGAGTATCTTCAGAGCCACAATCCTTACCAAAGGGGAAGAGATCTCATGCCTTCTGTTCAGGGTGGATTTGATTTAAATTGTGGTTTAAATCGCTAGTAAAAAGGCTTGATTTAAACCAACTCTATTTTAAATCGTAATTTTTAAAAAGCAATTGTCATCTCTGACCTACTGTTGACTTACTGACAGTCCCATTCACTTTAATGGGACAGCTGGTGAGGCGGCAGTGAAGCAACAAGGTGGCGGCAGCAGAGGTGAGTTGATGCCCGCTAAAAGGCGCTGCCCTAATGGATCCGAAATGACAGGTGCTCTTTAAATGTAAGCACTTATTCTTGGTAGTTAGAATCTTTAATATTTGCAAACAAAATGAAGGTTTCCTATTTAGAATAATAAGCGGCTTAGGTTCTGCTATCTTTGTTTTACTAACCTGACAATCATACAGTTTGTAGTGTATATAGATTTGCAAAAGATTGGATAAAGGAATATTCCCAAACTTTGTTTTTAATCTCATGGTTACTGTGAAATTGTGTAAATGCATCAATGCAGTGCATGTTATCTCTGCTTGCAGAGCTTGGATTCATTGAATAAGTTTACCAAAAATGTAAATATTGCAGAATATACTGCCTCATGCTACACAACTAAGCTCCATTTCATGCTGAATAAACTAAATTATTAATGTATCTTTAATAGAAAACTATCCTTTTTAGATTTTTACTCCAAAAGCATTTTATTAAAATTTGATAAAAATCAAAAATCCAATTTTAGATAAACTGTTTTTTTTAATCATTGATTTTTATCCACCCTGCTTCTATTCCATCCTGTTGACAGTTCTTAAGTGAAGAAGATTTTCATCCTATTCTGGACCTCGAGTCTCAAGTTCTTGAAAATACAGAAATTCTGGGTGAACTACACCTGCTCAGTGATTGGTTCACTTTATCAGGGGGCACATTTGCTGCTGGGGTTCTTTTGTAGAAGTGGGGGTATTTAAGTGGGAGCACTTCCAACTCTGCATCATTTGAAGGTTTCTTCTCTGTCCCTTCACAGGTATGTCCTAGCTGATTCACATCCACCCACCACTGAAACGTGATTGCTTTCCTTATTTTATGTTGCTATGGTATGTCCCAGTTGATTCACATCCACCCAGAATTGAAGTGATTTGCTTCTTTGTGTGTTAGTCTGGTATGTTCTTTCTGCTTAACCATCTGCAGTCCTCTCTCCATTGTGATGTGTTTTTTTTTTTTTTCCTCCCTAGTGCAGAGATATGCAATTAGCGGACCTCCAGCTGTTGCAGAGCTTCAAGTCCCATGAGGCATAGCATGACTCTTGACAGCCACAAGCATGACATGCAGAGGCATGATGGGATTTGTAGTTTTGCAACAGCTGGAGGTCCGCTAGTTACATATCCTTGCCCTAGTATCTTACCTAAATTTATGGCTTTTCCTTTACAATCATGCCCCTTTCAAGTCTGATTCTGAAGTGGAAATTTTGTCCTGCTATGGCAGCCATTCTTAACTCCTGATTTAATTGGCAAGCACCACTCCCACCCCTAACAGTATAAAACTAAAGCACTGGTATGGGGAGGCACATTTACTGCTGGGGTTCTTTCTAGGAGTGGGAGTATTTGCACTTCAGGGAATGTACACAGGAAATACTTTGAAAAACACCATACAGAACGCAGGCGACCTTGTTTAGCCCCTTCAGCACTCCTACCACTCAACATGTGCTCTTTATTACTCCTGACAGTTGTGTTCTCTCAACCCCTTAAACACTCTTTACTTCACCCCTCACCTTATATATAACACTGTCACTTGTGTCCTCTCCCTATTTTATGCACTCACCAATTCTGAATCCACACGCAAATAAAACCTCCAGGACACTGGGGCATGTCCCTTCATAGAAATCACACTCCCCCAGTACCTCCCTCACCCTTCATCTTCTAATCTCTGGTAATATATCCCAGAATGGTGGGTTTCCATCATTTGAACTGTACCCAACGCACCCTGCACCCGCAATCCACACATTTTTGTTTCCATGCCTCTTCTTCCCAAGACCAGACTCCCCCTTCTCTTGCACCCTTTGGAATGCCTGCTCTGTCTGTAACAAGCTTACTTCTCTCCACAACCTCCTTTATCGCTAACTCCTTCAATCCACTTGCCATTACTGAAACCTGGCTTCATGAATCTGACACTGCTTCTTCTGCTGCCCTCTCTGGGGGGAGTGGGAATTCTAGCCCCACATAGCACCTTTCAGGTACTTCACCCACTTCTCATTTGAGGCACATTGCATTCATCTTTTCTCTCGTGTTTCTCTAAGAATAGCTATGATCTAAAACCAACCCCCCCCCCCCCGAACCAGTATCAGCCTTTCTTGATAACTTCTCTGCCTGGCTACCCTACTTTCTCGAACATCACGGGACACAGAGCCACAGTAATAACTGATGGGTTATGTAGGTACCACTAGGTATTGGACACTGGTCACACCCTAAGCAGGAAGTTCAACCCCCTATATAATCCCTCCCCCGACATTCTCCATCAAATAGAATACCGAGGGTGGGAGCGTATGCTGCCATGGATAGGCATCAGGAAAGGAAAAATACGGTAAGTATGATACAATTTTCCGTTTTCCTGGTGCCTCCATGGCAGCATACTAGTGATAAATAACTAGCTGACACGGGTGGGATATTGCTTATCAATAAATGTTTAATTAGAATGAGACATTGCAGCCTGGACTGCCCTTCTCCCGAACTCAACCGTTGTGAGAGCTCCTGGGTCGATATGGTAGTGTCTGAGGAAAGTATTGTGAGAAGACCAGGTGGCGGCCCTGCATACCATCTCTAATGACACGTTAGCCCTTGCTACCCAGGAGGTTGAGACTGCCCTTGTAGAGTGAGCATTCACTCGGGATGGAGGTTCCATATTCTTCATCCTGTATGCCTTCTGGATTAGCTTTACCACCCAAGATGCCAAAGTTCTGATGGAGGCTTCTTTGCCCCTGTATTTACCGAATGGTACAATAAAGAGTCTTTCCGAGCACCTGAAGGATCTGGTGGCCTCTAGGTAGGCTCTGAGTACTCTGGATATGTCCAGCTCGTGACAAGATTCCAAATCTGCTTCAGTAAATACTGGCAGTGCCCAGGGCTCCAAAAGGTGGCTTGGAGTAGTGACCTTAGGTGTGAACCCCCGAAGGGGACGAAGTTCCACTCTGTCGTGGAAGAAAGAGATGTGGTCATCACCTATTCCTAAAGAGTGGAGTTCTGAGATCCTTCTACCAGATGTAATGGCTAGCAGGAAAACCATCTTTAGTGTTATGTTCCATATTGCCATTTGTTCCACTGGGGCAAATGGATGGTCAGAGAGGACTTCAAGGACCAGGGATAAATCCCACTTGGGAAAAGATCGTCTGACAGGTGGACGAATCTTTAACACTCCTCTGAGGAAAGTGACTACTAAGGGCTCTTCTGCCCATCTTTTATTTGTTGCTGCAGAAATTGCTGCTACTTGCACTTTGAGGGAACTTAGGCCAAGACCCAGATCAAGTCCTGTCTGGAGGAAACCGAGAACATCTGATGTAGAAGGACAGATTGGATCAAACTCATTTGAGGTAGCAAACGACAAGAACTTGTCCCATATTTTGGAATATATAGCATTGGTTGCTGGCTTCCTAGCTCCTAGGAGGGTTGTTATGACCCCTGGGGAACATCCTAGGGCCTCGAACCTTCGCCTCTCAACCTCCTGATTCGAAGATTAAGTTTCTGAGGATTTGGATGAACTAAACTGCCCTGCGTCAGAAGTTGAGGGAAAGGAGGGATCCTGACTGGAGGGCTCACACTGAGGCGCATAGCTAGAGGAAACCAGGGTCTCTTCGGCCAATATGGGAGTACTGCCAATACCTGGACTGTCCCTCTGAGAAGTCTCCGGAGGAACTTGAATATTAATGGCCGGGGGGGAAGGCATATGCGGTGGTGAACCTCCAGGGGCATGAAAAGGCATCTACTTCCTCGGCTTGCGTATCCGGCAGGCGAGAGAAGAATCTGGTCAGTTTGGCATTCTCCGGAGTGGCAAATAGGTCTACCTGAGGAGGATCCCAGAGGTTGGCAATCTGACAGAAAACCTGGGGGTGAAGAGCCCACTCGTTGTCCAAGAAGTTCCTCGACAGCGTGTCTGCTTCTCCTGTACCATGTCCTCAGTCTCTGACCATCTCCTGTACCATGTCCTCAGTCTCTGATCATGTCTGCAGTCTCTGACCATCTCCTGTACCATGTCCGCAGTCTCTGACCATCTCCTGTACCATGTCCGCAGTCTCTGACCATCTCCTGTATCATGTCTGCAGTCTCTGACCATCTCCTGTACCATGTCCTGAGTCTCTGACCATCTTCTGTACCATGTCCTGAGTCTCTGACCATCTTCTGTACCATGTCCGCAGTCTCTGACCATCTCCTGTACCATGGCCTCAGTCTCTGACCATCTCCTGTACCATGTCCCCAGTCTCTGACCATCTCCTGTACCATGTCTGCAGTCTCTGACCATCTCCTGTACCATGTCTGCAGTCTCTGACCATCTCCTGTACCATGTCCCCAGTCGCTGACCATCTCCTGTATAAAAATATTTTTAAAAACAGTCACTTTCGGTATCGGTGTGGTTTCGGTATCGGTTTCGGGATCAAGGATCAAAAAACCCATTTGGTGCATCCCTAATTGGGACGGTGCCGCGCATGTCAAAACGCTCCCATGTGAACCAGGGCTGAAAGTGAATCTTCAAAATGTTAAAGGAGAATTTCACCTTTGGGAACATCTTACAAAACCTTGTAGAACCACCTTTCGCTGCAATTACAGCTACAAGTCTTTTTTGGGGATGTGTCTACCAGCTTTGCACATCTAGAGAGTGACGTTTTTGCCCATTCTTTGGAAAATAGCTCAAGCTCTGTCAGACTGGATGGAGACCGTCTGTGAACAGCATTTTCAAGTCTTGCCACAGATTCTCAATTGGATTTAGGTCTGGACTTTGACTGAGCCATTCTAACACATGAATATGCTTTGATCTAAACCATTCCATTGTAGCTCTGGCTCTATGTTTAGGGTCGTTGTCGTGCTGGAAGGTGAACCTCCGCCCCAGTCCCGTACACACGGGCGGAATTTCCGACAGAAAGAGTCCGATGGGAGCTTTTCATTGTATATTCCGACCGCGTGTATGCCCCATCAGACTTTTTCCGTCTAAAATTCAGACGGACTTAGAGAACATGTTGTCTAGAGGACTTCTTCTGTTTATGCGTCCCATAGGGCAGTGGTTCTCAAGCCAGTCCTCACGTACCCCCAACAGGCCATGTTTTCCTTTATCTTGCACAGGTGCTTTAAATCGGAGTCAATGGCTTGGTATTTTGGACAGCTATTTTATCTAAGAGAAATCCCACAAACAAACATAGCCTGTACTTGAGGACAGGGTTGAGAACCACTGCTATCCCTCTGATGTCCCAGATACTATTTGAACGAGCTAAGCTGCTACACCAGGGTTTGGATTTGGAACAGGTCACTATCACCATTGTTGAACTGATGGATCAGTTACATTGGGGTCTCCTAGCAATTTGTTGATGTAGACGGGGAATCTATTTTCAAGGTTCCCCAGACCACTGAAATGAGGGCCAAAACTTCTTGCATGCCAAATTGGCTGCTGGCAACTCCCCCTCACCATCTGAGGGGGGGTGTGTTGGTATTCACTGTCCGATTTGTTGGACGCAAGTATTGGCGGTAGTAGAAGGCTTAAGCGTCAAAGTCTCTTCCATGTGAGATACAAAGACTTCTAAAGCAGCAGAAACAGAATCAAAGGTTAAAGCGGAGTTCCACTCAATTTTGAGAGGTGGTCTTAAACGAAAGACCACCTCTCCACCCCTAGTTTTTGGATACTCAAACATTTTTTTTACTTTCTCTCGTACCATTTTAGAAGTACTAAAAGCACTTCCGATCCAGCTGCGGCTGAGGGCATCACATCTTCTTCTGCGGCGAGCCCCTGTTGCCTTCTGGCACATGTGTGTCCCAGAAGACAAGCTAGCCATTCACAAAGCACCGCGCGACTCACGCATATGCAGTCAGAAACCGGCAGTGGAGCCTTGCGGCTTCCCTTAGTTGGAATGGCGGCACCTGCACCAGATCCAATAGACGGATCAGCCTCGGGCTGACATTGCGGGCTCCCTGGACAGTTAAGTGTCTTTATTAAAAGTCAGCAGCTACAGTGTTTGCAGCTGCTGACTTTAAAAAAAAAAAAAAAAATTGACTGAAACACCACTTTAATGGGGGCCCAGAGGACCCCAACGCGGCTTCGCTGATGTCTGAGGAAGGAGCAGATGCCTCCAGTACTAGGGACGTACTGCAGGCTAAACAGAGGGGTTCCACTGGGGATGAGGTCCCTGTCACTTCACAGGAAGCACATGTAGTGGGGGCATCCCTGTCACTGGGGAGCCCTAACGCTTTGTGAACCACCCACAACTCTGGCTCTGTTACAAGATAGGGATAAGCCCCCCACACACCCAGCAGCTAACAAATTCACCCGCCAGACTAGCACCAGCTTGAAATGTTAGGATGGCTGTGACACTGCAGATAAAGCGGGCGTTGTTGGAAGAGAGTGGGGAGGTATTCAAGCCATGGTTGCCAGATGGAGAGGAACTTACGTGATGGTGGATAGCTGTTCATTACCAAGCATTCTCTGGATCCTGGATTTGACCTCATCAAAATTTAGAGATAGGAACTTCCATGCATGAGCGATCATAAGTATGTGTGTAATTAAGGATTGTGCAAGTCAAGGAACAAACATCAGGTAGCGGTTTATATAAAAGAGATCTTCACATGGGTTTTAACAGAGATTAACCTGCAATATCATATTATTCATGTAGGCCCTAAACCAGGGGTAGGCAACCTTTGAGAGGTGGAGATCGACCTGGACAATATGTAAGAGATCAAAGATCCCAGGGGTGCGATGCCCGCCAACCCTTTTTTTGTTCTAAGTAAAACTATCAAGCCCTAATAAAAAAGATGGCATGAAGAACACATAGTGACCCAAAATGAATGTAGGTGCCACTCAGGTAGAGGTAAAGTCCAACTAGACCGCTGTGAGGTGAGATCCCCATGATTAAATTGGAGTCCAGTCAAAAAAAGATTTTCTTTTCATATTAATAGTATGCTAAATATCATTATCTTTGATATTACTCATTTTCCGGCTAGCTGATTGTGTCACTTAAAGTCTAATCTAAGGTAGACAATCAGCTTCTTCCATTTCTTCACCGACAACGCTATCTCCCTTTATCTGAATTTGCTAAGCTGTCTTTCACTTCCTGAAAAGGTTGTCGGTCTTCCTTAAACAGACATGCCTTGAATTGCCCAGCCCCACCCCCCATCCCTCCTATCCTTCACAGATCTCCTCCTGTCTTCATAGCCTTGTTTTGGCTGGCAGCTTCTCCTGAGAGAGAGAGGGCAGACTTTGGAAGTATGTTATGTTTGTTAGAAACTGTAAGGCTGCTTTCATACTGAAAGCGCTGGCCGTTAGCGGTAAAGCACTGCTCGTTTTAGTGGCACTTTACCCCTGTTTAAGCGGCGCTTTTCGGCCACAAAGAAGGGGTTAAAAACTCCCACGGTGCAGCGCTTCCAAAGCGCTTTGGAAGTGCTGCCCATTCACTGCAATGGGCAGGGCATTTTCGGAGTGCTGTATACAATGCTCCCCAACCGCCCCAATGATGCTTCTTGCAGGACTTTTTCTAACGTCCCACAAGCGCACCGCCCGAGTGTGAAAATACACATTGTAATGAATGGGAGGCAGTTTTCAGGCGCTTTACAGGTGCTATTTCTAGTGCTAAAATGTCTGAAAACTGCCTCAGTGTGAAAGGGGTCTGAGATAGATTACAATGCAACATGCTGCAGATTTTCTACAGTGTAGAACCACATAGTTGTTTCTGCGTGGCACTGTGTGCTTGGTGTGGCACACCCCCAGCTGAGGGAGCTACATGTGAGTAATGAGTATAAGGTTCCGTTTCCACTAGTGCAACTTGTGATGCGACTTTGGACACAAAGTCGCATCACAAGTCAGCCCATTGATTTCAATGGCAAACATTCCCATCTATGCGCCTTTGAAAATCAGCAACTTTGAAAAGGTGCCTGCACTACGTTGATTCGACTTCGATCTAGAGAGTGTAAAGTTGGATCAAAGCTGCACTCAAAGTCGCAATCTAAATTGTGCAGCTTTGGTGTTGCACTAGTGGAAATGTAGCCTAAGACTAGAGTGCGACTTTGGAGTGTGACTTTGATGTAACTTTGAGCGCAGCTTTGATCCAACTTTACACTCTCTGGATCAAAGTCACATCAAAAGTTGCATAAAAGTAGTGCAGGTAGCTTTTCAAAATTGCTGATTTTCAAAGATGCATAGATGGGAATGGGTGCAATTAAAATCAATGGGCTGTGACTTGTCATGTGACTTTGTACACATAGTCGCATGACAAGTCACGTTTCCACTATTGTAACCCAAAGTTGCACAATTTAGAGCGCAGCTTTGATCCAACTTTACACTCTCTGGATCAAAGTCGCATCAAAGCATTGCAGATACCTTTTCAAAGTCGCATAGATGGGACCGGGTACCATTGAAATCAATGGACTGTGACTTGTCATGCAACTTTGTGTCCAAAGTCGCACGACAAGTCATACTAGTAAAAACAGAGCCTTAGTTTAGGTTTCCACTATTGCAACCCTTAAGTTGCACGATTTAGAGTGCGACTGAGTGCAGCTTTGATCCAACTTTACACTCTCTGGATCAAAGTTGCATCAAAGCATTGCAGGTATCTTTTCAAAGTCGCATAGATGGGAACAGGTGCCATTGAAATCAGCGGGATGTGACTTATCATGCAACATTATGTGTCCAAAGTCGCACTATTAGAAACAGAGCCTTAGTGTGGTTTCCTGGGATTTTTTTCATTTTGAGACATAAGGCTCACATTAATAATTGCAGGGGAGATAGTATTGTCCTCTACCCCCTTCATATCGCCCCCATCCCCCCACCCCAACCAACACACACCCTAGCCATCACTCTCCTACTTTGCACATGTGTACCACAAGTGCAGGAGGCAGCACAGTCCTGGATGGAGAGCGGGGACTGCTGGAATTAACTAATCACCTGCAAGTTAAAGGGGTTGTAAAGGTAAAAATTTTTTCACCTTAATGCATTAAGGTGAAAAAAACTTCTGACAATACCGCCGCCCCCAGCCCCCCCGTTTTACTTACCTGACCCCTCGAAAGTCAGCTTCTCGTTCCCGACATCTATTCCTCCGCTCACCCTGGCCACTGATTGGCTACAGTGGATGGATTGGAAGCAGCGCAGCCATTGGCTCGCGCTGCTGTCAATCACATCCAATGACGCGGCGCGCTGGGGGGCGGGGCCGAGTGATACAGTGAGCGGCTATAGCCGCCGGCTGTATCACGGGAGCGCACCCGCAAGCACTAACCACCATGCGAGGGAGCTCGCATTAAGGTGGTTAATGCTTGCGGGAGGAGCTGAAACAGCCGCCGAGGGACCCCAGAAGAGCAGGTTTGGGGCCACTCTGTGCAGAACGAGCTGCACAGTGAAGGTAAGTATAACATGTTTGTTATTTTTAAAAACCAGAAAGGGTTAAAAACCACCATCTGCTGAGGCGCTTTGCCGGCGGTATAGCCGCGCTGTCCCATTGATTTCAATGAGAAGGAGCGGTATACACTCCGCTTCTTTACCGCTCCGAAGATGCTGCTAGCAGGACTTTTTTTCCCGTCCTGCTAGCGCACCGCTCCAGTGTGAAAGCCCTTGGGGCTTTCACACTGGAGACAAAGCAGCGGCACTTTCGGGTCGGTTTGCAGGCGCTATTTTTAGCGCAATAGCGCCTGCAAACCGCCCCAGTGTGAAAGGGTCCATAGAATTACATTCCAACATACATTCTGATACTCCTGAGTATGGAGATAACACGTTAGACTTTCAGCCCTGGTTCACACTGATGCGGTTCAGATGCGTTCCAGAATGCATAGATTCGCATGTCAAGTGAAACAACATTGTTTTCTTTGAAAGCCATTCACATCTATGTGGTGCGATTCTGATGCGGGTAAAATAAAGGGTCCTGTGCGTGTTTAGAATGGTACGATTTTAAGCTCCATAGACTGAAAATCACATTTGAAGCACAAATCACACCGCAAATTTGCACTCCAAAACGCATGGGGGGAAAAAAAAATATATATATATATATAATGTCACACTGCATCGCACCCAGTCTGAACCTAGGCTCAATGTTTGGACTGATTATGTACCCAACATTTTATCTTATTTATCAAAAAAAGTCAACCAACATTGTATCAAAAACAGTGTACTGTAATGCCTGCCTCTGTACGAGTGGTACCTATAGCACTAAGCTATATTCCCTGACCACTCATACAGAGGCTCTACTGAGCCATGGGGAGTAGAAAAGAACTGTCAAAAAATTAGAAAACTCGGAGCTCTTGATACCAAGCCAAGGTCAGGTAGACCAAGCAAGATTGCAGCCACAACTGCCAGAATTGTTTGGTATACAAAGAAAAATCTCACAGGTAACCTGTGGAAAAAATACGTATAAAAAATAAACTAGGTGACAAGGTGACACATGCAGGTTAAAATGGTAATTACAGGTTGATTTCCCACTTCTGTGGCTTTTTAAATTGCAATTCATGTCTGAATAGTCAATGAGTTTGTTAGCTCTTGCGTGGATGCACTAAGCAGGCTAAATACTGAGCATAGGCGCAAAAGAAGGGGGCGGAGGAAGCAGTGTGGAGCAAAGCCTGAAGCAACAAAGGACTAGTCATAACCCAACCAGGAAGAAGATCACGGAAACACAGAGGGGGACACCAATCGATTTTCTGCCAGTGGATTGACTTTCATTTGCCCATTACCCCTGGGCTTTCCGGTGAGTGGGGACACAATTGGGGGTTCCAGAGAAGGAGATTATACAACGACCACAATCATTTACACGGGATTCTTTTGGAAGCAAAGTCACTTTTCACAGAGTTTTTTCCTTCTTATTTATATATATATATATATATATATATATATATATATATATATATATATATATATATATATATATATATATATATATATATATAATTTTAATTCTGCTCGGACACTTATATCATTTGGATTTGATTTTTGAAATTTCTGCTACATTACCACATCAATTATTACCACTATTGATTATATCTGTGCATTTTTTGGGTATTTTTTATGCTTTTTCCTTTGCGATTTTGTAAACTGGCACCAATATTACGCACATACTTATTATTTACACAGCATTTGCACTTGACTTTTTTAGTTATGTTTTTTATATTATGTGTTGTTTGACACCTGTGACATATACATGTGATATGTTGTTTGTTTACTATTTATATATTTGTTCACAGTATTTCTTATATACTGCCACCACTTTGTAGGATATTAGTATTCTAATTATATACATTTTTGAACAGCGCCACATTCCCCACTAGAGATTTTTTTCATTTTTGTTCAAGTATTGTGCTCCTTAGAAACAACCACACCATCTTTTTCCAGAGCAGCCTGTATTTCTCCCGAGGTTACCTGTGGGGGTTATCTTTGCACCCTGAACAATTCTTCTGGCAGTTGTGGCTGTAATCTTTCTTGGTCTACCTACCTGACCTTGGCTTGGTATCAAGAGATGCCTTAATTTTCCACTTCTTAAGTGTTTGAACAGTACTGACTAGCCTATTCAAGGCTTTGATTATCTTTATATCCTTTTCCATCTTTATTAACGTTCCATTAACTTGTAACACATGTCTATTGACAGTTCTTTTCTGCTCCCCATGGCTCAGTATTTAGCCTGCTTAGTGCATCCACACGAGAGCTAACAAACTCATTGACTATTCAGATATGAATTGCAATTTAAAAAGCCACAGATGTGGGAAATCAACCTTTAATTACCATTTTAACCTGCATGTGTCACCTTGTGTGTCTGTACCAAGGCCAAACACTGCAGGGGATGTAAACTTTTGATCAGGGCCATTTGGGCGTTTGATGTCATCATTGGGATTCAAAAATGAGACAAAAACAACTATGTGATAATAAATGGTTTCCTATGATCACTATCCTTCAATAAAAGACAATTTTTGGCATGATCAGTCATATTTTTAATATCGATACCAAAATTTCAGGATTTTAGCCAGGGTATGCAAACATTTGAGCACAACTGTAGGCACTACAGAGACATGATGCAGAAGAGATGTACAGAAGGAGGAAGGGAGGGGGAAGAGGGTTCAAAAAAAAAAAAAATCCCACAGTAACATTTTTTAAACCCACCCCCAGCTTTGAATCTGCAGCTGATTTCCTGCCTAGGAACTCTTCATTCAGGAAATTCACCTTCCTCCATTTCCTTAGTAGTGAGAGGAAGAGTAGGGATCTCAAATGTAAACGCTAGCATATGTGATCACTTTGGTGGTTACAAGGCACAGAGTCACTCTGATCGGCTCTTTGCATTTCATCCATGACTTCCACCGCAAGACATTCATGCTTAATGGCATCTGCACAAGTCAGTGCAGCATATTGTTGCATCATTGGATAGGTTATAGAGGACCACAGGTAACAATTGTGTTTTGCACTATACTCACATAAAATTAAACAATGGTAACAAGAGAAACAAAACTAGACAAAACATTTGATGTTATGGTATATGTTTTATTAATGGCCCTCAGACTTGCTTAACGAAAACATATATAATATAAAAAAAAAGAATTCAAAATTAAAACTCAGAAGACAAAAGATACGTCAATAAAAAGAAGGTTCCCAATTAAAAGTGTCCTGCAACTGATAATGCTTAGTGTACTAAGTTGAATTCTTTTGGTACATAAAATAGGACATTTTATATATTTATATAAATATGATGTATTGCACTATTTACAGTTAGAAAATTAAGGAAAACTGGGTGCATCTATTGAGGAAAGCTTTGCTTTCAGTGCACTAAATCCTTTAAAAGGTTGATGTTTCTCCATAGCTAGAGGGAGTCCAGTCCCTCGCCAGTAAGTTGTCCAGCTGGTTTTTCTTTTGATGTCAAATTGCTATGGCAACAGAACCATCTTACAAAAAAGAATACACAGACACACATGGGTGTGACCTTCCACCTATGCTACCCATTATATGCCATACTAAAGAAAGCCTTTCGGTGTGAAATCTTCTAAAATCAGGTATTTCAGATTACAGGAAAAAAGTCACAGAGTGAAGAACACACACAATCAGAAACATTTAAAAAGTAACGTTAATTCTCTCAAAATGCCCATTCTCGTAATAATCTGAACCAGGCAAAATTTATTGGAAAGCCGTTTTTTTTTTTTTTTTTTTTTTTATAATTCCTTACAGAAACTTAATAGAGTGTAAAATGGCAACTCCAATTCCGACCATGGGTACCCATTTTATGAAATGAACCCATGCACCATTTATTATGGCTACGTAGTTTGTGAGCAAAATTTATTTCACCTGCCATAATCTCAGTAAAATCACTAACTTATAGTGAAAACTGAACCGCCATGGTTTGGCTCACATATTGTACATGCCAATCTTACACAATTATTGCCTGGTCAATAACCCCGACATTACTTCATGTTCATTCTTAAATCCTGAGGCCTCTAAAATATAGTGATTTTTAGTAGCATGTGGACTGGCTAACTAGGTACTTTAGTTTAAAAAATATATTTTGATATTGTTTGTTTATTTCATGGGCATTAAGTGCTACAGTACAAAAATGCTAGTTCTAATAAAGCGACCCCTTAAGCACAACTCATATACCCACACTATAGAAGCATAGAATTTTAAGAAAACAAACAAAAAAAAACAAAAAACAAAAAAAATAGTATTTTAGATCTCTTTCTTAATTTCGATTTTTTTGGCTTTCGGAACAAGGAAGACATTCCCATCTTTTGTTTGTTGAAGGGAATATTCGTGGGGGGAGTACGGTTTTCCATCCTCGTCCTGCAGCTTGTTGAAGACCTCCATATACAAGGTACCGAGTTGCTTCTTCATAAGACGAAGGCTGTTGTTATATTCTCCCTTCTCAGCAAGTAGCTTTTCTTTCTCGTTCTTCAGCTGATCTAGGTCACTCTCCAACTCTACAATATTCTCCATTTTCCTCTTGCGGCAATTTTGGGCTGCAACCTTATTTTTTCCACGCCTGCGTATATCTCGGATGAGAGCAAGTTGGGCGTCATTAAACTGGTGTTTGGACATCAAAACATTGAAATCATCCACAGGAAGGTTAACAATTGTATTGACTGAGAATGGTACATTAAGAGCTTTCGCTCTTTGCTCGTCTCTAGTGAAACGAGCCTCCTGGCGACTTAAAGATTTGTCCTTTGTGAATGGGGACCTACTGTGACCAGGCCTAACGGGCAACTCTACTGCTGGAGAATTGAGAGATTCGGTTTCAAAGGAGCCATCAAGTGGTACAAAAGGCGAGAGTGAAAAAAATGCATCTTCTGTGATTGACACTGGGAACTCTTCAGTGGGATTTTTGTGTTGTACGCTTTCATGTGTGCTATCCATATCTTCTATTTCAGAGTCACTGTATCCATAAGAAGCATCTCCATAGACAGAGGAGCCCATAGATTGCCCAGGTGACGTAGAACACGGACTTGTGCCAACTGAAACTCCTGAATCGGAATCATTGAATTCTGATGGATTGTTCCCAATAAATGCTTTGCACATAGAAAGGTCCTTTATATCAACAGGTTCATTTAAAAGTTCAGTGAGAGACTGGCCTGAATTGTCTGTTAAAGGCACATTGGTCAATTTGGGGTCAATAAGGGTAAATATGTCATCACAAAAAGATTCCATATTAAATGTTTGGTTTGTGTTTACTGTGGGCACATTGGGTACAAAGGAACCTGCAAAGTCATTAGAGAAAACCGGTGCGGCATTTTCAACTGGCTTTTCCAAAGGTGGTACTGGACTGTGAAACATGTAACTGGGTACAGTCTCTGAAAGGGGGTCTTGATTTGAATACATACTCAGGTCCGCAAAGCCATCAATCTGACTGCCGAAACACTGTATGGAAAGAAGACACAAAGCAAGTTAAAATTGTGGAAAACTGCAATTCTACCACCTTAACCACTTCAATACTGGGCATATTTACCTCTTCCTGCCCAGGCCAATTTTCAGCTTTTAGCGCGGTCGTACTTTGAATAACTAATTCTGCGGTCAAGCAACACTGTACCTATATGACATTTTTATCATTTGAGACATAGAGCTTTCTTTTGGTGGTATTTAATCACCACTGGGGTTTATTTTTTGCTAAACAAACGAAAAAAGAAAATTTTGAAAAAAAAAAACAAAACAAAAAAAAAAAAAAAACACATTTTTTTTAGTTTCTGTTAGATCTACCGTGAACTATGTAGTGCAAGGGGCTGCCTGATTGGATACAAATTGAATGGATTGTGCAGGTGTTTCCTCCTATTAACCAACCCAATACTGGGCACTTTCACCCCCTTCCTGCCCTGTCACACTTTGAATGACAATTGCGCGGTCATGCAAAACTGTACCCAAATTAATTCTGTCATTTTCTTCACACAAATAGAGCTTTCTTTTGGTGGCATTTAATCACCTCTGGGTTTTTTATTTTTTGCTAAAAAAAACAAAAAAAAAAAAAAAAAACCAAAAAGAGACCAAAAAAATAAAAAAGGTTTTCTTCCTTTGTTAATCAGGGCACTGGTGATCAGAGACCCAATTATCAGTGTAAATGTGCCCTGTCAACCTTGCTGGATATTGGCTCTCCTTTGCTCAGAATGACAGCACGTGAGGAAAGGAATGCCAATAACCGACAAGTTATTGGACACAGCTGATCACATGGTAGAGGGCTGCTGTGATTGGCCCTTTACCTTGATCTGTGATCAGCTGTGTCCAAAGGACACAGTGGTCACAGAGCGTGCCCCAGGGGGGCGCGGAAGGTGTGTTCTGGGAGGATGTCCATATATCAAGAGCGAATATTCCTAAAAAGTTATAGTTGATTGATTACAATGGAAACTTGGTTTGGTAAAGTGTTGCTGGTTCCTAGGATAGACTGACAAGTGCATAACTTCAGTATCCATTTGTCCACTCAGAATTTAAGATTATGAACATTTATTTACTGTGCCCATGCAAGTGATTGTGAGCCAGCTTAAAGGGTTACTAAACCCAGACCATGCATTCACTATATCTGGTCTCCCACAGTACACAGAACATGGAAATGCAATACTTTTCCCAAATATAAACTGATAAATACCTTTTTTCATCAGCTGTATATGGCAGTATAAGCAGTCTTGCGACTTGTATCAGTGTGTGCTGATAGCTTGTAGGAGGAGTTTTCATTTCTCCCACGATTGTCCTGTCTGGACAGTGCTGATTGGCCCTGTGCTGATCACACTCTCCCAAGAAAAAAAAAACTCTCTAGCAATACACACCAAATTGAGCATGAGCAGCCCGACTCCATAGATTCTGTAAATATCAGGTTATTTTTGGAGTCTGTGGAAGAAGGGGAGGATCAGAGAAGACAGGATCAAGCAGCCTTTTTACACAATGCAGAGGATAAACCCCCTAGGTTCCACAGAGTATATCAAGCAAGCTTTACTGCATATACAGACCGACTTTACTGTTGTAACGCATTATTGTTAAAATTGTTCCACATTTCAATAAACCCCCATCCACAGAAAACGTTATCCGCCACGACACATTTGTGGGGGAGGAGACCCTTGTCCTCTCAACATACATTGGAATAAGCTGCTTTGTCAATGCAGGTGTTTGGAAGCTGGCAGTGAGTTATGGGGGGGGGGGTGAGGATGACAGGGGGGTAAGGTGTTAGCAAGGTGGTAGTGGGGTGCCAGGTGGGATTGACACCATAACTGATTGGATTGCTGCATGTGTAATACTCCTGTACATGCTACTGCACTGTTCTATGTTATCCCGTTAATGGGAATCCCTGCCTCTTGAAATCCACTATACATGTGACATCCCACCCACTGTGTTCTTTTTAAGACCCCTTTCACACTGAGGCATTTTTCAGGCGCTAAAGGGCTAAAAATCGCGCCTATAAAGCCTGCAAAGCGCTTTGGCAGGGGCGCTACACGGGCGCCATTAACCCTTTCTTTGGCTGCTAGCGGGGGTTAAAAGCGCCCCGATAGCAGCCGAAAAGCGCCGCTTAGGTTTGATTCACACTAATGTGTTTTTTTATGCATTTAGCAGAAATGCAGGGAAATTTTTTAACATGTTGGAACATGTTCACATCAATGCATTTTTGTGCCTCTGCGTTTTTTTTCCCACAAAATGCAGCATTTTGCATGTAATAGAATTCAATAGACACTCATCCAAAATGCTAGTACCGCATTTTTACCAAGATTTTGCGTTTAATTTGTTTTTCTTACACTGTATATAGCTGGTTGCTAAGGAGGGGGCCAGGAAGCCAGCCGCCGCGTCCTTAACAACCGATGAGTCATATGCTGTCAGCTGGCTTCCCGCTCAATTAAAAAAAAAAAAAAAATGGACAGCAAAAAAAAAATGGCGTGGGGGTACCTCCCAAAATCCATACCAGACCCTTATCCGAGCATGTAGCCTGACAGCGAGCACCCCCCCCCCCTCCTGAACTATACCAGGCCGCATGCCCTCAACATGGGGGGATGGGTGCTTTGGGGAAGGGGGGGCTCTGCGCCCGCCCCCACCCCATAGCACCTTGCCCCCATGTTGATGGGGACAAGGGCCTCTTCCCGACAACCCTTGCCCGGTAGTTGTCGGGGTCTGCGGGCGGGGGGCTTATCAGATCCCCCCCCATGTGAACGAGTATGGGGTACATTGTACCCCTACCCATTCACTAAAAAAAATAGTAGTGTAGTGTTAAAAAAATACAGTAGACAGTTTTTGACAAATCTTATTAAAAATCTTCTTCTCCGCTTCTTCCTCCGGTCTACCTCCATCTTCTCCCGCATCTTCATTCTCCGGTCTTCTTCTCACCCTGCTGCTTCTTCCGCTCTTCTTCTGTCTTCTTTGTCCGGTGTTCTTCCTCTGCCGCCATTTCTGCAGACGACTCTCCTCCGATGCTGCGTCCAGATCTGTCGGCACCGATGTCCTGCATTTCTTAAATAACGATGGGGCGTGGCAATCGGATTACGTCATCTGGAGGTCACGGCCCCTTGTGACATCACCGCCCGGGGCATGATGGGTCTGTGATGTCACCAGGGGCATGGCTTTCTTTTTTACATTCAGCAGGAAGCCCGCTGACAACTGATGACTCATCCGTTGTTAAGGATGCGGCGACCGGCTTCCCAGCCCCCTCCCTAGCAACCAGCTATATACAGTGTAAAAAAAACCCCGCAAATCGTGGTAAAATCGCATGTCCAAAAACGCGGCAAGCACCGCAAAAACGCTCAAAAGCAACATGCATAGATGTGCATCGAGTCTAAAACTAGCAGCGCTTTACCACTAACGCAGCCACACTGTTATGCCCCGTACACACGGTCGGATTTTCCGACGGAAAAGGTGTGATAGGACCCTGTTGTCGGAAATTCCGACCGTGTGTAGGCTCCATCACACATTTTCCATCGGATTTTCCGACACACAAAGTTTGAGAGCAGGCTTTAAAATTTTCCGACAACAAAATCTGTTGTCGGAAATTCTGATCGTGTGTACACAAATCCGACGGACAAAGTGCCACGCATGCTTAGAATAAATAAAGAGATGAAAGCTATTGGCCACTGCCCCGTTTATAGTCCTGACGTACGTGTTTTACGTCACCGCGTTCAGAATGATCGGATTTTCCGACAACTTTTTGTGACCGTGTGTATGCAAGACAAGTTTGAGCCAACATCCGTCGGAAAAAATCCTAGGATTTTGTTGTCAGAATGTCCGAACAAAGTCCGACCGTGTGTACGGGGCATTAGTGTGAAAGGGCTCTTAATTACTGGGCGGTGGTAGGGACTGGGCTGTCATTCAGGATCTATATACAGCCCCAAGTGTGTGATGTCAATACCATGTGACTTGACTAGCTCGGATCAAAACAGGAAATGTTCTCTCCAGCAATAGAGACCAAACTGAGCATGTGCAGCCTGACTCCACTCACTGTGTCTTATCTGGACTGGTCCAGGGGAACAGGGCAGGAGGGGGAGGATCTGTGTATACACAATCAAACAGCCTTTTTACACAATGCAGAGGATTAACCCCTTAGGTTCCACAGAGAGTATAACAAGTGGGCTTAGTAACACTTTAACAGTAATCTCCCAAAATACAGGTCCAGTAAAAAATGCTGCCTATCAATATTATGAGAAGCAAATGTGTGTCATGTGGTTTAGGAGAACAATAGTCAGTTTGTATTATTGTAGGCTTGTGTATCATTAGAATGCTGGCCACAGAGATCATCAGTAGTGCTCTCAGAAGTACAGAGGGTGTTTTATCTGCAGTATTTCATTGTTATGGATGTAGATACATATAAAATGTTTGCATAAAAAATTGGCTTGTGCCTATTTAGCAAAGTGCACAAATAATGACGGAGTACGAGCAGACAGAAAAGACCAGTTAGTACATTAAAATATTTGTAATATTTTAATTAAACATTAAAGGTTTTACTAAACCCACAACAGTAAAATCAGTCTGTATATGCAGTAAAGCATGCTTGTTATACTCACTGTGGGACCTAATGGGTTAATCCTCCACATTGTGTAAAAAGGCTGTTTGATCCTGTCTTATCTGATTTCCCCCTTCTTCCACTGTCCCTAACCCATCTCCTGATAGAACAGAGCCTTGGGGGAAAGCTGAATATGCTCAGTTTGGTGTGTATTGCTAGAGTTTTTTTCTTGGGAGAGTGTGCACTGTCCGGACAGAGGGTCAGGGGTCCTGCAGCCTCATAGACTGCTCTAACTGCTGATGAGAAAAGGTATTTAGCAGTTTATATTTAATAAATGCATTTCCATGTTGTGTACTGTGGGAGACCAAATATACTGAATGTGCAGGGTCCTGGGTTCTATATATATATATATATATATATATACACACACACACATACACACATATACACACACATATAAATTGCCATCAGTGCAGCCTGATCGATGAGCATCTGCAGCCTAGAGGGGGTGTGGGGGGGGGGGGGGGTGAGCACCGACAGATTACATACAGTGAGAATCTCCTACGATAGACAGAACACTGGTCCAATGGTGGCCCAGGAGACTGGACTTCCTATTACAGCACTCGACATGCCAACACGGTCAGTATTTGTATGTGAAATACGACAGCAGCCTTGGACTGTATTGATGGGCCAAAAAAAGCCTTCATTTCTGAGGACTAATTGAAAGCCTCTTTAACCCCTTGTCTACCACTGTACTTTTTTTAAATGGCGTGGTATACAAGGGCAAGCTCAGGGCAGCTCCTACACCCATGATCTTGCTATTGATTTTTACAGCTGGCAAAAGACTTTTAGATAAAAAGGATCCGGGCTGCTCTAGAGTTACCCAATTACTTTTAGAGGGCTCTGGAGGTGTGGGGTTTCAAGTAATTTCTAGCAAAAAAAAAAAAAAAGGATTTTAAAAAATTTAAAAAACTGCCCCGGCAGACACATGCTGTATTTGTGCCAAGCCCCGCAACTGTACTGTATTAGTCCCTTTTTAGCTCACCTAATTTTATAGTTGGCTTTTCAAAAAAAGAAAAAAATTACACTGTGATAATCAGAATTTGTATGCGATTAACTTATAGAGGAGACGTCACAATAACAAGCCTACCTGTAACTCAGGAATAGACAGCAGCTCCTCCCAGGCCTGTTCCATTTCTCGCATGCCTTCTGCATTAGTGGTTGTGTTCTGCAGAGTTTCTGGTGCAGGAAGTGGCTGTGGAGGAAGCAAGTTCTGACTGACCTCCATGTGAGGACTGGGTGCAATTTCTGTTGGGAAGGTCATTGTAGGTGCCTGAAAACATACATAGTGGGGTTTCTTTTATATATATTTTTTTATTATATGTCAAGTGTTTGTATATTGAATCTTTATATATCAAAATATTTAATACAAGCTGAAATTAAAAAAAAGGAACAAAGACTGCATGCTCTGACAGACGGTTGGATTCTTGTGCAGCCCTCCATCATACCCCAGACAACTGGAAAGTCTTAGGGCTCTTTCACACGGGGGATCCGTATGTCCGTTTTTCATCCTTCCGTTTTCGGATGAAAAACGGACATACATGTATCCCTATGGAGCGTCGGATGTCAGCGGTGACATGTCCGCTGACATCCGACCCGAAAAGTGTAACGGAGGAAAACCCTACTTTTCCATCCGTTTTCGGATCGGATCGGTTGACGAAGGACACTACGGTCCGTCATCATCCGATCCCCCATAGGGGAGAGCGGCGCTCTGACAGGTCCGTCGCTGCACAGTGTGCAGAGACCGACCTGTCATTTTCCTGCTCAGCGGGGATCGGCGGAGCGATCCCCGCTGAGCAAGCGGGTGTTCACGGGGCGGATCATCACTGATCCGCCCCGTGTGAAAGAGCCCTAAGTATCACTTTAAAAATATCACTCAAAATGTGCAGGAAGACTGTGAAGGAGTTTGTCTACTCCGGGTCTGTACACCTAGAAGTGAGAACTAGAGACACTGGGCAAACTGCCACCACCCTCTTCTTGCAGTTTGGCTCAAGGTGCAGAGACCCAAAAGTGGGCAAACTGGAATTACAAAGTACAATATTCCACCAAGAATCATGCACAAACTGTGCAGGAATTGCAACAATGGAGACCATATGGCACTGTCAGGCCGGACAAGTTTGGAACATTTCATTATACACCTGAATGTGTTACTGACAGCCAGCAGTGCCTATGGCTTTTGATGGCTAAAGAGATCCAGTCCAGCACAAAAATAAAGTTCTAGTGAACGTGTAATTAAATCCAAAAAACCCAAGTATACAATCCGAGACCCTTTCTTATCTAAGCGGTAGTATACCTAAATAAACAGATTTAATATAATGCAGCACACCAAACCTTAAAGCGGTTCTAAAAGTTGAAGGTTTTTAACCTGCATGCATCCTATGCTTGCAGTTAAAAAACCTTCAGTATACAGCTCCCCCCGCCCCATACTTACGCATTCTGCCTCCTCCTTGGCTGAGAGACAGCAGCAGGAGCCATCGGCTCCTGCTGCGGTCAATCACAGCCTGTGAGGAGGTTATATAATAAATGTTTATCTGTATTGATAACACACTGTCTTCCTGCGATCAGTTGCCTCCTCTCTCCTCTGCCCGGCTGACAGTTCCTGTCAGGAGAGACAGAGCCGAGGAGTCACATGATCGCAGAAAGATGCTGTGTTATCATTACAGATAAGCCTATTTATGATATAACACAGACACAGGGGAACTTATTGTTTTAATACAGAGTGAATAGGAGCTTTTAGGGCCAGTTCACACCAGATGCAGTTCCGTGCGCTTTTTTTCTGCACAAAATGCATGCAGTATTTTCCATGTATTTCAATGGCTCTAGTTCACACCATGCAGTCAGTTTCCGGCCAGTTTCTGCTCAGGAAACTGACCGGAAACTGCATGGTGTGAACTAGAGCCATTGGAATACATGGAAAACACTGTGCATGCATTTTGTGCAGAAAAAAAGCGCACGGAACTGCCCCTTAATGTTAAGTATGAGAGCAGCAGGAGGGGCGGGCGGACAGTCAGAGGGGAGGAGGGAGATGATAGAGGAGAGGATATAGGAGCAGAGAGCATGGCTGCGGCTGACGGAGGCACGTACACTGACAACGTTGTCAGGGCTCAGCAGCCCTGATATATCGTGGTCAAAGTAGAGGGGAAGGGCATGGCCAGGCAGGATCAGACAAATATTACAGGTGAAACAGAGGGCCAAATGACACAGCACAAGTGCTGTGCTGTATAAGATGCTTTAAGGGAACAGGATCTTTAAAAACCCCTTTAAAACTGGGCAGGAGTTGCCCTTAATATGACATTTACAAATTCACAAACAGGGTCATTTAAAATTCAATGCAGACACTTGTAAATTGTCTACTTAAAAAGTCTAGGCACCATAACTGAATCGCTTTTCCCGATTTACTAAAACTGATGCGCACAGAATCTGATGCAGCTGTGTATGGTAACCAATCACCTTCTAACTTTAGCTTGTTCATTTAAGCTTGGACAAAAAAAAAAAAAAAAAACCTGGAAGCCGATTGGTTTTTGTGCAGAGCTGCACCCAGTTTCGCACTCTTAAGTTTTAGTAAATCAACCCCTTAGTGCTTTAAGGCTCGATTCACATCTATGCATGTTGCTTTTGAACGTTTTTGGAGGTTTTTTTGTGATGCTTGCCACGTTTTTTGAGCAGTGTTTTTACAGCGTTTTTTTTTTTTTACAGTTTTTTTTAGAGACTGTATACAGTCTAAAAAAATAAAATAAAAAAAAGGCATCAAAAACGCTGCACTTGCGTTTTTGATGCTGGTCCATTGAATTCTATTACATGCAAAACGCTGCATTTTGCATGAAAAAAAGTCCCTGGCCCTTTCCAAAAAAGCAGAGGTACAAAAAGGCATTGATGTGAACATATTCCATAGGAACCCATGTTAAAAAATTCACATGCATTTCTGCAAAATGCATCAATAAACGCGCTGGTGTGAATGGAGCCTCACAGTCAACCATCAGGACCAAGCATTGTCTCATGGTGGCGGGGTTGTTGCTAGCACAGTCCCTATACTGATCATAGGGTATGGCCGGTGTTTGCATAGGATCTTTGTAAAGGCTACTGTAAGGAAGGCAAGTTATGGCATTAGAAGATGCCTTACACACAAAAGGTAGGTTAATTTTTTTAAATCTTGTCATTATGTGCTGTAACTTATACTTAATTGCCCATTGCTAGTTTCTCTTCACTATACAATTAGGTACAAGATGCCACTTAGAATGTAATCTATAGTCTTTAAACCCTAAATGGTTACCTCCATCTGGAATGTATCAGCTAAAAGTTTCAAGCATTCATCAAAGGACAATCCTTGGCCCAGATCTGGCTTATTCTAGACACAAAAAGAAATGTAAACATTAGCTGGTTGATCCCAACAAGTAGTCCATGCCGCACTGCTTTAATAACCAAGATGTGGACTAATTACCTGCAAGGAGCTTATGACCACTGCAGCCTCGATCGGTGCCGGCTGCTGAACAGGGATGAATTCCCCGGTCTCCTCATCTAATTGCAGATTGGCAAAAAAGGCTTTTTCCTGCTCCTTTAGAAGCTGTTCCTGGTGCTCTTTTTCAATCTTCTTCTGTTTTTCCAGCTCGTATTCTTTCCGTCTTTGGTGGTAGTCAAAAACTTCTCGACCAACACCGAGGTCAATGTCTTGTTTCCACAGGATATCGATGAGATCCATATCCTAAGAAGAGAAATACAATATAATGTCAATAAAATGTATAACCCAACAGCCTTCATTACACTGAGGCAAATGGGTAAAATCGTCTGAAGAAAGGGCAATTGGTTCCCAGAACCACATTTAATCTCCAGTACTTCACTACAAACATTAAAGGTTCCAAATGGTTGCTAGGGCTCACAAAACCAATTTCTCATTTGGACACCATTATGCATGAGGCCCACTGAGTACTATTCATAGAGGTAGGTGTACATGGGTAAACTGAGGCTGTCTGAGGATCAGCACAGCCTCAAGAAGACTTGGCAGGGGTGGGCCCGCTGCATTTATGATGATAGAGAGCGGCTGAAACTTCCGCCATTCTCTCTAAACTTCACTGACACCGAGTGCTACAAATCAATAATACATCTGCCACTAAAAACAGAGTTATTCAACACGGTCATCACCATCCAACACCAGAAAGGGGGACGGCTTACTAACAATGGCCACGTCTTCATAAAATATACCAGTTTTAAAACATTGGAAAGTATGCTGATCACCTGCCTGAATCTCTACACTGTAAAGATATTACCTTCTTTAGCTAGAAGTGGCAATTGGCTAAAGAATTTATACAGAAGACAATCTGATTACAGTCAAGGCCTCTTTCACACGGGCAGCCAGGGGTTGGTAAAGACAGATGGCAGAGCCGCAGTTATACTAACCCCCTGGCCATACAACCAAAGTCTAAAGTTCCGCTGGAGGAGTTGCAGCAAAGTTAACATGCTATGTTGAGTTGACAGGTGGTGCTGCCTGTCAAACTTGGCCATTAAAGCGGTGTTCTGCCTGGGGGGAAAAAAAAAAGTCAGCAGCTACAAATACTGTAGCTGCTGACTTTAAAATATATAGACAGACACTTACCTGTCCAGGGAGCCCACGATGACGGCACCCCAGCCGATTGTCGGATCAGCTGTCGGGTGCTGCTGCAGTCATTCGTCGCCAGGGAAACCAACAGTGAAGCCCTTCGGCTTCACAGCCGGTTCACTACTGCGCATGCACTTTCCAATTGGCCCGTCGGCGGGGAGGGCCGAACTTTGAGGGACATCGTCGTCTCCTGGATGTGTCTAAAACAGGTACCCGTTCTCCCCTCCCTCCTGAAAGGTGCCAAATAGTTAATAGCGATTTTCATTATCGATTATATATATTCTAGAGTATGAAAGTATTAGGCCTCTTTAACACGGGCGGATAGAATTCAGCTTTTAGCTGCGGATAGATGAAGTTATCTACCGCACCCAAACTCAGACAATGCTTTCCTATGGCCCCATTCACACACTGCCTTTAGCGACGGTTTCGTTACATGGAGTTTTGTGCGGTTAGAAAAAATTTATTTGACTGCGTCCAGGACCGATTTATCTGTAAATAACCGCATGTAATCGCTGTGTATTATTTCACCTGCAGATAGCAGCAGCAACAAAGGAAAGAAAAAACAGGAAGCACATCAGAAATGGCAAGAATGTTTCACCGCAGCTAAACCGAATGTAAATCGCTGCTAATCGCAATGTACAACTGCAAGTGATCGTTGTGCCCGAAGTCTTGGAATTTCAATATAACAAAACATGCTTTTAACAGCGGCAGAATAGCTGCCGCTGTGAAAGAGACCTTAACCTCTTCCCGCCAGCTGTATGAATACATGTGGCCTCTCTGCAGGTGGGCTTTAATGGCAAGAGGCTGCATATATGCGTCCAAAATGTAACAATTTTTATATGCTGAGAGCATGCGCGCTCCCAGCACAGTTACGGGTGGGTACCGGAAAACTCCAGATGGCCATTTGCGATCAGAGCCTCCTGCCTCCCGGCATTTAGAACCTCTTAAAGGGCCAGGAGGTGGCAGCGGAAAGGGGTGAAAGTATACTATTCCTAGCCTAAGGATGAAGCCTGGTCTAAGTAGTTGTAGTTGTAGGGGGGTCAGCCCGTCTGAGCTCTGACAAGGCTGACCCCCCACACCTTCTTTGGTTGACCATGGCGAGGCCTGTTCTGAGTGGAACCTGTCCTGTTAAACCGATGTATGGTCTTGGCCACTATGCTGCAGCTCAGTTTCAGGGTCTTGGCAATCTCTTATAGCCTAGACCAGTGATGGCGAACCTTGGCACCCCAGATGTTTTGGAACCACATTTCCCATGATTCTCAACTACACTGCAGAGTGCATGAGCATCATGGGAAATGCTGTTCCAAAACATCTGGGGTGCCAAGGTTCGCCATCACTGGCCTAGGCCATCTTTATGTAGAGCAACAGTTCTTTTTTTCAGATACTCAGAGAGTTCTTTGCTATGAGGTGCCATGTTAAACTTCCAGTGACCAGTATGAGAGAGTGAGAACACCCAATTTAACACACCTGCTCCCCATTCACACCTGAGACCTTGTAATACTAACGAGTCACATGACACTGGGGAGGGAAAATGGCTAATTGGGCCCAATTTTGACATTTTCACTTAGGGGGTGTACTCACTTTTGTTGCCAGTGGTTTAGACATTAATGGCTGTGTGTTGAGTTATTTTGAGGGGACAGCAAATTTACACTGTTATACAAGCTGTACACTCAATACTTTACATTGTAGCAAAGTGTCATTTCTTCAGTGTTGGTACATGTGAGATACTGTATATACACACACACACACACACAAATGTGGTTTTCACGCCTTTATTCTGGTTCAGCAGCATCTAACCCTCAGGGTATAGGAGAAAGGCCTTTCCACTGTCTTTTGTAGTCATATGCCGTGTCACAAGAGAACTAGTAACAATAGGGAACTATCAGAGGAACTGTGCTCATTTCATTTCCTGTCAAAATAATATTCTACATGCACACAATAGGCTGCGTCTGGCTCACAAGGAAAGATACAGATCAGTATATTTCTGGAGTGATGCAAGTCTTTGCATTTTATTAATCTGCTCACATAACAAGCGACACAAAATTCCTAAACTTATCAGCAATATATCAGCACAATTCCAGTTAACTGTTTCATTGGAATTTATTTTGACAGATATGTACAGAAAATGCTATACCATGTTTCCAGATCAGAGGCTCAATTCACAAAGCTTTAAAACACAAGAATAGAGATCTTTATTACAGCCATGTGACTAATTTTCAAATCGCATTTGATGCAGCTAAAAATAACCACCCCCTTTAGAAAAAAAAGAAAGAGGAAGAAAGAAAGAAGAAAGAGGAAGAAAGAAAGAAGAAAGAGGAAGAAAGAAAGAAGAAAGAGGAAGAAAGAAAGAAGAAAGAGGAAGAAAGAAAGAAGAAAGAGGAAGAAAGAAAGAAGAAAGAAAAAGAAAGAAAGAAGAAAGAAAAAGAAAGAAAAAGAAAGAAAAGAAAGAAAAGAAAGAAAAGAAGAGGAAGAAGAGGAAGAAGAGGAAGAAGAGGAAGAAGAGGAAGAAGAAGAAAGGTATGCGGTTTTCTGCATGATTGCCAGCATTCCATGACCACCAAGAGACACGTCTTATGGGTCCAACATGATGCGATTCAAAGTTATGAAAACGTGTCTTCATAAAGTGGCTGAGATATTGTTAAAAGTTTGATTGTCTGCAGGTGCCTCAGAATTGCACCACCACCAATATATTAGATAAAATGGATCTTGCGTGGGTCCAAGTACTTCATCCAGGTGCCTTAAGGGGGCTCCTACTAAGGGAAAGGCAAGTACACCTCAAGGGTGAACAATTGGAGTCTAGGACAGGGGTCTCCAAACTTTCTAAACAAAAGGCCTCTCCTTCCACTGTCCTTCAGACTTTAGAGTAGGTTGGACTGTGTCGTATCTTTGGTATTAGGGGAAGAAATCATGCCCCATTGTTGGTATCAGTGGCAGGAATAATGCCTCAGGGGCCAGATAAAGGCAAGTAAAGGGCTGCATCCAGCCCCCAGGCCGCAGTTTGGAGATCACTGGTCTAGGCCATCAGCAATGGAAGAGAAACTGTAAGTCATGTCAGAAACCTATTGAGATTTTTTTGGATATTTAATTCTTTGTGGCAATTTTCCCCCTTTGTGATCACCTGCAGCCACTTCCCGTCTACATGTATGTACTCCAAAAATGGCTGCATGACATTTTTCAGGGCAGGTTTCCTGATGGTGACAACAGTGGGCCATGTCTGCAGACATGCAGAAACAATTGTGAGACTGGGTCAGATTGTCGTCATCCTAAACAAGCACCTTCATGGCAGAATCAACAGGTATTCTAACAAAGACTTCAGATTTAAAATGTTTTTAAAAGTAGTTCTAAAATAACACTACTATGTTAGAGTTTATATGAGATTTTGGGGCTAATTCATACCAATCCCCCTCACCACCCACAGCAATTTGCCTTATGTCCTTAATGTTTCAGTTTACACCAATGCACTGAAAAACAATAGGACAGGTTGCATTTTTAAACAGCACATCGGCATGGGAAATGTAATTTTGTTACATTTCAATAAAAATTAAAACAAAAATTTACAAACAGTGCAATTTGTTGCAACACACTGCCCCACACCTGACACAATGAAGGGTAAAGTGCACCCACTGGTGTGAATGGGCCCTTAGTGACGGAGATTCCATGTAAGAACTTCTCACAAACTCTTTTATCAGAATAAATATAATATATCCTGCAATAGTAGAACTGAATCTAGTTGTGTGTAACTTCAACCATTGTGTTAATATGCCCTTTAGTGTTCTAATGTTGGGTTTGTTAGCAAAAAAACACACATTGTGGGCTGTAGTGGAACCGGAGAGTGAGCATTCCATACTGGATTCCACAAGCACAGAACTCCCTCTCTCATGACACACACAGCTCTACGTTAGCAATGAAAAGAGCAAAGATAACGTGCATGATGCATTAACTCATAGCAGCCAGCGCTCATATCTCATGACTATACCCAAAGAGATCACATGATGGTCACCCCCGCCAAAAACTGTGGGAACCATTCATCAGATAAGCTAAACGACCTGTTAGGACCACCAAGGCTTCCACCAAACCCAGGGATGGTAACAATTTTCCATTATGTGTCCTAATTGTGTATACCTGGCCAAGAATCATGTTTAAAACAGGTAGTGCATAGACCCCTAAACTCCTCCCAAGTCTATGGACACCCTCAATTTATAGGTGTCGGTGCAGTGAGAGATGGCTGCCAATTGAATGCTCTGGGCTGATGCAAGCTCCTAATATACTGACAAAAGGTAACTTATACGAGATGCACAAGAGGCAATACTGAAGACTACAATTTTTACTTGAAAGGCAAAACTTTTCGCTGCCACCGACACCAATAACCTGGAAATACTTTGAGCACTCAGGTAGTAGGATGTAGAGTTAAAATCTCCCCCATCAAACAAAACCAAATTAACTTTTTAACACCATACTTTTCTAAGCAGAATCTGCCAATACAAATAGTAAGACCCAACACCCGGAATAATTTGTATTTCTGCTTATACACTCCACTAATATAGTGATTACAATAAAGCTTAGATCTGTGGTTGTCAACTTATGAGCTAAAGGGGGCTTCAAAATGCGGCCCCGACATTACCAAAGGGCCGTATAGAATGTTCAATATATGTAATGCTTAAGAGGAAGTAATAAATGAAATGAAGGTCAGAGAGAGTGGGCATGCTACATTTTTGACTGGGGATATGCCGCAGAATATGAAATTGGAAACATGTTGTTATAGGAGGCTAGTAGAGATTAATGTGGTTACCCTAATCAACATTCCCTCTACAAACTGCTGAGGTCTGCACATCATACACCAAAGGGCCACATGTGCCCCTCAGGCCATAGGTTGGGCACCAGGGGCTTAGACAGACAGGATGCTTCTATTGTATCCAGGGTCATAAAGCTTTGTTTTTTCCCAAAGTTTAGATCTGCTTAGGTGTAACCTGCCAGGGACATGGAGAAGTAGCAACTAACTGGTATATAAATAAAACACATAGACACTACACTGTACATACAGTATGTATGGTTTATATTATATTGAGTTTGGACAGAAATCTACCTACTGTACTTTAGATCAGCGGTGGTCAACTTGATACAGAGGTCCTCAAGTGCCCCCCTGCCATCACCAAGGGGCCATAGTGAATGTAATGCTACAGGAAGTTGTGAGATTGCAACAGGAGCGGGTGAAAGACTAACAGTATGATAGAAAAGATGGTCAGAGACTGTAGATATGTTAGAAGAGAAAGTCAGAGACTGTAGGTATGCTAGAAGAGAAAGTCAGAGACTGTAGGTATGCTAGAAGAGGAGGTGGTCAGAGACTGTAGGTATGCTAGAAGAGGAGGTCAGAGACTGTAGGTATGCTAGAAGAGAAGGTCAGAGACTGCAGGTATGCTAGAGGAACAGATCAAAGACTGTAGGTATGCAAGAGGGGAAGATCAAAATCTGTATGCATGCTTTGGGAGGTGAAAAGAGCCCGCACAAATGATACGAGTTGTTGGCTACTGAGTACATTGTTCAGAAGACTGGAAAAACCATTACATTGCCCAGAGAACACTGCTATTTCCGCCCCTTTACAAACAAATGCTTCATCATTTGTGTTGCCTACAGCCCCCTTAAAAAGGAGAAGTAAGGCCAAAGCTCTTTTGGTCCGCCATGAGCCTGAACCAGCCCCTCCCGCCCCTTCCACAGCCTGTTGCTCTAGTGAGCATTGGAGGGGCAGAGCAGAGAGCCAGGGACTGACAGTCACCAGCTCTCTGCTACCTGAAGACAGAGAACTGAGCAATCGGTGGTCTTTGATCGCTCAGTTCTTGGTGCAGAGGGGGACCGATGCTGCATCTGCCTAGAAGAGTATATAGGTTTGTTTTTTCATATTCTGTATTTCTCCTTTAAAAAAATATTTGTGTCACATTTGATATTGTTTTCAGCAAGTTCCATTAACTGCTTGCTGCCCGCCAAATGACGGCAGGGTGGTGCAGCTCTCGTTCTGGGACGCCATCATATGACGGCGTCCCAGAACGGCCACACTCGCGCAGCTGCGCCGTGTTGCTAGGACACGGCACGACCCCGATCTGTGTTAAGAGCCGCGTCCGCGGCTCTTTAAGCATGCGATCGGCTGTGTCCAATTACAGCTGGTCACATGTAAACAAAGATGCCAGTAATCGGCTCTCCTCGCCTCGCAAGGGGGGGGGGGTAGTAGTCATAGCCCCCTAGCAGTCTTCCATAATTGGATGAAGATATTTTACTTATGCTGTTGGAAATGACAGCCATTTGACAGTATACAAATACTCTTAAAATTATTGGCTGGTTTATACACATGGGCAGATGATGTCACAGCGGTACACGTGGCTGGTCACATTCTCAGCTTTTTGACCTCTCTGATTCCATTAGAACTCCCTAATGAAGCAGAGAGAAAATGTTCTACTGTCTTCTGATTGCAAAGGTTGTAATTAAAGAAAAAAAAAAAAAAACTAAAACAAACCTGTTACACTTGCCTGCTCTGTGCAGAGCATCCCTGATCCTCTTCTTTTTGGATCCCCCACCTGTGGTCCTGGCTCCTCCAGCCTCTTGCTGGGGGGGGGGGGGGGGGTCACTTGAGTAGGCCCGCTCCCAAGCTGCGCTCCTGTAAATGTTGTCCATTCACAGAAAAAGTGTGGCTTGGCCCCGCCCCTGTTCTCCTCACTGGCTCATGCCAATGGCTTCCGCTACTGTGTGAGCCAATTAGGAGAAAAAGACTCGGGAGGGCTGCTGCTTTCATGCACATCGATGGATCGCGATGAGGCTCAGGTAAGTAGAAGGGGGAGCTGCACCCAGAAGATTTTTTACTTTAATGCATTAAAAGGTAAAAAAAAACTTCTGCCTTTAGAACCACTTTAAAGTAAGATCTTCATGACCGGTACCCTTTAATTTATCAGTGACACGGGAGAACTATTCCTAAGCAGCTGAAGCGGTCACACGATTAAACCTACAGAGACTTGTTATGACAACGCAATGAAATAATGAGTTCTTTGCACGCTGCTTTCAGATGTTATTGCAAGGGCTGTTCACTATTAAAACAAAATGACATTATCGTGCTAGAAGTAGGATTATGGAGTTCATTGTTGAACAAACCAGCAGAGTCAAGAAGAGGGCGTGTACCGACATATCAGGGCCTGGAAGGTGCACCTGTCAAAAAAAAAAAAACCACAACACACATTTTCATGGTTTTAAGCTCCTCTCAGACATACCACCCTGATCTTAGCCCCTGGTCACACTGGTGCGACTTGTCATGCAACTATATAGGTCAAAAATCACATGACAAGTCGCACCCTTTCAGCAATGGAACTGTTTAAATCGGTGCAACACCAACTTTGCAGTGCCGCACTGATTTGAAAAAGTAGTTCCTACGCTATTTTTTGTGCATGAAGTCGCACAGATGTCAGCCAAGTCGCACTGACATGCGGCTTTGAAGTCATGCAATTTCAAGTGAAGTCGCATGATTTCAAAGCCGCATTCAGTGTGAAACAAGACTAAAAAAAAAGTGTACCTATAGCCATAACATTCCCCTTTAGTTTCCATAGAGTAGAGAAGAGTTAAAACTCCCATATGTTTATTTTGACTGTCCAGTTTGGGAGATTTCTCTTCAATTTTTGTCCCAAAGACATGACAGACATAAAAGACATAATCTCTATTAGGTGAGGGGGAAATCCCTCCTTTGGGCAGATGTCCCTACTTAAAAGTTACCTACATATGCCCAATCTGGAGGCAACCGCAAAATTGTGGATTTTCCATCAATTTCTGTTTTGGTGACAATCGATCACCGGAATAAGAAGGGTGAATCCCTGCAAAACGGGAACACAGCAATAAAGAAATTGAAAGAGGTTGTAATCCTTCCTATTATATTCAAAATTTAAATAAATTATGCTACATGAATCATCTGCCCTTACCACAGCCAGAAATGCCCGGGGTTTTTTATTCAAACTGAGTTGTCAACAAAATAAAGCATGGAGACGTGGATAGATGGGCAAGTTTGCTTTAAATAATAAAAAAGGAATTGAAATAGTGTTTTCAGTTTGTAGTGCTCAGATACAATAACGTTCCGCTATATTTTTTCACATAAATAGAACTTTCTTTTTGATGGTATTTGATTAGCTTGGGTTATATATAATATAAATTATTATATTATATATTTTCCCCCCTTCTGCTATAAACCATATCCAATAAAAAAAAAAAAAAAAAAAAAAAAAAAAAATTGTAAAAAAGCGCTCCAAAAATGCCCCTGCCCATTGAAATAAATGGGCAGCGCTCCCAAAGCACCTTAAAAGCACCGCAAACGGGTGTTTTTTGGATATTTAAAAGGTCACCGCACCGCTAGCACCTGAAAAGCGCAGCTAAAACTGCACAAAAAAAAACATCCGGCGCTTTAGGGCTGGTTCACACTGCTGTGGTGCGAATTTGATCCGATTGCGTTGCGAATTTTCATTGCGAATTCTTTATGTGTTCTGGCGAATCTACTGCGATTCTACGGCAAATATTGCATTGAATTCGCATTGCACACGGATCAAACTTGCACAGGACCGTTTTTGTACGCAGTTTAGATTCGCAATGCATTGATGTGAACGTCACTAACGGAAAACTAGGTTATTTAAATGACTTGCGAATTTAAGCGATGGCAATGGCTCAAATTCGCAATAGAATTCGCAGGAGTGTGAACCGGCCCTTAGCGGCGCTTCAGTGTGAAAGGTGTATATAAATTGGTTTGTATGAAAGTTATAGCGTCTACAATCTATGGTATAGTGGAATTCTTATTTATTTTTTTATAAAAGTAATGGCAGTGATCAGCGACTTACAGTGAGACTGTGATAGTGCGGCGGAAAATCTGAAACCAATTGACGCTGGGGGAGAACTGCCACATCACCAGTGACACCAAGACCCCCTTTCACACCGAGGACGTTTTGCGGGCGCTATAGCATTAAAAATAGCGCCTGCAATCCGCCCTCAAACAGCTGCAGCATTGTCTGCAGTGTGAAAACCCGAGGGCTTTCACACCGGAGCACTGCGCTGGCAGGACATCAGGAAAAGTCCTGCCAGCAGCTTCTTTGGAGCGGTGAAGGAGCGGTGTGTTTACTGCTCCTTCACCGCTGCTCCCCATTGAAATCAATGGGGCAGCGCTGGGATACCGCCGGCAAAACGCCGCTATTGCAGGCGGTTTTAACCCTTTCTCGGCCACTAGCGGGGGGTAAAAGCGCCCTGCTAGCGGCCGAAATGCGCTGCTAATCTGATGGTAGAATGCCGCTAAAAAATTTTACCGCCGACGCTATGGGCGGCTTGGTGTGAAAGGGCTCTAATACAGTGATCAGTGCTAATACTATATACTCTGTAGTAATGACACTGGGAAAGGGTTAACATCTAGGGCGACCAAGGGGTTAAATGCGTTCCTAACAAATGTTTAATGTATGCCGATTTTTACGAATACTGTAATTTCTGTGTTTCTTATCCCTGCTTTGCAGGGATAAGAAACATAGATCATTCCCTCCATAAGAGACCTGTGTTGATGTGAGCGCTCTAAACCAGAAAGTAGGCAACAACGTACCAGCACGTTACTTTGCCTGCACGGTACATAGCGGGTGGGTGGTCCTGAAGTGGTTAAATCCTAAAAGATTGTACAATCCGAGTATGTAGCGTGTGGTCGGCTTTAGCAAGAGAATGGTTTATGAAGTTCATTTTCTTAGAGGAAGAGATTCTTCTGTTAGAAAATGTTTTTCCCAGCTGAGAAAGGCTTGGCAAGGTCACCTGTGGAAGTGAATACCTCTAGATTCCAGCCTATACATTGCAGAGAACGGTCAAGAAAAGAACTTTGCAGCACCGCATTAACATTACATAAGGTATCTGACATCAAAGACGCACAGCTGTTGTGTATTAGAAGACCAGTTTGTAATTAAAGTCAAAGCACGGGACTGTAAGTTGATCTGATCATACAGACGAGACTTCCCAGTAACTCCAGTATCCAGTGTCAGGATGGGAACGGGGTAAACACAAAGTTCATTGGCACAATGTCATCTAAAAGAAAACATCCCTATTACACGCAAGACATTTTCACGCACGTGGAGTTTTTACCCCCCCTCCCATCGACTGTGCAAAGTCCCAAGTCTCTCTAGTATGCAAATTCTGACATGGTGAGAACCTGGTCCTGCCCCATGACAGTAAGGCAGCCAACGTGTCATTGCTTGCCATGGTCTCTTAGGTTTTTGAGATCACCCCAGGCACAGCTATAGGCTACATACACATGAATGCCAAGCCCCAGAGGGAGCCAAAGCACCCGGGGACACAAATACGGGGAGAACATATAAGCTCTAGTACTCACTTTGGCAAATAAGGCACACAGCTTTACTTGTCCAAGGAAAGCCTAGATTTTTGCTCACGGCAACCAGTCTTCCTTTTTTTTTTTCTTCCTTTTTTTCTGCAGCATGGGGCCAAGAAAAGGAAAATAAAGCATATTCAACAAGCATAATAAGCAAAGCATTAATGCAACCCTCAGCCAGGGTCACTTTTAGCTGAAACCAGATGTGCTAAGAGCAAATAGATTTACCTTTCCAGCAGCCCAAGTCTTGAAAGCTCAGCTATTTAGATGTTCCCCAGCTGCTGCAAGTATTTGACCTGTCAGTTGGGTTGAATACCTGTTTCACCTGCCACAATCAGTGGTCCCTTCCACCTGCTGGTATGACCTGTAGTGACGTATAAACCAGGGAAGAAACCACCGTGTGCAGTGGGGGAGCAGGTATTTAAAAACACACAAAAGGTTAGGAATACTTGTAGTGGTAAGGGAGCAGTGAAGTGGCGGCATTTCAAGACATGGGCTACTGGGAAGGAAAGTATTCCTTTAACAGGTATGGTTTTGGCTACAAGTGATTCTATGGTAACAGAACAAAGTACAGGACTCAGCAAACAGTCTGACCCTTTTACTTGTCATACATCAGTAAAGTGCATTCTAATTGGCTGCTATCACCTACAGGACTCCCATTTATTGAATAAACATGAATCTGGTTGTTATGGGCAACAAGACCTATTCTTTCTTGGATTTAAAAAAAAAAAAAAAAAAAAATTTATAAAACTTTTTTTTTTGCCTTTCAGATACACACAAGACACGGCCAGAGGTTACAATGCTACAATCAGCAAACTGTATGTTCTTTGGTTCATAATGTAAAGGAGCTCTGCATGAGCCATATTATCTTACATAGAACTGATCAATACAACTTATTTATTGCGGTTTGCCCCATGACCATGCTATGTATGGCAGGAATAGGAGTGTATTTATAAAGTAGTAAAGGGAACATTCACTGGTAACAAATCACTGTTACTTAAAAAGACCAGCAACAGGAAGATTCACCAGTAGTGAATGTTTTGTAAATGTCATATTCACCACGTTGCCAAAATAAAACTTGGGGGCGTATTTATAAACAGATTCATAGTAACCTAAATTCAGCAGAAATTGTGCACACATCATTAAAGCGGAGTTCCGCCTGCATAAAATAAAATAAAAGTCAGCAGCTACAAATACTGCAGCTGCTGACTTTTAAAATATGGACATTTACCTGTCCAGGGCGCCTGCGATGTCCTCCCCAAAAGACAACCCGTCCCTCGGCTCCGGGTGAAGGCACTAGCATCTTCTTAGGTAAGGGAATCAGGAAGTGAAGCCTTGTGGCTTCACAGCCTGTATCCCTACTGCGCATGCACGAGTCGCGCTGTGCGATCTCACTGGTCCCTGCTGTCTTCTGGCACCTGTGCGTCTCCCAGAAGACAGCAGGGGGGCGGAGGAGGGGCTTTACATGGCATAGATAGCGGCAGATACTGCGGCGATCTTTCACCGGAAGTGGGAGCAAATGCCTGGATTAGACAGGTATCTGCTCCCCCTGAAAGGTGCCAAATGTGACAACAGGGGGGGGGGGATCTGGATAAGCAGAAGTTCCATTTCTGGGTGGAACTCCGCTTTAAAGCCCAAATCCTTTCATGCGGTGGGGGCCGTCCCTGCACTGCAAGACTCAAAGCGGAACTCCACCCAAAATGAGAAAGTTTCACTTTAAAGGAAAGTTAAAGGCATAAGGTTTTTTACTGTTATCTTAATGTATTAGGATAAAAACCCTTCTGTGTGCAGCAGCTCCCCCCCCATACTTACCCGAGGTCCCTCTCTGTCCAGCGATGTCCACGAGTGTCTCAGCTGCCCGAGATTCTCCTCCCTGATTGGCTGAGACACAGTAGCGGCGCCATTGGCTCCCGCTGCTGTCAAAGTCAGCTAGCCAATCAGGGGAGAGAGGGGGCGGGGCTCAGTTTCTGAATGGACACAGAGCTGTGACTTAACTTGGGTGCCCCCATAGCATTCTGCTTGCTGTGGGGGCACTGAACAGGAGGGAGGGGTCAGGATCACAGAAGAGGGACCTGAGAAGAGGAGAATCCGGGCTGCTCTGTGCAAATCCACAGGTAAGTATAACATGTTTATCATTTTTATAGGGGGGAAAAAAAACAAGCCTTTGCAATCACTTTAAGCCCTCCTCCCCTTCACTCCCAGATTTGGCATGTTTTTTTTTTTTTTTTGGAGGGGGGGGGGGGGGGAGCGGGTATCTAGTTCTGACAGGTACTCTCTCTCTGATTTGATCGCCAAGGCAATCCAAATAAATGTTCCCCTTCCCCCCTCCCTCTCCGCAGTTTTCTGGGACACGTCACAGGTCCCAGAAGACTGCAGGCCCATTCACAAAGCACAGTGCATCTCACACATGTGCAGTGGGAAGCCGGCTGTGAAGCCGAAAGCTGCATAGCCGGCTGCCCATAACGGATGCTGGAGTTCGGGAACCTGAAGGCTAGTGAAGAATTAGATTGGGGGAGGCAGGCTCTGGATCCCTGGACAGGTAATTTTCCTTATATTAAAAGTCAGCAGCTACAGTACTTGTAGCTGCTGACTTTCAGCCCTCGTTCACACTGAAGGCGGGTTCGAAATCGTGCGAGTTCAGCATAGTTCATGCACAGATGTCTACTGAAATCTACTTTTGGAAATTGGTGCGGCGTCGCAAAGTCGGCATCGCACCGACTGGGACAGTGCCGTTGCCAGCAACAGGCTGCGATTTGACATATCTAATCAAGCCGATGTGAACAGGGGCTTAATTTTTTTTGCCCAGACTATGCCTCTGTTCACATCGACAGGTAAAATCGCATGCCAAATCGCAGCCTATTGCCGGCAATGGCACTGTCTCAATCGGTGCGACGCAAACTTTGCAGCGCCGCATCGATTTCCAAAAATAGTTACTGCACTACTTTTGGCGACATCGGGGGGGGGGGGGTATTTCAATAGACATCTGTGCATGAACCCGCACAGATGTCTTTCAAATCTCCCCCAAACTCGCACTGAAACTAAACTTCAGTGTGGACGAGGGCTAAACCTCCTCTTTAAAAAGGCTTGTTGAAGTCTAAAAAGGACAGGAAAAGCGGTTTTATTACCCAATCCTCCACTCCACTAGCAGATGTTGATCCCCTATGTTCTGGTGGTGTACTGTTCCTCAGCATCCTCATGTGCAATGTAGAGCTATGGGTCCTGCATACATCTTGATGTCAGGGGCATCCGACCGCCCGCGTGTGGGCAAGAGGAGGCTGCGGAGACCAGGCTTGCAGCACAGTGGAATCGGACAGAACAGAGGATCAGGCAAGTAAAAGCATTATTCCCGGTCCTCTAGACGTAAATGAGTATTTAAAAGTGTTACTAAACCCAGGACCCTGCATTCACTATATCTGGTCTTCAAGAAGAAGACAGGATCAAACAGCCTTTTCACACAATGTGGAGGATTAACCCCTTAGGTTCCACAGTGAGTATAAGGCCTCATGCACACTGGCCGTTTTTTGGACATTTTTACAGCTGCTGTTTTTGACTTCAAACGTTTTTTTCTACAGTCAATAAACTCTCCAGCATGTTATCAAATGTGTCCAAGCATGCATAGGCTGTTATGAACTTTTTTTGTCTGGGGTGTTTTTTAGCTGTAAAAAAAAAAAAACACCCCACAACTCTTGGGTTCAAAGAGAAGTTTTTCTGGTTTAAAATCGCTCAAACATGAAAAAATTAAGAAAAACGCGGCTCACCAGCGTTTAATCCCATTGGAGAAAAAAAATAAATAAAACCTCACTACAAAAGTTACCGGTGTTTTTATAACGTTATTATATCGTCCAGTGTGCATGAGGCCTTAAAAGCATGCTTTACTGCATATACAGACTGATTTTACTGTTGTGGGTTTAGTAACACTTTAACCATTGCAGTGCAGGGGCAGCCCCACTGCAAGAGAGGATTTTGACTTTCCTCTGAGTTTAGTTTTAAGAAGTTGTAAGGGAAATTGTATTTTGAAAAAAAAAATTAAAAATTTAAATTTCTGCGCAGCTGCCTTATAAAATGTAACTTGGAGCTGCACGATTCTGGATAAAATGAGAATCACAATTTCTTTGCTTAGAATAAAGATTACAATTCTCATGTCGTAACATCTTTTACATTATACAAAAAAATTGGGCTAACTTTACAGTTTCGTTTTTTCTTTTTTTATTAATTGAAGTGTATTTATTCCCTAAAAATTGGGTTTGAAAGACTGTTGCGCAAATACAGTGCGACATAAAATACAGCAACGATCGCCAGTTAATTTTCTAGGGTCTCTGCTAAAATAGAATATATATATATATATATATATATATATATATATATATATATATATATATATATATATATATATATATATATATATATATATATATATATATATATATATATATATATAATTTATCTAATTATTATTATTTTGGGGGTTCTAAGTAAGTTTCAAGCCAAAAAATACTGATTTCAACTTGTAAATAACAAGTGTCAGAAAAAGACGCTTTAAGTGGGTAAACTGACCTAATTTACAGACCAAAGTTCACCCCTTTGATCTAAAAGAACCAAATGATACAATGCATCTCTTCTCTATCTCTCAGCACTGAGGAATGTTGATAAACATTTGCAGCTTTTTTTTTTTTTGACTGCTCCGAGCAGAGAACGGCTCTGCACTGTTTACAATCGATGGGTTTAGAATCGGGGAAATGCCAGATTAAGATCGTTAAGGGGGGTTGAATTGAGATTATGATTTTTGATTATGATTTTTTTTTTTTTTTTTAAGGATTAATCGTGCAGCTCCAATGTAATTCTTTCTTAAAAATTCCATTCCAAAACAAAAAAAACAAAAAAAAGATGTTAAGAAGCAAAGGTGTGCCCAGAGCAGCCAATTAGATTCCATCTGTCATCTCTCCGCTGCAGGAGAGGAAAAAAAAAAAATACATAAAAATCTTAATGGATACTGAATGAAATAGTACATTTTTTCTCTTCTCATTATAAAACAGCCCAACTGTGCAGTTATATTTCATGTGTTTTATAAAGCCAGCCATATCCTAGAACAATGACCTATACCCGTAGGAAGCAGACATGTTATTCAACATACCAGCATCTAGCCATAGCTGAAGTATTTATTGGGTGGACCAACCCTTAAATCATGACCTACTTTATCTGCTCTGGCACCTAAAACATTCAAGTTAATCCATTACAGTTAATACACTTCCAAGCTCTGTTTAAAATGCCGCTGCTAGGGGAGGGCACAAGGTGACAGAACGCCTTATACAACTCAATAAGGCCACAAAAAGGTAAAAAGGTTAAACCCAAACCAGCGGGATGTTCCAAATAATGAATCCTTTGTCCGTACAACCACAGCAGCCCCGTGTACGATAAACCTTGTGCCGTGATTCATACACCAATTACTGGTGTTCCCTCTGAGCGCAATAACAGCACACAATTTAATTACAAGTGACAACAAATAAAACGTATACAGATGAAGCACAATGCAGAGTGCATTTGCACTGTAAATACATAAAAAGCAGAAGAATCCTCTAAAAAGGGATCCCACAGACACCATGTGATGATTTATCAGTGTAAAAAGAGGAAGGAATGTGATGTTTATTTTGCATAACTCCGAAGCAAATACCAGAGCCGGTCATATGCATTTTCTTTGTATACATTCAAAATGTGAACATTTTATGTAAAGAGAAGGGTGCAACCTATATACAGATAGGAGTCCACCATAATTATCACACATATATAGACCGCAGGAAAAATGGCAACATTCTGCCAAATAGATTTTATGTAAGATGCTGCTGCTCATGGGCTAAGAGCCGGTTCACACAGGGGCGACTTGTCAGGCGACCTAGCCGCCTGACAAATCGCCTCCCGTTCTGTACAATGGAACCGTTGCGTCGCTCCGACTTAGAAAAAGGTTCCTGTACTACTTTGGGGGCTACTTCAGGCGACTGGCATAGACTTCTATACAGAAGTCGTTTTGCAAGTCGCCGTGGCAGTCGTGTGCAGGTCGCCTCGGTGAGGCGACCTGCAAGTCGTGCCGCCCCTAGTGTGAACCGACCCTTAATGTCAATGGTTAGTCACACGGCTACATTATTAAATGAAGTAGAGTTGAGCCACAAATTTAAAGCTGTTCTAAGCCCTGGTTCACGCTGGAGCGTTTTGGACATGCGATTTGACATATCAATTCGGCGGCAATTGCAGTCAATGGCACCGTCCTAATCGGTGCAGCACCAATTTCAAAAAGTAGTTTCTGTACTACTTTTTGCGATTTCGAGCTGTGATTTACATTGACATCTGTGCAGAAACCTGCACAGATGACTCTGAAGTCACGGCCGAAATCGGGACTGACATGCAGGAGTGAAATCGTGCGGGTTTAGCTGAACTCGCACATCTTCATTCCCGCAGCTCAGTGTGAACCTGGGTTTAATAATGGAAACAGGTCAGAAAACTGAATACTAGTGTGAGAAGCCACAAAAACAGTCAGACATTCTTCTGCCTTCAGCTTCCCAAGCTGAGATGTCATGTCTCCAAAAGAATGGTGGCTTCCATTTGCCATTCCTCACCAAAGTATTTTGCCAGTAATAACAAAGTAACAGATTTAGGGAAGAAGGGAAGGCCTCGCCTTTGTGGAAGTTGTACAATTGGACTTAAACTCAAGAGTGAACTTCAAAGGGTGACGATTTGCTGGATAACTGAAAAAAATAAAAATCTAAAAATGGCAGTTGTGCCTAAACAGTACTCTGAAAACTGAACCTTAAAATTCCTCCAAAAAAATAAATCTAGAACTGTACCTCCTCTAATTTCAGCTTCATAGCTGTTTATCTGCAGTATGAGTTCATCTAAGGCAGAGTACTCTGCTGCTAGTCTCATGATTTGGAGGGGAGGTCACTACTGTCCAGCTCCCTGTTCTCCTGGATGGAGAGTAAGCTGTACCTGAGGACCTGCAAAGCAAGGCCTCCCTGCTTTTGCTTTTTTCATTCTGTGAATCTCAGCTCTCTGTACCTTTGCTGCTGCTCCTGAATTTTAAACCAAGAACTGACAGATCACCAGTCATCAGGGGCAGTCCTGAGTAAGTCAAGCCTGGCACCTCTACTAAAATACAGTGCTAAACATGTCACGGCTTCCACAGTTCATGACTTCTTTACCAAAATATTACCTTCAACAGCAAAAACTTGTGCCAGTCACAGGCATAGTTTGAGCACTTCAGAAATACCTGAACACCAGTCGTGAAGGCCTGTCCAAGCTATGAGTGCCGGACAGGCATTCAACTACACCCAGAAGGCCCCATGAGGCCATAAACAACCATGAATAAGGCCTCGTTCACATCTGAACGACTTGGAATTGTGGATTTTGGATTGCACTGAAATTGCAACAAAACGCACGACATGCTGCTGGGTGCCATTCATTCTTAGTGGCACCCCAAGCTCACAACAAAACGCAGGCGAACATTGTGTGGTGCCAAAGTTGGCTCCAAAAAAGGGGACAGAAGCTACTTGGGTGCGTTTTTGTAGTGATGGGCAGCCCATTCAATTGAATGATGTTACTCCAAAGATGCCACACAAAAAAAAAAAAAAAAAGTGAAAAACACAACACTCTGGCATCACTAGATGTGAATTGGGCCTAAAGTTATGGCAACCAATTACCCTCAAGTAGGGAAAGCAGACTTGTCCGATGGCCTCCCATGTCCCAAAGTCAACCCCTACATAGCACCAATCAGGCCGTAATTACCTATATACACCCTTTATATGGATAAAACCTGTACTCCATTTAAAATAAGCTCCCATCAATCAAGACTAACTTTCACTAGGGCTCTAGAAGGACATCCATACAGTATCTCTCTATATATCGACAAAAATAAATAAAATATTAAAAAAAAGTAGTCAGCTAGCAATAACGGACAGCCCTTTAGAAAAGTTTTACACAACACAGTAAGAATTTTTTAAATCAGACCGGCGCACACTAAAAGCAGCCACTATCTGAGCTGATCCAGGATCCATGAAGGTGCATCAATTACTGGCATCTGCTCTTATCACTGGAGCATGACAACATCTCCTCTCTAGGGCCAAGCTGACATGGCTTCATCTACATCGATCTATTCCCAGTCCAATGCAACAAGTTCTTCAGCTTCTTATCTTGTGCTGAGCGCAGTTTTATGGCTTCATAATGTGAAGAAAAATATGACAAGGCTGGAATTTAGAACTTTTTAAAAGTAGATCAGAATGTGTTCAAGAAGTACATAACCAAATACAGATCACAGAAAATGTAAAATTCCAAGTGTGTCATGAGCAAAGTAAAGCTTCATGTACAAACATCCTACTTTCAATGCCAGCCGTGAGATAAAAAAAAAAAAAAAAAAAAAAACGCACCACAGTTTTGATGGTGAATGGTTTGCGTTTTACGGCGGCCATCGGTCAAAACATCCATATCCTGAATGCGATTCTTCCACGTTCAGGTGAGGGTGGTTGAAGCTCCCCTAAGAACCCTTTTACACTGGGGCAGTTTTCAGGCACTTTAGCGCTGGAAATAGCCCCTAAAAAAACACCTTCCAGCCATTCACATGTGACTTTTCACACTCGGGCGGTGTGTATTTAGCGCTCCCAAAACACCCTGCCCATTGGCATGAATGGGCAGCACTTCGAAATGCCTGAAAAGCGCCGCAACACAGGAGTTTTTAACCCCTTCTTTGGGGTCAAAAGCGCTGCTTAAACAGCGGTAAAGTGCCGCTAAAACGAGCAGCGCTTTGCCACGAATGCGGCCGCAGTGTGAAAGGGGTCTAACTGCAGCAGCTCCTAAACTTACACATAGACTTTTATAGAGTGGAGTTTAGGAACTTTGACAAAAAAAAAAATGTAAAAATTTTATACACACACACACACACACACACACACACACACACACACACACACACACACACACACACACACACACACACACACACACACACACACACACACACACACACACACACACACATATATATATACACACTGAAAGCTCCTAAACTCAAGTTCTCAAGTTAGGAGCTGTAGTGTATATGAAGCCTTAAGGCTTACCAGACAGATCCAGTGATGATACTTTCCTTATCCCCGGGTTACAGATTATTAATAGTCCAAACATTGAAGCTTTGGATAGAGTACGCCAGGGTTTGTCAACCAGGGTTCCTCCAGGAGGTTTCTAGGGGTTCCTTGAGCAATGGAGCAATTTCTTCCTTTCCAATAAGTTCCCATTGACACCATTAATCTGTTTAGCTATTTGTAAGGGGGTAATTCTTCCCAGTGACCACAAATGCAGAGAGGATTCTTCCCACAAAGTCATTTTTAGCAGAGGTTCCCTTAGACCAGAAAGTTATTTCAAGGGTTCCTCTGTGTTGAAAAGGTTGAGAAAGGCTGGAGTAGGAAATGGTTGTCTGTGCCCCTTGGGAAAATCTCCCTTTACCTCCCATCCTGGAGACACAACAGGAAGCAAAAGAACATCTTTTAAAAACAAGGCAAAATCTAGCATTGCACAGTTACCAATTGAACAAAGGTCTCCACTGGAAGATGTCTCCGTGCCTCTATAAAACTATGCAGTTTGGGTACCATGACAAATAGAGATGGTGAATCTCTCAGTGGGGGCATAGATGGCATGTTTTAAGACTTTCCCACTCTAAAACTAAACAAAAATGTTTTTGGCTACATACCTTCAGGGTCTGTTCACACTGCTGCGTGGTGCGAGATCGCATGTGATTCGCACTGCAGTGCAAATCACATGCGATGTCCATGCAATGCGAATTCAGCCATACAGATAAGCCTCATACACACGATCCGATTTTCCGCAGACAAAACCTCGGACCTTTGTCCCGGCAGGGAATTGTCGGCCAACAAACACGAACGTAGCGACGTACTACATGTTTTTTCAACTCTTTAGCGCCACCCTTCGGGCTCCTTCTGCTAATTTCGGGTTAGTAGAAGTTTGGCGAGTGTCGATTTGCGCTTTTCATTTAGCACTTTTCAGTTAGTTTCTGAACGGCCGTTCATCAACCAGACATGTTGCCGAATCGGAGGAGATAACGTGTTATTTATTATTGGCCTTGGAGTTATTGCTTTGACCCAAGTCCAGTCCAAGAACAGGAGGAGGAGGATTTCTTGGACCAAAAATTGGTTGCATTATTATATCGTGACCAATTATGTCATATGCTTTTGCTGCAGGGACACCAACATAGTTGTATCTTTGATCTTAAAAACTACGGGATAATGGTGTTGTGGTAACTTGCCCCAAAAAAAAAAAAAAAAAAAAAAACCCCATGATATTATTCTTGCTATCACTAGAAAAAAAAGAGACTTTGAAAATTCATTTGCAATAACTCCATCAGTATCACCAGCAAAGCAGCTTCATTATTATCCCATTAAAGAAGAAGAGAATTGTTGCCATATCACGAATGTTAATTCTCCATTACGAACGCTAGTTTACAAGACCGACTGCTTCTGGCTCATCCTTGCTTCCAAGCATGCGTGTTTGTACTTTGGACTTTTGTCCGATGGACTTGTGTACACACGCTCGGAAAATCCGATAACAGACATTTGTCCGCGGAAAATTTTTAAAACCTGCCATCCAACATTTGTCCGCAGAAAATCCGACAACAATTGTGCGATGGAGCGTACAATACACACAGTCGGATTTTCAGCCAACAGCCTATCATCACACATTTCCCGTCGTAAAATCTGATCGTGTGTATGAGGCTATAGTATGGCTGAATTTGTATCGCATTCGGACCATGCTTGCACAGGACCCTTTTTTTGGTCCGCAGCAGAATCCCATGCGATCCGATTCCTGTCCGAATTTGCAGATCGCACTGCGATCTGCAAACTCATTTGAGGGCGTCAGTAACTTTTAATTAACACTCCCAGTAGTTGGCATAGGGCAGTGTGAACTGCCACTGGGAGACATGCGTTGTGGGAACCCGCAGTGGATTTGCAGTGTTCCCGCATTGCAGCAGTGTGAACTAAGGCTTAAAGCTGAAGTTTAATCTGCTTGTATTAATAAAACATTGCCATTATATACCTCATATCTTAGGCCTAGTGACATCATCACTAGGTCCCTGTGCTACTCTATGTAATCCAGGCAGATCATCGCGTGGGAGGGGTTGGCAGGATATTTCCTGAAAACATCACAGCACCCTGCCTCAGTCCTCCTCTCTAGAGTCACCAACCTGGAAGGAAGCCATTGGCTGACCCTTGGGAGGAGTTATGCAGAGAAGACCGCTTGGATGGATGGATGTCAGTTTGGAGGGGAGGGTGTTCCTAGGCATTTGCTTGCATGTGATGTCGAAACTCAAGGACTGAAAGAAGTGAAATCCAATAAATGAAAAACAGGGACAGTAAGGCTGCGGAGAAAAGGAATGGATAATGATGATAATCCTGGCTGTCCTCCAACCAGGAAATAAGACAGGATCGATTTGACTTGCTGTAGCTTTTAGCGCATACTGTAAGGGGCTCACAGCATGCAGTGCAGTGAAATCAGTGTAGAACTGTAGTTGATTTTTCTGCATTGGCTGAGATAGACCATCAGCCCACACAGTCACTGTTCTCCTATAGGAATCATTGGGCGAAACTGACCCCTTCACATTACCCTTTGGACTTTTCCTCTCCGTTGCTACCGTAGGATAGATTTCATCTCTTAGTACAAAGAACATGTGAGCAGTTTTGTGTAGGTTGATTTTTTTTTTTTTTTTTTTTTTTAAGATAGTCTAGTTAAAAGGGAAGTTGTGCAATCTCCATAGAACAGTAGACTGTGCTGGCTCTGCAAGCGGCTGGAGCCAGATGTAGGAAAAAAAAAAAAAAAAAAGAAGTCAGCCCTTTGCAGAGGGAGTGGAAGGAAGTGCAGCGGGATGGTTGCGCAAGAGCCTGAGCAGTCCCAACAACTCCCTGCTGTGCACAGTGTGTGTAGGAGCTCTCACGCAAAGGAGCGGGGATCCTTCAAGGGGACTGTCGACACCCAACCAGCAACGACGCGCTCTGTCCATGTGCTGGGCGGCTTTCCAGGACTTTCCAGCCTGTAGATGTCAGATACATTAATTCACAGGAATCGTTTTTTGGTTTTTTTAGCGGCACTTTGTGACAGTGATATCTGAAGGGATTTTTACACATTTTAGAAGCAGAAATTATACTTTCCTGCCAGATGAATATATTAAGACCATTCGTTTATAGAATCCAGCAAACACATTTAATGCTGCCTTAGCACAATACAGTATAAAAATCTACCCAAGGCCATTTGTAAGGCCTCACGAGCACGGGAAGTTTTGCTAATTCCCCCAAGACTTCTATACTTCTGGCAGTAATGTTTTGGCAGAAAAAACGCTTGACGATTGTAAATGCATGTCAAGAGCTTGGGCGCTAATTCATTTAATTGGCCGGAGGGGGGGGGGGGGGGGTTCTGCCTCTGCTCCTCTAAGCACCTATGTGTGCATGGACACATAGGCTAACATGCGGGCATTTAGAGGAAGAACAAAAAGAAAAGCAAAACGCCCCCAACAGCAGTGGTAAAAACATCCAGGGTGAATGAGGCCTTCACCTTTATGGAAAACTGGAAAGTGAGGTCAGGGGCCCCCAGTAGTTTACAAATCATGGTCAAGTGTGGACCACTTGAGCTTCATTTAAATGACATACCAGTAGGCACGGGGGGTCAAACTTATTTTCATTGCGGGCCGCATCAGCATTATGGTTGCCCTCAAAGGCCTGGTATTAGCTGTTAGACTAGATTTCCAGAACACCTCACCCCCCCCCCCTTACATTAGATGTCCAGAGCCCCCCTCACCCTCCCTTACATCACAGTGCCCCCCCCCCCTTATCTTGTGATGCTGCAGGGAAGAAGAAAGTGCAGGGTCTGGAGGAGGACCAAAGAAGGGCTGGAGTCAGCTGAATGCTGAAACCGGGGGAGGCGGAGACGAAGGGGTGCGTAGGATCTGTGAGAGGAGTTCGGTCCTCTCTGCTGCCAACTGCTTGGAAGCGGAGACAAGGGGGGGGGGGGGGCGCCACAGCTGCAGGAGATATGCAAGGGCCACATGAAATGGCCTGGAGGGCTGGATTCGGCCCACAGGCCTTGTGTTTGACATGTGTGCTGTAGGCCAAAGAATTAGCATTCTGAGTGTTCTGCACCATTGTCTAAGCAAGTGCTGAGCTCAGCTCTGCTGTTATAGGTGGAAGGAGAGTGCACTATGCTGGGAGAGTGCTTAGTCCAGTGATTACAGAGACACACTAAATATACCATTTGTCCTTGCTTATATGAAGGACAGCACAGGACGCTTAACACTGCAACCTTTTTGGACAGGCTTTGCTTCTAGTTTAAAGCAGAACGAAACCGCTCAATGGTCTCCCCCCCACCCCTCTTCTGCGCCATTATTTCACTCCAGAGGGTGCGCATATATGTGCCATCTGTGCTTTCCATGTGTCTACAACCTGGCAGAAACCAGTGGCACATCTGTGCACATGCAAGGGATTCCTGCGTGTGCGCACACATGCTGCCAGGTACTGTAGATTGCCCATTTGTACACATCTACTGCATGTGCACAAATGCAATTCCCAGTTGCCTCCAGGAGTAGCAATCCCAGGAGGCAGCGATGCCCGGCCTAGGCCGGGAACCAGGAAGTGTTGTCTTGCAGCACAAAAAAAAAAAATTTGAAAAGTATAAATTTGAATTTAAGTTGTATAAGAGGGGGAGGAGAAAAAAAACCAAAAACAAAGTTAAAGTTTAGTTCCATTTTAAATGGAGCTCAGTTTCTCTACCCTGCACCAGGATTTGGAAACCACTGGTGCCCTATGACTGCACTATACCTTTTATTACACAAGGTGAACTAGATTTGAATTTAAACCATTAATTATAATGGTCAAGTTCTCATTCCTGGTCACCATGCAGTGCAATGCTGCTCTGAACCGATGAGTTACATTCAAGTCCATGTCCAATAAACAAGCTCATTGAAGGCAAGGGGCCTAATATATCAGCAAGTATCGGGGGGGGGGGGGGGGCTATAGCCTGGCAAGAGGGACCATGATGGACAAGTGTTGTTAATGTGTCTTTTGAACTGTGTAAACCTCCTTCCCAAAGCTAAAGGAAGAGATTTGAGTGGTGTCTTGTGAATTGTAAAAAGTGCCTACAGACACCAAATGCAATTGTGCATAGTTTGTACAATGTTATTTGAATTTGCATGTATGGAGAATAGATGGGGTCACCAGCCAGTAATGGGGGGGGGGGGGGAACACGACAGCAGAGGTTGGACTTAATGGACTTGTGTCTTTTTTTCGACCCCATCTACTATGTATGTAACTGGGAAGAATCCACCCTGGCTGATCCATTCTCAGTCATCTCCCATCAGAGAACATCTACAGAGATATGAATGTTCCTCGGCCTGGCTATCCTCTAACGTCTAACTATACAGAAAACAGAAAGAGCACCACACCAAAAAGAGTCGAAGAGTCTAAAAACAATGTTTTAGTTAGTGGTAGTAAACTCTGCATTTTGATTTTTACCTACAGGTAATCTTTTAATGAAGCTTACCTGCATGTAAAATTAAAGTGAATGTAAAATGGATCATTAATTTATTTATTTTTTTAAACAACAAACATGTCGCACTTACCTCCACTGTGCAGCTCGTTTTGCACAGAGTGGCCCCGAACATCCTCTTCTGGGGTCCCCTGGCGGCTCCTCCCCCCCATCAGATAACCCCCTAGGAGAAGCGCTCTCCCGGGGGGGGGGGGGGGGGGGGGGGGGTTACCTTGCAGGCACCCTCCCGATTCCAGCATTTGCATCCACAGACACAAATGCCAGACTCGGCCCCGCCCCCCTGCCATTGGATTTGATTGACAGCAGCGGGAGCCAATGGCTGCGCTGCTATCAATCTATCCAAACCAACAGAGAGGGACAGCACGTCCCCACCGAAGAGATGAAGGGGCTCAGGTAAGTAAAGGGGGGGGCGGTGACTGCCAGGTGTTTTTTCACCTTAATGCATATGACGTATTAAGGTGAAAAAAACACGAGGGTTTACAACCGTCTAGGAGATATTCTAACGAGTAGCAGCCAGCAACATCATGGTCACTTGTGCTCTGAAATAACGGCATACCTGTGCTGTTCCCTCAGAGCTGCTTGCCTCAACCGAGAAGCGGGAGTAACATCATCACAGCTTGGCCATTCAGGCAGCCCAGCCGGCCAACCCGGAAGGAAGACCAGGTAAAGATGGAAGCCTCTGCAGCGGTGACAGTGCGCCGCTGGAGGGCTTTGTTTTGAGGTAAGTCTTTCATATTGTATGCAGTACATACCAACACATTATCATGTTGCTTTGCAAGAGAAAACTTTTTTTTCTTCCCCAAGAGTTTACTACCACTTTAATCAGTAATAAAAACTTCAACACATTTTGGGGGTTTGGACTCTCCCCTCTCATCAAGGCCTGTGTATTGTATATTCTCCAAACGCGGCTGGCCTGTATTGAAAAGCAACAATATGTCTATTTAAAATAAACATGTCTAAATCCTCCATGCTTAATATCACACTGAGCTCGCAAAATATCCGACCATTGCGCCTGAACTACCAGTTCCACTGGGCAACCGATTCCATTCCGTACCTAGGAGTGGCCATCACCGCGGACCCCGCCGACCTTTACCAAGCAAATTTTGCCACCCTTCTACACAGACTTAAAACAGACCTGCAGCATTGGCACGCCCTCACTTTAACGTGGTTTGGACGCTGTAATGCCATCAAGATGACAGCCCTTCCAAGGATACTCTATCTTCTACAGGCCCTCCCCATACATCTCCCGCCCTCCTTTTTCAAGCGAATCGACGCACTCCTCCGAGAATTTGTCTGGTCACACAGGCAGCCACGCATCAAATTACAACTACTTTATTTGGCAAAACGCAGGGGAGGGGTGGGTCTACCAGACGTAAAAGCCTACTACAGGGCAACACATCTTACCAGACTAATAGACTGGTACTGCCACTCAGAGGCCAAACAATGGGTCACTATGGAGATAGAGGACTCTGACGGTACGGCCAGGAGTTGGCCGTGGCTTACCACTCCGATCCCGAAGTCCATTGCCGAACATCCAACTCTGGGAAACACATTGAGAGTGGTCAGAGAAACCTTTCGTAAAACCCAGATTTCACCTATTCCTTCCCCTATGGTGCCGATCCTGGGCAACCCTGACTTCTTGCCGGGCTGCCAGGGGCCGATTTTTAAAGCCTTATCAGTGGGAGATAGATGGCCACACCTCCATGACTTCCTGGATTCCGGTGGCCAGCTCAGGACGACCGCGGGAATAGAAGACCTGGACAGGCCATTGGATTTCCTGAGCGGTCTCCAACTGCGTAACTTTTTACGCCGAAGCGCCCGAACTCTAGGTCCCCCACGCCCACTCTCGGAATTGGAACGTATCTGCCACCGCAGAGAGCCCATACGCCACTCTTTATCCCTGATCTACCTCTCTCTGATCGCCCCGGCTGAAGGTTTTGTGCCCCCCTTCCTTGCTAAGTGGGAGACGGAACTAGGAGCGCATTTTGATGAAACACAAAGGGAAAAGATCTTACACTTCGCCCAAAAATCTTCTCTAGCCACAAGGGTCCAGGAGACATGCTACAAGATTGTGACCAGATGGTACAGGGTACCATCCACTCTGCACAGGTTCCTCCCGCAGGTACCGAGTCTATGTTGGCGTTGTGGAGCAGGAGAGGGAACAATGTTGCACATTTTCTGGGACTGTCCCAAGATTAAACCGTTCTGGAAAGAGGTGACAGATACGATCGAGCGTTTGACGGGTGTCGCACTGGGGGGAGACCCCGGGGCCTGTTTACTGCACCTATCTAGAAGTTCAATGAAGAAGTATAAAGCTTCACTCACCATACAACTACTTAATGCGGCTAAGGCCTGCATCCCTCTATTTTGGAGATCGGAAATCCCACCAACGAAGATCCAGTGGTATGCCAGGGTCAACGAACTGCGGGACATGGAAGATCTTACGGCCACCCTGCATGACAGGGAGGAAGCCTTTCGGGAGACCTGGCGCCCCTGGCAACACTTCATCTACTCCGAGGCCTACCTCCGAGAGATGACTTAATGCGGACACTCCTTGATACGAGGACCCTGCCTGGCTGGAGGGTGACACCATCACCCTCTTCTCTTTACCTCTCTCTTCCCCCCCCCCTTTCTTTTTTTTTTCTCTCTCTCTCTACTACTTCCCCTCCCTCTCCACCTCCCCTCTCTATCTCTCTTGCCCCTCCCCCCCAATGTCTTCCGCTTTTTCCCCCCTCCCTTCCCCCCCCCTCCCCCACTCTCCCTAGGTTCTCACATAACCCCCTATACTTTTCCGGCTAAGGGAAGATCAGATCAGATATATTGAATATCATGGTGTACAGTACTCTACGTTAGTTGCCCCTTGCCGGACTCTCCTGATCGGCAAGGAATATCTCCACCCCCGGTCAGTGGAGAGCTTCTCTCTTTTGTTATTTTGGTTTACCCTTATACCTGTTGATAAAGGATAAATACACGAGTCATCAGTTTAAACAAGGCATATCTCAGGGAACTGCTTGCAAATGGACATTATGATAATCATTACATCAGACTCTCCCATGCACCCAGGCTCCGCCCTCATTATACCGATCGTGTAAACAAGAGGAATGTATATGTGTTACATTTTTAGTAGACGGTAGTTTCTGTTAAAGTCTTTTCCTTACTTCTGTTTTTTTTTTTATTACCCACTAAATGTTATAGATCTTGAAAACATGTACATCACACTGTAACATGCATTATTGAAAATAAAATAAAGGAATTTAAAAAAAAAAAAAAGAAAAGCAACAATAGTTGTAAATTAAACTGTATAAAAATTAAAATGAAAAAAAAAAACAAAAAAAAACACACAAACACACCTCTTCCACTGGTCTACACAGACTGCCAGTGAAAGAAATTTGTTATGCAATATGCAACTATTGTTTTTTAATCCATTCCAGTCACATTTAGGGCCGGTTCACACCAGAACACAGTGCAGGAAAGGAACTTTACATGCGAATTTTGACATACTGCATTCAAATGCAATGCCGTTGCAATCTGCATGTGGTTGCCCATCTAACGGCACTGCAAACACTATGCCTTTTCTAGAACAGAATCACATAGTACCGCAGTACCATGCAACTTGGTGCGGCAAGTTTTTAAAGTAGTGCATGCATTACTTTCTCAGCGTTCCAATGCGATGTGCAGCCCATTTAAGTATTTAGGCTGCAAAATCACACTACGCGGGAATTTCACGGGAACGAGGCTCGTGTTCCTGTGCAATCATACAATTCACCGCCCTTGATTATGGGGAATTTTCTGAACTGCCGATGTGCATAGGCTCTCTTTTTACTAATTTTTAAAGCCCCTCTCCAGGAGAATTGAAATAGCTCCCTTCCAGTGGTGCTGTGCCTGAAAAGCAAGGGTTACCTGCTCATCTAGGTCTACTAGGGGGGGGGGGGGGGGGGGAGAAAAGAAAAGAAAAAAAGAAAAGGAACTTATCCGATCCCCCACAATTCTACTGGTCTTCACGGCACCTTCTCCCCCATTCTCCAGCAGTCCAAGGTCCTCTGGCGCCAACAAGACCAATGCCAGCGATGCCACCAGGGAAGAGTCTACCGCCAGAGCATGGGGGAGTGCTGTTTGCAAGGGGATTGGAGGAACAGGAAAGTAAAAGTGCTAGACCTAAATGAGCAGTGAACACTTTCAGTGTGGGCTCAGCTCCACTGCCAGGAGAATTTTTTAGATTTCACAATGCTGGCCTTTAAATAAAACACCGTCTTGGACTCTCTGACCTTTGAGGTGGTGTTCCTTCTGTTTCCTGTATTTGGATTTGAATTTCTCTGAAGACCCCATCATTTTGGGGGTGTTTTCTGGTATTTTCAAGCAGCTCAACCAAAGCAAGTTAGCTTGATCAATAGAATGGTCTTTGAGAACACCGGATACCAATAACAGAAGATCCAGCTCCTCTGTTTGTCTCCAGGCACCATACGGCGTCCCCTTACAACAGAGAATGCAGCTTGTTAGCACACAACTGCAAGTTCTAATCAAAGGTGACAAAAACAATCCTCCATCCATCTGTGAGCAGGAAACTAAAAACTTTACAGTCTCCTTCCTCATCCAGGCAACAGAGAAGCCATCAGACCAACCAGACATACAGAAATCACACACTTTACCAAGATCATCCCAGCAGGTAGGTGTTCCCTCCTAGGTCTGATGTTCTCCACTACACAGGTGACGTTCTGATGTCACCAGCGCCAATTAAACAAATAACGTGACAGCTACCACTGCGGGTACATCCATTCCCATAGTAACAGGAAGCTGTCCATGTAGTACAAGTCTTGGAGGTATTCTAATTAACCTATATCATGTCATCTAGGCTAATCACTTCCCCCTAGGGAATATGGGGAAACAATAAAGGTTAGCTCAAAGTGTATATATAAAAAACGTAGTGCATCACAGTCCAATACCACCAATGTAAAAAAAAAAAAATAAGTCCTTTTAGTGAATTATATTATATATATATATTTTTTCACTAAGTTCTATGGTGAACTTCCTTTGTGTTCCGTGCTCAAAAACATGAGGTGCTTAAGTGTGCCAAAAGACTCCACAACCGTGACGTGAGACCCCCGTACCCCCTTTTTTATCCACCCCAACAGAGTGCTTATTCTGCTGGGGGATATCCTCTTCCCGATCTTCAAACCTCTCACAGACTTTTAGTGGTCCAAAGATGCGGGGAATATGGTTACAGATGTATATCAATGCCGCTTGCAATCATACATTTTTGTATTCACATAGGGCAGCACAGTGGCTGAGGCCTGGTTCACGCCTATGCGATTTTGGTGCTTTTTTGCAGAAACGCACTACAATTAATTAAACATGGTTTCCTACGGGACACATTCACATCTTTGCTTTTTTCAGCCACTGTGTTTTTGGAAAGGGTCATGCACCCCAAAACTGTGCTTTTTTGGGTTCAATAGACTTCAATTGAAAAGCATGTAGTGCCTTTTTTGCCACAATTTACGTTTTTTTTTATCTGCCAAACAACAAATTCACAGCCGTTAATAAGCTGGCCATACACACAGGCTTTTTTCATTCAGCCTGGGGAATCCAACAGATTCCACCAGCCATGCTCAAAATCCCCAAACACTGCCTGCTCAGGATGTACTGTGGGACCCATGTAAATTTACTACTCCTACAGATTATTGTTGCTCCTACTTTTTTGTTGCCATCCTATTCCGCCTGTGTAGCGGACTGTTTTAAGTCTGGTTTCCTAATCTTTACTTATTTTGCAAACATTTTTTCAATAAGTTCTATTGAAACAGATGCACTGTTCGGCCAACACGTTTCTAGCTGTATGGGCAGCTTTAGAAAAGAATACATTTAGAGAATTTGAAACCTGAGGGTTGGTTCACAAGCTCCGTGTGTTGGCACGATGCGGCACCATTTTTTTTAATGAATGGCATCCCATTGCACATTGCCAATAGACGTGCATTTCAGCACATGCACAATAACACAATACTGAATCGCTGTGTGTTGTACTGCGCTGCAACACACGTCTGTTGGTAAGGTGCAGTGGTCTGCTATTTAAGATGAATGACACAGTATTGCACCAACACATGTAATGTTGCGCTGCTGTGCAACAGCCTCTACTCACTATGTCATTACAGAGCGCTTTACCAGAATACGCATTGGGGGTTATTTACTAAAGGCAAATCCACTTTGCACTACAAGTGCAAACTACAAGTGCAAAATGCACTTGAAATTGCACTGGAATTGCAGTCGCTGTAGAGGGGGACATGCAAGGAAAATAAAAAACAGCATTTTAGCTTGCACATGATTGGATGATAAAATCAGCAGAGCTTCCCCTCATTTCAGATCTACCCCTCAGATTTACAGTGACTGCACTTCCAAGTGCACTTTCAGTGCAATTTCAAGTGCACTTTGCACTTGTAGTGCAAAGTGGATTTGCCTTTCGTAAATAACCCCCATTATGTGAATTGGTGGGATTGGGGGGTCCGATTGAGGAAATCAATCTTCCTCCTTCATCCTCGGAGGATTCTCTCCCCATTCATATGAACAGCACCCCAATGCACCTCAGTGATCAACATGCCTTTTAGCACAACGTACACTGTAGTGCATGCTCACTTATTTGGCGACACACGGTAACATATCCGTGCAATTGTTACACATGTCAATTTCATGGCTTTGAAATGCCATCAAGAATGAATGGCACTGCATCGCACCAACGCACTTAATGTGCAGTGTGGTAAAAATGTGTGGAAATGCGTGTTACCATAATGATAAAAGGTGTCCGTGGTTATTTTCTGCTGCGGTGTTGTCCATCTTTCTCAGAGGAGATCACTCTCTCAGTACCCCTCACTACTCTGAATATTAATAACATAAGGTTAACTACTTGCGGTCCTCCCGCCGGCGTTATACGTCGGTACTTTAACGTAGCATACCGGGGTTATGGCTGCAGATAGCCGTCATAATCCTGGAATATTCTTAAACAGCCAACGGTCCTCTTTCTGATAGAAATGGTCTTGGCTGCAGATTCGCCACGAGATAACTTATCTCTCATCAAAACATCACTTCCGCCCAATGGTCTTAAAATATTTTTTTTTTTTTTAAGTGTAAATATGAGATCTGAGGTCTTTTTGACCCCAGATCTCACATTTAAGAGGTCCTGTCATGCTTTTTTTCTATTACAAGGAATTTTTACATTCCTTGTAAATTTTTAATCGTCGCCTATGGAGATTTTTAAGGGTCAAAGTTTGTCACCATTCCATGAGCAGGCGCAATTTTGAAGCATGACATGTTATCAATTAACTCGGCGTAACATTATCTTTCACAATATCAAAATAAATAAATACAAATTGGGCCAACCTCATGGTTGTCTTATTTTTAATTTTAAAAAGTGTATTTTTTTCCCCCCAAAAAATGTGCTTGTAAGACAGCTGCGCCAATATAGTGTGACAAAGTATTGCAACGACCGATATTTTATTATCTAGGGTGTCTGGGAAAAAAAAAAAAAAAAAAGGGATTTTAACTTGTAAACACAAAGTTTGAAAAATAGACTTGGTCCTTAAAAGCAGTTAAAAGCACCCCTACACAATAAATTATATTTGTATTTTTTAAGTGTGTGTTTCTAACCTACTTTACCGGATTTGGGAGGTTTGTGAAAGGCAGGAGGGCTTTTTTTTCCCGTCTTGGCAGGTTTGATTGGGGAAGAAGGAAGTCCATAATCTTCCTCCTCAGTTCTCCGGGGATTCTTCACCTCTGGGATGGAGAATTCTGGCAGCAATCGTCCGAGAGACGCTGAGATCGCACCTTCATAACTGACCATTTCTGTCAATGACAGGTTCTCTGTGTGCCGAGATGATAAACGGAGAACATGTTCTCCCCCCGATCATTTGTTTCATAAACCACTAATGATCTGAGATGAGCGGCTATCATCGGGATTGCAGCTCATCTTGGTTTCATAAATGGACACCACAGTGTGAACGGGACCCAACAGTTTAACAAAACACCCCCCTCTGTAGACTTCCTCTGGTGAGCCTCCTCTAGCCTACAATGGTTGCCAACATGAACTCTACTCACTGCACTGTACAAGTCAATGTAATCTCCAAGTTTGAGGACTTTAGCCTAGCAGTTCATGGATATGATGAAAAATGACTGTGCTGATGGTTTTTAGGAAATTTCTTGGGTTGGTTCATTTGTGAAGATCGGTAGAATGAAAACAGAAGAAGTAGGAGGGGGTGGGCTAAACACAATAATAATAATTATTATTATCGGTTCATTTATTTTGCTAGCTTGTTTTGAAACGATGTGACTATTCCGGAGATATGTTTTCATGCCAACGTTCTGTAAAGTCAGGGAAGCCTTTTACCTGGTAACCAATAAATTGGCCCTCCGGGATTCCACGAACAACATTTTAAAGAGCTCTAATTACCACCAACTGAAGAGCTAACCATTTATAGAGCTCACAAATGCCGCTGTAATAGCCCAGCCTCCAGCAATGGCTGCCCCGCCGTTTTCCAGAGCACATGCCCCTTAAAGTGACTCTGTACAGAGAGGAAGCCGCAACTAATGATCTCCTTCTGAAAATGCTTTCTGCCTGGCTGTCAGGGACAGTGACCCAGAACAGGTGCAGATCAGTAACATCTGAGTCAGATCTAAACTACATATTTATCCTACCACCCCACCCCCCACCCCCACCACCTGAGAAGGAACTGAAGTCAGACTACAAGTATTTTCACAAGGACAGGTCAACAATGGCAGCCTCCATACTTCAAAAAAAAAAAAAACCACACTGCAAACAAATTCCCAGCTCACTTACCAGCCAGCCTGCAACAAACCGAATTGACCTAAGAGTTCATGTAAAAACCAAGGGGTTTTCCGTAAGCTGTAGCAGCCACTCCACGGCACCCTCAGTGTACTACAGTCCTAACTCTATAGGGACTACAGTACACTGAGATGCCATGGCATGGCCGCTGCAGCTTACGCATTTATTTGCAAATGTGTGCAAACTAAACCCCTTGGTTTTAAAGTGAACTGTTAGACAGGGTCAATTAGGTTTGTTGCAGGCTGGCAATTAAGCTGGGAATTTGTGTTTGTTGATCTTTTGACATGCGTCCCCCCCGTCCCCCCCCCTTCTATGTGCTCGTTGCTGGAAAGGCCAGGTATAGGTTGGGTGGTTGCCATTTGTTTGTAGCCTCCATACTTCCCCATATCCTATGACCATAAATAACATCAGATGCCATAGGATGCCCAGTCCAAGGACGGCACCACTCCCGTCACAGTCTCAGACAGACAAAGTAACCATTACTGGTAAACAAACCATAAAGTCAGGAAAGATCAGGTCCCAGTAATAAGGAAACGATATCAGGGGGGCACAAGGAGAAGCTTTCCTGGCTAAAGACAATAGGGGACATCTCTGCTCTTACCAAAGATTTTCACTTCAAAAGCCATTGACCCTACCAGTCCCTATAGGCAGTAGATGTCCATTGTTTGTTAAAGGCCCGTACACACCATACGAAAATGGGATGGAAAAATTTGTACGACGAGCCGTCTGCCGATTTTCGGATCGTTAGTACGGTGCTTTCGACAGCTGATTTCACTTTTTCATCAGACAAAAGCTGAATGTGCAGACTATAAAATTTGTCAGATGTGAACTCAACATCCGATTTTTTTTTCATTAGTACGGTTTTCGTACCAAAAAAAAAATCGTAACAGCAAGACTGCACATGCTCAGAAACGGAAAGAATACATACGAAACTATTCAACACATTACGTCACTTCTGACAATGTATTCTGTTGTACGAAAAAAAAAAAATTTTGAATTGTGGAGTAACCTCTTCACTTTCAACATGAGACTAGCATGCCACAAAAAACGGACGTCCGGTCGTCTGAAAATCTAAGCATGTGTACGAGGCTTAAGACTGCAATCAGGCAAACTATGAAGTCCAACCAGAACCACCAGCCTATCCTGGACTACCATTACCAGAGGAAAATCATACTGTCCTGGATGCCTTTTTCAGTCAAAAACCCATTGTTCTTTTAGTGTCCCTGAAGAAGTGCTAAGCTCCACGGTGAACATGATCATAAACAACCAACTTCCATCAAATAAGGTTCAGGTACAGTGGGGACGGAAAGTATTCAGACCCCCTTACATTTTTCACACTTTGTTATATTGTAGCCATTTGCTAAAATCATTTAAGTTCATTTTTTTCCTCATTAATGTACACACAGCACCCCATATTGACAGAAAAACACAGAATTGTTGACATTTTTGCAGATTAAAAAAGAAAAACTGAAATATCACATGGTCCTAACTATTCAGACCCTTTGACACTCATATTTAACTCACAGTGCATGTCAGAGCAAATGAGAATCATGAGGTCAATGGAACTGCCTGAAGAGCTCAAAGACAGAATTGTGGCAAGGCACAGATCTGGCCAAGGTTACCAAAAAAATTCCGCTGCACTTAAGGTTCCTAAGAGCGCAGTGGCCTCCATAATCCTTAAATGGAAGACGTTTGGGACGACCAGAACCCTTCCTAGAGCTGGCCGTCCGGCCAAACTGAGCTACCGGGGGAGAAGAGCCTTGGTGAGAGAGGTAAAGAAAAACCCAAAGATCACTGTGGCTGAGCTCCAGAGATGCAGTCGGGAGATGGGAGAAAGTTGTAGAAAGTCAACCATCACTGCAGCCCTCCACCAGTCGGGGCTTTATGGCAGAGTGGCCCGATGGAAGCCTCTCCTCAGTGCAAGACACATGAAAGCCGGTATGGAGTTTGCTAAAAAAAACACCTGAAGGACTCCAAGATGGTGAGAAATAAGATTATTTGGTCTGAGACCAAGATAGAACTTTTTGGCCTTAATTCTAAACGGTATGTGTGGAGAAAACCAGGCACTGCTCATCACCTGTCCAATACAGTCCCAACAGTGAAGCATGGTGGTGGCAGCATCATGCTGTGGGGGTGTTTTTCAGCTGCAGGGACAGGACGACTGGTTGCAATCGAGGTAAAGATGAATGTGGCCAAGTACAGGGATATCCTGGACGAAAACCTTCTCCAGAGTGCTCAGGACCTCAGACTGGGCCGAAGGTTTACCTTCCAACAAGACAATGACCCTAAGCACACAGCTAAAATAACGAAGGAGTGGCTTCACAAGAACTCCATGACTGTTCTTGATTGGCCCAGCCAGAGCCCTGACTTAAACCCAATTGAGCATCTCTGGAGAGACCTAAAAATGGCTGTCCACTAGGGCTGGGAGATTTTCTTTAAAAAAAAAAAAAAAAAAAAATCTTCGATTCACGATTCGAATTTTTGTTTTTTTTCTAAACCGCGCCGGTCCCGAGGCGCTGCGGGCATGAGCTTTTAGGCGAGGCCGCGGCTTCGGCCTAGTCCGCGGCATCCGGCCTAGCAGACTAGGCCGAAGCCGCGGCCTCACCTAAAAACTCCTTGCCCGCAGCTCTTCAGGCCCGGCGCGGTATCTGCGCCGGTCCAGAGGCGCTGCGGGCATGAGTTTTTAGGCGAGGCTGCGGCTTCGGCCTAGTCCGCGGCGTCCGGCCGTAGCCGCGGCCTCGCCTAAAAACTCATGCCCACAGCGCCTCGGGACCGGCGCGGTGAAAAAAATAAAAAAAAAAAATCTAAAAAAAAATCGATTTGCTTAAATTTTTAATCGATTTGGCCTCTCAACTCGATTCAAGATTTAAATCGATTTTTTTCCCAGCCCTACTGTCCACCAACGTTTACCATCCAACCCGACAGAACTGGAGAGGATCTGCAAGGAGGAATGGCAGAGGATCCCCAAATCCAGGTGTGAAAAACTTGTTGCATCTTTCCCAAAAAGACTCATGGCTGTATTAGATCAAAAGGGTGCTTCTACTAAATACTGAGCAAAGGGTCTGAATACTTAGGACCATGTGATATTTCAGGTTTTCTTTTTTAATAAATCTGCAAAAATCTCAACAATTCTGTGTTTTTTTGTCAATATGGGGTGCTGTGTGTACATTAATGAGGAAAAAAAATGAACTTAAATGATTTTAGCAAATGGCTGCAATATAACAAAGAGTGAAAAATTTAAAGGGGTCTGAATACTTTCCGGCCCTACTGTATTTACAAACCCTTCTCTCTAGTACAGCAAACAATTACAGCTCCTCCCACCTATAGTGATAACCACGAAAACAAAGTGCGGAGGTCAATGTCTGAACCGACTACGGAGAGGCACAAAGTCTCAGGGTGTTCTTAGTAAAAAACAGGAAGCAAAAATAACTTATTGAACAAAATCCTTGAAATATCCTTCAGAGTGAAGTAGTAATACTCTCATTCCCTGCTGGCCTAACGTGCAATTGCCGGTTATCTTTACCGATAAAACGAGGACCGCTCCCCCGAGCTCAATGTCACCCCCAGTCAAGATAAAGTGAGTATGTAGATATCCTATGAGCTCATACAGCTGATAATCGATTTTCATAGGACACCTGCAGAGAAATCTGATCTAGATTCTGGGAATGAGACAAACTATGATACATTGGGGGGGATTTACTAAATCCGGAGAGTGCAAAATCTGGTGCAGCCCTGCATGATAGCCAATCAGCTTCTAACTTCAGCTTGTTCAGTTAGGCCCCTTTCACACTAAGAAAAAAAGCGCCTGAAAAGCTCTCGAAAACGAATTTCCATTACAATTGATTAATGCTTTCACACTGGGGTGGTGAAGAAACTCCCGCAAGCAGCATGTTTGAAGCATAAAAAAAAAAAATTACATCAAAAGCGCCCCTCTCAAATGAAATGAATGGGAAACCCTTGAAAAGCACACAAAAACCGCTACAAAAGCGCTACATGACCGTAAAAAAAAAAAAAAAAAAAGAGCACACCGCTAACCCCTCAAAAGCGCTCACGGTTTTATGGGCAGTTTTCAAGCCTCGGTGTGAACGGGGTCTAAGGCCTGATTCACACCTTATGTATCTTTTGCAGATTTGCACTACAGTCCATGTAACATGGTTTCCTATGGAACGCGTTCTGTAGTGCAAATCTGCAAAATGCACTAAAAATGAATTGGTGTGAATCAGGCCTAAAACCTGGAAGCCGATTGGTTTCTATGCAGAGCTGCACCAGATTTTGCACTCTCCAGTTTTAGTAAATGAACCCCATAGAGAAATGTTATGTCAAGCAGAGCGCAAAGTATTGATTTCCTAAAACGCCTTCAAATCGGTATGTATGAAACTCAGGCTGCAGAATACCAGGAGACCTGTCACTGTACACGGCCCTCCGAACCCCCTAAGGAGCCCCAGGGTGACCGAGCACATTCAGTTGTCAAGGAGAGAGAACGCATGCAAAACTCTGACCAGTGCCGGCCTTCACTCTACACATCCCACCACTACTACAGACAGGAAAACTTCTCATCACACCCTATTCCACCAGTCCTTATAGAACTGCTCAGAGGAAAGTACAACATGCAGACAACATGGTCAGTCCTATTCAGGAAGGAGCAGAGCAAAGCGCAGGAAACCAGAACCGGCCACAAGAACTTCTCACCTACAAGACCGCCGAAATATGAAATGTGATTGGCTCCTGGGGGGCCTTGTACTTTGTACTACCTACTGATGGAAAGCGGAATGTGTACAGCAATAAATGAAAGAAATACACTCTTTATATCTGGTGGATTCATAAACAACAACTTCTGGAATGTCAGCAATGCTTCTCTATTATCAAAACTAATTTTATTACTATTAAAAGTAATAATAAAAATGTGTTTTGTTGTTAATAAAAAATTGTTTCAATAATAATAATAATAATAATAATAATAATAATAATAAATATTATTATTATTATTATTATTATTAATAATAATAATAATACAACACTAACTTGTTATTAACAAAACAAATTGTTATTATTACTTTTAATAGTAATTAAAAAAATAGTTGATGATAATAATAATAATAATAATAAATACAAAAATAAAGGTTGTTGTTACTTTTAATAATAAAAAATTTGGTTGATTTTTATAATACAAAGTGAAAAAAAAAAAAAAAAAAAAAGGGAAGAACAACCACCTTTTTTTTTAATTATTATTATCATCATCATCATCTATTTTTTATTACTATTATTAAAAGTTATAATACAAAATTTTTGTTAATAATAATTATATAATTAAAAAAATAATAAATAAATAGTGCTGTTGTTTATTACCATCACTACTAAAACAAAATGTTAACAAAACAAAAAATTTTATTGCAACCAAAAAATATTTTATTAATAATAATACAAGTAGTAATAAAAAAATAAATAGTTTTGTTGTTGATAATAACAACTCTATTTTTTTTTGTTATTATATTAAAAAAAAAAAAAAAAAAAGTTTAGTTCAGTCAATATTTGTTTAATATTAAAAAAATAAATAAAGAAGTTAAAAAAGTGGCATTAACAACATCACTATGGTTTTCTTTTTATTACAACAAAGAATTATGTTTTTTATTATTACTTATTATTTCCTATAATGATTTAAAAACTCATACAATAAATACAAATTTCAAAGCCAAGCAGGAAGCCATATAAATGATTTATATATCTAAATGCAAAACTTAAAAAAAAAAAAAAAAAGTTTTGGGAGTGTGGATAGCATGGAAGGGTTAGAACCTCTGCAATGTTTTTTGTTTCTGTCGGTTTCCTGGCTGGGAAGGCTCACACCCTCATTATTGGTTCTGGTGGCTGTGGTCACCAGCAGTGAAAGCCAGGAAGAAAAAAAAAATGATTCATGTGTCACTATAAGAGGATGGGAGAGGAATTCTTCCAATGGGGACACCTGTTCCAGTGCCAACCATCTGAAAGGGAAATTCACTGACTTTGGAGAGATTTTCTCTCACTTCCTGTCATGTCTATGGGACAGGAAAAGAATGGAGATCTCCCTAATGAAACAGAAGGCAAAAAAAAAAAAAAAACACTGACTGGGGTTTTAACCCTTCCCTAGTGCAAAACCTTAAACATTCTGGCTTTAGATATACTTTAAACATGTGTGCACCGGTACATAGGTACAGTGTGGTGCTTTATCTCCTTTTTTGAAACTTTATTAAAATATCATAAAATAACAGTTTATTTAACGCTATCAGAGTGCGTTGTAAGGTGGGGAGGTGTGATGTGATGTGATGTGATGTGATGCAATGTACACTGCAACATGTCTGCATGTTCAATACATGGTGGGGACAGAAGAATTACACTGATCTATAGAGGGGAAAAGGAGACGCTGTGACATTTCTATCTGACCTTCACAACACAGAGCCCAATCTAATGAGATCTCCGAACCAGAGGACTCCAGCTGAGCCTTCCCAGGAAAGTCCATGGGATCTACTGCATGGGATCTACTCCATGGGATCTACTCCATGGGATCCGGTCACTGGTCCAGTCTTGGGATCTGGCCATAGGATAAGGCTGCAAGATCCCGGCTTATTTCTCCCACGTGTAGAAGATGAGGTCTTTAGTGGCCCGGTGTCTTTAGGGCCCGGTGTTCTCTTTAGGGGCCCATAAGGGGGGGGCCGATGTTCTCTTTAGGGGCCCATAAGGGGGGGGGCCGACGTTCTCTTTAGGGGCCCATAAGGGGGGGGGCCGATGTTTTCTTTAGGGGCCCATAAGGGGGGGGGCCGATGTTTTCTTTAGGGGCCCATAAGAGGGGGGGGTGATGTTTTCTTTAGGGGCCCATAAGAGGGGGGGGTGATGTTTTCTTTAGGGGCCCAAAGGGGGGGGGCGATGTTCTCTTTAGGGGCCCATAAGGGGGGGGGCGATGTTCTCTTTAGGGGCCCATAAGGGGGGGGGCGATGTTCTCTTTAGAGGCCCATAAGGGGGCCCAATGTTCTCTTTAAGGGGTGTCTTAAGGGGCCCGTGTTGACTTTAGTGGCCCGTAAGGGGGCGGATCCTCAGAATCTGCTCTCCGTCCATCCCCCGAACGCCCGCTCTGACCACACAATCATCCCCGGCATGGAGGTGAGATGTACTTGGTTATGGATAGATCTGTTTGTGGTGAAGTGAAGGATCGATATACCAACAATCGTATCTCAAGGAAGTTTTGGGAGATTTGAATCGCCAATTCTGATTGGTCGCCTCCCCTGTTCCTGGAGATGAATAAATGATGGCGAGTGTCGGTGCCTGAAGACAATACTGATTGGCTGATGGACTAGTCATGTCAGCCGGCCAATCATTAGCCTGGATCGCCCACTTCTGACAGATCTGTAAGATGTGTCTGATCTGTATGGAGAAGATGAGAAGTGATCCCTCTACTCCAGTCCTGTGTATGAAGAGTCAGGCCTGCTCTACATCGATCTGCTCTCCTCTACAGGAGACTTTGTATTCCCAGCAGTGAGATCGGCCCGTGTATGGGGAGCGCTGATCACGTGACAGACAAGAGCGCCTGTGTGTGACAGCTCCCCTCCCCCTCCCTCCTAGGACAGAGGTGACAGCTCGGCCCCGCCCCCCTCACCTGTATGGACTGCTTGGCGGAGGGTAGCTCTATTTCCATCATGGTGGTCCCTGGCCCCGGCCGGGTGTCTCCTCGCTGTGGTGGTGTCAGGATGTATTCCTCGGTTCGTGTCCCCCTTCTATTCTTCCCGGCCGGTAACTCACTTTCCCCTCCGCTCACAGGACCGTCCAGAGCGATATGACGGGAAACTCCGGCGTAACACTGCCAAAGTCACAGGCCACGCCCACTCCGCCAATCGGGAACTCGTTCTCACAACCACGCCCCTTTCGGGTCTGACGAGCGCAGCACGATAGGGGTGGGCGGAGCCGGCCATCGCCCACGCTATGGTGTCACGCCCACTTCCAGTAACCTCTTAGGTGCTGCGGGAACGTGTCCTATATAATACATACGGAGAGCTCATAGAGGCCCAGTCTTATGTTATAATAAGGGACTTTATGGGTGGAGTCAGGACAGGAAGTCAGGGGAAATCTCTCCAATTAGATCACAGCAAAAACATTTTAGTGAGGATGGGTTAGAACTTTTCACAATAATAAACACTTCAGCTCCGGAAGGTTTTATCGTATTTTTCGCGATGCGGCACTGCGTTACTTTACCTGACAATTGTGCGGTCACGTGCGACGTTGTACCCAGATAAAATTGATGCCCTTTTTCCCCACACATAGAGCTTTCTTTTGGTGGTATTTGATCACCTCTGCAGTTTTTATTTTTTGCCTCCATAAACAAAAAAAGAGCGACAATTTTGAAAAAAAAATATTATATTTTTTACTTTTTGTTATAAAACACATCCAATAAAAAAAGTAAAAGAAATTAAATTTAGGCCAATATGTATTCTGCTACATATTTTTGGTAAAAAAATCCCAATAAGCGTATATTGATCAGTTTGCACAAAAGTTATAGTGTCTACAAACTGCGGGATATTTATATTTATTTATATTTTTACTAGTAATGGCGGCGATCAGCAACTTATAGAGGGACTGCAATAATGCGGCGGACATTCTGACACTTACTGACACTTTTTGGGGACCAGTGACACTAATACAGTGATCAGTGCTAAAAAAAATATGCAGTTACTTTACCAATGACACTGTCAGGGAAGGGGTTAACATCAGGGGCGATCAAAGGGTTAACTGTGTGCCTAGCCAGTGTTTTAGTGTAGTGTGGGAGGTGCTTCTACTAGGGGAAGGTGTAGATCTGTATCACTGCTTTGCAGGAACACAGGATCCCTGCCTTCCCAACTGTCAGAATGGCGATCTGCCTTGTTTACATAGACAGACCGCCATTCTGTGTCTCTGCAGGGTGATCGGCGGGTGCCAGGAGTCCGCAATACCCGCTGTATATAATCACAGCAGGAGAAAGCCGCCAGCGGCACACATTCGTGTCCAATACCCAGAAGAGCCGGATCACATACTGTATATATATATACATGATCCAGCACACAGCTGCCGCCCTGTAGCGGTAAAACTGCATTAAAGTGGTCAGCAAGTGATTGAAAAAGCTTGTGTACATTTGTGACAAGCCTTGCCTCCCCTCTGAGAGGTGATCAAATTTCGATCCCTTTTCAGAAGGCGTTTGACAGGTGATAATATTATTATTATTATACATGATTATTTTACCGCTGACAGTTTACGCACAGCCTGATTTAACCCTGTAAGCCCGCACCACCGCGCTGCAGTCACAGGCATTGCACATGGAAGGGGTGTGGCAAAGTGGCCATTTTCACTTGATTGGGTCACATTCGGCAGTGGTAGAGCCAGACGAATGTGAGGGGGTTTATGTTTTGGTGTGACATGTACGACTGTGTTGAGTTAAAGGGGCACGATTACACTATCGGTTGGGAGGTGGTAAAACCATGTGGTTGAGCCACGTTTTGAACCCCCCATTTAGCTGGAAAAGACAGCAGCCAGGGGTGTATATATATATATATGCCCCAGCCATGTCAGGAATTAAACCCCTTGTAGCACTGGGTGGGCACTGCTGCCCATCGAACATGCTCCGTTCAAGTGAACAGAGCTGTGCTGGAAACGCACACAACATGCACAGTTGCGGCACAGTAGTCTGGCATTTAGGGGGTTAAAACAGGCAGCGAGGAGGCGCTACAATACCTCTCCATCCCCTGTCATATGCTCCCTGAAGAGAGATCAGAACATGGGTCGCTTTTCAGTGAGTAAAGCAAGTGTAAACTAGGACTTAGGGCTCATTCAGATGGGTGGCTGCTGATGAGAAACTGTCCCCTTTAGCTGCTGTGTTGGATTAAGGGGGTGCTAACACCCATGGCTCAACCACCTATTTTTACCACCCTCTGGCCATACGTGTAAATTTGGCCTTACAGAGGGTTAGAGCTCATTCAGGTGTGCAGCTCCTAATTAGAATCAGCCCCCTCTGGCTACTGTGTTGGATTAGGGAGTGGTAAAACCACGGCTCAATCATCTATTTTTTACCCCAGCCACAAATGTAAAGTAGGCCTTACAGGGTTAGGGCCCATTTAGACCGACGTCATCCGCCAATAATGTGCTGATTTAAGAGATTATATGCGATTAGGGGCCGTGACTGGTCCTGGATGCAGAACATTCTGGGGAGAATTAATACCCCAACTGGTGCTGTTGCCCTTATCTACCAATCAGCTCCCATTGTTACATTTTTCCACAGAGCTTAGGAAAGTGAAAATCTAAAATCTGATTGGCTGTGCTCCAGTTGGGTCAAAGTTTGTCCCCGACATTTTTATTATCTACTTGCCACCCATCCACAGGGCGGCATTGGGCAGGCTGGATCAGGTACATATACGTGATCCAGCCTGTTCCGGTTTAGTGGCGGACATGCGTGTGCTAATCCGCGCTGTCATTGGTTACAGAGGGATTTGGTCAGCAGGTCCTGGCCAATGATTTCTGCTGATCAGCTGTAGCCAATCACAGCACAGACACATAGGTGGTTATTTATGAAAGGCAAATCCACTTTGCACTGAAAGTGCACTTGGAAGTGAAGTCGCTCTAAATCTAAGGGGTTGATCTGAAATGAGGGGAAGCTCTGCTGATTTTATCATCCAATCATGTGCAAGCTAAAATGCTGTTTTTTATTTTCCTTGCATGTCCCTCTCAGATCTACAGAGACTTTACTTCCAAGTGCACTTTCAGTGCAAAGTGGATTTTCCATTAGTAAATAACCCCCATAGGGCTTTGTACACAGATCAGCGATCTGGCTGTTTCTTCTCCCTGCAAAAACAGGCAGATCTGTTACCAAAAGCAGCACATATGACACATACAAGTATTACACATTGTTAGGCACACAGTTATCCACCTTGATTGCCCCAGATCAGTGGCAGCTGGTGCTCAAAATGTTTGGGGGGGCGCAAACAAACTGAAAAATTCTGGAAAAAAAACATCAATTGCAGTCTCACTGTGCCATCAAACGCAGCCACTGTGCCCATCAAAGGCTACCACTGTGCCCATTATACGCTGCCACTGTGCCATCAAACGCTGCCACTGTGCCCATCAAATGCTCCCATTGTGCCCATGAAATGCTGCCACTGTGCCATCAAATACTCCCATTGTGCCCATGAAATGCTGCCACTGTGCCCATGAAATGCTCCCACTGTGCCCATCAAATGCTGCAGCTATGCCGTCTGCCCCGCACTTACCCTATCTCGGTGGGGCAGCGGGTGACGGTGGCAGGCAGTGTCCTCCATGCTCCTCCATGTCCTCGATGTCTTCTCCTGTCCTCTCCTCCTGTCCTCTCCTATGATTGGGCGCCTCATAGGCGTCCAATCACAGCGCCTGTCGTTTCAGCCAATCAGGTGACAGGTAACAGACCCGAGCACTTGATTGGCGGAGAGGCGGTTCAGTGTTAGGAAAGCGAATATTAATTTGCTTTTTTAACACAGCTGGGTGAACTGCGAGCGCCAAGCATGGCGCTCGCTGTTTAACATTTTTTGATGCCTATTAGAGTCTATGGCTCTAATCAGGTGATTCAAAAATACCCCTGCCACTGTAATTTAGGCGCCCAGTGCCCGAAAAGGGGCCGGGCGCCTGAATAGGGGGTGGCAGCGGCGGCCATAGATCGATTCATGCGATGCATGAATCTATCTATTGGTGATAAAAGGGGTGGCTGGAGAGAGGGGCAGCGCCCTTATGGACACACCGCCACTGCCCCAGATGTTAACCCCTTCCCAGCCAGTATCATCATTAGTACATTGTCAGTGTACAGCAAAGTGGGGAATTAAACCACTTGACCTCCAGAAGGTTTTTTGATCAGGACATTGTTTTTTCTATTTACCACTGCCCTACTTTAACTGGCAATTGCTCAGTCATGCAACACTATGCACAGATGAAATTGATATTTTTTGGGTGATATTTGATCACCATTGCTTTTTTATTTCTTGCTATATAAACAAAAAAAAAAATGAAAATGTGAAAAAATATATAAATATAATAATATATAAAACATATCCAGTTTTTGTTCTGTTCAACTTGTAATAAAGATTTGATTGTGAAAAATACAAAACTAAAAAAAACCCATATCCAATAAAAAAATGTAAAAAATCTAATTTCTTCATAAATTTAGCCCGAAATGTATTATATCTCTGGCAGATGAAAAAATCCCAATAGTTGTATATTACAGCGGAGGTCCGCCGAAAAAAATATTAAAAGCCAGAAGCTACACATACTGCAGCTGCTGACTTTTAATATATGACTTTTAATATATATAATATATATACCTGTCCATGGAACACGCAATGTCGGCTGCCAAAGCCGATCTGCCCGTCGGCTCTCGGCTGCTGCCGCCGCCATCCTCGGTAAGGAAATCAGGAAGTGAAGCCATGCGGCTTCACTTCCTGGTTTCCTGCTGAGCATGCGCAAGTCGCGCTGCGTGTCCTCAGCTGTTCCCTGCTGTCTTCTGAGACCTGTGTGTCTCCCAGAAGACAGCGGAGGAGGACAGAGGAGGCGCTGGAAGTGGTGTAGATCACTGCGGTGATCTATGCCAGGAAGTGGGAGCAAATACCTGTATTAGACAGGCATCTGCTCCCTCCTCCCCCCTGAAAGGTGCCAAATGTGACACCGGAGGGGGGGAGGGTTCCAAAAAGTGGAAGTTCCATTTTTGGGTGGAACTCCTCTTTAATTGGTTTGTGTGAAACTTAGTGGGGTTGATTTACTAAAGAAAATAGACTGTGCACTTTGCAAAGTGCAGTTGCTCCACAGCTTTGTACATGAGGTAAAGTTTCACTTTACAAAGAATACCCAATCACATGCAAGCACATTTCGGTTCATTTACCAAGCTCTAAGGCAACTGCTATTTGCAAAGTGTACAGTCTATTTGCCTTTAGTAAATCTACCCCACAGTGTCCAGATGTGGATCCGAGGGCATCTGAGCGGCTCCGAGTGTCACCGGCGCCCCCACACCTCTGGCCAAATGCGGTACTGCACACCGCAGAGGCTTGAATCCTGCTCGTTTTGCGAGACAACACTCCCAAACCGAGTCAGTTTTTTTTTTTTAAACACTAGCTCGCATTGTGAAACGCTCGTTAACCGCGTTACTCGCAATCCGAGGTATTACTGTATTCTGTAATCTTTATCCTAGAACCAAAAAAATTGTAATAAATAATGCTGCGCTGGTGTGAATAAATGTATGCAACCACTTAGTGTCTCAATTCTCCTGTGCCATCATAATAACATGTGAGTAAATAATAATAAAATAATAACATTTGTATTATTATAAGAAGAAATATACATGATTGTATTATATTATTGTTTATTCACATGTTATTATGATGGCACTTATATTGGCACAGGAGAATCGAGACTCCAAGTGGTTGCATACATTTGATAACACCATTATTTTTTTTGAGATTTATTTGCACATATACCGTATATACTCGAGTATAAGCCAACCCGAATATAACCCGAGGCACCTAATTTTACCACAAAAAACTGGGGAAACTTATTGACTCGAGTGTAAGCCTAGGGTGGGAAATGCAGCAGCTACTGGGTAAACAATGTCCATCTTCAGCCTCACTGTGCCCATTTGCAGCATCACTGTGCCCATTTTGCAGCCTCACTGTGCCCATCTGCAGCCTCACTGTGCCCACCTGTATCATCAGTGCCCATCTGCAGCCTCACTGTCCCCATCTGCAGCCTCACTGTCCCCATCTGCAGCCTCACTGTGCCCATCTGCAGCCTCACTGTGCCCATCTGCAGCCTCACTGTGCCCATCTGCAGCCTCACTGTGCCCATCTGCAGCCTCACTGTGCCCATTTGCAGCCTCACTGTGCCCATCTGCAGCCTCGCTGTGCCCGTTTTCCAGCCTCACTGTGTCCATCTGCAGCCTCAATGTGCCCACCTGTATCATCAGTGCCCATCTGCAGCCTCACTGTGCCCATCTGCAGCCTCATTGTGCCCACCTGTATCATCAGTGCCCATCTGCAGCCTCACTGTTCCCATCTGCAGCCTCACTGTGCCCATCTGCAATCTCACTGTGCCCATTTGCAGCCTCACTGTGCCCATCTGCAATCTCACTGTGCCCATTTGCATCCTCCCCGTGCCCATCTACAGCCTCACTGTGCCCACCTGTATCATCAGTGCCCAACTACAGCCTCACTGTGCCAATTTGCAGCCTCGCTGTGCCCATCTGCAGCTGTACCTTTGATAACCAAAACAGCGGGTGTCTCCCGTTGTGTCATGCAGTCTACTGTTCAGCGGCCGTCCACTGTAACAAAGCCCCGCCTCCTCCTCATCCGTGATAGACGGAACACTGATTCAGTTCCCCAGCATTGTATCAGTGTTCAGTGTTCCGCCTATCACGGACGAGGAGGAGGCGGGGCTTTGTTACAATGGACGGCCGCCGAACAGTTAAGACTGCATGAAACAGCGGGAGACACCAGCTGTTTTGGTTATCAAAGGTACAGCTGCAGATGGGCACAGCGAGGCTACACCCTCACTCGAGACCCTCACTCGAGTATAAGCCGAGGGGGGCTTTTTCAGCATAAAAAAATATGCTGAAAAAGTCGGCTTATACTCGAGTATATACGGTATTGGGAGTGTGTTACTTGCTGCTTGCATATATTACACAGATTGTATTCTAGTTGCTCGCAAGACTACCTTTTATATTTATAAATGAAAAAATAATAGTAATATATTTTTTAATGCTACTCAACCACCAGGACCAGCGAATCCACTTTTCTCAGGACCACGAGCCTTTCTGGCAGGGTTTCCCCTAATGATAATTGAATAGATTATTTCGTGCTACACATTGTATAACAGTTTACAAATATCTGATCAGATTACATTTAACTCTAAATTTCTTTAAAAATGCACAAGAATATGTGTTGGACATTTGTTATATGTCTGCATATATTTCCATAAAAAGCTTTCTCTCCAGCCGTGAACTGAATTCACTTGACAAACTCGCTTGTTTTGTCTCGTTAGCAGTTCCAGCAACATTAACTTTAACCTACTCGCCTTGAAATCTATTAGCAAGGCGTGATGCAATCAGAGGTGAGCAGAGTTTACATGTACAACACTTTTTTATTTTTACTTTCCAATGATCTTTATTTAAAAAAAAGTTTTAAGCAAACAATGAGGTACAAAATAGTACAAGTATATATTAACCATTTGCCAACCAGCCTCCGCAGTTTTACTGCGGCAGGCAGTGTTAATTTTAGTCTTAGGACTAAAATGGCATTTTAGTTTTAGTCCCATTTTAGTCTTCTGCAATTGTTTTAGTTTTAGTCCTGTTTAGTCGACTAAATCTCCAGTACATTTTATTCAACTAAAATGTCCTACGTTTTAGTCGACTAAAATCTTCAGTACCTTTCAGTAATTGCAATTCAGTTTTAGTCATAGTCTTTTGACTAAAATGGCATTTTAGGTTTAGTCTCATTTTAGTCTTTCGACTAAAATGGCTTTTAGTTTTAGTTGTATTTTAGTCATCTCAATTGTTTTAGTTTTAGTCGTATTTTAGTCGACTAAAATAGTATTCATTTAGTCGACTAAAATGTTTTAGTCATTTTAGTCGACTAAAATGTTTTAGTCGTTTTAGTCGACTAAATTAACACTGGCGGCAGGTTTGCTCGGCTGGGCAAATCAACGTTACCTTGCGTCACTTTTCCTTTTGGCCACTAGAGGGCAGGCGCGCAAGAGCCGGCAGCATATGCCTGGAAGCGATGTGAGTGCCCCGGCGGTCGCGATGACCGCCAGGCTCCCGCGATGGCTCGTGACAGAGAGAGAACTGGGATCTGTGTGTGTAAACACACAGATCCCGGTTCTTTCAGGGGAGAGGAGGCAGATCATGTGTTCATACTATATATGAACACCGACCTCTCTCTCCTAATAGACAGTCTCATACCCCCACAGTTAGAAACACACACAGGGAACACAGTTAACTCCTTGATTGCCCCCTAGTGTTAGCCCCTTCCCTGCCAGTGACATTTATACAGTAATCAGTGCATTTTTAGAGCACTGATCGCTGTATAATTGTCAATGGTTTAAAAAATGTGTCAAAAGTGTCTGATGTGTCCGCTGATAAAAATTGCAGATCGCCACCATTACTAGTAAAAAAAAAAAAATAATAAAAATGCCATAAATCTACCCCCTATTTTGTAGACGCTATAACTTTTGCGCAAACCAATCAGTATACGCTTATTGCGATTTTTTTACCAAAAATATGTAGAAGAATACACATCTGGGTGGAAGGGTTGCTGGTTCAAATCCAAACCACAACACTACCTGCCTGGAGTTTGCATGTTCTCCCTGTGCCTGCATGGGTTTCTTCCGGGTACTCCGGTTTCCTCTCAAATTCCAAAGACATGCTGGTAGGTTAATTGGATCCTGTCTAAATTGTCCCTAGTATGTATGAATGTGAGTTAGGGACCTTAGAGTGTAAGCTCCTTGAGGGTAGAGACTGATGTGAATGTACGATATATATGTAAAGCGCTGCGTAAATTGATGGCGCTATATAAGTACCTGAAATAAAATAAAATAAATAAATAAATATCGGCCTAAACTGAGGATAAAATGTGTTTTTTTGATAAAAAATGTGGGATATTTATTATAGCAAAAAAGTAAAAGATATTGGGGTTAATTTACTAAAGGCAAATCCACTCTGAACTGCAAGTGCACTTGAAAGTGCAGTCACTGTAAATCTGAGGGGTAGATCTGAAATGAGGGGAAGCTCTGCTGATTTTATCATCCAATCATGTACAAGCAAAAATGCTGTTTTTTATTTTCCTTGCATGTCCCCCTCAGATCTACAGTGACTGTACTTTCATGTGCACCCGCAGTGCACTTGTAGTGCAAAGTGGATTTGCCTTTAGTAAATAAATCCCATTGTGTTTTTTTCAAAATTGTCGCTCTTCTTTTGTTTATAGCGTAAAAAAATAAAAACCGCAGAGGTGATCAAATACCACCAAAAGAAAGCTCTATTTGTGGGGAAAAAAAGGACGTGTACAGCGTCACACGACCGCGCAATTGTCAGTTAAAGTGAAGTGCCGAGCCGTAAAAAATGGCCTGGTCATTGAGCAGCCAAATCTTCCGGGGCTGAAGTGGTTAAACAATGGTGTTAGAGTGAAAATGATCAAAATCAATCCATTCTAGTTGTAACAGAACTATACCAAATCATAGCTACAGTCCACACCCACCTGCACCCGAGGGACCGCCAGTCACGGCACACGGCTCTGAAGAAGCGGCATGGGCGGCCGTTCCTCCAGAGCGCATGCGCCGATGACGTCATCTGCGGCGTATACAGTAAATGTCTCCTAAACGGTGCACGTTTAGGAGATATTTACAGTACCTATAGGTAAGCCTTATTATAGGTATAAACAAACCAGGGAAGTTTACTTCATCTTTAACAGCTCTTGTATCTCATCTGAAAAGAACTGAGTTGACCCTGCAGATAAAGTTTAAATAACTTTATGCAACTGTGCCTAGCCATATAAAGATATAATACTCCTAGGAGCATGTTGGAAAGTGCTTTAATTGAACAATTTGGGTGTGGTTTAGATTTAAAATGAGTGACAGATTCAAAGTATAATTACAGTTGCACATACAAAGATTGTTTTACTAGACAATGAAAACTATAAAGGAACAGCTTGTGAGATTCAAGGGCACGCAAACAACAACAAAAAAAAAATGATTGTAAAGTCTAATATTTTTTATGAAAATAAAGACGATGTCAAACTTACCTGCTCTGCGCAATGATACTGCACAAAGCGGCCCCTTACCCCCTCTTCTGGAGTCCCCCAACAGCGCTTTTCTGTGAGTGCCCCCTCAGCTAGCCCCTGTGTTAAGGGAGCATCCATGTGGGTGTGATCTGGGCTGTGTGGATCCATAGACACACACAGCACTGGTAAGCCCCACCCCCTCTCACTCCACACAGGAGTTTGACTGACAGCAGGAGGAGCTTATGGCTCCTTCTAAGGTGAGTGGGAGGCCGACTGTAGAATTTAACCCCTACAGAAGCTGCTTCTGCAAATGCCACAGTGCGGCACATGTGATCAGTGATGACACTGGCCATTTGATGGTTTGACAGTTTGGTTAAGGACACAAGCAAATGTGACAGTTTGCAATCCTGGCATTCCAAGACAGTAACTGTTTTTTGAAACCGTAAAATCAATGGGTTTAGTTCTGCTTTATGATTTACTGCTGTTCGGGGCTCTGGGCTCCAGCAAAATGGCAGCCTCCAGCAAGAAGAGACAGAACCAATGCTGGAGACAATTTACAGCACACACTAATTTTGGTAGCATAATTATTAATGTGGAATGCATGTTCCTTGCTAAAGAACATTATTTTTTATCAAGTTGTTATGGGTAAAGTATCGCTTTAATGTAAAAACGATTCGATTTTAGAACGACTTTGATAATCTTTGTTGACGCTGACACCAAGCCTTAGCTATTCCAATTTACTTGGCTAGAAATCCCACCACATTTAGTTTAATGCTGTGTACACACAACCGGACTTTTGACGGACTGAATCACATCGGACTTTTCGACGGACTTCCGTCAATTCGGACTTGCCTACACACGATCACACAAAAGTCTGACGGATTGGACCGTGATGACGTACGAAGGGACTAGAATAAGGAAGTTCATAGCCAGCAGCCAATAGCTGCCCTAGTGTCGGTTTTCGTCCGTCAGACTAGCATACAGACGAACGGATTTTTCGACCAGCCTCGAATCCGTCAGAAAGATTTGAAACATGTTCTAAATCTAAAGCCCGTCACCTTTTGGACAGAAAAGGTCCGCTGCAGGTCCGATGAAGCCCACACACGGTCGAATTGTCCGACGGATTTGTTCCGTCAGACAACTTTGGTCAAAAAGTCCGGCCGTGTGTACACGGCATAAGTTTCACCTATAATGATACTGGTGTCCTTATGAGTACAACAGTTACATGGTACGTCAAATACTCACATTACCTGTACATATCTTGGCCGGAAACTGTGTCTACAGCTATCCATCGTACACTAAGTGTCAAATATTGACAAAGTTTCCTCAAGTGTCAGTTTTAGGGAGTGTTTAGAAAAGAAAAAACTAGGAACGTTACAGTAAATAATGACATAATTGGCTTCAGAAGGCATGAAAAGAATATTTGAAAGAAAAAGAAAATTGACAGAAGGAAAGCAGTTTACTGTGCTTTGTGAGCAAACAATAGAACATTGCATTTACAAGGCTGTGTGTATAGTTACTGTCCATTATAGGGATAGCCATGTATGGTGATCTATCAACTGAAAATCTGACTTGGTTGAAAAGAAGTAGAATATGTGAACTTTCTTACATATTCATTACAATTTTACATGTTGGTAATTTGGGTTCTCTGTTGTGCACCTCGACTCCAAGAACAACCTCGGTCCTACTGACATATCTGGTTGAATAAAAGTTACTGCAATCACTTATGAGAACATGAGTATAGATATCATTAAATCAGCTGTGAATTAATACCAGGAAATAGACACAAGTCCGTTTAGTAGTAAATTAACTCAATGTATTGGTAAGGGTTAGAATAAACGGTGGTTTGAGCATAAATGAACACACAGGAGGTAGTCTGCTAGACATTATAATCACTATGCTAATGTAACTTAGAATAAAGTTCCGTACCACTAAACTGGGATTAACTCATGAATCAGAAACGTCAGCAATAAACAGTGCAAATAAGCATTAACTGCAATGTGAATAATAATATTATAACAAGCCTAGAGTGCACTCTAGGAGAATAGCTAGGATATGGTCCAATGTCCCCTGAGAGGTACCTCTTTAGCATAAGCAAAGGTCTCTGTGAAGGAGCTGCAAAAGGATCAGTCTTCAGCAGGCTAGCGTTGAGGTCCAGTTGTACCATTCGTGCACATGAGAATAGAGCCGGTCAAGCCTGCAGGCAGCAATATGGCTACTAGATGGCTGTATGGTCAGTTCCTAAAGGGCTCAGTCTCTCTAGTAGCAGACAGTGAATCTCCCACAACAGCAGCTTACTAGTCCCAGCGATATTGCAGCTTACCATCCTGTCAAACACAGCGATTAGTCCACTCTCTGCTCTGTACCCAGGTGGATCTGGATGTGGGCAACCCAAAATGAGGGGCTTTCTCAACTAAGCACGCTTTCTTTCCTGAACGCCAGACTGTGATTTACCTGCCTGTGGAGCTCGAGCTGACAAGCATGGCCGCTTGCACAAAATTTCACATCCAAGTACCCTTGTTAGTGGCGACAGGGACTGCTAGGGCAAATTTATGTTCCATAAAAGCCTGAAGGTGCTCATTAGATTTTGGGTCCCTTTATGCATCTAGGCATAAAGGATATATAATCTTGCTTGTTTCAATGCATAGTTTGGAATTATATATGTATATGACTACACAAAAATGGGTCTGTGTGTTGTTATAAATTGCAATATACTACAGTGTATTAAAAATATCCCTTTTGGGTGCAGGGGCCTTTAGAATGTAAATACTTTAATGCATTTTAAAAAGTTCTTTTTGGTAAATGGAAAGTGGAACATTAGCAAATAAAAGTAATTCAATCTAACCTGCATTAATTTGCAATATTTACAGTAGATATTGCAAAAATTGTCCTTTATGAGAACCATTGAAAAAAAATTCCTCATGCCAAATTTTCAAAAACTTGGGACTCACCATGTAAACTGTTAACAGTCAGCAAAACAACCACAAACTATAGATGAAAATGTCTCAGTCTCTACAAAAGTAACAGTCATATTGCCTTAAATGGGGCTGTTAATGCATGTGTTGTGAATGGAAGTCTTGTGAGAAAAACAGATGTTCCAATATCTGTTCCATGCATCCAGATAAGCATATCATATGGCTGCAGAACTAGCAGACAAAATGAGATTAAAGGACAATTCAGGAAAAGCAAAATAGAGTAATACCACTGTTCTTAGCCTTACATGGAACTTCAGCTAAAACCTGTCAGGCTTTTACTGCTGTTTACTTTCCTGAGCATATTTCTCCCTAACTTCTAGAGTGTTAAGGGACAGGAGGTCAGGGGACATGTCCCCAATGGGGGTATACAGACTGCAATAAAAACCTGGCACAAGTCTATTCCTTCCCCAATATATCCATAGTTAAGAAAAAAGTGTTAAAACTAAAACAATGTGTCTGCGCTAGAAAAAAAAAAAAATCACATCAATCAAAAGTGCAGCAATAATATAACAAAAACAACACATTTTTTTTTTTTTCTAGCGCAGACACATTGTTTTAGTTTTATCACTTTTGCACGATTATGAAACGTGACTAAGTGTTTGCAGCTGGTCTCCACTTAAGACTAATTACTCACCATTTGTAGGCATTCATCCGTAAGTGGCTCGCAGGGTTGCTCACTATTTAAGAAAAAAGTGTTGGCCAGGTTTCTGCTGTAATTTTAGACACTTTGCACTCACATTAATTTGAAAGAAGCCTTATATTGAGGCTGAAGATCCTTGGTATATGGCTCCATTTAAGTAAATGAGGACTCTGTTCAGCACAAGCAAAGCTTCAAAACCAAGGTAGAGTGACCAGACGTCCCCGCTTTCTGGGGACAGTCCCCGGACTGAGGACACTGTCCCCAGCCCAAGGCTGTCCCCGGTTTTGTCCCTGGATTGCAGGGGTGGACTTAGGGTGGCCACCTGTCTGCTTTTTGAGACATGTGTCTGGGTCTCTGCCCACCTAAAACCTGGACAGAGCCTCACACGACCTGACCCGACCCAACCCGCCAATGGCTCACTGTGCCACCATGTCCACAGTGATTTCTGCTCCTGCTGGCCAAAGTTTCTCCCTCCCCTTCTTCCCCCTGCACTCAGTGCCCCATCCGACAGGACATGGAGGTGGAGGCAGAGCCTCCATGTTACCGTGTGTTCTGGCTGGCTGCAGACGGGAGACGGAGGCGGAGCCTCCATCTTGCTTTGGGCTCTGGCTGGCTTCAGAAGGCACATGGAGGTGGCCCTTGTTACCTGCTGTTCTCTTGAGAACTGTGTGGAGATTGTGCTGGGAGACTAACTTGTACAGTAAGGCTCGGTTCACACCACTGCAATGTGCGCGATTGCATGTGATTCACATCACACTCCATCCATATATACCACACCATCCATATATACAGTCCTTACCCCCCCCCCCCATACACCATCCATATATACAGTTCTCACCCCCCTATACACCATCCATATATACAGTTCTCACTCCCCCATACACCATCCATATATACAGTGCTCACTCCCCCATACACCATCCATCCATCTAGTCCTCAGCCCCCCCATACACCATCCACATATACAGTTATCACCCCCCCATACACCATCCATATATTCAGTCCCCCCCTCATACACCATCCATATATATCCAAATATACAGTTCTCACCCCCTTCCCCCCATACACCATCCATACAGTTGTGCTCATAAGTTTACATACCCTGGAAGAAGCGACTGTCCTGGCGGAGCTGTCGTCCGGGCGTAAATCTACTCAGTGTACACTTTCTATGAAGTGACACTAGGCTTACCAGCCATCTGGATCTATACTACTTGAGTGGCTTCCACGTCATTGTTAGCCACCTACAACGTTACTTTTAAGTACCCAATTGCCCTTCAGTGCACCGAGCCCCAGAAATCAGATACTTTTTTCAACCATGTTCCCGGTATGAGTCACCTGCAATCCCCCTTGTCCTCCGTGGGGGGAAATTGTGGGATCTTGTTGCTGGTCGTTTTGGTCCACTTGAACTCTATATCCTCCTGAAGAAGCGGCTTTACCACGAAACCAGTAGAGGAATTTTCTATACCCCACTCTAACAGAAATATTACGGGGAAACCCATTAATAGTTAGCTATATGTGGTGCATACATGTATTTTTTAAGAACATTTTTGTATGTTTTATGTTTTTTGTATGTTATTACTGAATAAAATTTGAATTTTATACAATTACTTTGTGATTGCATCAAATACCCAGATAGTCCATTTAACTCTCTGAGGTGGTTATGTACACTGGTCACCCTCAGCAACTGCCCTCACATCCCCATCTCCCCCTTTTTCTATATATCAGCTTGGATGATGGTACCTCTATATTGTTAACTATCCAATAATATGTGAGGCTATACTCAAAAATTAAACTGGCAGAATTTATGATTTCTTGGCCATTTTTCAGAGAATATGAATGATAACACAAAAACTTTTCTTTCACTCATGGTTAGTGTATGGCTGAAGCCATTTATTATCATTTAACTCTGTTTACTCTTTTTAAATCATAATGACAACAGAAACTACCCAAAAGACCCTGATTAAAAGTTTACATACCCTGGTGATTTTGGCCTGATAACATACACACAAGTTGACACAAAGGGGTTTGAATGGCTATTAGCCTCCTGGCAGTATGATTATTTCAGATTTTTGCGTCTCAAAGCTGTACAATTGTTTTGCATAGAAATTTGTCGTTTTAAATTGTAGGCCTGTAATTCTTAGCAATAACACACTTAAATCTGTCCACCAAGAGTCTAGTAGATATCCCAGGTATGATGACGTTTGAAACACAAAATCATAAACTATAATATAATAAATAATTATAAAACATAATAATATAATAATAATAAAATTAATTTCCCCACGATTCACTATCGCTCAATTCTGCAAGTGTTCTAATTTACTATCGCTGTTTTCTAGCTGGTCTAAAACCACTTTTGACATAAAGGGACACTTTTTGGTTGCTATGGACAATCTCCAGTTTCCAGGCAGAAAGAACAGTATGTATCATATACAACTGCATGCAGGGCATTGGACAAAGCACTGGGGACAAAAGGGATGTCAAATAATTTCATACAGTAATGTAATCTGTAAGATTACAGTGCATTGTATGTGTTATGAATTTTCACTTTTTTGAATTTGCCACCAGGCTCCGCCCCCGTGCATCCTGACGCTCGCAGGGAACGGAGCCCGGCACAGAGAGGCTTCGGGTTGAGGACGGAGCCCACAGACACCGCGGTTGGACATCGCAGGATCCTGGGGACAAGGTAAGTACACTGCACCAGGATCCTGAGATGCAATCCCGAGTGTGGCTAGGGGTTACCGCTAATGGTGCTGAAATTTAACCCCGAGCCACACTCGGGAAAACCGCCAGGGAGGCTACAGGTAACCATCCTCACCTGTGATCTGTTTGCTTGTAATTAGTGTGTGTGTATAAAAGTTCAATGAGTTTCTGGACTCCTGACAGACCCTTGCATCTTTCATCCAGTCCTGCACCAACGTTTCTGGATTCTGAGTCATGGGGAAAGCAAAGAACTGTCAAAGGATCTGCGAGAAAAGGTAGTTGAACTGTATGAAACAGGAAAGGGACATAAAAAGATATTCATGGAATTGAGAATGCCTATCAGCAGTGTTCAAACTCTAATTAAGAAGTGGAAAATGAGGTGTTCTGTTGAAACCAAACCACGGTCAGGTAGACCAACTAAAATTTTAGCCACAACTGCCAAGAAAATTGTTCGGGATGCAAAGAAAAAAACACAAATAAGGTGAAATACAGGACTCTCTGAAAATATGTGGTGTGGCTGTTTCAAGATGCACAATAAGGAGGCACTTGAAGAAAGATGGGCTGCATGGTCGAAAGCCATTACTATGCAAATGCCAAAAATATACCGCTTACAATACGGCAAACAGCAAAGAAACAAGCCTCAAACCTTCTGGCACAAAGTTATTTGGAGTGATAAGACCAAAATTGAGCTTTTTGGCCACAACCATAAATGCTACATTTGGAGAGAAGTCAACAAGGCCTATGATGAAAAGTACACCATTCCTACTGTGAAACACAGAGGTGGATCGCTGATGTTTTGGGGGGGTGTGAGCTACAAAGGCACAGGAAATTTGGTCAAAATTGATGGCAAGATGAATGCAGTATGTTATCAAATAATACTGGAAGAACATTTGCATTTATCAGCCAGGAAGCTGTGCATGGGACGTACTTGGACATTCCAACATGACAATCGTCCAAAACACAAGGCCAAGTCGACCTGTCATTGGCTACAGCAGAATAAAGTGAAGGTTCTGGAGTGGCCATCTCAGTCTCTTGACCTCAATATCATTGAGCCACTCTGGGGAGATCTCAAACGTGCAGTTCATGCAAGACAGCCCAAGAATTTACAGGAACTGGAGGCTTTTTACCAAGAGGAATGGGCAGCTTTACCACCTGAGAAGATGAAGAGCCTCATCCACAAATACCACAAAAGACTTCAAGCTGTCATTGATGTTAAAGGGGGCAATACACGGTATTAAGAACTGGGGTATGTAAACTTTTCATCAGGGTCATTTGGGTAGTTTCTGTTGTGATTATGATTTCAAAAGAGTAAACACAGTTGATTGATAATAAATGGCTTCAGCCAGACACTAACCATGAGTGAAAGAAAAGTTTTTGTGTTATCATTCATATTCTCTGAAAAATGGCCAAGAAATCATAAATTCTGCCAGGGTATGTAAACTTATGAGCACAACTGTATATACAGTTCTCACCCCCCCCTATACACCATTCATCCATCCAGTCCACCCCCCCATACACCATCCATAGGTGTGCGCAGCCTATTGCATTAGGGTGTGCACCCCAAAGCTCAAACACACATGCATGTAGGTGAATGTGTATATATATATATATATATATATATATATATATATATATATATATACATACACATTCACCCACATGCATGTGTGTTTGAGCTTTGGGGTGCACACCCTAATGCAATAGGCTGCTATATATATATATATATATATATATATATATATATATATATATATATATATATATATATATGTTAGAAGGCCAGTGTGCTGGCCTGAATTTATGGGAGGAGCCCGGAGGGTATTTAAGCTGACCACTTCCCCTTCCTCTTTGTCAGTTTCAGTGCACGATACTACATGTCACCATGCTGACTCTTCCCAGATACTACATGTCACTGTGCTGACTCTTCCCAGCTTACCTTGTGTTCATAAGTCTGTGCGTTCGATTACAAGTGGGTTGCGGCGTCTTCGTCGGCGGTTCTCGCATGCTGTTGCAGGTAGGGTTCAAACCTTTTTGTTCATATGCAATGTTACCATTGGATATGTTTCCTATACCTGCAAACTTAGATTTGCAGGCTCGCTCTGCCTTGCTTGTCATCCTATCCACAAACATACGATTCGTTCGTAGATCCAAGGCTCTGAGCCATTGTCGGTTGTTCTCTGATATCACTCGATACAGGCTTCATTTTCTCATAGGATTCACTGTCTATGGGGTTGCCATCTCATCCATTTGGAGATCAGCATGTATTATTTGCATGGGTTTTGTGTCTGATTGAGGTGGTAATTAGACCCACATGGGGCCTTGTCTGCACTTTGATTAGCCTGGGGGGCTGGGTGGTTGGAATGTGTTCGGTTTTAGAAGTAAGGTGTGGTATACACGCTGCAACCGATTTGTATTGGATTCACTTCATACATCTTACAACCGATTTGTATCAGTGCCATCTCTTTACAACCGATTCATATTGCATACCTGCTACAATCCGATTTGAATCTAGTCGCATCGGCAGCACAACGGTTCGCATCGGATGCATCCCGCTCACTGATTCTTATTAGTCCCTGTTGTACCCCACAAATGGTTCGTTGTTTATGTAATTTTCTACTGACTGTTTCGTATTTCTTTCATGTCATACGAATCACAGTCGGATTCAAGCCTAGTCGCCTCGGCGGCACAACGGTTTGCATCGGTCTTATCCTGCACACCAATTTGTAGTGGTTCTTACCATACCCTACGATTCATTATTTATTTTTTGTCCGATTCACATCACCTCAGCAGCTACATGCATCACAGTCCACTCCGAACCTAGTCGCACAAGCGGCACAACGGTTCGCGTCACGAGTATCCCACACACCAATACGTAACAGTCCCTATAACAAATCTACGATTCGTTACGTATGCCACTTCGCAGTTCCTTCCTACATATACAATTTCTGCTATCCTTTTCTTTTTCGCCTATCAGTAGGTGACCTTTCTTGCAATCGCTGCAAGCTACGCATCTCATCATAACTCCTTGCAAGAACACGCATCTCAACATTTACCCATTTGCAATCGCTGCAACATGCATCTCAGTATAAACTCCTTGCAATCGCTGCAAGAACACGCATCTCAACATTTACCCATTTGCTATCGCTGCAAAAACATGCATCTCAGTATAATCTCCTTGCAATCATTGCAAGATCACTCATCTCAACATTTACCCATTTGCTATCGCTGCAAAAAACATGCATCTCAGTATAATCTCCTTGCAATCATTGCAAGATCACGCATCTCAACATATACCCATTTTGCAATCTCTGCAAAACATGCATCTCAGTACAAACTCCTTGCAGTTGCTGCAAATGCACGCATCTCAGCATATACCCATTTTGCAATCACTGCAAGAACACGCATCTCATCATAGCTCCTTGCAATCGCTGCAAGACACGCATCCCATCATAGCTCCTTGCAATCGATGCAAGATACGCATCCCATCATAGCTCCTTGCAATCGCTGCAAGATACGCATCTCATCATAGCTCCTTGCAATCGCTGCAAGATACGCATCTCATCATAGCTCCTTGCAATCGCTGCAAGATACGCATCTCATCATAGCTCCTTGCAATCGCTGCAAGATACGCATCTCATCATAGCTCCTTGCAATCGCTGCAAGATACGCATCTCATCATAGCTCCTTGCAATCGCTGCAAGACACGCATCTCATCATAACTCCTTGCAATCGCTGCAAGACACGCATCTCATCATAACTCCTTGCAATCGCTGCAAGACACGCATCTCATCATAACTCCTTGCAATCGCTGCAAGACACGCATCTCATCATAACTCCTTGCAATCGCTGCAAGACACGCATGTCATCATAACTCCTTGCAATCGCTGCAAGACACGCATGTCATCATAACTCCTTGCAATCGCTGCAAGACACGCATGTCATCATAACTCCTTGCAATCGCTGCAAGACACGCATGTCATCATAACTCCTTGCAATCACTGCAAGACACGCATCTCATCATAACTCCTTGCAATCACTGCAAGACACGCATCTCATCATAACTCCTTGCAATCGCTGCAAGACATGCATCTCATCATAACTCCTTGCATTTGCTGCAAAAAACACGCATCTCGACATATACCCATTTTGCAATCTCTGTAAAATTATGCATCTCAGTACAAACTCCTTGCAATTGCTACAAATACACGCATCTTACCATTTACCCGTATACAATCACTGCAAAACATGCATCTCAGTATAAACTCCTTGCAATTGCTGCAAATACACGCATCTTAGTGTTTACCCACTTGCAATTGCTGCAAAACATGCATCTCAGCATTTACCCATTTTTGCAATCACTGCAAAACACGCATCTAAGTATAAACTCCTTGCAATCGCTACAAAACACGCAGTTCAGCATTTACCCTTTTTTGCAATCACTGCAAAACACGCATCTCAGTATATACTCCTTGCAATCGCTGCAAAAACACGCATCTCAGCATATACCCATTTGCAATTGCTGCAAACATGCATCTCAACATATATTCCTTGCAATCCCTGCAAGCACACTCAGTGGTGCTCATACAGCCCACTTCATTTTTTAGTGGCACTTAATCGGTCACTCGTCTCCAGTGGCATTCATACGAGCCACTCATTGTTTTCGTCTATCTTTTCTCCCTCAGGTCAGTCGAGTTCAGGTTCCATCCTGTACCAGGTTGGGCGTTATTTCCCAGGTAAAAAACAAAAACAAAAAAAAAACAAAAAAAAAAAACGCTATGTTTGCATCTTCACCAGGGCCAGTCGCATACAAGGGGGACACATAAAAAAAGAAAAAAAAAAAAGTAAAGAAATCTTGTTGCACTCATGTCACCCCTACTGCAGGTGTTCCCGGTCGACCGAGTTTCGATCATAACCAGGACCTCGCTACTAGAGCGTCAGTCAGGGTCTAGTTCATGGGCTTTTCTATCACATCATTCTGCAGCACCCTTTCACTATACTGTTACTTCACATACATCATTGGACGTGATCTCCAGGCGTTAGTTCTGTCACATATGTCTATACATGACACTCTGTTTTCGAAGGGCGACCCTTCACCTCGCAGACAAGGTCGCTTAACAGTAGACTTGCTGGCAGGGCAAGTGTTAGCAGGCCGAGCACACGTCACCCCCTACAGACCGCAACATTCCTACGTAGGCCGTACCAGACTTCTACTTCTCGCCCCAGTACGCCCTGGGCTTCTGGTCTTCAGGTTTGTGCTTGCCACAGACAGGCACCCGAGCTATCGGTTATCTGGCCAGTCACCTCCTGGCCCACCTCGGTCGCCACGCACTCTTCTGAGTTTTCTAAATTTCCACTCAACATAAGTTCTGCACAACAGAACTCTGTCAGCTCCTGTCTATGCCTATCATTCCTTTTTCTGTACTTCTTCCTTTTTCCTCCTCTCTGAGTTTTCTCTTTACCACTCCGCTCTCTATCCTATGGCTATGACTCCTCTTAAATATGAGCACCCAGCCCCCTTTTTGTCTTCTGGCAGCGAGGACTTCACAACCGCCCCTCTGTTACCCCCCCAAACGGCTCAGAGCGCGGCTGCCTGCAGTCCCTCAGGGGACGGAACATCCCCAAACTCATAGCTGAGTCGCAGGGATATTCCCTTTCCTGCTAACGGCCAGGAAGGCAAAGCTTTTCAGGCTGCTCTTCCTGCCTCCAGCTGCAGCTGGGCCCAACAGGCATCCCTACAATCCATCCACGGGGCCCAGCTTCACTCTTTGGTCTCCCCCTTAGCCGCAACAGTTCGGACATCCAGACCAGAGTCACACCTTTGAAAGTTCGCCCATCCATGGCCCTCCCGGACCTGGTCATGGTCCCGGTGACAGCTTCTCCTTCTGCAGGTACACCAGGCTCTGCACCTATCGTCCTCCCCGTTCATCTTGTCCCGACCAGCATCAGGGAGCATATATTGGAGGGCAAAGATGTCATTGGGCATCCCTGCTCATCTCAGTCCATGACTTGGCGGACAACAAATCATACACCTGGGGGGATGTCTCAGTGGTTGTCAAGTCGAGAGACCCCAGCCTCAGTTGTAAGCTGTCAGCCACTGAGTTCTCCCTGGCCTTCGGGATGTTCAGAGATGTACTTTGTTCAGCCACCCTCAGCAGGAGGGAGGAGCGGGACTTATACCTTCATGCAGTGACAGATCTTGCCTACAAATATGGAGGTTTTGCCGTCTACGACCATCGGCCATTTTTCAGCCAAAGCAACAGCGAGACTTGCCCAGTTCCAGATAAGCTCTGACTGGAGCCTCACAGACACGGAACTCTTTTGTCGCCACTTTGCCCACAAAGCTGACGGTTTCGCCCAATCCCTCACTTGAACCTGTCACACCAGGCCCAATGTCACAGGGTTATCCATAATCTGGACGATTTTCTGCTTATCGAACACCTAGACATACCTCCCCCCCCCCGGTAGATCTAGACAAGCTAAGAGGTCTTCAACAATCTCAATGGACACATAGTGGAAGGCCCAACACATTTCATACGTTTCTCAGGCATCGTCTTGGATACGCATGCCATGCAGCCTAGCCTGCCTTCTGACAAATTAGCTTGTGTTAGGTTGGTCATTCAAGAGTTTACCCGGTCACAGGAATGTACTAAAAGACAGCTGCAGTCCTTGATAGGGATGCTCAATTTCGCTATGAGAACAATTCCTCAGGGGCGGTCGTCCTCAAGGCTCTTAGTCTTTCTTGCCCGAGTGCAGGACCCGACCAAGTCCTCAGACTAGACCCAGCAGCAATAGCAGACTTGGCTTTGTGGGACGAGTTCCTCTTCAACTGGAATGACATATCAATGTTTTTCCCTCAGTATCAGCTCAGTCGCCCCAGTTAGTCACAGATGCTGCAGCCTCCACTGGCTTTGCTGCAATTTTTGGCCATCACTGGTTTTCCAGACCTTGGCCCCCGGAAATCTGCCTGATTCCTGGCTTCCCTCGATCTTTGTCATTGTTCGAGCTGTACCCCATCGTGGCAGCAGCCCAAGTCTGGGGCCACACGTGGACAGATCAGACAGAGCTCTTCACCAGACAACCAGGTTACAGCTGACATCATTAATAAGGGTAGATCCAAGTCGCTCCCTGTCATGTCCTTCCTGCGCAGTCTGCTACAATTGTCACTACATCACCAAATTTAATAGTTACTGTAAGCATATCCCTGACAAGTGCAATACCGCAGCCGATGCACTGTCCCGCTCCAATTTTGTCTCATTCTTCCAGCAGGAACCCGGAGCCGACCCATCATCCACTCCTATCCCACCTTGGTCTCAACTAACAATGGATTGAAGCCACACCTTGCCAATGCAACCCGGCTCATCAACCACTCACTGTCTAGCAACACACTAAAGGCTTATCCCACGGCCTGGTACACCTACCGTAGGTTCCTTGCCACTTGTAGATGACGTCACTCATGTCCTAGCCTTTATATCTTTATTGCCACACACAGCTGGCTCTCCCTCATACCCCTATCAGGCTGTACCTGGCCGGTATCCAAGCCACTATGTCCTTTATCTTACGGAAAACGCAACAAACCGGACCCGGAGTGGATATAAACTTCTTTCGAACCAGCAACGCCTGGTGCCCAGCAACGATCTTTTGACCGTCTGCTCTTTCACCTACCCAGCCAGTCTCCGGCCCGTTACTGCCTTTTCAGGTCAACTCCCTGAGTGGAAATCAGTTTATTAAACATGTTTGGGTCCTACTGGTCAACTTAGGCCTAGACCCCGGGCGGTATTCTGGATATACCTTTGGATCGGCGCAGCCTCAGCCACATCTCAGCAAGGAGTACCAGACCATGTGACCAAGAAGCTAGGCAGGTGAAAGTCTGCCTGCTTTACCAGATATATATTCCCTCAAGATGGCCCTTTCTCCAAGCTCACTCAATGAGGTTAGAGGCAATAAAGATACTTCCCTACCTGGTTATTTTTGGCCCCTTTTCTTGCCATACCTACCAGACGACCAAAAGCCACACCTCAGGTCTATTTATGTTGTGAGTCTTGTCGCGTGTTTATGTGATCCACATTTGTCTCGGTCTTAGGGCCACGACCTATATATATATATATATATATATATATATATATATATATATATATATATATATATATATATATATATATATATATATATATATATATATATATATATATATACACCCCTCTCCTACACATACCACTCACATACAGTTTTTAGCCAATTTACACTATGTGGCTTTCCTTGCTTTGATTACATGTGGATATTCGATTATATGCAGTGCCTTGAAAAAGTATTCATACCCCTTACATTTTTTCACATTTTGTCATGTTACAACCAAAAATGTAAATGTATTTTATTTGGATTTTATGTGATAGACAAACACAAAGTGGCATATAATTGTGAAGTGGAGGGAAAATGATAAATGGTTTTCAAATTGTTTTACAAATAAATATGTGAAAAGTGTGGCGTCCATTTGTATTCAGCCCCCCTGAGTCAATACTTTGTACAACCTCCTTTTGCTGCAATTACAGCTGCAAGTCTTTTTGGGGATGTCTCTACCAGCTTTGCAAATCTAGAGAGTGATATTTTTGCCCATTCTTCTTTGCAAAATAGCTCAAGCTCTCTCAGATTGGATGGAGGGTGTCTGTGAACAGCAATTTTTAAGTTTCTATACACCTTCTCAATTGGATTTAGGTCTGGACTTTGAATGGACCATTCTAACACATACGTAAATATTCTTTGATCTAAACCATTCCATTGTAATTCTGGCTGTATGTTTAGGGTTGTTGTCCTGCTGGAAGGTGAATCTCTGCCCCAGTGTCAAGTATTTTGCAGACCCTAATGCCCTGTACACACGATAGGATTTTCCGATAGAAAATGTGTGATAGGACCTTGTTGTTGGAAAATCCGACCGTGTGTAGGCTCCATCACACATTTTCCATAGGAAATTCCGACACACAAAGTTTGAGAGCTTGCTATAAAATTTTCCGACAACAAAATCCGTTGTTGGAAATTCCAATTGTGTGTACACAAATCCGACGCACAAAGTGCCACGCATGCTCAGAATAAATTAGGAGACGAAAGCTGTTGGCTACTGCCCCGTTTATAGTCCCGACGTACGTGTTATACGTCACCCCGTTCAGAACGATCGGATTTTCCAAAAACTTTGTGTGACCGTGTGTATGCAAGACAAGTTTGAGCCAACATCCGTCGGAAAAAATCCATGGATTTTGTTGTTGGAATGTCCGATCAATGTCCGACCGTGTGTACGGGGCATAACAGGTTTTCTTTTAAGATTGCCCTGTATTTGGCTCCATCCATCTTTCCATCAGCTCTGACCAGCTTCCCTGTCCCTGCTGAAGGAAAGCATCCCCACAACACGATGCTGCCACCACCATGTTTCACGGTGGGGATGGTGTGCTCAGGGTGATGTGCAGTGTTAGTTTTCCAACCACACATAGCGTTTTGCTTTTAGGCCAAAAAGTTTAATTTTGGTCTCATCTGACCAGAGCACCTTCTTCCACATGTTTGCTGTGTCCCCCACATGGCTGCTCGCAAATTGAAAACGGAACATCTTATGGCTTTCTTTCAACAAAGGCTTTCTTCTCGCCACTCTTCCATGAAGGCTTCACTGGATATTAGTTAGAGTTTTCAGCGTAAGGCTTGGTTCACACTGGAACCGGCTGCGGATCACACAGGTGTGCTGTGTGCGTCCCTGTTCCCCGTTTCAGGGACAAATCAGGGCCGAATCTATGCCTAAATTCGGCTCTGAAACGGAGCCAAAGACGCACAGCGCTTCTGTGCACTCCGCAGCTGCAACGGAAATATGTGAACCGGCTCCATAGTGAGCCAGTCACATTCACCCGAGAAACCCACATCCAATTCGCATAGGTGTGAACCTGGCCTAAAGGGGGCTGAATACAAATGCATGCAACACTTTTCACATATTTTTATGTCAAAATTGTTGAAAACCTTTATCATTTTCCTTCCACTTCACAATTATGCGCCACTTTGTGTTTGACTATCATATAAAATCACAATAAAATACATTTAAGTTTTTGCTTGTGACATGACAAAATGTGGACAATTTCAAGGGGTATGAATACTTTTTCAAGGCACTGTATCTTCTAAATTTATCCTGTTGACCTTTTGACTGTGTGTACCCACCGACTTGCTTCCATAATTGCATCTACCTCCTTTTTGCAGTCTAATAGCTAGGGGCACACCCCAATTGTTTTTCTTTATAGCAAAAAATTAAAAAAAACGGTATCTGTCTCAAAAAATGATATAAACTTAATATGGGTACAGTGTCATGACCGAGTAATTGTCAAAGCATCACAGTGCTGAAAACAGAACATTAGCCTAGACAGGAAGGGGGTTTATAATGCGGGTCTTCAAGTGGTTAAAGCTGAACTCCAGGCAGATATGAAAGAAGCACACTAATGCAGCTCTGTATGTATTAATACACCAATAAATGTTTTTTTGTTTTTTTTAACACAAGCAGTGTAAGGCCCCTTTCATACGGGCACCATCAGTTTAGCTACCTTAAAAACGTATCAGTTCTTATCCGTTGCTTCATCTGTCTTCATCCTGTTCCGTTAATCTCCGTTTTCATCCGTCTTCGGTTCCGTTATTATCCGTTTTCATCCGTTAATGTACGCGTTTACATCCGTTAATGTACGCGTTTACATCCGTTTTTGTATCCGTTTTCATCCGTTTACAGCAGTTTCTGTGCCTTTAGGGAAATTACCCAGAAAGCATTGCTCCTCCCATCCTACATTGCCATGCGTGAACAATTTGCCGACTACTTTCTATCTCCATCAGGAGAAGTTCCATGGCAGTACCAATATATATAAATAATGCAGTGCAAATTTAAATTTGTTAATTAATTAATTTGGTTATTTCATTGTGTTTTGATAGCATAAAAAGACACAAAAGCACATGATATGTTCAAAACTGTTTTAGTTTTATTATTCTGCATAACCCTTTTAAAATAAAGTTTTTTTCACTTTGTTTTTTTATTTGTCAAAGTATGAACTTTGAATTATTTCTGCAAAACGGATCTTAACTGATCAGACAATGACGGACATTGTCAGTTAATATCCGTTTTGACGGATCTGGACGTAGCCTTGTACGTTAAAAAAAAAATGGATAAAAACGGAAACGGAGGTTAACAGATGGTAACGGATAGTCATCCGTTTGCCCATAGGAATGCATTGTCGTCCGTTGACGGATGGAAGAAAAATGGATAGACGGTCCGTCCATGTGAAAGGGGCCTAAGTACCTCAATTCGACCTGCATCAGCCGCTTGCAGTTCCTGTACAGCAGATCTCAGACTGGAAGAGAAGTGCCTTCCCTAATGCTCACATGGGGAGTTGTATACAGGCTACCTCCTGTTAGCCACCCACAGATAACCACTGTGTCACCACACCTCTGCTCCTGAGGACCTAACTGTAGATTGTATCTTTACAAGCTGCAACTGACTCCCAGTAATGTCACATTCAGGAGATCTTTGAGCGAATCTCTTTCCTTAACCCAATGGAGTACAGCCACATGGGCACAGGGCAGTTATTATTTGTTTGGTTTGCAGGGATGCCTTTTATAGGTTTTAAAAATAGCAACACTGTTACTTTAAGGTCGTAATCTTCTAGCCAAAATATTCAAGTTCATGGCTTGCGTCAAGAGTTTTCATGTCTAGCATTACCAGTTTACAATAACCTTTCTCGTTTATGTTACAGTCTGTTAACATAGAATATCAGATTCAAATCTCATTGGGTTTAGGCAAAGTCATAAGGTATGAGTTAATATTCTGGCCTGAATGTAACATGAACAGCTGTGGCCAAGGCTGTTAGGATTTAAGATATAAAAAAGAGAATTTGGCAAAAAGCTCACATTTATGTCACAGGGGTGTCAAATATAAGATTTTAGAACTGAAAATATTATTAAAGCAAAATGTTATTTGGCCCAAAAAGCGTCCTAGAAAACAGACAGGTCTGTGTTTGGTATTTGATTATATTTTCTTTTCTATTCTTACAACGTTACAAGTTTAATCTATGCCACTCTGCAGTGAACAAAGTACATTTCAAACAAACATTCGCAGGACAGCTGACTTCTCATGTTTTTAGGCTGAATAGGATAAGATAGGAAATGAGGAAAGATCTATTGAACTGTCCACACACTTTAAAATCTCTTCAAAATTGCCAGAGATCTCCTAAAATTATGCAATGTGAAGGCCTACCTAAAGAATCCAAACAATTTACAATATCTAGTCCAGTGGTCTCCAAACTGTGGCCAGCGGTCCAGATGAGGCACTTTGCTTGTCTTTATGAATCTCTCAGGTCACTGTTCCTCCCACTGATATCAGGCATTATTCCTCCCACTGACACCAATGGTGAGGCACCATTCCTTCCACTGACACCAACAGTGGAGCACTATTTATCCCATTGACACCAACAATGGGGCACAATTAATATCACTGACAACAAAAATGGGACACAATCCCTCTCTCTAGTACCAATGATGGGGCACTATTCCTCCTCAAACTCAACCAAGGGCAGTATGTTAGCTTTTTACTTCCACTAATCACTAAGTCCGAGACCTTGTCCATTCCCCCTGATGCTGGAGCAATTCCTTTTCCCACTGGCCACAGTCTGACCCTCTTAAAGTCTAAAGGACTTGTTTGAAAAGTTTGGAGACCCCTAATCTAGCCATACTACATAGTTGTTGGTGGGTCTAAAGAATATTGTGCAATCACATTGTAAAGTATATGACCAGTTTTAAAGTGAACTTGTGCTGTGAACGTTTAGGGAAAAGCAACAATTACCTTTAAATCCCAACTCTGGGCTCAGGTTCAATATGCCCCCACCCAACTTGGAGCACCACACAGAACCTTTAAAAACAAAAATGCCCCCCAACAGCATATATTATCTTGCTTTTACTCCACCATGGCCAACAGGAGCAAAGAGAACGAACTGTACAAGCTACCGTATGAGTCACAGGAGTCATAGCTTACACTGGGCGAAGAGTGGATCACATGCGTCTACATACTCAAAAGAGTCGGTATGTTCTTTGATTCCTGGCACTAAATGGAGCAATAGGAGAGCAAAGGAAATGTAGGTATGTATTTCTGGTATACAGGGTATCTAATAAAAATAATACATGAATCTAGGTTTTTAAAAAAGTTACAAGATAAGTCGCAGGGTGCCCTGTATTTTTGCGGGGACACTCATGTGAATGTCTCTATGCCCCTGGTACGGTGATATTATAACTGTCAGTGCTAAATAATAATACAAATTTTCAATTAAAATAACAGTGTGTGACCATGATTGTCCGCTCTTCTGGGGTTATACACTAACCATTTAGTTGAATGCCTGTACTTATACAGAACTTATATATAATGACACATTTTACTGAGTACATGGATCTGTTCGCTTCAATTCCTGCTCATGAAGGGGATTAGTCTAATGTTAGAGAAATATGACATCTGCTTTTTTTCCCACTATAGTATCTCCCACTACCTACCAGTAGATGGAAGATATGGACTATTGGGACACTATGAAAATAAGAGACAGTACACTGCACAACCATTATTTACAAAGAGAAAAGCAATACTATACGTGATCACACCAATGCTCATTTGGCATGTCAATTATACAGTACTATATATTTAAACATTTACACATTAGCATGTAATTCAAAATTATTATTTTTTTGGCAACATGTTGCATTCAAATCAATGCTGTATTCTTCAAAAGATGGATTGACCAGAATTTTTTAATCCTTTTGAATTTTGTGATTATATAGGTATAAAAGCATTCTGTAAGAATAAATATCACAGTTAGGTTACAGTAAGGTGTTCATTGGTAACTGGCTCAGAGAGTTTTGTCTGATCACAGCTTTGGAAATCGTTCTTTTTCTTTGAACGATCTGAGCTCATAACTGGTGTTATAATTGAAAGGATCACAGATCCAATCATGAGCTTTTCCAGATAGACATTAAAACCACAGCCAAAGGCAGAATACCCAGAACAAACAGAAAGATTTTGTTAATTTTGTCTTTTGCCTCCAAGTTCCTGTGTGAAATAATATTTTCTGACCTAATAACTAAAAAATGTGAGATCCAGACTTCACATAGAGATGATTTTTCCTGTGGCCATTTCTTCTACCAAGGTCTGAAAAAAAACTACTGCAAATCCTAAATGTCCAGTTAATGGGACTTTAGCTGTTACATTTATTTTGTAGTTGTGAATATATGACATGTAGGCCTTTATGTATGATTTTATTGCCTCTTTTTCACCCTTAATTCCCACCTTGTTTTCCCCTCTGCCTGTGCACTCTTACATGCTATAACCCAAGGCTGCTACTGACAGAGTGCCTTATGTCTCCATGTCATACACACTAAGGAGTTAAAACATGGATGCCACCCAACAAACTCTTTAGGTGATGAATGAAAAGATCATACTGGTGCCACAAGGCATTGTAGAGGTGGAAAGAGTGCCAGAAAGACAGGAGAGGGCAAGAAGATGGTGGGAAAGCTGCAGGAGAATTTCAAAGTGAATATCTTTTTCATTTTAGATTTTTAAAAGTAAAAATCCCATGTAAGAGCAGACATGTCAAAGTGCCTGCTTTTGTCTTTCATTTACTTTGGAAAGTGGGATGACTTAGCCTTGAGCCAGGGAAAGTCAAGTGAAACTATTAAAAAGGTTTAATACTATTTTTTTAAGCTTCTTTACGGTTTCCTTTATTAGAATTAAATGAGCAAACACTTTTCACTGAATTGTATTGAGTTTTGAATAGAAGTTTAAACATAGTCATAGTTTTTCATCAAACCTTGGGGCAGATTCCCTTGCAAGTTGAGCAGTCTATTTGTAATTTGTAAATCAACCCCATAGGCGTCCATATGTATGTATAGGTTAGAAATTACCATCATACAAAAAAAAAAATATAAGACGTGGCCAGTGCACATCTGAAGTTATAAATGAAGTGTGAAAAGGCTCACAAGCCTACAGGACAATCAAGAGATAGAACAAATAGTCACCCACTGCAGGAGCATGCATTTAACTTTCAATTAGTGAGTACAAGAAACATAATTCAAGATAGAAGCTCTGCACAAAAGAAAGAAGAAAATAAAAATATACCAGAATAGAATTTAGGAAGGGTAAGGGAAGGTAAGGAAGGGAGGAAAATGATCTTAAAGGAGTTGTAAAGTCTCAAGATTTTTCACCTTAATGCATTCTATGCATTAAGGTGAAAAACCTTCTGTGGTGCAGCTGCCCCCCAGAGCCCCCCTTTTACTTACCTGAACCTGATCTTTTCAGCGACGAGAATGAGCACAGCAGCTCCAGCCGCTGTCTTGGGTCCTCATTGGATAGATTAATAGCAGCAGGAGCATTGGCATGGGAGCCGGGGGCGGGGCCGAGTCCTGCTGTCTGTGTCAATGAACGCACTCGATGCACAGGAGGAGCCAGGAGCACCAAGGAGGGACCCCAGAAGAGGAGGATCGGGGCCACTCTGTGCAAAACCCTTGCACAGAGGAGGTAAGTATGACATGTTTGTTTGTTTTTTTTTTAAACAAACTTTTACAATCACTTTAAAAGGGGGCACAGGAAAAAACCAATGGTTTTCATGAAGAAGTGTAGATTTCTGGCAGAAATAGACAAGCTCATTTAGGTATGTTGGAGGTCTTCAAGGGGGTGTTATTAATCTCCCTTAGGTGTTCCCCTTTTAACCCATTCTCTCTTGTGATTGGTGAGTTTTCCCTAGGTAAGAGAATGAGAAAGTGAGCACCAGAAGGAGGAGAATCGGACAGATGTGGGAGAAATGGTAAAAATGGAAAAGGCATAGCAGCCTGAAAAGTAAAACGTTGTGGGCGAGGAATTTGTCCTTTTTAAATTCCCAGAGGAGAATGGAAATGAGAAACTGCCACGTAGACACTGTGGGGTGGATTTACTTAAACTGGAGAGTGCAAAATCTGGTGCAATCTCTGCATAGAAACCAACCAGCTTCCAGGTTTTATTGCCAAAGCTTAATTGAAGAAGCTGAAATTATAAGCTGATTGGCTACCATGCACAGTTGCACCAGATTTTGCACTCTCCAGTTTTAGTAAACCAACCCCTGTTTCATGTTCCTTTTTCCTGGAGAAGTACTGCATTGTTTGCCATGTTTCCCCTGGAGTCTTCGAGTGTGCCTCCCAGATAGAGTGGGAGAATAAGAGGAGCAAGTGACCTCATAGTGCACCTGTTGTTGCTACTGGTTGTCAAACAAAGTAAAATGTTTACCATTTAGGTAAAAAAATGGTTGTTGTTGTTCCACAAAACCCAATTGGGTGGACTCATGTTACTCTTATCGCACCATAAAGATTACCAATCCGAAGGTAAAACTGGTTACTACAAGGGGAATGGGTTGTAAAGGCTAAAAGGAGATTGAGGGGGACAGTCGATATTTGTGAGGAACTTGGCAATCTGAAAACTTTGGGGTCTTGTCTGTTAACAAAGGAAGTATTTTGGGTTGGACATTCTGTGGGGACGGGATGTGATGGGAAATCCCCTTGACAATGACACGCACAAAAAATATTTTTTAGTAGCGTGGGGAAGGGTTAGAACTTCTTCCACAATTTTTACTGCTATCAGTCCCTTCCTGTCCAGTGGGATGACCATACCAAATATTTCTTATCAAAGTGTCACAAGGGCACTTAATAAGGAAACCACAAGAGAGTCGCAGACAGAAGAAAAAACCCTATGAAATATTGAACTCTTAAGCAATCTATCCAAAACTTTAAAAAAAATGGACAAAGTTTGTAAGGCTTTAAAACTTTGAGTAACATAAGAATTTAATTCCAAAGATTTTGAGAAGCTTTTTTTAGTAGAAGGAAATGTGAGATCTATATCTTTGTTAACAAGCACCTTATTTATAAATCAGTAATGAGCATCTCTTTCCAACAATATCTTAAAGCCATCACATGAGATGCTTAAGATCTCTGGAACACAACTGCTCCAATGGCTGGAGACAGAGAACAGCTGGACCTAGTTTGTAAGTTTTTTATTTTATTTACCATAGTGGAAATCTGATTGGCTGGTTTTGGAAAGGGTAGGGTTACTGACATCTTGCACTGATCGTCCCTCTGGCAATGCCAGTTGTGGTTACAGCAACCTTGTTACATCATTGATCATAATAGCTAACTAGTGCGTGCCAAGATCTTTGTAGCAGCTCAAGTCAGTGTAATTCTCTCCACAAAGGAGTAACTACATGTATGTGAATCACCCCCAGGGAAATGGAACAGCTCCTCGTGAATCTTAAGTGGGATTAAGTATATATTTCTGTTTAAACAGCAAAGCACAAAATAATTTCTTATTTGAGCAGAGTTTATGTAGCTACAAGAGACAGAATACTTTTTTAACAGATAAGAAATCTTTCTGAAAAATATAAATTCATGTAAACTTAATTGTCATACTAAAAGGTAGCCAACATACAGGGCTAGTCTGGCAATAAGTGAACGTTCTGCCAAACAAAACTTGTCAGCCCACATTTATATACATGGGTAAACTTTGCTACGGTCAGTGGAGGAGTTTCGTTTGTATTTTGATACTGCTGAAAATTCTGCCAACTTTTTTTTTTAGTTTTGGATGAAGTGTAGAAGAATTTGATTTTTGTTTTTTGTTTTTCTACAATTTGGGGCTCTGTTGGAGAGAATTTCTCTCGCTTACTGTGACAATGACAACTCCTAACTAGAGAGGAAGTGAGGGAAAATCTGCTAAAAAATATTCTTTCATTTTTTTGGAAGTGACTGCTCAGTATGGATAGAAATTTAATTTGACATAGAGGTACCCTCATCCCAAAAAATCATATAGGAAAATTGAAGTATAGTGGGGTAGCAGGATTTTCATTGTACCGTTGAAGGACTTCAAATGCCATACTATGGATGGAAATACTATATATCCAACTACCTTGAATACTAGTACTGGCCTACATCTTTTCTTTAAAAAGACCATAACAACATTAAGCATTGACCTACTAATAGGTAAATATGCAGTTTTATCAACTTCTATAGACCACATATTAATATGCCTTATGTGTTTATACATACAGCACATATATATTTATATACAGAAATCTAAAAGCCTTGGTATAGATGTGCTCCCATGCTCGCCCATGATTCTCTTCTGTGATGCCCAACTCCCCCCCCACCCCCCCCCCCCCGTGGCTACATGCTGGTTGTGTGTGAATTTTGGGGTAAGTTTTCTTTTCCACACCACTCTGCTTAAGTAATGTGTAACTAAAACTGTAAATTGCATATTGTGTAGTTACTATAATCATGTATGATTACCATACATACAGTATATTTATGTGTTTTCATTTATATTTTAGTGTTTACTCCCTCTCTATCTCCTGAAGAAGTGGGCAACCACGAAACATGTTAAGAGCCTGACGACCCACACTTATACTACTCCTTCAGGGGCTTCTAAGGCAGAGGTGGCTCCCTTGGTGGGAGTGTAAGATACGTCAAGAGGGATTCAACTTTTCTGTCCCATGTTTTGTATTCTTCAAAATACGTAATTGTCCTAATATTTTTTTTTTCTGTATATGTTTGTAATAAAACTTTTTAACACTATAAAATTTGTCCTTGACAGTACCATGAAAATCCTGCTGCCCCACTATACTCCAATTTTTCTATATTCTTTCATTTTTGTCTGTGTTGCTGTTGTTGGAGGTTCGATCATTCTAGCAGCCATACTGACAGGTAAAGTTTCAGGCTTTCCTAATAATGCAGAAGCTTACTTGCTCCTTCAATGCCTCCTGCTCATTCTTACTGGCCAGTGAAAGAGCCCATTATAATAATGAACTATTAGGAATGTGTGGGACTAAAAGAGGCCATAGATGTCAGCCAGGTTAGCAGGGGCCGGCCGAATTTTGATCTATGATTGTGTGGTTTGATCTATGGTGTGGTCACTGCAGTTGAACAGAATTTAATCGGTAGATTGACTTCTGTTTAGCGGCTGCAGCCAATGGCTGCACGACAATCTGTGTATACCGACAGCAGGGGAGTTTCCCCACTGTCAGAATACAATAGCACAGCGGGGAGGATTCTCCCATCCACCTCGAATGATTGGATGAGGTTATCAGTTCAGTTTGTTTTTTATTTAGCCCGCTGGCTGAACAAAAAAAAAAAACTGAACCATGCATGGCCAACTTTAGTAGCAATCTCCAGCCCTTCTTGGAAATGTCATAACTTTGCCTTTCTGAATGATTTGGCTTTTGGATGAGTTTTAGGGGACTCCACAGGTATGTTCGTGCCCCCTAGGTCCATACACATTAGACCTGCATCAGGGTTTTTTTTCTTAAAAATCTAGAAAAGCTTGGTGTGTAATCCATAATACTGTTTTACTGGGCCTGTTGAACTCTATATTCCTATATGTAATTTTGACTTACTTGGAATATATATTCCTTACTATAGCACTGTGTTTCATAACCCGATATTGAAATAATGTTGTGAAGCTGTTGATACTGTAATCCTCTAATGGCCATTCAAATCTCTACATTTGCCTGTGGTATAACCTCTTATTTTATCACAGGAATCTGTAGGTAAGGTTAAAACAGAATTATCTATGTAGGCGGTTGAGATCAATGTGTTAAAAAAACTCAATATATTGTCTCAATATCTTATCTTGCCCTGGTAAACTGGAGTCCATATGTAAGGGTTTACGTTATGACATCCTTGGACACATCCCTCTTCTTCTTGGATGGTACAGTCACTTACCTGTTGTTTAGAGAAACACACATATTCCCAGCCTGTCACCCCTAATCAACAAATGTCCATTCAAAGTACATTTTAACCTCTTTACTGGATATCTTCTCTCCAGCATATCTTATAAGGTTTCAGATAATTATAATTACAGTTTATGACTCACTAACAGAAGTTCACAGTGCAGAACACTCTCCTCCTTCTCATATCTTTCCATGAAGTGGTCACACAAGTGCAGAACTTGAGGAATAGTGTAAGTCATCTTCCGCAGATGGTACACTCACTTATCTCAGGTGCTACTCAGAGAGGGTGTTCCTGGGATATCAAGAGAGATCCTCCATAGGCCCAGGGGCCACTGTATACCAAGCCATGGGACCTGCTTAGCGAGTGTCAAGGTTTCTCCATCTGCTCCCAGATGTCCTCACTCCTCAGAGGGCCTGCAGAGGGCTCTTTAGTTCAGCTCCAGCAGAGCACTACATCTTTGCTAATAAGGGGTGTTCTGCTACCACACCCCAAGTGCACTAGGCCTCACCAACAGCTGGCATATAAAGGGGCACTATTTCCAGTGATTACATTACTAAAGGAGAGATACCAATTAAAGGTCACTAACAGTTGCCAACATATATACTTGCTACTGCAAACTTTCTAAAATATTAGTCCCAGTCCTGGGGACAATGTCACCCCTGTCCACACTTAACATACCCACTATCCGGGAGGTCACACCCAGATCATGTATGCTTCCCCCTAAATATGCAGGAACCACCCACTTGTGACCACAATCCCCTTAGATAATACCCTTTTTTAAATTACTGCCAATGCTCAATAACTCAAACAAGGGTGATCTCAAGACACAGCACCGACTCAGGACAGAGCACCTAAATAAGGGAATGCACCGGCAAAAGGACTGTTGGCATGTACTTGTTGCTTCAAAGGCTGCAGTGAAGGACTACAAAAAGACATAATACAGCAGCCAGCAATATGCAAGAAATAGGGACAGCTCAACTATGAGTACACACAGATGAATTTAGCATTACAGGTTCCATTAAAGTAAAAGTAAAGTTTTTTTAATTTTAATTTTATTTTGGATACAGTAATTGAGGGTTTTAACCCCTGTCAGGTTTTTGCCATCTGTGTCCCATAGGGGAGGAGACTTCCCTTCACTTATTGCCCCATAGCCAAAATAGGAAGAGGAAATTCCTTGTCACAAGGGTCACAATAACGAGTGCTCCCATTGAAAGGTTTCTCCTAAAATCTTGTTCTGGTGACAACCTAAAATTTGGGAAAAATCTGGGACACAATGTGGACCCCTGACCCCTGATGACATCACTTTTGACGATATATAATAAATAAAATTTCGCGCAATATTTAAGAAATAAAGTTCAACCTCTCATGGCTGCTGAATAATGAATTCCTTTTCCAGGCATACAATGGTTAATGCGATTAATTGAAAGGTGTGGGAAAAAACAGTAATTGTACCACCCTGTAACTAGCATGTGCATAAGCCTGTTACATAATCTGGTGATAATATAACCACACAATCTTCTATAAATCATAAATGCTGATCCACATTTAGATAAAAATTCATATATCAATTGTAATCTTCTATGGTTCCACTGACATAAAACCGTGCATTTAAAACAAGCGTGAAATCCAAAATTGCATAATATAAATGTGCAATCTAAATAATAAATAACAAATTCATAAAAAATATCTTAAAAAATCAATTTTGTTCGTGCGATTCCGTGCAACTTTCTGTGCTGTGAAAGTGAATTTAATATAGGTGAGTGAATTTTTTGGGGAATTGTGAAAAGTTCTTATAAAGTTCTTTAGTGATAAGAAAATCCTTTTGCTGTGGGTGTCTCCCAGTGTGGTCTCCCAGAACTCTCACCTTACATAGGAGATAATCAGGCATTCAGTAGTGTGTCTTTGTATAGAAGTGGTGTTCTGGCAGCTTCTTCTTTCTTATGCTATATCTCCTCCAGCGTTCCTTTCCCTGCAGCTCCGCTCTAGTAAACTCAGTGTTGGTGAGATAAAATAGGTGGGGGAGAAGAGAAAGGAGGCTCCACTAGTGCATTAACGTTTTTAAAACCAAAGGGGTAGCATTTATTAAGTGTTGCTCTTACATTTAATATGATAAAAACAGGCAAAGTAATTAAAAGAACGATCTGGCGTTGTCAGCGCCCTCTCACTTGTGCTTCAGATACTGTGTGTCGCTCCAGCCAATCCCTACGCGTTACGACACGGTCACGTGTCTTCATCTGGGGATCTGAATGAAGACACGTGACCGTGTCGTAACGCGTAGGGATTGGCTGGAGCGACACACAGTATCTGAAGCACAAGTGAGGGGGCGCTGACAACGCCAGATCGTTCTTTTAATTACTTTGCCTGTTTTTATCATATTAAATGTAAGAGCAACACTTAATAAATGCTACCCCTTTGGTTTTAAAAACGTTAATGCACTAGTGGAGCCTCCTTTCTCTTCTCCCCCACCTATTTTATCTCACCAACACTGAGTTTACTAGAGCGGAGCTGCAGGGAAAGGAACGCTGGAGGAGATATAGCATAAGAAAGAAGAAGCTGCCAGAACACCACTTCTATACAAAGACACACTACTGAATGCCTGATTATCTCCTATGTAAGGTGAGAGTTCTGGGAGACCACACTGGGAGACACCCACAGCAAAAGGATTTTCTTATCACTAAAGAACTTTATAAGAACTTTTCACAATTCCCCAAAAAATTCACTCACCTATATTAAATTCACTTTCACAGCACAGAAAGTTGCACGGAATCGCACGAACAAAATTGATTTTTTAAGATATTTTTTATGAATTTGTTATTTATTATTTAGATTGCACATTTATATTATGCAATTTTGGATTTCACGCTTGTTTTAAATGCACGGTTTTATGTCAGTGGAACCATAGAAGATTACAATTGATATATGAATTTTTATCTAAATGTGGATCAGCATTTATGATTTATAGAAGATTGTGTGGTTATATTATCACCAGATTATGTAACAGGCTTATGCACATGCTAGTTACAGGGTGGTACAATTACTGTTTTTTCCCACACCTTTCAATTAATCGCATTAACCATTGTATGCCTGGAAAAGGAATTCATTATTCAGCAGCCATGAGAGGTTGAACTTTATTTCTTAAATATTGCGCGAAATTTTATTTATTATATATTTTCAATAGTGTTTTTTGTGTGAACACCCCCATTTTGCGGCAATATTAGTATTTATGCACAGCAGTTTATTTAAATAGAGCACTCCTTATTTTGATCACTTTTATAGTATCACATCCACTAGCGCGAAGGAAAACATTTACACAAATTATCACTTTTGACGAAACATGTAGGGCGGAGCATGGTGCGCTGACATTATTGCATTCTGTGTGAGATAACAGGATAGTAAGGGATAAATTCATTTATTTTTAAGCTTATTTACTTACATTTGTGAGTTTTTAGTATTGGATTTTATTCATAATTATGATGGTTCACCTGCACTGTTGAGAGCTTTCTTTTATATGTTATGATGATATGTTTATGGTTTGAGGAGGCATCTTGATTTGATAATTGGCTGTCAGTGTCTTGTTCCCTTGCTGGGGAGCTTTCCTTTATGCGAGATATGACATTGTTTTATTTTGAGGTCTTAAAATTATTATTATTATAATACAGGATTTATATAGCGTCAACAGTTTGCGCAGCGTTTTACAACGTTAGGGCAGACGGTACAATACAATTCAATACAGGAGGAATCAGAGGGCCCTGCTCATTAGAGCTTACAATCTTTGTCCTTAGTGCTTGTAGTGGTGGTCAGCATTCAAACAGAGGGATCTGTTAATGAAAGATTTGGGAGTTGATTGTTTTGGGTCGCCATTTACTCTAAGGAAGCTCATAGGACTTGTTTGGTTGCAAAACAATTATTTTATATTTTACGTGTTTGACTTTGCTTGTACTGTATGTTAATATGTGTTGTCAATTGGTTCACTTTATTTACAATCTATATTTAAAGTGGTAGCGCAGCATATTTGGGGAATCACAGCACTAAAAACCCAAAAGGTATTCTAATCTCTCTCCACTCTATCCAAAATTTTAAGAAAAGTTTTGCCTTTAGTTATATTTTATTCCATACACTGACAATCTCTGCAACAAAAAATATGCTACTTTATACAATTAGCAGATTGGTAACTGCTACATCTCCAGGCATTCTTTTTTATAGTGACAGGTTCTCTTTAAACATTGAGTTTCATTAACTCCTAGATTGTTTTCAGTGTTTCAAACACCAAAGTTTACATTAATGAGCAATGCACATTTCCAGTGAGTAATAACCAACTAAATTTTGACAGCATTCTTTTCAGTCATGTTTATATGTGTTGTACATATAGAGATGTGTTTTATTTCAGTTGTAATCTTGGATAAGAGTGTTGTGGGTTATGTTTATATCTAATGATGTATTCCCACTGTAATGCATGCTTCAAGCTGCCGTCCTAATTCGTTTTCTTTATTGTATCTCATATAATGTTGTGTTGTTAATTCCTTAGTTATATATTTTATGTATGAAGATACAGGAGGGATCGTGAAAATTGATAACGTAAAAATATTAAATCTAACTTTATTCTGAAAGAGTCTGTTCCTGGAAGCTTTATCGGTTGAGAACAGTCCCGTTTTTACAGTTTAATTGTAAAAAAGGGAGAAGAAAAGTGGTAGAATCAGATTCGTACTTTAATCATTTTGGTGCAAAGGTTGCATTGAAAACATCGGATCTTGTGATATCAGTGAGAGTCCTGATGGGGTTTATTCTCTAATGATGCTTTTTCTAGGCACCTAGACAAGTATGATATGTTTGTTATTTTTTTTAAAAAAAGGAACCTTTAGTATCACTTTAATAAATAAATTGGACACCCAACTGACACTTTTTGGGGACCAGTGACACTAATACAGTGATCAATGCTAAAATATGCACTGTTACTGTACTAATGACACTGGCAGGGAAGGAGTTAACATCAGGGGCGATCAAAGGGTTAAAAGTGTTCTCTGGGTGTGTTTACTAACTGGGGGGGAGGTGCTTTGACTAGGGGAATGTAAAAATCTGTGACCCTGCTTTGCAGGAACACAGGATCAGCACATTCCCCTCTCACAGAACGGCGGCCTGCCTTGTTTACATAGGAAGACCACCGATCTGCCTTTCTCCTGAATCAGCGGGTCCCGGTGGAAATCGCGTCCGCTGGATCCGCTGATTGGCTCCTGCTGTGCCTTATCACAGAGTGAGCGGGTCGCCAACGGCACACACGCCCCAGATTTGGAAATATCAGATCACATGCTAGGTACGTGATTTGGCACTGAGCGGTCACCCTGCTGCAGCAAATGTATGTGGGGTGGCCACTAAGGGGTTAAAGATAATATCAATTCACAAGTTAAGCCAATTTTTTTGTTAGCTTTTAAAAAAGTGGGAAAGGATTAAAACCTTGTCAGGGGTCTATTAGAAATGAAATCTGGCCAGTCCAACAGGGATCAGACAGATTTCTATTGGTGTCTGGACTCACCAATTGACGTAAGTCAATTGTTTAATGGACTTCTGCTGAAGGGACATGTTGGAAAATTTTCCATCAATTAGCCACTGCAGCCAATTGGGTGCCTCTGTCAGAATACAATGTCCTGGTGGGATGGAATTTTCGGTCCACCCCGTTCACCGCTATAGCTACTATTGGACCCCAGCTTGCTCACCTCTTGGTGGGGAAGTCCTAAAAACTGTGACCTGGTACTAACACCCAGCAAATCCCATCTTCACCATCAGGAGTTCTGGTGAAGTGCTTAGACACCACACCTCGGGTGAGCCTGCATCATTCGTCAGGGTGACCTGCTTCTACAGTATAGTTATCCTGCTGGTTGGTGGAAGTGTCTCTACTGCTATAGCTACTGGCCTCCAAACCTGACCCCCTGACCGTGATGTGTGTAATTAAATCTCTTACAAGGAAACAAATAAAACAAAGATCTTTTGTATTTGGTATCTCCAGCTGTTCTGTCTTCCTCTTTAGTGCTAGTTAGTTCAGTCCTATCTAGACCCTCTCTGCTTCTTCCATATTTCCCCAGTCAGCCTTGGTCATGTCAGGGACAAGGTATAGAAAGTCATTACCTTTTTACACTTTAAAAGACTGAAAAAACATCCTTTTTTACACACTTCAGCTCCGGAAGGTTTTACCCCCTTCCCAACCAGGCCATTTTTTGCGATACGGCACTGCGTTTATTTAGCTGATAATTGCGCGGTCGTGCGACACTGTACCCAAATAAAATTGATGTCCTTTTTTTTCCACAAATAGAGCTTTCTTTTGGTGTTATTTGATCACCACTGCGTTTTTTTTTTGCGCTATAAACAAAAAAAGAGCAACAATTTTGAAAAAATGTTTTTGGTAAAAAAAAATATCCCAATAAGCGTATTGATTGGTTTGCGCAAAAGTCACTGCATCTACAAACTATGGGATAGATTAATGGACTTTTTATTTATTTTTAATTTTTTTTACTAGTAATGGTGACGATCAGTGATTTTTAGCAGGACTGCGACATTCGGACAAATCGGAAAATCTAACTGACACTTGACACTTTCTGGGGACCAGTGACACCAATACAGTGATCACTGCTAAAAAAAATGCACTGTCACTGTATTAATGACACTAGCAGGGAAGGGGTTAGCATCAGGGGCGATCAAAGGGTTAAATGTGTTCTCTGGGAGTGTTTTCTAACTGGGGGGGTGGTTTAACTGTAGGAAGACAGAGATTCGTGTTCCTGCTTAGCATAAACACAAGATCTCTGTCTTCCTTACTAGCATTCTGCCTTGTTTGTGGGGCGGTCCTTAAGTGGTTAAGGTAAAATTGTGTTGCATTTAAAGGAGAAGTATAGCCAAAGTTATTTTGGCTATACTTTTCCTGGGAACCACAGGCCTGCAGTTCATTCTGCACTCCTATGACCCGGTTTCAGCCGACAGTAGGCTAAAGCCCGTTGTAGGCTGACGTCACTGAGCCGGTTCAGGCTCTGAAAAGATCCCAACCATATGGTCGAGATACGCCCATAAGCCTGAGACTCCATAAACACTAACTTTTTTTTAAGCACCTAGAAGCTGTTATTAGCATTTTGTCTGCTCCTAGAAGTTAAATAGTTTTATCCTATGTATCCATGAACACTATTTTAGGCTATTAGCATTTTTTGAGCTTTAGCATCTAGGAGCAGAAAAAAATTGTTTTTGTAGAGTTTTTCCAGAGCATTTTTCCAGCAGAAAAAAATAATAAAATGCTAATGCTCCTAAAAGCTTCTAAATGCTTCTAAAAGCTACTGAAATGCTAGTCTAGTAGGAGGTTGGCACAAAAATGCTATTATCAGCATTTTTCATCCAGCGTTTTTTTCTAGCTTTTTTTGAGCTTATGAAAAATGCTAGTGTGCATGGAGCCTGAACCGGCAGCTAGCTTAGCCACTTAGCGAGCCGCTGAGAGCCTGAGCCAGCCACTCCTGCCCCCTGCACAGCCCACCGCTCTAATAAGAGCTGGAGGGGTAAAGCAGAGAGCCAATGACTGACAGCCACCAGCTCTCTGCTCATGGAACACTGAGAATGTGAGTGAGAGAATTGAGTGGTCTTTGATCGCTCCGTTCTCAGTCTTAGAGCCGGAGGGGGACAGATTCTTCATCCACCTAGGTGAGTACATTTTTTTTTTTTTTTTTTTTAGTTAACCCACACTTCTCTTTTAACTTCTGCGTCTCATTAAAGGGGAACCCTATCTATTTTATTTTAAGTTTTAAACTGAGTTGGTAGGGTTTGAGACCCCACTGTGTTTTGATTGCTGTCTATGCCCCTGACAAGCAAATATCCTTCTAACCCTGGTCTTTCTGGCTTTATGTGTGGTGTCAATAGTTCCCTACCAAGGTCATATACAATAGCAAAGACCCAGAGAAAGATCAGATTTACTGCCTCTCTATGCCGGATATTAGGAAACAATGGCTAGACTTTAACTTCAGATAAACAACATCAAGCTTCTGACATTTCTGCACAATCTGCTTATGGTGTGACGTAGCCAGTCAATTTGATTTGATCTACCTTGACACACAGGAACATTGTGGGAGAAATAAACCAGCCAAAAGGAACAAGACTTACAGATCACTGATTGGTCTCCGGAATAGAATAGACAGAGTCAGTGGCTCAGAATATTACATTTATGTATTAAAGTTTACTCTACACTATGGTGGCCTGCAGCTCTTGTGTTTAAAGTCAGCAGTAGTAGATTTCATGTGGTTTCTGTTGGATGGAATTTGGAAAGACAGAATACAAAACAAAAGTTTTTATGTATATCTTCTTGCAAATGAGTCCAGAGGACCGTGACTAAACTAATAGGTAGAAAGGAGAAAAATAGGTTTTAAACCACACATATGTTTGTAATGAAATATCCCTACAAATAGGAGGATCTGTCGCATGAAACCTTTGGATCGAAACTTGCCATATTACATGACCACAGTGTCATTTTAGAAAAAACAAGAACCTTTGTTCTTTTCTCTGAAAAACATTTTTCCCTACAATGCAGTAGGAACTTACTTTGGCCCTCACAGACAGCATGATATTAAGGAAGGAGTAGATGGAAAAAGAGACAACCTTCTTAGGGTATAAGGTCCAGTATTTCATGTTAAATCTTCTCCTACTGCAAGTAAAGAAACTAAAAAGAATTAATTAAAAAACAACAACCCCTACTCCGCGCTAAGCCTACCCAAAGTACATGGGTTGGGGACTTTGGATTGTCGGCTCCTTGGGGGTGGGGACCGATGTGTGTATGGAGCACTGCATAAAAATTGACGGCGCTGTTTGGGTACCTTAAATAAATAATAATAATAATAGATGGGCATCTTGATGGGTCACAATGTATAGGGATGGAGACAATTGTGGATGTGCACCAGCACTCACTCAGGTTGAACTGGATGGACTGCTGTCTTTAATCAACCTTACTAACTATGTAGACTTGGTAGTGTCAGATTACATACTAGGTATGTGATTTGGCACAGAGCGGCCGCCCTGCTACAATAAATGTATTTGGGGCGGCCGCTAAGGTGTTAAAAATGATATCAAATCGTAAGTTAAGCCAATATTTTTGTTCATTTTTAAGAGTGGAAAAGGATTAAAACCTTGTCAGGGGTCTATTAGACCCCTAATGTCTCCAAAAGAGCACATGTTACCTGCCGTATGTGTCTCTGGTGGGGAGATCAAAGTTTACCATACACTGACTGAAATCTGGCCAGTGCAACAGGGATCACACAGATTTCTATTGGTGTCTGGACTCCACAATGTCCTGGTGGGTTGGATTTTTCCATCCACCCCATTCACTGCTATAGCTACTTTTGGACCCCAGCTTGCTCACCTCCTGGTGGGGAAATCCTGAGAACTGCGACCTGGTACATGCAGCAAATCCCATCTCCACCATCAGGAGTTCTGGTGAATACCGGTTAGTGCTTAGACACCACACCTCGGGTGAGCCTGAATCACCCGTCAGAGTAACCTGCTTGTACAGTATAGTTATCCTGCGGGTTGGTGGAAGTGTCTCTACTGCTATAGCTACTGGCCTCCAAACCTGACCCCCTGACCGTGACACTGCCTTTTAATTGCTCTTTAGAAGGATGTGTAATTAAATCTCTTTCAAGGAAACAAATACAACAAAGACAACAATGGAATATTCCAGGGATTATCTATCACTAACCAGTTCAAAAAACTGTTAATCACAAGTTGGTGGCTGCAGGAGCATAGTGATGCAATTAATTGTTCAGCAGGCTGTGGGCTTGAAAGTGGTGCGGCGGCTCCCTGGGCTCACTTTCACACAGCAGGCAGTGGCATGACTGAGGGATGTGCAGATTCCCGAGGCTCAGGCTTCCTGTAAATTAAACAATTAAACCCCATTCATCCACCCGCTAAGATTGACCAGACGACACATATTGTTTTGGAGTCGAATGGCTGTAGCAGCCTTTTATTACAACAAATGAAATACAACAACATAAACAATTGTAATGCATATAATACATTATACATAACCATTAAACCGAAAAATCTCAGCTTAATCCTACCTGGTCTAAAGGTATTTGAAGGGCTATTTTTCTCTCGACCAACCGGTTGTATCTGTCAGCCCATGAAAGGCCTCCAGCCGCAACTTACACTGGCTCAGGGACAATTACCAGTTACTTCCTACCAGATACAACCAACTTAAAACCATTGTTAGAATTTTATTATTAGGAAGGAAAGGGACACCCGTACCTCCAGATGGGACCAACCCCTCTAAATCTCCATTATTTTATCCAGCACCGCCTTTAAAGACCCCATAGACCTCCCACTGTTGCCACAACTATTAATAAAGCAACCCATAACGTGAATGGTCATAAAAAACATACCCCACCAGGAATTGCATACGAATTGAAACCATCCCAACCCCGTACGACCAGAAAGCTTGCTAGGTAGCCCCCCAAGCAACAAACAAGGGAGGGTGGGTGGGAGAAACCTTCCTGATTCTATGAGAAGCTCTGTCTGAGCTCTGACCAAATCCTCCACCCCTCTACACCCACAGGACACCCCCATCTCTTGGGATTTACCAATCCGGAGTGGATTAATACCTCCCCCATCACAACACTATTCTCTCCACCTCAACTGTCCACCCCAGTCATGCTGGCCCTCCTCCAAGTTCCACTTTTGTTCCAGGCCATTGACTTTCCTCCCTGCCAGCGAGCCCCCCGGGGGTTCCTGAGCTCTCCCATGCTTACCGGGGCCACAACCGCGAGCTTCTGAAGGGAAAGACAAGGCATATTCATCCCTTGCTTTGACTTGTAAAAAATGAAACTAGAAGTGATCCAACTTTTCCTACCTGGTACATCCAGGGGACACATCTAACCAAGCAGATCTGTGCTTGGTTAGATGCTGTGAAGGGCTGGGTAGACATTGGGGTCATTTAGACCCACAATGACTCCAAATAGAGTACCTGTCACCTGCTCAATGCTATCCCATAAGGGGTTTATTAACCCCTTGTGATAGAAAACAAGTAAAAAATAAAAAAAGTAAGAAAAAAATAAAATTACAATAAAATGTATTGAAAAAAAAGATTGCCGTAACCCATGTTACCCTGCACAATTGCGCAAATGTAAACCGTGGTCGCACCACACATGTCAAAAGGCAGAGTGAGAGCAATAATTCTAGCACAAGAGCTCCTGTTTAACTCTAAACTGATGAGCTGTAAAAGCTTTTAAAGCATCACCTATGAAGATTAATGGGTACCGTAGTTTTTTTGCAATATCACAGGCGCACACAATTTTAAGACTTGGCATGTTTGGTGTCTATTTACTTGACACAACCTTATCTTTTATAGTTTACCAAAAAATGGGTAGTACATTGCGTGTGCTTGCACTAAAACACATTTTATTCAATCTTTTTCCTTGAAATTTGCTTTTAATAAACAGTTGCATATATATCATGTGACATAAAAAAACCTACCATCTTTTTATTCTACAGGACCTCTGCTTTTAGAAAATATATAATGTTCTAGAGGGTTAAGTAATTTTATTGCCAAAAATAAAGATTTTTACACGTGTGCAAAAAATTTGAAAATTTGCTCTAGAGCCGAACTGGTTAAATGCATAGTCATATGGATCTTCTAATGTCCATGGTTATCTAAACCCTTATTAGGGACAATTTAAGTAAAACCTACCAATATATTGTTAGACTGAAGGAAGAAACCCATACAACCACATGGAAAACTTACCAAAACCATACTAATAAGGTTCTGGTGGGAACTGGATACAGATTCCTTGTGCACCAAGACCCCAATGCCAACTGCAAAGCTATTACTTTATATACTGATTTTTGTGGGAGTGTTTCAAGATTTCAGTAGGATCTGGATATACAGTTCTATTGCTTTACACACTTTACTGTTTAGACCCAAAGCAGCACTATTACATGTCTAGTAAGGATGTTGGATTTGTATCAGTCCTGCAGCTTGTTCCCAAGTCCCTGTTATATACTGATGAATTATTTATTTAGTCAGGAAACGTATTGTTGTTGTTGACAGTTATACTGCGGTGAGATAACAGTTGGCCATGAAATATAGAAGGTTGCTATATCTAGCACAGCTTCAACTACATGCCAAAGTCCAATTTTGTTTTATGGGCAAACTATTATTCTTGTGTTTGGCTATTACCGTGCTCTACACCGCGCCTTTTTCCAATGTAAATACACTTTACATTGTTACACTTCAACATGGCCTGGCATTGGATCAACTGTTATCAGTATGTTAATATTAAACAGCATAAATCTGTCATAAGCAAATAAGAAGACGTGATTATTTTAACAGGTAATTTGCAAACACTTAACACATTCACGTCCCAGGCGTCTGGCATACACTGCCTTTTCATTTCAAACATGATTACTTTTTTTTTTAAAAGTATATAACTGGAGATACCTTCAAAAAAGGGATACCATCCATTGGCAGTGCCCACACCTCAGACTAGGTCTTGAGTATGAATGGTAGAATCCAAAGGAAAACATCACACCAATAAATGTAAAATGTATCACAATTTCTTTTGTTTAGTCACTTCCCGCCCGGCCTATAGCAGATTGACGGCCGGGGCGGTGGTTCAGTCATCCTGACTGGGCGTCATATGCCGTCCTTCAGGATAACGGCCACCGCGCGCCCCTGGGGGCGCGCATCGCGGCGATCGGTGGAGCGGTGTGTCAGTCCGACACACCGCTCCACCGATCTTGGTAAAGAGCCTGCGGCGGAGGCTCTTTACCACGTGATCAGCCGTGTCCAATCACGGCTGATCACTATGTCAATAGGAAAAGCCGTTGATCGGCTTATCCTCACTCGCGTATGACAGACGCGAGTAGAGGAGAGCCGATCAGCGGCTCTCCTGACAGGGGGGATAAACAATCAGCGCAGCCCCCCTCGGATGCCCACATTAGATCACCAGGGAAGCCCCCAGGACCACCAGGGAAGCGGGCAACATGTGGATGGCTAGGTATGTACCCCATGGCCATCCACATGTGCCCAATGTGCCCAATCTGTGCCAATCAGTGCCCACAAATGGGCACTGACTGGCACCATTATAATTTAGTGATGCCCAGCAATGCCACCCATCAATGTCATCAGTGCCACCAATCAGTGTCAACAGTGCCACCCATCAGTGTCCATCTGTGCCACCTATCAGTGCCCATCAGTGCCCATCCGTGCCCATCAGTGCCCACCTATCAGTGCTCATCCGTGCCACTTATCAGTGCCACCCATAAGTACCCATCAGTGCCACCCATAAGTGCCCATCAGTGCCGCCTATGAGTGCCCATCAGTACCGCCTATGAGTGCCCATCAGTGCCGCATACCAGTGCCACCTATCAGTGCCCATCAGTGCCACCTATCAGTGTCCATCAGTGCCGCCTATCAGTGCCCATCATCAGTGCCTGTCAGTGCCACCTCATCAGTGCCACCTCATTGGTGCCACCTCATTGGTGCCCATCAGTGCCGCCTTATCAGTGCCCGTCAGTGCAGCCATATCAGTGCCCGTCATTGAAGAAGAAAACATTTTTAACAGAAACAAAGAAAAACTTGTTTTTTTTTCAAAATTTTCGGTCTTTTTTTATTTGTTGTGCAAAATATAAAAACCGCAGAGGTGATCAAATACCACCAAAAGAAAGCTCTATTTGTAGGAACAAAATGATAAAAAATTAGTTTGGGTACAGTGTTGTATGACCGCGCAATTGTCATTCGAATTGCGACAGCGCTGAAAGCTGAAAATTGGCCTGGGCAGGAAGGTGTCTAAGTGCCTGGTATTGAAGTGGTTAAATTCATGAAAAAAAATCCAAATTCAATCAAATTATGGGTTTTAGAACTTGTAAAATATCCATATAATGCATTTTATTGGCTTTGCATAACAATTCATAATCAGAAATTGTGCGTTTGTGATGTGCATCATTGCATACATCAAATGCATGTTAGCCTGCACTGTTAACAATAGTTGAAGTTTGTTCTAAACAAGTATTTTTGATCATGTATTAAAGTTGTACATTGAAGCTGTGAAGGAACATTCAAGAACAGAGGTGTACTGATGTAGATGCACTGAAAATACTGAAAATCACGTGAGATCTGTATTCAAAGTGGGGCTTGCATTAAAATACAGTAAATTAATAAATAAATATTGAAAATAAATATTTATCCAGACTTTGGCTTACATTCACCTGGAGATGCAAGTGATGTCAATTAGCTTTACTGCCTCCTGCCCTGTTCTGCAAGATGATGGGCCTGGGGTCTAAGGTAAGTACGGTAGCTTTTTTTTCTTAACTAGTATATAATTTTTCAACATCAATTTTTTTTTTCTTATGGGGAGGGGGTTAAGGGTCTCCAAGAAAATGGACCTTGTGTTTTAAAGTGATTCTAAAGGTTGTTTTTTTTTTTTTAAATAACAGAAATGTTATACTTACCTGCTCTGTGCAATGGTTTTGCCTAAAAGCAGCCCCAATACGCTTTTTTTTTTTTCCCCCACTGGTGATCTTTTCTGCTCTCCCCTTCCGAGGGCCCCCTATAACAAGCCTTTTGCTATGGGGGCACTCGAGCAGGCCCGCTCCTGAGCAGCACTCCTGTGAATGGACATTTACACACAGAGTGCGGCTTGGCCCCACCTCCTACTCTCTCCCAATTGGCTCACTGGCTGTGATTGGCAGCAGCAGGAGCCAATGTCTCCCACTGCTGTGTGAGCCACTGAGGAGAGAGAGACCTGGAAGAGGAGCTGCTCTCATGCACATCGCTGGATCGAGATGGGGCTCAGGTAAGTATAAGGGGGGGGGCGATGCACCCAGAAGGTTTTTTAACTAAATGCATAAAATGCATAAAGGTAAATAAACTTCTGCCTTTAGAACCACTTTAAATGTAGTAAAACACATAAATGGAATATACACTGCTTAGAAAATGTCTTTCAATTCATATTACAATGTAATGAAGACAACACATAGTAGCAAAACATATCACTGGGAACAAAAGTGCAGATGAAATAAATGAGGATGAAAACAAGACAAAACCAAGCTTACAGCATAGGCAACAAAAGAGACTTAGTTACAGGAACATTAATCAGGTTGGAGCAGGCTACAAGCAAAACACTAAGGTAACTGGATAACAGAGAGAACATTACAAAAGAAAAAAACACCTAGAAACTCCCATGTGCAAGGATAAGGCCTTATCAATAAAGGCAGTGCAGGAAGGAGACCCCTGCTGCTAATATCTGGAATCACTCTCAAAATCACTGCTTTCAGGAGGGGAGAAAAAGCATAGCAGAGAACTTACAGCTCTTGCCTGGTAGTTTTTTTTCTGCTATCAAGGATTCTATTCAGTCATTTTAAATATAACAAGCTCTGGGGATATCATGCTAAATTCCGCACCATGACAGAACTTTCCCCCTTGGTGTATTATCCCTATGGTACGGTAAACAACTCACCTATGCGCTGTCCACAGACCCCGGCCCACTGACCCCCTTATTTGACAACCCAGCACTCCTTGCATATAATGCCTTGGGGCACTGTGGTTCTTATGAAAGGACTCGATGGCTCACGGCATGACAATTTGTCCACACCACTACAGGCTGATTTCATCCACAACAGGGCCACCGTTCCCTCACCACAGCTGATTGGTTATCCATACTGTCTCTATCGCAATTTAGCAAAACCCTACACCTCTCCGGACAGATCAACAGACCACTTACAGCTTTTGAGGACATGTGTAGTCTCTCTCAGATCTTCAAGCATACCCTATCTCTGATATACAAAGGAATTCTGTCCCATACCCATAATGCATTAACTAACTTCACGCAGAAGTGTTCCAGGGATTTGGGGATTGAAATATCCCCGGGACAATGGCACACCTCATTTACACTCATTCACAAATCATCAATTATCATCTATTAATCATCTCTGGGTTCACACAGGAGAAGAACTACAAACTCCTATCTCAGTGGTACAGGGATCCAGTCACAGTTCACAGGATGTTCCCCAATACTACTGACATCTGCTGGCACTGTCACAGAGGAAAAGGTACCTACCTCCATGTGTGGTGGGAATGTGGTTGAGTTTGTCCTTTTTGGAACCAGATTTTTGAAATCTACAATGACATGTATAAGGATTCTCTCATTCCCTCCCCTAAGGTGGCTCTGCTATCCATCTTACCCGGTCCAACTAAATCACAAAAAAAAAGCCTCCTTAGATTATTTTTGTCAGCTGCTCGTCATGTCATCACACTGTTTTGGAAATCATCCATATCCCCCTTCGTAAATGGATAGACATCATTAACGACACCATGCTTATGGAGGAGTTGCAGGCGAAGGAGGGAGATACTTGGGACAAACACACCAAACTGTGGTACATCTGGCTTCATTACTCCTCCTCTGACCCTCTCCTTAACAGGATATCCACATAAGTGACATGACTACCTAGGTCTAGCTGTACAACACTGATTCCCAGCTGGGGTCGACCAGTGAAATCAGGCTCTGAATTCTGACAACAACCTTCTTTCCAGCAATTGGGACGCCAGATGCTGTGATTAAAGCCTGTACATAGTGTCTGCATTCCTTCCTTGCTTCAGCCAAACACTAACCATGAGTGAAAGAAAAGTTTTTTTTGTTATCCTTTATATTCTCTAACAAATGGCCAAGAAATCATAAATTTTGCCAGGGTATGTAAACTTATGAGCACAACTGTATGTCAGCACCATCCTATTTCTGCTCTATATTAACCCCTCACCTCCCTTATCCTGCACATTTGTACATTAACTCATTCATCTCCATCCTCTCATGGTGTGTGGTCTGTACATTAAAGTGGGGTTCCACCCAAAAGTGGAACTTACACTCATCGGATTCCTCCCCCCCTCCGGTGTCACAATTGGCACCTTTCAGGGGGGAGGGGGGTGCAGATACCTATATAATACAGGTATCTACACCCACTTCTGGGAATAGACTGCCGGAGGAGTCACACCCCCTCCCACACTCCCACGCTGTCTCCTGGGAAAGACACAGGTCCCAGGAGATAGCGGAGACCATTGAGAAGACGCAGCGCAACTCGCACATGCGCAGTAGGGAACCAGGAAGTGAAGCCGCAATGCTTCACTTCCTGATTCCCTCACTGAGAATGGCGGCAGCAGTACCCGAGGATCGAGGGATGGTTCGGTCTCGGGTGCCGACATCGCTGGACCCCGGGACAGGTGAGTGTCCTTATTTTAAAAGTCAGCAGCTGCAGTATTTGCAGCTGCTGACATCTAAAAAAAAAATTTTCGCCGGACTCCCGCTTTAACCCCTTCACCTGATCCCTCTGTTTATGACCTGTATATTTAACTATATTTTTTGGTAATTTTTCCCTTATATAGTATTAAAAAAAAAACTAAAGTAATAGATATATAGAAAAAAATAAGCTATAGCTGTCTAAAAAAAATGACACAAAAATTCATTTGGAAACAGCGTTGCACGCCCAAGTAATTGTCATTCACAACATTGAAAACTGAAAAATAGCCTGGTAATGAAGGGGGTGAAGCAAGCTGGTACTGAGGTAGTTACTGGGAAAAATAGCTTCTTGTAATTATCAGTCTCGGATTCAATTCCTACAAGAAAATAATTTTTAAGGAAAGATTTTAATTTAACATGAATAAAAACATATACACCCAAGCTTGCTGGTTCACATGTTTCTCTATGACTAAGAATAGGCGAACAGTTCAGCCCAAACATGAGTTTGGGCCAAACATTGGCTGTTCGCCCGTTCAATGAACACCAGAATTTTCGGGCATTTAACCGTTTGTTCAGCCCGCCGAATGACCACAATGCACTGTGCTGCCGCACAGTACATTGGAATCCCTGATTGGCTGAAGCAATGAAAGCTTTGCCCAACCAGAGCACAGAACACTGTCAGAGCCATGATTGGACGCTGTCATGATGACACAATCCAAACATGGCTCATTGCTCTTCATCCCACCCCACACTATAAATGTATTCTTTCAATATGATATTTAAAGTGTGATATCAGCTTGGGGAGAGATAGAACAGGGCTCTGTTCAGTGCTACTAGACAGTTAGTGTGCAATAGTGTGCTATTCTGATTCTATTGTCAGTGTAGAATATCAGTTTAGTGTGAATCTAGTGATAGTTCAGTCGGTGTGAGTGTAGTGTGGCCACCATTCATCTTTACATTAGTGTGAATCTAGTGATAGTTCAGTCAGTGTGAGTCTAGTGAGTGATCATTCATTTTTACTTTAGTGTCACCTTAGTGTGAATCTAGTGATAGTTCAGTCAGTTTGAGTGTAGTGACCATTTAACACAGTATATTTTAGTGCCTTACTGCAAGTTTAACGCTGTATATTTCAGTGCGTTATGTGCCGTTTAACGCAGTATATCAGTGTGTTACTGCAAGCTTAACATCGTACGTTTAATGCAGTATATTTCTGTGCGCTACTGCAAGTTCAATGCTGTATATTTCAGTGCGTTACGTGCCGCTTAACGCAGTATATTTCAGTGTGCTACTGCAAGTTTAATGCTGTATATTTCAGTACGTTACATGCCATTTAACGCAGTATATTTCTGTGCATTTACTGCAAGTTTACTGCCGTATATTTCAGTGCGTTACTGCAGGTTTAACGCTGTATATTTTAGTGCATTATTGCAGTTTTTAACGCAGCAATATTTCTGTGCATTACTGCACATTTGACGCAGTATATTGCAGTGCGTCAGTGCAGTTTTACTGCAGTATATTATAGTGTATCAGTGGAGTGTGTCTGTGTAAAGAGTACTCAAGATAAAATGCACCAAACACCATTTTCCATTGATTAAAGTGCATCCACACATTTTCATTTCCACATTTCCAGAGGAGAAGGTGGACTGGCTTACTAAACCATCCTCATCCTCCTCATCCTCTGTCACCCAAACAGAGACTAGTGCACAGTCCACTGCAGCTGCCAGAGGGGCTAAACCTGCCTCCTTGTCCACAGCTATTCCTGCCATAGCCCTAGCATCAGGCATGGAAGAGTCAGATAAGTTATTTGAACACAGCGTCAGTTGGTTCTGAGGTTGAGGAAGGCAGGAACATGAGCCTACAGAGAGGGGAGAACACTGGTACACAAATTGGCAGTCATGTTCCCCCCAGCCACAGCATATTGTCAAGTTGTCTCCAGTGGTAATGAGGATGGAGGAGATGATGATGATGAGGTCACTGACGTGACTTGAGTGCCGGATAGAGCAGAGGAGGAAAATGAGGGTGAGGCACAATGCCAACGAGGCAGCCATCATGGAAGAGTAGAGAGCAGCCACCCTAATTCATCACATTGTGGAGCGGTTATCTCCCACAGCTCAGCTGTCTAAGCCTTTTTTAGCACATGTGCAGCCGATGATGCGAGATTTGTCAGCTCTACCCGCTCCTCATCCTCCTTCATGCCATCCTCTGCTGAATTGTCCTATGAACCACAAGTACCCCTAAGCGTTCAAGAGGCTATTCAATGAGTCAGGCTAAAATGTGCCATGCATTGCTTCAGCTGGTGTGTCTAGGGGACAGCAACCACACTGAAGCAGAGATTCTTGCAGCTCTGCAGGGGCAGGCCCAGAAGTGGTTCACGCCACGCCAGCTGGAGCCAGGAATGGTGGTGGGCGATAATGGCACAAACCTTTTGTTCGCCCTAAGACAGGGAAAGTTGACACATGTGCCATGCCTGGCACATGTCCTCCATTTGGTGGTGCAGTGTTTCCTAATTAGGTACCCAGGGTTGGAACATCTGCTAAAGCAGGCTTGAAGAGTCTGTTACCATTTCAGGCTGTCATACACAGCCAGTGCTCGGTTGGCTGAAATTCAGCGGGAATTCCCCCTGCCTATAAACCGCCTGATTTGTGACATGCCCATCAGGTAGAACTCGACTTTGGCAATGCTGCAGCGGCTGCACATGCAGCAGAGGGTGGTCGAGTATCTGTGTGAGTATTGCACAACGACAGGCTCAGGCCGGCTTAGCTTTTTTTCCCCACGCCAATGGTTGAAAGGATAAAGGATGCATGCACATAAAGGATGCATGCACTGTACTGTCACCATTTGAGGAGGCCACAAGGATGGTGAGCCGTGACAATGCATGCATCAGTGACACAATCCCTGTTGTGTTCCTGCTGGAGCAGACTCTGCGTGGCATTATGGACAGGGAACTCAAGGCAGAGCAGAGGGAGGAGGAGGACTTCCTTTCCTCTCAAGGCCCACTTTATGCAGACAACATTGTTCTACGCCACAGAATATACAAGAGGAGGGGCAGGAGGAGGATTCTGGCAGTTTTGGAGGCATTGAAACAGAGGAAGACATAAGTCAAACAGTAAGAGATGGTTTCCCATCCCCAGAACCATTGGGGGTAGTACGTGGCTGGGAAAAGGCAGCTCCAGATACTATAATACTAAGTGTCCCGGAGGAGGCTGCTTCTCATGCCTCCACAAATTTGCGGTTTATGGGCTCCCTCATGCTTCAAAGCCTGCAAAAGGACCCAAGAATATGTGGCGTAAAGGAGAAGGATCACTATTGGTCGGCAACCCTCCTTGACCACCATTACAAGGGGAAAGTCTTACAACTCATTGTCTCCCCACAGAGAGTGCAGTAGATGAAATCTCTTGAGGACACCTTAAAGAGGAGTCTATCTAATGCTTTTCCTGACACTAGGTTACAGTGTCATGGAAAACTTTGTTTTAAGGCTTATGTTTGTCAAGTGAGGAGTGGTGGAAAAGGCGGCTGCCTAAGTGATGCATTTCACAATTTTGTTAGTCCTCGCTGCCCAGGGCTGTCAGCTTTCACATCCCATCAGCAGTGTCTGCATCACATGGTAGACGATTATCTTGGGGCGAAAACAAAGATGGAGAGCTATTCAGTCGATGATCCACTGGCTTACTGGGTCATGAAGATAGACCACTGGCTAGAACTTGCCCAGTATGCAATTGAGCTGCTGGGCTGACCTGCATCCAGCGTGCTTTCCAAACAGGCATTCAGTGCTGCTGGAGGTTTTGTTACTGATATTAGAACGCGTCTGTCCACAGACTCCGTGGACCATCTGACATTTATCAAAACGAATCAGTCCTGGATTACCAGCAGCTATGAATCCCCTGATGCCGATGTCGCTGATTAAGTGTTTTTGGGATGTGGAATCTCTGCAGGACTTCTAGGCTGCCTAGCGTTGTGGGTGTTAATTTCATCTGGAAGATGATTTTTTTGGTGTAGGTCTCATGTTCACAATTAACACCCAAAGACCAATTTTTCCGCACCTGTTTGACAGTTGCATATAATTTCAATTTTTGACAACAAGGCCAAATCTTGCTCTCATCAAAAGTACCTCAATAGGGTTACGGTGTGAAGGTGCCACCGACATCCAAAGACCAATTTTTCCACACCTGTTTGACAGGTGCATATCATTAAAATTTTTGACAGCAAGGTCAATTCTTGCTTTCATCAAGAGTACCCCTATAGGGTTATGGTGTGAAGGTGCCACTGACACCCAAAGACCAATTTTCTCCGCAACTGTTATTTCTATCCAAAGTCTGTGGAAGAGAAAAAAATCTCTAATATTGTTCAAAGTCCACTGCATTGTGGCCTCATCATACAGACTGGCTCCACAAGCCATTGCTTACAAAATAAAGCTTGCAGGGAAAGTGACATTTTTTTGGCTTTATAAATGCAATTATTGCTGAAGCAGCTTCTATACACAGTACAGATGTGCCACTTTACAGGTAGATTAAGGGGACCCCCAGGCACTATATTTAAGAGAATTTTTCGTTTTTAAGCTTTCACTTTAAGCATCGATAAATCACTGTTCATTTAAAAATGACGTTTTTTACAAAAAAAAATGTATTGATACATGTCCCCCAGGGCAGTACCCGGGCCCCCATAACCAATGTATGCCCAATTACCTGCATATAAGCCTTCAAAATGGGTACTTTTGATTTTTTCCAGTCCGGGTCCCATAGACATTAATGGGGTTCGTTATTCAGTTCCGAACTTTTGCGATGTTGTGGAGACGGCCCGTGTATTCATCAAGGAGATTGTCAGGTTACATGGAATCCCTGCAAATATAGTGTCCGACAGAGGGGTGCAGTTTACATCACGTTTTTGGAGAGCACTTTGTGAGATCCTGAAAATTGAACTAGCCCTGTCCTCAGCATACCATCCCCAAACAAATGGGCAAACTGAAAGGACAAATCAGACTCTAGAGCAGTACATAAGGTGTTTTACATCTTTTGTACAAGATGATTGGGTATCTCTGCTGCCCCTAGCGGAATTCGCTTACAACAATGCCAGCCACTCTGCTACCGGTCAATCCCCTTTCTTTTCCAACTAGGGTTTTCATGCATCTTTTTTACCAGATTTTCTTTCAGAATCCCCAGTTCCAGCGGTCCAGGACACAGTGCAGTTCCTTAGTCATAATAACCAGATCTTACGGGAAGCAATATCCAAGGCACAAGCGGACAACAAAAGGTTCTTTGATCAGAAAAGAAGAGGAGACCTAAACCTTCAGCTTGGTGACAAGGTATGGCTGTCTACTGATAATATTAGATTAACCTGTCCCACTAAGAAGCTTGCTCCTAAGTTCATTGGGCCCTTCCCTGTGAAAAGAAAGATTAATGAGGTGTCCTATGAATTGTGTCTACCTGATTCACTCAAGATTCACCCTGTGTTTCACGTGTCACTCTTGAAACCTGCTGTAGATGACCCTTTTCCTGACAGGGGCACCAGGGTCCCTGAACCGGTTCTGGTGGACGGCAATGAGGAATATGAAGTAGAGGCCATCCTTGATTGCAGAAAGAGAGCTGGGCAAGTACAGTTTTTGATTAAGTGGAAGGGGTATGGGCCTGAAAATAATTCATGGGAACCTGACTGTAATATCCATGCCAGACGTTTAATCCATGCTTACTTCTCTGCTCATCCTGAAAAGAAGGGTATTCTGGGCATCCGGAGGCTGCCCGTTGGGAGGGGGCAATGTCAGGGGCATATCAGTGGCCTTTGGGCAAATATGCGTGCACACAGGTGCACAAG